>JBBMOL010000152.1:85795-1285795 GCA_037954665.1 Laguncularia racemosa
TCCACTTCACCAATTGAACACTACTCTCAATCCTTCATGGTTTGCTTCAAAATTTCTATATAATCACGACCAATAATCAATGGAAGCCAAGAGTGTTCAAGCCTCCAAGTGTACAACAACTAAACAACAAGATAATACTTCCACAACAAAATTGGAATAGGTCAATCTTCACGCCGACAAATTGGATCAACTCCCACGGCAACAACACAAATATTACACCCCACTTCCACGGCAACAATAAGAAATGGCAACAACAACAAATACACTTCCACTTCCATGGCAAGGATAACAAGATATACTCCACTTTCCACAAATTTAATCCGCAACTTAAGAAAATAGGCAGCAACTCAAATTTGAATTTCAACCTCTTCACTAATTGCAATCATTCCTCAATTGGTAAGAAATGAATTTCAAATTCAAATAACACTCATTAACTCCCAAAACTTAATTGATGTGTTTGAATTCAAATAGATTCCTTACTACTCAACACAATGCAAATCTGTAAAATACACTTCCCCAATTCCAAATTTGCACAGTGGACTCAACAACAACAAAACGCCACAAGCTCCTTTACGCAACAAGCTAGTCACGGCAAGAAAAGGCAATTTTTCAAGTTCACAAAAATGTTGAATTAACAACACTTCTACTCTCCTTCCCTTCCATGAAAATGATCAATCAAAAGAAGCTACAACAATCCTTTCAATCCAACTTCAACAAGCAGCAAATTAGATTTTCAATCAAGGCAATTTTCGCAACCCAAAACTACAACACACAATTTCGGTTCAAAAATGAATAACCTAATTGAAGATGATGATCATGAAATCAACCAACAATTGATCCCTTCTCTCAACTTGTGCTTTGATACCAAAAGATGATGTGCTCAAAATCAAGTTCAAGCACAATCAAATGACTCAAAGAAAACAATCCTCAAGTCACAATCAAACTGATCCAATTGAACTAGGAAATTGCATGACCCTAATGGAAAATTGATGAAATCCAATGGTTCAAAGATGCAATTAACTTCCACTAATGATCAATGTCACTAAACAACAATAAGATCAAGTGAATTTCATGTGAAATGGATGAAGAAGAAAAGCACAAAATCGTGATGTACCCTCTTTCAACACAAGCACAAATTTATGCCACCACTTAAGAACATTCAATCTCAAATGAACAATCAACCTTACAAGATAATTGTCCACAAATTACAATCACAAGTAAGTCTAAGAAAGCTTCAAATCCACCCTAGATATGACTCACTAGAGAAGAAATGAAAAACAACAAAGATGAAATCGATATGACTCACAATTTCTCCTTGTTGCACTCGCCACAATTCCAATTATTGGGTTGAAATTGATAAGAGGTTTTGAACTAAGGATGAACCCTAATTCCACACGTAAAGTGCTAGGTTTTTCTGCAAAATATGGCCTCCTCAAACCCTACTATAAGCAAGTATTTATACTTGCTACTCCTAGGGTTAGAAAATGGTCAAAATTACAAGTTTGCCACTTTTAAGGTGGCTAGTCCTAAATGAAAATTACAATGAAAATAAAAGTTTTCCAAAATGATTACAACATAAATAGTCCATGCAAATGAAAAATATATAAAAGAAATTGGTCTTCAAAATGCCGGTCTTCTATAGGATTCATCTGCCCAGCTCATCGTCGGTTCAGGTCGGTCCATGGATAACCCACAAGCTGAGTCTAAGGGAGTTTGTCCATTGCCCTATAAAATATGATAAGTGTGCCTGTTGGAAAACACAATACAAGAATAATAGAAAAGAGGTTAATTTATAAATAATTCCGGGGTCGATCTACTCAAAATAGACCCTCATCGCCAAAATTCGAATTCCTTTAATTCTTACCCTAATGATAAGTCTTGTCAGACTTTGATTCCTATCAATGGCTAAAGCACATTCAAAGATCAAATGGAAGCAATTCAATCACCAAAATCTATAAATAGTGTGAATCCCTTAAGTATCAAAAGGCTTCCACGCAAGTGACAATCCAGTAGCAATTGATTGATCACAAATAACAAAACACTTTAGGATCTAATCCCACTAAAATGGCATGAATCTAATAATAGAAATGGAACCCTAAAAATGGCATGATAATAAGAACAAACAATAACAAACCAATTTGTACTAAATATGGCACACTAGTATGAAATCGAAATCAATTTAAGGGATTTGATATTACTCACAAATCCTTAAGCCTCCACTCGCCACAACCCTTGAAGGAGTTGATAAGAGCCTTATGAAATTAGAGAAAAAACCCTAGATTTCACATGAATGTGGGCATAAAAATATTATCTCAAAAAGCTTCCTACAAACCCTACTTTAGCAAGTATTTATACTTGCTCCACTTAAGGTTAAAATGACAAAACAATTACGTCTATGCCTCTAGTGTGGCCAGTCTTAAATCCAAAAAAACAAATAAAATGTCCCAAAATGCTTTAAAAAAAACGATTCAAAGATAAATTACAAGTACAAAAATAATGGTCTTCAAAGAGCCGGTTCGTTGAGTCAATTATGATCATAGTGGGCCATTGGATGTGAATCCGATGATATCCCTAATTTGATCAATAGTGTAGGTCATGTGGCATCCTGTGAAGGCTGATCACTATACCTGCTATATTACCGTCCAAACTTTATTAGATAAAGAAAAATGTATATATGCAAGTGATTTGGATCATCATCTAAATCAAGTTCCTTAACTATCGAGATCGCAGGGTAGACTCCCATCAAGTGGTGATGTTTAGTGTTGTGATTTGACATTAGGATGGTAGCATTATGGGTGGTAGTTTGGTGGTTAAGTGGTGGTTTTTTTTTTTAGGTTTCTTTAGAGAGTTTTTGTGAGGTTTTTCTAAGGAAAACTTCTAAAATATGAAGTTCTTAGGCTTCACAGGCAAGTGGAAGAAAATGGGAGTGATTTGGTTTACTTTAGTGATGGTTTAGATGCATTAGTTGATGGTCTGATGAGAAATTTTCCAGCACTGCCTATACCTTCAGAGCTAGATTTGGCTGATGATCCAAATCGCTTATATTTTTACTTCATATCTTTTTATCTAATAAAATTTGAGAAATAATCTTACAGGTACAATAATAATTCTCCATAGGATGCCAATATGTCCTACACTAGTTGATGGCAACAAGATATCTTCAGATTTACAATCAAAGACCCGTTGCGATTGTTTCCATTTCAAAGCATTAGCTCATGAAGATTTATGATATTTTTGTACTTTGTAATTGTTCTATGGACTATTTATGTTGTATTTCTTTTGGGACACTTTCATTTTGATTGTAATTTCCATTTAGGACCGGCTACCTTAAAAGTGACATAGTTGTAATTTTATGCATTGTCTAACCCTAAAGGAAGCAAGTATAAATACTTGCTTATAGTAGGGTTTGAGGAGGCTATTTTTCAGATTAGAACATCAAATTTTCGTGAGAGAGCTTAGGGTTTCCCTAGTTCAATTTCCTCTTATCAATTTCAATCCCAAGAGTTGAGTTGTGGCAAGTGCAACAATTGAAATTGTGAGTCATATCAATTTCTAATTGTTGTGTTTTCTTTTTCTTCTCTAGTGTGTAATATCTAGGGTTGGATTAGAACATTTCTTGGTCACATTTGAGTTGGTATCAATTCGAAATAGTGTGTTTATTGTGAGCAATTATCATACTTATGATTCAATATTAACATTTGTTTGTCATTTTAAACTGTGAATTAGATATTGTGGGAAGGGAGGTTTTCAGAATTGGTTCTTGTTCATCTTGATGTATTTTACGTGGAATTAATTTGTGATTATTGTATATTGAAGAAATTATCTTTGTGGAATTGAATTGCAACAATTGAGCATTCGGAACTTATTGCATTTTCACCATGGATTCACACAATTTCCTAGCTTGTTGAACCGGATTTGATCTTGTGAATTGAAGTTGTTTCTTTGATTCATTTGCATGTGCTTAAGCTTGGTTTTTAGGCACATCATGTTTTTGGTATCAGAGCTTGAGGTTTAAGAGGAGGGATTTGTCAATTGAGATTCCAAAAATTAAGGGTTGTTGTATTATCATATTGAACAGAATTGTAGAAGTGGAAATTGAAGTATTTGATTATGTCGTTAAGGTGTTATGATTGTTGCTTGTTGATGTAGATGTGGAGCATTTGTAATAGCCTTTTTCTCTTGATTTGATCATGATTGATTAAAGGGAAGTGATCATTGTGATTATTTGAGGAAAGTGGAATTTCGGAAATTGATTTTTGTTACCTTCATCTTTGCCATGGGTTATTTGTTTGAGGAAGAAGGGAAAGTTCTTGAATTGAATTGAATTTCGAAAATTGAGTTTGTTATCTTCATCCTTGCCGTAAGTTATTTGTTTGAAGAAGAAGGGGAAGTTCTTGAATTGAATTCCATAATTTTGGGTTCAAATAGTTGAAGCATTGTTAATTAGTGTATGTTGTTACCTTAACATTGCGGAATTGGAAGGGTCATTTGTTCTTTTTGCAGAATTGTTCAACTTGCGTGGAGAATTAGGAAACTATTTTGAATTCAAATCAATCATTAGTTATAGAGTTATTGTATATTAGTCACTTTAATTGCACATTAACTAGTTGGAATCAATTGCTTGCCTTTTGGAGAAGTATCCATATTTGGTTCCATTTTGTTGTTGTTGCCATGGAGTGGAGTGCTACACCGTAATTGTTAGTGTTGTGTGTAGTGAAGGGTTACAATGTGTTATAGTTTGTTTGTGTTGAAGTTTAAGGGTGTGTGAGTGTGTCGTAAAGTGTATGTTATGGCTTGAAGTGAGATTATGTTGTTGAAAGTGAGTGTCTTGTGGATTATAGAAGTGTTGCAATGTGTTGTGTTGATTGTGTTGTGGAGAAGAGTGTTACACGTGGATTGTAAGAGTATACATGTGCCTTAAGTGAAGTTAAGTGGAGTTGTGTGTTTTTCTTTTGTAGTGGTTGTTGTGTAACGTTAGAAGCAGTGTGATTGTAAGGTGTACCCCTTTGCTTCAAATTGTCCTTGTGGTTCAATATACCAAGTCTACAACTATGTCGAATGATAGCGTGAATGGGGGAATTGGCGATGAAGCCAATAGTCAGGTTGGAGGTGGTTAAGGTCATAATGTTGCAGGTAGGGACTTTAGAGATAGTCCAGGATTTACTACCATAGTTGCTACTTTGGCAACTAGGATTGACAGAATGACATTACCACAACCATCAGTGGTAAACCTTTAGGCACCATCTCGGTTAGCTCCACAGAATCCTCAAAGAGACAGAGTAGTGGGAGATGGAAATCTGAATAGAATGATGGGTAAGGAACATCATCTATACAGGGAAGAAAAGGATGACAACTTTGGGGCTAATCCATATCAGAATGGGGATTTCAGGCCACCTTGGGGATTAGAGTATGTGAAACTGCAAATGCCTTCTTATGATGGCGAGGGATCAGTTGGTGATTATTTGGATTAGGAGGACAAGGTTGTGGGTCTCTTTGAATGTTATGAGATCAATGATAATACTAGAGTCCGATTGGCTGCTATCGAGTTTACAAGATACGCTGCACTATGGTGGAAGAATTTGATTATCAGCAGGCGTAGGGATGGAGAGGCTGAGATTCAGACATGGAGGGATATGAAAAGGGCGTTGAGAAAAAGATTCATTCCTGAGCACTACAAACAGGAACTTTTTATGCGACTACAGACTTTGAGGTAGGTAGGCAAGACAGTGGATGATTATGTGTAGGAATTTAAAACCCTCATGATTAGATGTGGATCCATCGAACCTCCAGAACAAACCGTAGCATGCTTCGTCTCAGGCTTGAAATATGAAATAGCGTGTGTTGTTAAGCTGTAGCGCTATAGTACACTTGATGAGGCTATTCAGTTGGCCTTGAAAGTGGAGAGGCAATGGAGGTCCAACTTGTTTAGGGCTCCGAACAGTAGGCCCAATACTATTACCAAACTCATAGCAAGCTGACCATCAATTAGGGGGAACAAAGATGGTAGGTGAGGCAGTGAGAGCAATGGACAAAACTACCCCAAACACTGATAGAGAAAATTTACCCACTAGGAAGGGTAAAGAGGTAATAGCGCTAGATATGAGGCACTCTGTTCTCAGATCTACTAGTGGAAAGGCATGCCAGATTAAGTGCTTTAAATGCATGGGATTTGGGCATATGGCAGCATAGTGTCCAAATAAGAGGGTGATGACTGTTATGGAGGGCACTAGGGAAGATGTAGAGGATGACGAGGAACAAATTGAGCCTATAGATTTACCAATAGCACTACAGGAGTATTATGATGACTAGACTGCAGAAACACATGACGAGCGTATAGGTGAACAATATCTACCTATTAATGTGTTACACAGGGCTCTAACCATATCTCTAGATACTAGAGACATTCAGATGGAGAACATATTTCACACCTCTTACAAAATCAAAGGTAACCTTTATGTACTCATCATCGATAGTGGTAGTTACACGAATATTATATCTGTTGCACTGGTAGAAAAATTACATTTGTCTACTATCCCACATCCTAACCCTTATAACTTGCATTAGTTGGATAATCGAGGCAGTATGTATGTTACAATAAGGGCGAAGGTCTTTGTGAGTGTTAGGCAAAAATATCATGATGAGATCTTATGTGATGTAATCCCTATGCATGCATTCCATTTGCTGTTGGGTAGACCCTGGTTGTTTCATTGGCAGGTGTTACATGATGGGTTTAGAAACACCTACATGTTCAGTATGGGCGAGTCTCGCATAGTATTGTCACCAATGACTCCATCTGAGGTACATCAGTTTCAGGAACATAACAAACTACTTCCACTACATTTGATAGCCGAAAGAGAAAGTCAATAGAGATATCAAGGTTCAGTTCCAAAATTGATCCTCTAGATTTAAGGGAAAATCTTTCAGAAGCCCAAGGAGATGATGTGAAATTTTCCAACACCACCAATACCTTCAGAACTAGATTCGGCTAATGGTCCAAATCGCTTATATTTTTACTTCATATCTTTTTATCTAATAAAATTTGAGAAATAATCTTACAGGTACAATAATAATTATCAATGGGATGCCAATATGTCCTACACTAGTTGATGGCCACGAGACATCTACAGATTTACAATCAAAGACCCGCTGCGATTGTTTCCATTTCGAAGCATTGGCTCATGAAGATTTATGATATTTTTGTACTTTGTAATTGTTCTATGGACTATTCTATGTTGTATTTTCTTTTAGGACACTTTCATTTTGATTGTAATTTCCATTTAGGACCAGCCACCTTAAAAGTGACATAGTTGTAATTTTGTGCATTTTCTAACCCTGAAGGAAGCAAGTATAAATACTTGCTTATAGTAAGGTTTGAGGAGGCCATTTTTAAGATTAGAACATCACATTTTCGTGAGAGAGCTTAGGGTTTCCCTAGTTTAATTTCCTCTTATCAATTTCAATTCCCAAGAGTTGAGATTGTAGCGAGTGCAACAATTGAAATTGTGAGTCATATTAATTTCTAATTGTTGTGTTTTCTTTTTCTTCTCTAGTGTGTAATATCTAAGGTTAGATTAGAATATTTCTGGGTCACATTTGAATTGGTATCAATTCGAAATAGTGTGTTTATTGTGAGTAATTATCATACTTATGATTCAATATCAACATTTGTTTGTCATTTTGAACCGTGAATTGGATATTCTGGGAAGGGAGGTTTTCAAATTGGTTCTTGTTCATCTTGATGTATTTCACGTGGAATTCATTTGTGATTATTGTATATTGAAGAAATTATCTTTGTGGAATTGAATTGCAACAATTGAGCATTCGAAACTTATTGCATTTTCACCATAGATTCACGCAATGTCCTAGCTTGTTGAACCGGATTTGATCATGTGAATTAAAATTGTTTCTTTGATTCATTTGCATGTGCTTAACCTTGGTTTTGAGCACATCATGGTCAATAGATTTACATGTTGGTTAAAAGAGAGTTTCAAGTCAAATCACTTAACATTTTTGGAAATGGTCTTTTCCATTAGAATTAAGGTCTTATCCATGACCTATACCTGTACACACCTAGGTGTACTTGATGCCTTTTGGACCTTAGATTTCTTGTGTTGTCAACTTCCCCACCCTTGGATGTGGCTAGCAATTGCTTGGGTGTTTGATGCCTTTATTTATTTTGTAACTTGGTTAATAGATGTGAGTTAATTAGGGTAATTTCTAGAGGTAAAATTAGGTTATTTATTTAAGCTAATGATAGGTATGAAATATCTAACTTACCCCTCATGTTTACACTATATAGGGGTAATTGTGTAGGAATTATTTTCCATCGTTTACATTATCTAATTTGATTAATTAGTAGGGTTAATATTCATTAAAATACTTGATCTTTTATATTATTCATAAGTGATGTGCCTGAAAATCCAAATTTAAGTACACAAAGCCAATTAAAGAATCAACTAAACAAATTGCACAAAGTGGTGTGATTCTAATTGCCACGTGAACCCTAATTGTAAGAAACAACTTGCTTTGATACCAAAATATGATGTGCCTTAATAGTTCAAGAACATGAACACAATCCAATTAGAGAGTTCAACAAGACAAAATCCCTAAATTGGCGTGAATACAATCTCAATGGCATGAACCTAAATTAGATGTATTACCAAGGAATTCTAATACCAATCAATTACATAAAAAAATGCAATTCAAATCTCTAAAATTAGTTTGTAATCCTAGCAATATGAACCCTAATTTGGTGTGAAAGAATAAGTAGGAAAATCAACCAATTATCACTAGATATTACACACTAGCAATAAAAGGATGCGACTTAGAAGATCTTGATATTACTCATAAGAAATTCCAAGCCAAACTCGCCACAATTTCCTAGAAAATTGATAAGAGTGAATGCTTAGTAAGAGGGACTTTTTCACACAGCACAAAAGTGTGTATTTTTCAAATTGACAAAAACTTCCTACAAACCCTAGTTAGAAAGTATTTATAATTACTCCTATTAGGGTAAAACAAATAAAAAAATTACAAAGTTGCCACTAGTTGGCCGGTTCCAAAAATCAAAATTACAAGTACAAACTAAAAAAATATAGCCAGTTCTCATAGTAACAATTACATATTCAAATGGTCTTCAAGTGGCCGGTTCTTCAATTCAAGTGAACAATTTGTTAGACTAGTTCTTTGGTTTATGTTGGTTTATGAATAACCCATAAGCTGAGCAATAGTGAGTTTATCCATTGCGTGTAAAAACCGACAAGTATACTTGTTGGAATGCATAACAAATAAGACATAGAAAAGAAGTTAGTCTACAAATATCTTTGGGGTCGGTTTGTTCAAAGAGGACCCTCATCGCCAAATTTTGTAACCCTTTAGCTCTTGCCCTAGTGATAAGTCATGTATAATTTTGATTCCTATCATCTCCTTGGGCCTCAAGAAGATTTGTCCTCAAATTTGATAGGTCTTCATGAACATCATCGACTAGATAGAGTGACAAGTCTATAACATCAAATGCAGTAAGAACTCTGTATCCTCCTAGCAAGTTTTCTATAAAAATAACACTGTAGTCTCGCAATACCTAAGATACCACAAGGGGTAGTTGCTCTCGCCCCTCTATCTTTAGGATATATCTCATCTACAATACATCTAATGGTCTATCATCAACTATGACCTCCCCTAACTCAAACTGTCCTACCAATATTGTCTTCTCCTTCCCTATTTAACTTATATGTCTTTGAACCTCTTAGCCCTTTGATGGTTTACTCATTTACCCCTGAAACCTTTTGGACTTCTGATGGTTGACACATATGCTTCTGAATCGCTTGGTCCTCTAAAGGTTAACTCATCTGACTATGAACCTCAAGGACTTCTGATGGTTGACTTATTTATCTTTACACCTCTTAGAACTTTAATGGTGACATAGGGTTCAATATTATACGTTTACCCTCTTTCTGGAATACATATGTATTTCTAAAGCCATCATGTAAGACCTTCCTATTATACAACCAAGGCTTGCTAAGCAATATATGGGATGTACACATAAGAAGAATATCACATTCAATTTCATCATGATGTTTATCCCCTATACTGAAAGGTACCTTAGCTCTTTGGGTTACATGGAGACTCCCCTATTCACTTAGCCAATGTAATTTGTAGGGTTTAGGATGCAGGGTAGTTACAAGTTTCAATTTCGATACTAATGAGGCAGCCACAAAATTAGTACAACTACCACCATCAATAATAATGACACATAAGTTACCTTGCACCCTACAAGAAGTGTGAAACAAGTTTTCCCTTTACTCATCATCAATAGTTGTAAAAGAGGTCAAGGCCCAGCGCAGTACATTAGTAGATAAATACAAATCACTTGACATTGTTGCTTACTAACTTCAACAAGCCAATAATACACTACACCACACACACCATGGCAACACACTCCTACATACCTACGGTGCAATCAAGCAACCAATGCAACACAAACTTCCCTACACTTCAATTATGGCAACAACAAGTGGAACAATAATTAAACACTTCCAAGTAGTAAGTTAATGAATTCAACTAAGCCAAGTGTTTAAGTATCAATACTTAATAACTTCCACACTTTAATGCTTGTTTTGAAATTCAAATTTTACCACTATATTTCCCTTTCTAATCACAATACATACACACTCCTACTTCCATGTGCAGCACCTTCTTTACACAACACAACTTTACAACAATTCACAACACACTTACACCACCACACACACAATACAAACACGGTGCGACTCCCTTTTAAACCTTAACACCACTTCATGTGTAGCTCTTCCTCACAACACAAACTTACAACAAGTTGCAATTCCCTTCACTACATACTCACAACGCCACACATACACAACACAATTACATTGCACTTCCTTCAAACAACAACACCACTTCACGACAACAATTCAAAAAATACACTCTTAATGCAACTTTCTCTACAAATGATAAGAACAATTCAAATTCAAATAACAATCAATCAATGCTACTCAATGACTTTCCTCCAAACTTAAAAGATGTGTTTAAATTTTCAAATAACTTCCTTATCTCAACACAATGCAATTCTGGAATTTGTAAATGACACTACTATTCTTGAAATTACAAACACACAATTCACTCTTCTTTGTTTCAAATTTCCAATTTTCCAAATGATCACAAAGGATGACTCCTCCTTACACATGACAAACACAAGGAAGACAATGCTACAACAAGTATTCTATGTGCACTTCAATCAACAACAACAAGAATGAAATAAAATCCACAAGCACTACCACAATTCATGATAAGTCGCAAAATACCCTTATCTAGAGTAATGAAATTGTGCTTTATTGTTGAATTTTTAGACGATTTGTTGAAGGAAAAGATGCTTAATGGAATGAATGTTAATTTCAGGATCTTCTAGAGTATTTTGGAGCTAAGGGAAGGAGTTTTGAAGAGTCAGAGCAAGTTTGGAAGGAATTGGATACATTACATGTGAAGAAAATTTTTTTGGAAAGTACACAGGCAAGATACACGCCCATGTACTTTGCTTGTGTATCTAAGTTTTGCTTCTGTTCGACGACATTTCAAATACACGACCAATGTACACTCCCATGTACTTGCTCGTGTATATTCACATAAGGACACCTGGAAGCAAGCATGAGATACACGAACGAGATACACTACTTGTGTATTCGGTTGTGTATATATCCAATCGGGGTACATGTATAAATAGACCTTTAGTTTTCCCTGAAAGGAAGTTACGAATTTTTCATTTTCTCTCACTCTCATAACAGCAAGGGAAAGAAGATTTTGTCGATTCCAAGGGAGATTGAAACCCACGAAGAAAAACATTTTATCTTTAAGGGTTGTGAACATGAACTTTATCTATTCTTCTAGTAATTGTGTTTCTCTTGTCAAATTTATGGAGGAGTAGACCCTAGATCTAGATTCTATTTGAAACTTCTCTATCATGTGATAAAGAATTGATATTTAATGCAAATTTGTTGACTTTCTTATGATTAATTGCATGTTCTTCAATTGTTTCTTAGATTCATAGATCCGGAATATGAATTTATGCGTGATATCATATTAGTTAATTGAGAAATTGCTCATATGATTAGATCTAATGCAATTAATGATATTTGATTGTTCTTCTAGAGATAGGAAACAAGAGTCTTCTGTTTACATCGATTATTTTGATGCGAATTCATGTGCTTTATGCAATTCTAGGTTGCTATTAACTAAGGAGAGATCCTATTTGATAAACCTAGGATTAGATAGGTTAATATACTTGAGAAAGTAGTTAACCTGACTAGAGAGTTAGATAGTATAAGAAGTCAATTACAACAATCTTCAGAAATCTAATGAATTACATGATAGAGAAGAAGTAGAATAAGATCTAGGTTGCTTTTGTTAATTGATAAATCTTTAGAACCATTGTTGTTAGTGAGCTGTTAGTTTTGAGATTAGAGTAATCAAGTTTCGAACAACATTATTAAGTGACGGTTAATAATAGGAACAGAGTTAGTACTAGTAATTGGTGTATCTCTAAGGGATGACCTTGTGCTTACTTGCTATATTACGCTACGATAGGTGCACTTGCCTATTGCTTCATAGTAGGATTATGAACAAGAATTCAATTTATTAAAACTACGATTGGTAATGATCAATTTACTTCAACAATTTCCGATCAAGAATCAACTTCAAGAACCCTAATTGTCAAATGATGATCACACAAATCCCTTCCTCAAAACCTATGCTCTGATACCAAATTATGATGTTCTTGAAAATCCAAATTCAAGTTCACAAAGCCAATTAAAGAATCAACTAAACAAATTGCATAAAGTGGCGTGATTCCAATTGCTACGTGAACCTAATTGTAAGAAATAACTTACTCTGATGCCAAAATATGATGTGCCTTAATAATTTAAGCACATGAACACAATCCAATTGGAGAATTCAATAAGACAAAATCCTTAAATTGGCGTGAATACAATCTCAATGGCATGAACCCAAATTAGATGTATTACCAAGGAATTCCAATGCCAATCAATTACATTTAAAAATGCAATTCCAATCTCTAAAATTAGTTTGTAATCCTAGCAATTTGAACCTTAATTTAGCATGAAACAACAAGTAGGCAAAAATCAACCAATTATCACTAGATATTACACACTAGCAATAAAAGGATGCGACTTAGATGATCTTGATATTACTTACAAGAAATTCCAAGCCAAACTCACCACAATTTCCTAGAAAATTGATAAGAGTGGATGCTTAGTAAGAGGGACTCTCTCACATGGCACAAAAGTATGTATTTATCAAATTAACAAAAGCTCCCTAAAAACCCTAGTTATTGAGTATTTATACTTGCACCTATTAGTTTAAAACAAACCAAAAAGTTACAAAGTTGCCACTAGGTGGCCAGTTCAAAAAATCAAAATTACAAGTACAAACTAAAAAAATATAGCCAGTTCTCATAGCAACAATGACATATTCAAATGGTCTTCAAGTGGTTAGTATTCAATTCAAGTGAATAATTTGTTGGACCAGTTCTTCTTTGGTTTATGTTGGTCCATGAATAACCTACAAGTTGAGCTTTAGCGAGCTTATCCATCGTCTTGTAAAAACCGATAAGTATACCTACTGGAATGCATAATAAATAAGTAATAGAAAAGAAGTTAGTCTAAAAATATTTTTGGGGACGGTTTGTTCAAAGAGGACCCTCATCGCCAAATTTTGTAACCTTTGGCTCATGCCCTAATGATAGGTCCTGTAGAATTTTGATTCCTATCAATAAGGTAAATTATTGCATTCAAGATTTTGGTTTTGATTGAGATTCAATTTAGGCTTTTAGGGCTTAAATTAGTTTCGATGTTTCCTAATTGCGACCTTAGATTTTGTTAATTAGTTTAAGGTTTTTGATTTATTATTATTATTATTTTAGGTTTCGGCTCAAGTTTGGAGTTTAATTTTTCATTTTAGGGTTTGTTATTTAAATTACGGTTTAAATCATTGATTTAAGGTTTACGAGTCAATATATGGTTTTAAATTCCTATTTTAAGGTTTAGATTTTTGGATTAAAGTTTCAGATATTATTTTATGTTTTAGGGATCAATTTGAGATTTTTGTAGAATATTTTAGGGTTATGATAGGAATCATATACCTATAGGACCCATCACTAGGACAAGAGCTAAAGGATTACAAAATTTGGCGAATGAAGGTCCTTTTTGAACAATTAGACCTTGAGGATATTTGTTTAGTATCTTCTTTTCTATTGTATATTTGTTGTGTATTCCAATAGGTACAATATTAGTTTTTGCAGAATGCTGGATAAATTCACTAATGCTCAGCTTGTGGGTTATTTATGGACCTACATAAATCAAAGAAAAACTAGTCCTACATTGCTCCATAGAGGTGGAGAAACGACCACATATGATCTTTTCATTTGTAATTTCCTTTTCTTAGAAACCGACCACATTTTGTTGTTTTTACTTGTAATTTTCTTTGTTAAATTTACCCTATTTAGAGCAATTATAAATACTTGCAAATTAGGGTTAGAAGGGAACTTTTGAACATTATATTTTGCTTGCCTTTTGTTTCCGTGAAAGGGTATTTCTTTTTCACACATTGCTCTTCTCAATTCTACTCTAGGATTGTGGTGAGTGGACTGGGATTTGTTGTGAGTGATATCAATAAATACAAGTTGATCCTAATTCTAACTAGTACATAATATCTAGTAAGGAATTAGTTACTTTTATATTGTTCTTGATTCATGCAAATTAGGGTTCAATTTTCAAGCTAGGGTTTATGCCATTTAGTTGGAAATTGGAACCAATTGTGCTCATTTCTTTGATTGGTATTTGAACTCCAATTGAGTACATTATAATTTCATATCAAAATGAAATTAGTTTGTGCTAGTAGGGTTCACGCAGAAGTGGAATCATGCCACTTTTGTGAATTGTGTTTAGTTGATTCTCCAATTAGCTTTATGTAATTGTAATTAGATACTAAGCACATCATAATTTTGGTATCAAAGCACATCAGGTTATTAAACCTAGTCCTTAGGTATAAGGTTTAATATCCTATTGATTCTTGGAAATGTTTCCAAAATTTCTTTCAGCGATTTATATCCTATTTTGGGATTTTATAGGGTTTACATTCTTTCCTCCCCACCCCTTTAAAATAAGTTTTGTCCTTGAAACTTTTCCATATAAACATTTTTCTATTGCTAAACTTTAATTCTTTGCTTAGCAGGGCTTCATCATCATTGATCTAGTTGCTTGTAATCTTAATGCCTCCATTAGTCTATTACTTTTGTAGTCTGTAACATGTTTCCTTAAAATCTCCTTCTTAAACCTATTCTAGGTGGTATATTGTGATATGGTTACTTTCTTAAAGTCCCACTAATTTCTTGTTTCCTCCCATAGCATCAAGCCTTCAAAATTTACCTCTAAATATTTCATGAACTTCAATTGATAGTTCAATTGCTAATTTCTTATCTTGACTTGGTCATTTGTTTTGCTTACTAGGAATTTATTGAATTTCTTATGGGCTCATTGAGAATGTTTCCAATCTAGTTCATGGCTTATTATAAGTAAATGGCAAGGAATGCTTCTAGAGTTAGGCTTGAAGTGGTGATGTTTGGTGTTGTGATTTCATGTTAGGATGGTTGCATTGTAGGTGGCGATGGGTGATGGTTTGGTGGTTAAGTGGTGGTCTATTTTTTGGGTTTCTTTTGGAGAGTTTTTGTGAGATTTTTTTGAGGAAAATTTCGAGAATATAAAGTGCCTAGGCTTTTACATGCAGGTGGACATACTATTGTTTTAGAAGCAATTAACATGCTATTAATGCTAAAGGGAGCTAGATATAACATGCTTCTATGGCATTGTGTGCATGAAATGATGGAGAAGGCATGTAAACACTTATCTAATCCTATCTCACATGGTACGTCAAGTGTTGGCAGCTCTCTGGTGTTTATGGTTGCTATAGAGTAAGCGTTTAGTATAGTGGGTCAACAACTGGAAGATCGAAGGCATGATTTGTTTCTTGTTAGTGGAAATACTCGTATGTTTGGACGATTGGCTAAGGGCATAGTGTTTGGTAAAACAACCATGCAGCACATCTAGTGAATCAGAAGAGTATTTCAACAATTTGAACCCATCAAGTGGAGGTATGGTAAGATCAACCCTCGATCATGGACAAATTGAATGAGGTAAGGTTAGCTTAGTGTTTTATTTTTAAATTTGCTTAATATTTTAGCTTTGTCAAAATTTGTATGGGGAGTAATACTTTTTTATTTATTTCAATTATTTAGAATTGGGATCTACTTGTAAGGAAAGTAATACTTGCTTATTTATTTTAGTTCCTTAGAAATAAGATCTGCTTGTAACGGATGTAATGTTTTATGACCCCCTTTGATATTTGTACCATTTCATTTAATATTAATAAAATTCTATAGAGTTTTTTACCATAAATACAAAATATGTATATCTAAATGTTAACATATTTTAATGTATGGTAATTACATTACAAGCAATAGTTAATAGTAATTAGTTTATTCATTTAATTTGTTGAATTTTAAAATCTATGATGATGAATTATACCAAAGAAATAATTGAGGAGAAGTGTGGAGAGGAAAGGAAAAAAAAGGGCCGCAAGTCCTAAATTTGCCCCTAACTCTTCAGTTTTAGGGAATCGACCCATTAACTCACCACACAAGTCCGATCTTAGTAGGATCAAAGCCGATTTGGTCCCATGCTAGTGTCTATTTTGGGAATGTTTGGTAACATTTTTTTATGCTTGTAATTGGCTGAGGTGATGTTGTGAATCATGCTTTCAATTTTCATTTTAGTTTGTAGTTGACAAAAAAAAGTGTAGTTCAAAATTAACTTATATTCTTGTCTTCATAATCTTCACGTGTTTTGACCAAATAGAAACTTGCTAAGCATGACTTGGTAATTTTTTACATTTCCCATGGGTTTGATACTTGATCTTAAATTGCAAGTCCTTTCATTAAATCATGCTAAATCGATTTCAATGCACTTGGTAAGTATTTGTCAATGATCACATATAGTAGAAAGGCTTTTAGATTGAATGTAAAACCATGGAAAATATAGAGAAAAATATGTTTTGAAATATAGGAGCATATAAAGTAAAAAAGAATATAAGAAGGGGGTATTTTAGTCTTGCATCATTAACATATATAAAGCCACTTGATTTTGCCTTATTCCTTCTTTTTCCCTTGCACAACACACACTCTCTTCCTCTCTAAAGTGACCCCTAACCTATACATTCACCATTTAGCCTCGCTTTTGTGAGACAAATCCACTTGACTTAACAATTAGATCTGTAAGGTAAGCTTTAAACTTGATTAATTCATCATGTAATTTTCTTGTTCGAATGAGTGTTTATTAAAGTGTGGGGTATCGTTATAGAATGGGGATATTTAGTGTATTAACAATGAAGCACAATTGCAAGTTCAAGCAAAGTTATGACCGTTTGAAGCAAATTGAAACAAGTAAGTATACAATCTTTGAAGGAATTACATGTTTAGATGTCCTAATTGCTATAGAACTAGGTATTGTAATGTAGTTTTAGATTTTAGAAGGGTAGAGTGAAATGAAAAATAGCGTAAAGAAGAACTTATGTGTGGAGGCATACATAACCATATACTTGGGCATATTGTTTAGTCTTTTTACACAAAGAGATACATGGCCATGTTTATGATCGTGTTTCTCCCTATGTTCTTTTACACGACTATATATACAATTGTGCTTCCTTGAAACTTTCATATCACACTTTTCTTTATCTTTATCTTTTTCTTTTCTTCTTGTCTTTTCTTTAATCCTAAAGCCACTTTAATGTGGACTAATGCAATGTGGGTGGGGGAAATAGCCAAATTGCCTTTAGTAATGAAACCAAATAGACTTGCGTAATATTTTAGGATAGTGCTAAGATTAACCTACTTTTTTCATATAATAGGTCCTGATAGTGTTAATAGCTATAAATAAATCAAAATGGTTCCTTTGGTTATGTGATTGCTTATTTGATGATTGTGCTTGTTAGTGTAGCATCTGAATGAGCTTAAGTATTATCTGATTAATAAATGTCTACTGTTTATGTGTGCATTAGCCTAAGGCGATGGTCGCAAATCCCTAAATGACATCTTAATAATCTCTATATGATATTACCCTTAGTGGAGTCACACATTGGAATGATCTAGGTAGATTTTAGGATAACGCCTAAGTGATGAGGCTAAAAGTAGCAATTCCTAGCACCGTAGTATTAAGGCTGGTAGTGGCAATATTTTGAATGTAACACATCTATATATTTTATAAAAATGCTTAATATCTAAAGTGTGCAAGGTCATGAGGACCCCTATTTTGGTTATAGAACTTAAAAAAAAATTAATTTCGTGTTTGTTTTCTTATCTTCATTTAAACGTGTGTGAATTCTATATGTGTTTGGTCATGTACTGGGCATTAGCTTACCTTATTTAAGGAATTTCTTTTTCTGATATAATATGAGCTTATATATGGTGATCATGCCTTTAAACTTTAGGAGCTGGTTTAATTCCAGTTGGTACGCTCAAATTTAATCGATCATTTTAAGTTTTAAATTTATAACCAATGAAATCTATGATAGAGCTAGGCAGTGTACCTATCAGCTATAGTATAGATTTAATAGGTGTTTGATACGAACCACGCCCACCTGTGACGAAACCCTATACCAATACATTTGGAATTACAACCCAAGATGCTAAGTAATCGAATTGGAACCATGACCCATTGCCTATAAGTGAGGCAAGAACCTTGGTATATTCTGTTGACGCCACAATCGGGATGAAAGACCGATTGATAAGTCGGATGTGAACGCCATAGAAGAGATCCGATAAGTTCAAGAGAAGTTCTTTGGAGAACCAAGAGAGGAATACTCTCAAATTGTATTAATCAATGTTGTATGTAAGTTCTGTCTCCTATTTTCCAAGCTTAGTAGCTATTAATAGGGTTTACAACTTGCAAGGACAAAAGCCCAAAACGACAAAACATAATAAAGTTGCGGAAAAATAACAAACAAGCATTGTACGCCGGGTATATACGCCGGTGGCATAGTGGGCGGCGTAGTTCCTCTATCGCGCTCTAATTGCAACGCCGGTTCAAAGTCGGCAACGTTTAAGCCAGCATTGTCAAGGCCGATAGCTTTGATCTCCTTAAATGACTTGTACAAATGCAAGTTCATTCTCATGGTTGCTCAAATCTTTTCCGGCTTCTTGGATATCCTTTATCAACCCGTTAAGTGCTTCCTTGAATCGTTTCACTCGAGTTCTTGTGATCGGTCCAAGTGGCACTTCAAGAGGATCCATATTCCACCTTCTAGCTTGACTCCCATCATGGCTTTTATCATTCCCCTCCTCTTGAAAAGGATTTGTCCTCAAATCATCGCCTACATCAAAAGGACTCAGATCAATAATGTTAAAAGTAGCACTTACTTGATACTCACCTGGCAAATCTAACTTGTAGGCATTATCATTAATGCGCTCCAGAATTTGAAATGGTCCATCGCCTCTAGGAAGTAATTTAGATCGACCTTGCATAGGAAACCGCTCTTTGCGCATGTGAACCTAAACCCAGTCTCCAAGTTCAAAGACAGCTTGTCGAAGACCCTTGTTGGCTTGTTTCACATACTGTTCTATCCTCCACTCAATGTTGAGCATTGCCTTCTCATGGAGCTGTTTAACAAATTCTGCTTTCTTCTTACCATCTAGATTAACATACTCAGAAATAGGAAGAGGTGATAAATCCAAAGGAGTTAGTGGATTAAAACCATACACAATTTCAAAAGGAGTAAACTTAGTAGCAGAATGCATTGTGCGATTATAAGCAAATTCAACATGTGGTAAACAATCCTTCTAACTTTTAATGTTCTTTTTAATGACAGCCCTTAACAAAGTAAATAAAGTTCGATTTACTACCTCAGTTTGACCATCAGTCTGTAGATGACAAGTAGTAGAGAACAATAACTTAGTTCCTAACTTAGCCCACAGGGTCTTTCAGAAGTAGCTCAAGAACTTAGCATACCGATCTGACACAATTGTTCTAGGCATACCATGCAATGTCACAACTTCCCTAAAGAACAAATTAGCAATATGGAAAGCATCATATATTTTGTGGCAAGGAATGAAATGTGCCATCTTAGAAAACCTATCTATGACTACAAAAATAGAGTCTCGACCATACGTAGACCTGGGTAATCCTAACACAAAATCCATGAAATGTCTACCCAAGGCTCATGAGGAATTGGAAGTGGGGTGTAAAGTCCATGAGGTTAGACCCTAGATTTTGCTTGCTTACAAGTAACACATCGCTCACAAATCCTCTCAACATCTCGTTTCATGTGAGGCCAATAGAAGTGTTCCTACAAAACTCCTAAAGTTTTAGCTACTCCAAAATACCCATTAATCGTCCTCCATAAGACTCCCTCATTAGTAACTCTCTTAAAGAACAATTGGGAATGCAAAGTTTATTCTCCTAAACAAGAATCCTTCATGCTTATAAAATTTACCATGACCACTCTTCTCACAACGAACATACTCTTCACAAAAATCTTGGTCAGTAGCATACAATTCTTTAATATGCTCAAAACCAAGCAGTATAGAACTAAGAGTAGAGATACATACCTTCTAGAAAGTACATTAGCAACAACATTTTCTTTACCTTGCTTGTAGTGGATGACATAGGGAAATGTTTCGATAAACTCCAGCCAACGAGCATGCCTTTTGTTCAGCTTATGTTGTCCCTTCAAGTACTTCAAGGATTCATGATCAGTGTGGATCACGAATTCTTTTGGCCAAAGATAGTGTTGCTAAGTCTTTAGAGCTCGAACCAATGCATATAACTCCTTATCATAAATAGGGTAGTTCAAGGTTGCCCCACTTAGCTTCTCACTAAAGAATGCAATCGGTCTCCTCTCTTGCATGAGAACTGCTCTAATACCTATTCCTGAAGCATCACACTCATTCTCAAAAGTTTTAGAGAAATTAGGTAAAGCAAGTAGTGGCGCATGAGTCAACTTATTTTTAAGCATCTAAAAGGCCTTCTCTTGTTGCTCTCCCCAACTGAACCCCACGTTCTTCTTGATTACTTTAGTAAGTGGTGTTGCAATGGTGCTAAAATCCTTCACAAACCTCCTACAAAAGCTCGCTAATCCATGAAAACTCCGAACATTACTTACATTAGTTGGACTAGGCCATTCTTCAATCGCACGAATCTTCTCTTCATCAACCTGTATTCCCTATGCACTAACAATAAAACCAAGAAATACAAGTTTGTCTGTGCAAAAAGTGTACTTTTTGAGGTTAGCATATAATTGCTTCTTTTGAAGCACTTCCAAAACAGCCCACAAGTAAATTATATGGTCTTCCAAACTCTTACTATAAATGAGGATATCATCAAAATAGACGACCACAAATTTGCCAATAAAAGTCCTCAAAACATGGTTCATAAGTCTCATGAAAGTACTAGATGCGTTAGTTAAATTGAAAGGCATTACTAACCACTCGTATAATCCATATTTTGTCTTAAATGCAGTTTTCCATTCATCACCTTCTTTCATTCAAATTTGGTGATATCCATTTTTCAAATCAATTTTGGAAAAGACACTAGACCCATGTAACTCATCTAACATGTCATCTAGGCGACGAATGGGATGACGATACTTTACCATGATGTTGTTGATCGCTCGGCAATCAACACACATTCTCTATAACCCATCCTTCTTAAGCACCATAATCACAAGCACTGCACATGGGCTCATGCTTTCACTCACGTACCCCTTCTCCATCAAGTCATTAACTTGCCTTTAGAGTTCCTTTGTCTCCTCTAGATTGCTCCTATAAGCTGGCTTGTTTAGAATAGATGCTCCAGGTACAAAGTCAATCTGGTGCTCAATACCACGAATAGGTGGTAACCCCTTTGGAATCTCCTTAGGGAAGACATCTTCAAAGTCCTGCACAATAGACACAACCACACTAGGTAAAGAGTTAAGAAGTTTGCTAGTATTCAAACAAGTTTCCTTAAAAACCAGCAACAACATGGGTTGCTTCATTACTAGCGCTCTCCTCACTACACTCGCTCTTGCCACATAACTCTCCTTTTGCAAGGCTACACTCTCTTTTCACTCACCACCAAAGTTGATCCCCCCTCAACTTGGCCTGTCACACTCTTTCTAGCCTTCCTCTCTTTTTTCTTTTGATATTGACTTTTGTGTTCCTTTTCTTTTTCTATGTCTTTTGCTCTCTCAATCTCCCTCTATTTTTCACTCACCTTATATTTTGCAAAAGATTGTTGTAGCTGCAACTGATCCTCATACACCTGTTTAGGTGTTAAGGGTTTAAGATAATAGCTTTTGCTATGGTGAACAAGTGTATACTTGTTAGAAAATCCATCATGAACAACCTTCCTATCAAACTACCACGGCCTCCCCAACAACACATGACAAGCCTACATCGACACTACATCGCAGAACACCTCATCCTCATACCTACCGATGCGAAAAGCAATTAAGGCTTGCTTACTCACCTTAGTCTCGCTACTATCATTCAGCCACTGCAATTTATATAAGCTAGGGTGTTTAGTGGTCTTGAGCCCCAACCTTTCAACAATGAAAGTACTCACTACATTAGTGCAACTCCCCCCATCAATGATCAAACTACAAATATGGTCACCTAGATAACATCTAGTATGAAAGATATTCTCTCGTTGCACCTCCTCTTCTTCCTTCACCTGCACATTCAAAGCTCGCTTCACTACTGCCACTAACTTCCTTGTTGCAGGCTCCTTGTCATCACTAACATCCTCCAATGGAGGCATATCATCATCTTCACTATCCCCCTCAGTCTCATACTCACCATCATCGTGCAAAATCATAATGCACCTATTCGGACATTGACTAGCAATATGGCCACTTCCTTGGCATTTAAAACATTTAATGTCACGATTTCTAGGAGTAGAAGAATCAGGTTTACCTTGATTACCAGGAGTAGATCCCCCTTGCTTCTACTCTCCTTTTGGCTTGGTAGGTAAAGACTTTTCTTCCTTCCTCCAATGGTTAGTCTTCCAAGTAGATGAACCAACACCCTGTTGAAACCATGTCAGTACTACTACCTTTCCTCCTGTGTTGGTTCTCAACCTTTATAGCCATGTGAACCATATTTTCCAATTCCACATAATGATGTAATTCTACTACATTTTGAATCTCTCTATTTAACCCTGCAAGAAACCTAGCCATGGTAGCCTCTCTATCCTCCACAACATTTGCTCTAATCATAGTAACCTCCATCTCCTTGAAATACTCATCCACACTTCGGCTTCCCTGCTTAAGAGTTTGCAATTTGTTGTGCAATTCGCGTAGTAGTAAGTAGGAACAAACCGCTTCTTCATCACCCTCTTCATCTCTTCCCAAGACTCAATAGGTGGTTCGCCATTCCTTCTTCTATTCAACATTAGTTGATCCCACCACACTATGGCATAATCTGAAAACTCAATGGCAGCAAGCTTCATTTTCTTTCTCTCACTATAATTGTGATAATCAAACACCATCTCTACTTTCTTCTCCCATTTTAAGTATGCCTCGGGATCATTCTTCCCTTGGAAAGAAGGAATCTTCATCTTTATACTACTCAATTGATTATCCTCTCTATTCCTATCTCCTCTATCTTCCCAATCCCTAGTTCCTCTATTCCTACCACCATAACCACTATAACTCCTGATAGAAGGTTCATCGAACTCATCATTAGAATTTTCATCTCCACCCCTTTGTCCTCTTTTAGAACAACTCTCCCTCTTACACCCTTGAAAGACGTTTTTAGATTGCTCTAGTTTCTGCTCCACCGTTTCATGAATTTGTTCCATCCCCTCCTAAAACATTCTCTTCATCTCACTCCTCAATGCTTCAATCACTAACCTAGCATCAAACCTCTCCTCTCACCTTCAGGAGAATTTTGCCTTGACATAGTTCCTGCAATAAAAGGTTAGTACTAACACAAATATATATATAATTAAACCTCACAATTCGCTCCCTCACGTGTTTCACTCAAGAAGGATATCCCAAAATCACTCATGTATTCTCACAAACAGAGATGATATCAACTCACCAATCCCTCTTCTCAATTCTCTTGGAAATAATCCAAACTACACTAAATTCTTCCGTAGAATTCATGAACAAACTCTCTAGGCTTGAATTTTCCTTTTTTTTTTGTAACAAGATTGATAGAATGAAACTACACTACTCAAGAAACAATTAACACTATGGACTTGAGTATGAAGCGATGGTAATACGAAACTTGATATGAATGATTGGAGTTAGGGTTTTGATGCTACCTTTCATAAACCAAACTGATGTTTAACAAACCTAAGCTCTAATACCAAACTGATACGAACCACGCCCACCTGTGACGAAATCCTATACCAATATGTTTGGAATTACAACCCAAGATGCCTAAGTAATCGAATTGGAACCGTGACCCGTTGCCTATAGGTGAGGCATGAACCTTGGTATATTCTGTTGATGCCACAATTGGGATGAAAGACCGATTGATAAGTCGGATTTGAACGCCACGAAAGAGATCCGATAAGTTCAAGAGAAGTTATTTGGATAATCAAGAGAGGAATACTCTCAAATTGTATTAATCAATGTTGTATGTAAGTTCTGTCTCCTGTTTTCCAACCCTAGCAGCTATTAATAGGGTTTACAATTCGTAAGGACAAAAGCCTAAAACGACAAAACATAATAAAGTTGCGGAAAAATAACAAACAGACATTGTACGCCGGGTATATATGCCGGCGGTGTAGTGGGCGGCGTAGTCCCTCTGTCGCGCTCTAATTGCAACGCCGATTCAAAGTTGGCAGCGTTTAAGCCAGCGTTGTCAAGGCCGACAGCTTTGATCTCCTTGAATGAATTGTACAAATGCAAGTTCATTCTCATGGTTGCTTAAATCTTTTCCGGCTTCTTGGATATCCTTTATTAGCCTGTTAAGTGCTTCCTTGAATCGTTTTGCTCGAGTTCTTGTGATCGGTCCAGGTGGCACTTCAAGAGGATCCACATTCCACCTTTTAGCTTGACTCCCATCATGGATTTCATCAGTATTGTCCTCTTGGATCTAGAAAACAAGTACTAATATTACCTTTCTCTACTATCTAGCCTAATTTATGATGTGGAAATTATGAATTAAATTAATAATTAACAAATCCTAACAACTCTAGAATTAAATAATATTGTCCTAAAAATGTATTCAATCACAAAACATACCCCTCATCTTGTTCCACCCTAACCCTTAAATTCTTAAAATAAGATATCGATTAATGAATCGATTTACAATTTACACTGCAAGAATTCTCAAGTAAAATCAATTACACCCTCGAGTTAATCAATTCTTAATCATGCACAAGATAATGGAGACCTCTCCCTCACTACCGTCATGCAAGATCTCATTAAGTTCACAATTTTTTTATTAAAGTTTTAATATTTATTATAGAAAATTAATGTTTTCCTACCTTTAGGCAAAACATGTAATCTCTCTATTCATAAAGATCTAATTTACTAGACAAAACCTCTTTCAATCTAATAAAAATCAGACATGCAATCAATTTGCGTGCATAAATCAATCATAAGAACAATGGAAATACATGAATAGATGAAAGGATATAAACAATTCATTAATCAATAAATGTGATGTGATTAATTGGTTAAAGCACATTCAAATAACAAATGGAAGCAACTCTAATAAACAAATCTACAAATGGCATGAAACTCACAAACTTCAAAACCCTAAATGTCTAATGAAAATCACACAAGTAACAATTAGAATCACAATGATCAATTTGCAACTTCTGAAAAAGGATTACACTAATCATAATCAAGAGGATATGAAATCAATTGAATTCCAACCCTAAAATTGTGTGAAAATTACAATAAAAAGATAAACTAATTCCTCACCAGATATGATTCACTAGTAGGGAATTAGGATGAATTTGATGTTGTTGATACTACATACAACAAGGATCAAATCCCCACTCACCACACTTCACTGAAGAAATGATAAGAGTATGTGAAAAAAAGGAGGCAACCCTCACATTTTTCAATCTAAAAAATATGGTCTAAAAAGCTCCCACAAACCCTACTTTAGCAAGTACTTATATTTGCTCCAATTAGGGTTAAAATGTAAAAAAACAATTACGTCTATGCCACTAGTGTGGCTGGTCCTAAATTCAACAAATACAACAAAAAAGTGTCCTAAAATGATTACAAAGTAATCGGTTCAAAAATAAAATTACAAGTACAAAAATAATGGTCTTTAAAGAGTCGGTTCGTCAAGTCAATTGTGATCACAGTAGGCCATTGGATATAAGTCCAATGATGCTCCCAATTTGATCAACAGTATAGGTCATGTGGCATCCTGTGAAGAGTGATCACTGTACCTACTAAATTACCATTCAAACTTTATTAGACAAAGAAAATGTTTACATGCGAGTGATTTGGATCATCATCCAAATCAGGTTCCCTAACTATTGGGATCACAGGGTAAATTCCCATCACAATGTTTCAGTACATAAGTTAGGGTTTCACAAGATGAGAGATATAAAGAATTACTCTTCCATGGATTTTTCAATAAAAACAGAGAGTCTAGAGAAGTAAAAATGATTTAAGATAGAAAGAGTAATCCGTTGTGTTGTTTTTTTGATCTCCAATGATGTTCAGACAATTCACCTCTTGAAGCTCATAATGATTCTCTCCTTAAGGTTTTCAGAATGAAGCCCCAAAAAATAATATCTCTAAAATAAAATAAGGTGTCTATTTATAGTTCTACGAAATAGGGTTCAGCATGGGTGTCAGCATGGCCATGCTCGAGGCCGTGCTAACTTCGAAACACGTCATTTCACTGCCCAGTTCAACATAGCCTCCAACATAGTCGTGCTTGAGTTAGGGTTAGGGCACATCTTGATATAGCTACTAGTCATGTTTTTTTTGCATCCAACACTGGCGTTTGCATGGATTATGCTGAACTAAAAATCATTTTTCTTCATTTTTTTGCCAAATTGTATCTCACCTTTGCTCATATCATCCTTAAACCTTTCTTTTATCTCCATTGAAGCCTAAAATTAAAATTTAATCATATAAGTACCCTTTTCTTGAACAAATCACATGAAATCCATATAAAATCATAACTAATAAGCACTAGAATTAAGGGTCTTTTACACTATCAAATTTAGAGCACTGAATTTTATAGGGTATCATATTTTTACTTTATGTCTTTTATTCTAATAAATATTTGAGAATAATTTTACAGGTATAATGATAATTCTCCATGGGATGCCAATATGTCCTACAACAGTTGATGGACATAGAACATTTTCAAGGTGATAATCAAAGACCCACTGCGATTGTTTTCCATTTTGAGGCATTGGCTCATGAAGACTTATGACATTTTGTACTTGTAATTGTTTTATGAACTATTTTTGGTTGTATTTGGTTTTGGGACACTTTCATTTTCCTTGTAATTTTCATTTAGGACTAGCTACCTTAAAAGTGGCAAACTTGTAATTTTGACCAATTTCTAACCCTAGGTGTAGCAAGTATAAATACTTGCTTAGAAGAGGGTTTGAGGAGGCCATTTTGCAAATTATGCACTTCACTTTAACGTGAGAGGGCTTAGGGTTTCCTAATTCAAAAAATCTCTTATCAATTTAAACCCAAGAATTGGAATTGCGGCGAGTGCGATAAAGGAGAATTGTGAGTCATATCGATTCATCTTTGTTGCTATTCATTTCTTCTCTAATGAGTCATATCTAGGGTGGATTTGAATCTTTCTTGGACATATTGGTGATTGTAATTCGTGGATAATCATCTTGTAAGGTTGATTGTTCATTTAGCTTTTGTGTGATTGTAATTGGATACAAGGCACATAAATACTCTTATTAATTCAAGTTTGGATTGTGGCGAGTGGACTTGGATTTGTTGTGAATAATATCAACAAATTACAAGTTGATCCTAATTCCAACTAGTGCATAATTATCTAGTAAGGAATTAGTTACTTTTATGTTATTCTTGATTTTCGCAATTAGGGTTCAATTTTTAAGTTAAGACTCATGCCATTTAGTTGGAAAATGGAAAAATTGTGCTTTGTTTCTTTGATTGGTATTAGAATTCCAATTGAGTGCATTGTAATTTCGTATCAAAATCAAATTGGTTCGTGCTAGTAGAGTTTATGTGGTAGTGGAATCACACCATTTTTGTTAATTGTGTTTAGTTGATGCTCTAATTGCCTTTATGTAATTGTATTTGGATACTAGATACATCATAATTTTTGTTATCAGAGCAAGGGTTTTGAGAAGGGATTGTGTGATTTTAATTTAGGAATTAGGGTTCTTGATCTTCCATTTCTTAATTGATGTTATTTGAAGTGGAATTGAAATAATTTTAAGTGATTGTAGTATGATATACCTTCATTATTGTGGAATTGGAAGTAGAAATTCCAGACTTGATCTTTCTATTCTTCACCTTTGCCATGAGTTACTTGTTTGAGGAGGAAGGGAATTGCATTTTCTTGGGATTTTGAAATTAGAACTTACCTTCATTTCTAGATTTTGCTTTCATTGTGTAGAGGATTTGGAAACAATTTGAAATTAAAAAATAATCATTAAGTTGAAGGAGTTATTGTATATTGTTAATCATAATACACTTTGACTAGTTTGAATTGTTTACTTACCATTTGAAGAAGTATCTTTAATTGTTTCCATTTTTTGCTTGCTACTGTGAATTGGAAGTGGAGTGTGAAGTGTGTGTGTGCTACACCGTGAGTGAAGAGTGTGTGTGTATGGCATAGCGAGTGTGGTGTGGTTGAAGGTTATTGCACCGTGGTGAAGTGTGTGTGTATGTGTGGCATAGAAGAGTGTGTATTGTGGTTTGAAGAGTGTTGCACCGTGATTGTGTGTGTGTGTGCTGAGTAAGGGGGAGTAAGTGTGTATTGAAGTGTGAAGTGAGTGTGTGTTGAAGTAACTATTGTGTATTGCATTTGACGTGAAGTATATTGCAATTGCCTTAAATTGTTTTTGTGTTCTAACAAATCAATTCATCAACCATGTTAAATGATAATGTTAATGGGGGAATTGGCAATGAGGCCAATAGTCAAGTTAGTGGAAATTAGGGTCATCGAATTGTAGGTGGAAGAACATTGGAGGAGCAGTTGTAGGATCTCACCACCTAGTAGGAATCTACCCTACGATCCCGATAGTTAGGGAACTTGATTTGGATGATGATCCAAATCACTCACATTTATCCATTTTCTTTATCTAATAATGTTAGAGTTGTAATATAGCAGGTACAGTGATCAGTCTTTACGGGATGCCACATGACCTACACTGTTTATCAAATTGGGAACATCATCGGACTCACATCAATGGCCCGCTATGACCATAAGTGACTTAAAGAACCGACTCTTTGCAGACCATCTTTGTATTTTTATTTTTCTTTGAACCGATTACTTTGTAATCATTTTAGGATGTTTTTATTTGCATGTATTTGTTGAATTAGGACCGACCACATTAGTGGCATAGACGTAAATATTTGGACATTTTAACCCTAATTGGAGCAAGTATAAATACTTGCTAAAGTAGGGTTTGTAGGATCTTTTTGAACCACATTTTTTAGATTTAGAAAACGTGAGGAACACCTCCTTTTTCACGAACTCTTATAATTTCTTGAGTGAGGTGTGGCGAGTGGGATTTGATCCTTGTTGAATGTAATATTAACAACGTCAAATCCATCCTAATTCCCAACTAGTGAGTCATATCTGGTGAGGAATTAGTTTATCTTTTTTGTTTATCATTAACGCAATTTTTAGGGTTTGATTCAATTTGATTTCATATCCTTTAGATTGTGTTTAGTGAAATTGAATTTGACATTGCAATTGTAAATTGTGATTCTCATTTGTTATTTACGTGATCATCATTTGGCAATTTTTCTTCATGCCCCTTTTGAGAATTGTTAATTGGTTCTCAATTAGTTTTTGTGTGCTTATACATTTGGATTTGGTTTTTATGGCACATCATCTTTTTGGTATCAGAGCTTTGGTTGTGAGAAAGGATTGTGAAGTTGTAATTTCAAAAATTTTAGGGTTCTTGAGTTAGCATCTTGATCCGAAATTGCAAAGTGGAAACTAGTTGTTTGATTGTGTTGTTGAGGAGTTGTAATTGCTGCTTGTTGTTGTAGACGTGGAGCATTTGTAATTTGCTTGTTTTCTTGAGTTAGCCGTGATTGATTTAGGGGAAGTGATCATTTGAATCAAAGAAGAGTGAATGGTGTGTTGGTGATTTTGGAAATTGAGTATTGTTGTTTGTAAATTCCAGATTTGAAATTGTATGAAGAAAAGGAAACTATTTGAAATTCAAACACCATATTTAAGTTGAAGAAGTTATTGTATATTAGTTGATTGAATGGTTATTTTAATTTGAAATTACTTCTTACCATTTGTGGAAAGGTTGCATTCAGTGGAGTTATTTGAATTGTACTTGTTGCCTTTGTTGTGAGTGGTGGTGTGAATTGTGTTGTTGTAAGTGGCGAATTGGAGTTGTGTTGTGAAGGGGTGTTGCAACATAAAGTGTTGTGGCAAGGAAGTGTTATATTTTGAAGTGTTGTGTTGTTGATTGAAGGGTTTCACCATGTATGTAAGTAGTGTAAGTGGCGGTGTAGATTGTGGTGTGTGTAGTGGTGATTATAGTGGTTGCACCAAGTGTGTGGTAGTGTATGTGGTGGTGTGGTTTTGAAGGATTGTATGTGGTTGATGATGATCGTAATCACACAAATTTAAAAATCCCTTTTTCTATGACTCTTTGTTACGATTAAATAGGCAAGTGCACCTATCGATTGTAATAGTATAGAATTTTGTTCGGGTATCGTATCCTTAGGGATCAGCAAGTACCAATAATAACTCTAAATTGACTATCTAACCACACAAATTCGAGAGGTTCAGATTAAATTAAAAATACTTAACAAAACCTATAGCAATTAGAAATAACACAATAACTAGATTACTGAATCCGATAACTAAGAACGTACCCTACCCTTACTACTCCTCTAATTGTCATGTAACTTCAACCTTTCAATAAATTAGTTAACGAGCAATAGTTATCTCTAAACCGTGGAGTATCTAACACTAAGCTAATGTTCTTCCCAGATTCATTAGCTCCTAATCCCAATCGCTTTGATAAAGATCCCTCTTCTATCAAAAATCGATTAGAATTGCATTAACACTCTTGAACCCTCAATTAGATCAAATTATCCAAATTAATCTAATACGGAAAATTCACGTTCTCTATCCCTAAATTACGTACAAATTCCTTTATTCATGCATGATCTATTCAAACAAGAGATTTCCCAATCAACTTCTAAGAAATCAATGCAAACTCAATGCTGGCCATACATCAAATTAGCAACACTACAGGAACAACATGAAGAAATTCAGAGAATTCCACTATTCACTAACTATGCAATCAATCCCATATTACATGACAATAAGAATTCGTAAGGTTCGGGTATGAAATAAACTAGCCACTCATGATTTTCAAGATACAACTCAAATAAGATGAAGAACCCGTGTGCATAAACACTTCACAAGATATGGATGAATCTGTTGATGTTGTTTTTCCCTCCGGTAAGCTTTCCCTATCTTCCTCTCTTCTTTCGTGGTTCTTGCTCTGTTTTCTCTCTTTTTTTTTTCTTTTCGTCTCCCCCTTTTATTTTCTTCAGGTGTCCTTTCCTTTTCTCCACTCTGCCCCCTGACGTTTTCCCTTCCTCCGGTCCAAAGATACCAAAATCTTAGAAGAAACTTGTAAAACGCGGAGTCGCATCAACTACACGGCTGTAATACATGGCCGTGTATCATGGCCGTGCATCTTTCTATGGACAATTCCAACTCAACACACGGCCGTGTATTATGGTCGTGTAACCTTCAGTGAATGTATCAAATACAATACACGGCCGTGCCCCTGAGATACACGGCCGTGCCCCTGTGATACACGCCTGTGTATCTGTCCTACTGCACTTTTGGACACATTTCTTCATGTAATCCGGTCCGACTCTTGCAAATGTTGACCATTCTTCCTTGATTGGTCCTTTAGTTTCCTGAAACTCAAATAGCTCTCCTTTAAGTACCAAAGTCTTTTAAAACATAATTAACTTACTTCAAAAGCAACTTAAACCCATGCAAAATATAAGTGTTAATTTATCCTTATCAGACTTCCCCACACTTGAGTTTTTGCATGTCCTCAAGCAAATTGATTCAAATAGAATTACAAAAACAACCTCTCTTTTATGCATAGTTATTTTAGGAAGATTTCTGCATCATTGATCCTTTGTATACCCAAGCTTATTAACTTTTCATTCAATCTCATCATTAACTGTATACAAAATACCAATACTGGAATTTCAAAATTAATCCGAGTAAATCAAACTATTACCTTCACTGTTTAAACAATAATTCCTCAAGTTAGGATAAATCACAAAATCACATCAGCAAAATAGAGTAAATAATTCTTTCCACAACCGAAACAAACAACATAATAGAGAGTAAAGGCATATCATATCTACTCATCTCCTGGATTTCCCTTCTCTTTTATCATTCTTTTACTTTAATTTAGTCAAGCGACCCATGTAACGAACTTTCAATTGATAATCTTAAGCTCATCACTCAAGTTAACAGATGTTATTCCCTTAGCATAGAAGGCGTCCCTCGGATTTACTTATTCGAGTCAAATCAACCTTTTTTTTTTTTAGCCAAATTATCTCTTTAACTGAAATGGTTTCCTCGGTCAGTAAGTCCAAGGCTAGACGACCTTAGGCTACTAGGTTTTAAGATACCCCTTTGAACCTTTACCATCTCAATCAAAATATTATTAATTATCAAGTTCAGTTTTCTCGGACTTTTCTCACGACCCATGTAACGAGCTTTCGGCCATTGATCCCAAGTTCTTCACCCAAGTCAATAGGTGTTATTCCCCCGGAAGGGCACCCCTCAGGCTTAATTACTCAAGTCAATGAGGCCTACTTCTAAACTTTTTCTCTTTTTTTTTTTTTTTTTGTCAAGGGATTACCAAGCTATATATACTCCTTTACTCAAAATTGAATAGCTTAACCAGTAAAAGAAAGAAAAAGTTTACTCAACTCTACTAACAACCTTGAATCAATCCTAACTCTAAATTTATTTATTTTTTTTTAATTCAGAATAAGCTTACTTCACTCAAATTTCATCTTCTAATTCCAGCAACGTATTCATAACACAAGATAAGAGAATAACAGTTGGGATCTTAGCCTTCCTGCATAACTCATCAAATCTATCTCAAGTAGGGAAATTTATAGCATTAAGTTCATAACACTTATACTTCATGAATTCATTCTCCTACATCCCATCCCCACACTTAGAATAGGACATTGTCCCAATGTTTTACATTGAACTACACAAAAAGATAGAAATAAAAGAGAAGGAGAAACAAGACTCCCCTGGATCGGTATTAGAATCGCGCATTCGACATCCTCCTTTGTAGAAGAACTCAAATCAATATCGTTCACGCGCACAGGACCATGAGTTATTGAAAAGAACTCTAAATATTTATTCTCCCCAATCTTGTCATTCCACTAAAGTTATGTACTTCATCAATTAAACAGAATCTCTGAAATGAAAAACCAAAGAAAAGAAAAGAAACAAAACAAAAAATAATAAAATAAAATAAAATAAAAGCATAAAGAAAGAATAATAATAGCATCCAACCCTGTTTTAATGTAAAGTCTTAACAAAAAGAAAACATAAAATCCTACAGAAGGGATTCAAAAAGTTAACATCCAACAATTGTTCTTCAATCTTCATCCTCATTGTCCGAGTCATCTCGATGACCGCCCTCTTCACGTCGAGAGGAAGAACCTGGAACTTGATGTGCATCGACCCGGACGTCTTCATCGCTCGAACAATTGCAAGATGTAAAGTCTATGTCCAACTTGTCACCCAACTTAGTAAAACAATTTTGAATAAATCTTTTCAATCTGCTTTATTTTTTTGAAATTTTGTCTTGTTGCTCCTTCAATCCTTGAACTTGGGTTTTTAATTCCCCTATATTTTTCTGTACTTCATCTTCTTGAGTCCTTTCCCTTGGGGCAGCTCTTTCTTCTTCACCTTCCCCGCCCTCAGACTCTTGGTTAAGGTCATACATGTTAATATCATCCATCTCATCATTGATGTCTTCCTCATTTTGTTGAGGTTTATGACCCCACCCAATAATGGGTGCAGCTGATAGCCAAATAGTCATTCCAATACAATTGCCGGGTTCGCGTACAGGGAATAGCTCTAAATTTTTCAAAATCCGGGTAATCCAGGCACCCACAAAGATTCCCCTATTCCCTGCTTCTACTTGTCGGAGTAAACAAAATGCAGCAAACACCCCGACATTGATAGGAGTCCTCGTTTTCATACTCCATAGCTGAAGCACATCCCGAGCATTGACCACTCCTTCTGAATCAATATGGCCCATAGTGGAACGAGCAAAGATGTAATGAAGCACCCGAAAAGATAGCCGACTAAAGGTGGAACCTTTTATGGAAGAAGAAGTGTAAATGCCCGATCTCAATTGGGGCTAATAATTTCTTGCACGGAATCTGTGGGGAAATCCCAAGGGTAGTTGACGGAAGGCGGAAGAGCGGAGAAATGTAGATTCATAGATATCCATAGCTTCAATAAAATCTATCATTGAATATCTCCTGTATTGACCCATTGCAAGGAACTCAACTTCATTTTCTATCCCAGCACTCATGGGTTCCTTGATGGTGAAGGTAGCAGTAAAGGTGAGTGTCAGATCCGAATATATTTTTTCCTTTTTAGAAAACAATCTCACCCAAGCAGGGTCATGTAGAAGACCCTCAACCTCATGACGAATGCCAAACCGCTCTATAACATCCCAATCAAGAGTTACATTTGGCCTAATGATTTTTGTGCTCTTGTGGTTATGGTAGATTGGCCGATGCTCGGCTCTTATGTTAATAGGATAGCGGATCGCCCCTCTACTACTACTGGCCTCGTCATCATGGCACCTCTTCTGAGCAACAGTCTTTGTCCGAGGCATCTGGAGATACAAAAAAAAAAAAAAAAAACCAGATTATACCTTCTTGAGGTGATAAGTAAGGTCATAGCTAACAATTTGTACACAAAACACTCTCCCTTGTATGACAGATAATATGAAAGTTAGAGTTACAATACAAGGAGAAAATCACAAATTAGACTTAATTGGAAATACATGCCTAGCACACATGCCCATACACACCCAGTATACACGCCCGTGTATTCGGATCACACACTTTCACCTCAATTCAAAAATACACACCTTGCAACAATGGCCATGTAAAATCAATCATGTAACAATCTCAGCACAGAAATCCATTCCTTACACAATTTTTCATGTGAATGACACTTAAAAATCGACACAATTTACTCAAAAGGTAGAAACCCTAGGTTTGTGTCCAAAAAGAAAAAAAAATTCATCATGAATTCCACACAAAAGTATGACAGATTCCAAGTATAGGAAGATAAATCATCAACAATGAATAAATCACACGAAAGACCCTTGATTAGAACACATAGAAAGTGTTCTTTAGCTCAACATTGCTAGAAAAAATAAAAGAGAGTTGAGAAGAGAAAGTAGAGATCCATACCTTTATAAATCTAGAGGAATGGGTGCAAAAATCACTAGAAGAATTAGTAGAAGTGAAGAGAGATGATTATGAACAATAAGGAGTGAGAGAGAAAAAAAAAAATGAAGAGAGATGAAAGGATCTGCTGCTCACGCCAATTAAACCCCAAACGATCGTGTGTTTTATGATTTACACGGCCGCATACACGGCCATGTTACACGCCCGTGCCTTAAGCCGTACCTCCCAGGAATGTATCCCTCTGTAATTTTTTTAACTCCATACACGGTCACATACACGGGCATGTAAAAAAAACCGTGCAAAAATTTCCAGTATACACGCCCTATGGTACATGGCCGTGTAACCTTCTGTGCATGAAATATGCATTTACACGGCCGTGTAAAATAAGAATATATGGCCGTGTATCTCTGTTAAAACACAATAGTCACCTCCATTGAGTGTTCTAGCCCTTCCAAACTTGTTGAACATATTTCTTATGTCATCTTCAAGATCCATAACAGAAGTATCGCCCTATTCAGTCATTTAATCAACAAGAAAAAAAACATTTATCTAAAAACTACATGGGTTGCCTCCCATCAAGCGCTTTTGGTTAACGTCGTTTGCTCGATGAAATGAGATTGCATCTGATTAAATCACAAGAGGATGGAGTCTAAACTCCTCTTGGCCCTCTTTTTCCCCGTGAGTCCCAAAATATAGCTTCAATCGTTGCCCATTTACTTTGAAAGTGTGTCCACTCGAGTGTTCCAATTCCACCGCTCCATGAGGAAAGACTTTTATCACCTTAAACGGCCCAGACCACTTTGATCTCAACTTACTTGGGAAAAGCTTCAATCGAGAATTGAATAAGAGAACATGATCTCCCTCACGAAATTGTTTCGGATGATGAATCCGAATGTCATGAGACCTCTTCATCCTCTCCTTATAAACTCGCATGTTATCATAAGCCATTGCACGCCATTCATCGAGTTCATTCAGCTGAAACTTCCTCTTCTTACCAGTAGCCTCTAAATCCATGTTAAGAGTACACAAAGCCTAGAAAGCTCTATGTTCTAACTCCACTGGCAAATGGCAAGCTTTCCCAAACACTAGTCGGTATGGAGTGGTACCTAAAGGAGTTTCGAAAGCTGTCCTATAGGCCCACAACGCATCATCCAATTTTTCCGACCAATCCCTTTGGTGATGCTCCACTGTTTTCTCTAGAATCCTTTTTAGCTCATGGTTAGAAACTTCTACTTGACCACTTGTCTGTGGGTGATAAGGGGTTGCTAATCTATGGGTGACCCCATATCGTTTCAGCACCTTCTCTAATTGCACATTACAGAAATGTGTTCCCCTATCACTAATTAAAGCCCGTGGTGTTCCAAACCTAGAGAAAAGTTTCTTAAAAAATTTTTACCATTACTCTGGCATCATTGGTGGGCAAAGATTAGGCTTCTACCCATTTAGACACATAATCCACCGCCACCAATATGTACTTATTCCCGAAGGAATTGGGAAATGGTCCCATGAAATCAATCCCCCATATGTCGAACACCTCACACTCCAGGATGAAATTTTAGGGCATCTCATCGCGCTTTGACATATTTCCAACTCGTTGGCACCTATCACATGTTTTTACAAAGTTGAAAGAATCCTTGAATAAGGTTGGCCAATAAAATCCCAATTCCAACACTTTGTAAGGTGTTCGATTCACACTGTAGTGACCCCCTGTTGGTTCGGTGTGACAGTGTCTCAGAATTTCTTGCCCCTCTTGCTCAGATACACATCTCCTAATTACCTGATCAGCACACAAACGAAACAAGAAGGGTTCCTCCCAAAAATAGTGCTTCAACTCAGCAAAGAACCGCTTCTTTTGCTGATAAGTTTTGTCACTCGGGAGTATTCTGCAACAAGGTAATTTGCAAAATCAGCAAACCAAGGCTCAGAATTAATACTTACCTTGTTAATCTGATACAATCCTTCCTCCGGAAAAGCATCATCAATCTCTTCTTCTTTCAATTCCTCTAAATATGGGTTCTCCAAACGAGAGAGATGATCAGCGGCTAAGTTTTCAACTCCCCTCTTGTCCCTAATCTCCAGATTGAACTCTTGTAGAAGCAATATCCACCGGATGAGGCACAGTTTCGCATCTGTCTTGGACAAAAGGTACCTGAGAGCTGAATGGTCAGTGTAAACAATTACCTTGGACAAAATCAAATATGACCGAAACTTATCAAATTCAAAAATCATAGCTAAAAGTTCCTTCTCGGTCGTGGTGTAGTTCTCCTAAGCACCTGTGAGGGTCTTACTGGCACAATAGATCGGTTGGAAGTGCTTGTCCCTCATTTGTCTTAAGACTGCTCCCACAGCAAAATCACTTGCGTCACACATCAATTCGAAAGGAAGACCCCAATTAGGAGCCACCATGATAGGTGCTTGGGTCAACGTTTCCTTAAGCGTGTTGAACGCCTCAAGACATTCACTAGTAAAATCATAGGGCATGTCTTTCTCTAATAGCCGTGTCAATGGACGAGTTATTTTAGAGAAATCCTTAATGTATCTCCTGTAAAATCCGGCATGCCCAAGAAAGCTCCGAATGGCTCTTACTGAAGAAGGTAGTGGAAGTTTTGCAATTGTGTCCACTTTTGCGTTATCCACTTCGATTCCTTTATGAGAAATTTTGTGCCCCAAAACTATGCCCTCCTTTACCATGAAATGGCATTTCTCCCAGTTCAACACAAGATTCGTCTCCTCACATCGAATCAAAACCCTCTTCAAATTGTTTAGACAAGCATTAAAAGAATCACCAAAGACGGAGAAATCGTCCATAAAGACCTCCATGATCCCTTCCACTAAGTCCTCAAAAATGGCCATCATACACCGCTGAAACGTAGCCGGTGCATTGCATAATTCGAAGGGCATGCGCCTATAAGCAAAAGTACCATATGGACATGTGAAAGTGGTCTTTTCCTAATCCTCTAGAGCGATTGGGATTTGGAAATATCCCGACATTCCATCTAAAAAACAGTAATATAGATGTCCTGCCAATCGCTCTAGCATTTGATCCACAAAAGGGAGAGGGAAGTGATCCTTGCGAGTTGCATCATTCAACCTTCTATAATCTATGCACACTCGTCAACTAGTTACCATCCTCATAGGTATGAGTTCGTTTTTCTCATTGGGGATCACAGTCATTCCCCCTTTCTTTGGTACAACTCACACAGGACTGACCCAGGGACTATCGGAAATGGGATAGATCAACCCCGCATCTAAAGCTTAATCACCTCCTTCATGTTGGGGTTCAACCTCCTCTGAGGTTATACCACCGGTTTAAAATCATCTTCCAGCAAGATTTTATGGGTACAAAATGAGGGCCTAATACCTTGAATATCCGATATCTTCCAAGCAAGAGCTCGCTTGTGCTCCTTTAAGACCCCTAGTAAATCGTCCCTTTGCTCCCTCGTCAAACTAGTAGAAATGATGACGGGAAGTTTAGAGTTAGCTTCCAGAAAAGCATACTCTAGGTACTCAGGAAGTTGCTTTAACTCAAGTTCAGGAGGCTCTTCAACAGACGGTTTTAACCTCCCTTCTTTATTGGGCCCTATTTTTTCAAATCCTCTGCGACACACTACTTCCTCACAGGCTTGCAGCTGAGCTTTCACAGTTTGTATCTCTACATTCTCACTCACTTCATCATCATTCACAGTTAAACTAAATTCCAACGGATCTCCACATAACAGTTCTTGCATCACACTTATTACTGACCTATCAATGCAATCAACAGCAGAGCAAGTATCATCGCGTTCAACGATTATTTCAGTGCTGCTGGAATTTTCACCACCAACTCATCTGCTTCCACTCTCAAAACCAGCTTTCCATCCGCTACATCAATCACAGCTCTTGCAGTAGCTAGGAAAGGTCTTCCTAAAATCAGCGGAACTTCTACATCCGCATTCATATCCAGAATGACAAAATCAACAGGAAAAATGAAATTTTCTACCTTTACCAGGACATCCTCAATGATCCCTCTAGGGAATTTGACCGAGCGATCTACCAGCTGCAGACTCATCCTGGTGGGCTTCGGCTCTCCCAAGTTTAATTGCTTAAACAAGGAATAGGACATCAGGTTTATGCTTGCCCCAAGGTCTGCTAAAGCTCTCTCCACAGGCAATTCACCAATTAAGCATGGAATAGTGAAACTACCCGGATCCTTGAGTTTTTGTGGTAACTTGTTTTGTAAAATAGCCGAACACTCCTCTCCTATAACTGCGGTAGAAATTTCTTCCAGTCACCTTTTGTTTGACAGTAGATCCTTCAGGAACTTAGCATATCTGGGCATTTGTGAAAGAGCTTCTACAAATGGTATGTTAATATGTAATTGCTTAAACAAATCCAAAAATTTACCGAAGTGCTCTTTGTCTTGATCCTTTTTCAGCCATCCCGAATATGGAATTGGAGGCTTGTATGGCTGAACTGTTGATGCCTTAGTCTTCCCTTCTACTGACTCCTTTTCCTTGACTTCCTTTTCCCTTACCTCTTTAGTAGCATCTTCCTTCTCACTACCCCCATCATGTGGCTCTTCAACTCCCTTTCTTTGTGCAACCACTGGTGCCCCAATGATGTCAGATTGCAGTTCTTTTCCACTCCTTAGGTTCACTGCCTTTACGTGCTCCCTAGGATTAGGTTTAGTGTTTCTAGGCAAAGACCCTTGAGGTCTTTCTGAGAGCATCTTAGCAATCTGACCCACCTGATTTTCCAAATTGTGTATAGAAGCCTCATGATTTCTGATGAGATCCATGATGAGAGCCAAGCCGGAAGAAGAAATGTGGATCCTCTTGAAGTGCCGCCTGGACCAATCACAAGAAATCAAGTGAAACGATTCAAGGAAGCACTTAACGGGTTGATAAAGGTTGTCCATGAAGCCGGAAAGGATTGGAGCAATCATGAAGTTGGAATGGATTGGAACAACCATGGGAAAGCCCTTGCTTTTATACAAGTCACACCGGACACGGGTTGAAGAGGGTGTGTATGTTCAAGGCACGGCCATGTAAGAATTCCAAGATTGCACAGAATCATACACGGCTAGATACATGGATAATCGAGCCCGTTGTAAAAAGTTGAAACTTGCAGCCAGTTAGGCATTTGGTGGTGTAGGCACTGCCTAAGCAATTCCTTGAACCTTATCCAGGCTTCATGAAGGGGCTCGTTATCCAATTGAATGAACGATGTGATATCGTTCCTCAATTTAGCAGTCTTGGATGGTGGAAAGTAAAAGTCTAGAAAAGACTCTGCCAGTTGAGCCCATGTAGTAATGGATTCCCGGTTTAGTGAACTTATCCACTGCCTTGCTTTTCCCCTCAAGGTGAAGGGAAACAACGCAACTTCAATGCCTCTTCAATCACCCCGTTCTATTTCATAGTGGTGCAGATGTCCAGAAACATTTGAATGTGAGTGTAGGGATCTTCATCAGGTAAGCCGTCAAATTGACACTGGTTATGTATCAAATACATTGTAGAGGCTTTAACTTCGAAGTTATTAGCCTTTGTTGCAAGTCTTATGATACATGAACCAGTGCTATCTAAAGTTGGCCTGGAATAATCAACCATAGTTTGACGTTGGTCTGCCATTGCTTCAATGTTAACTCTACTGCTGTTCACAAGTTGCTCTTCCTTAGCAACTGAACTTTCTCCTTCACTCAATGATAATTCACTCTCACTCACTCGTTGCTCTTCAATGCTCCTTGGTTTCCTTCTGAATATCCGGTCTATTTCTGGGTCAAAATCAAGAAGTTTTGATGATGAACTCCTTGTCATATACTACTAAGAACACTGAAATGAGTTAATAACAAAAAATGAAAATGAATATGTAAAATAGCAAAAGAATAAATGGTTAAATTAGTAAGTGTTGAGCTTTCTTAATATCGATGATCCCCGGTAACGACGTCAAAAACTTGATGATGATCGTAATCACACAAATTTAAAAATCCTTTTTCTATGACTCTTTGTTACGATCAAATAGAATTTTGTTCGGGTATCGTATCCTCAGGGATCAGCAAGTACCAATAATAACTCTAAACCGACTATCTAACCACACAAATTTGAGAGGTTCAGATTAAATTTAAAATACTTAACAAAACCTATAGCAATTAAAAATAACACAATAACTTGATTACTAAATCCGATAACTAAGCACATACCCTACCCTTACTACTCCTCTAATTGTCATGTAACTTCACCCTTTCAATAAATTAGTTAACGAGCAATAGTTATCTCTAAACCGCGGAGTATCTAACACTAAGCTAATGTTCTTCCCAAATTCATTAGCTCCTAATCCCAATCGCTTTGATAAAGATCCCTCTTCTATCAAAAATCGATTAGAATTGCATTAACACTCTTGAACCTTCAATTAGATCAAATTATCAAAATTAATCTAATACGGAAAATTCACGTTCTCTATCCCTATATTACATACGAATTCCTTTATTCATGCATGATCTATTCAAACAAGAGATTTCCCAATCAACTTCTAAGAAATCAATGCAAACTCAATACTGGCCATACATCAAATTAGCAACACTACATGAACAACATGAATAAATTCAGAGAATTCCACTATTCACTAACTATGCAATCAATCCAATATCACATGACAACTAGAATTCGGAAGGTTCGGGTATGAAATAAACTAGCCACTCATGATTTTCAAGATACAACTCAAATAAGATGAAGAACCCGTGTGCATAAACACTTCACAAAATAAGGATGAATCCGTTGATGTTGCTTTTCCCTCTGGTAAGCTTTCCCCGTCTTCCTCTCTTCTTTCGTGGTTCTTGCTCTGTTTTCTCTCTTCTTTTTTTTTTTTTTCGTCTCCCCCTTTTATTTGCTTCAGGTGTCCTTTCCTTTTCTCCACTCTGCCTCCTGACGTTCTCCCTTCCTCCTGTCCAAAGATACCAAAATCTTGGAAGAAACTTGTAAAATGCGGAGTCGCATCAACTACACGGCTGTAATACACGGCCGTGTATCATGGCCGTGTATCTTTTTGTGGACAATTCCAACTCAACACACGGCCGTGTATTATGGTCGTGTAACCTTCAGTGAATGTATCAAATACAATACACGATCGTGCCCCTGTGATACACGCCCGTGTATCTGTCCTACTGCACTTTTGGACACTTTTCTTCATGTAATCCGCTCCGACTCTTGCAAATGTTGATCATTCTTCCTTGATAGGTCCTTTAGTTTCCTGAAACTTAAATAGCTCTCCTTTAAGTACCAAAGTCTTTTAAAACATAATTAACTTACTTCAAAAGCAACTCAAACCCATACAAAATATAAGTGTTAATTTATCCTTATCAAACTTCCCCACACTTGAGTTTTTGCTTGTCCTCAAGCAAATTGATTCAAATAGAATTACAAAAATAACCTCTCTTTTATGCATAGTTATTTTAGGAAGATTTCTGCATCATTGATCCTTTGTATACCCAAGCTTATTAACTTTTCATTCAATCTCATCATTAACTGTATACAAAATATCAATACTGGAATTTCAAAATTAATCCGAGTAAATCAAACTATTACCTTCACTGTTTAAACAACAATTCCTCAAGTTAGGATAAATCACAAAATCATATCAGCAAAATAGAGTAAATAATTCTTACCACAACCGAAACAAACAACACAATAGAGAGTAAAGGCATATCATATCAACTCATCTCCTGGATTTCCCTTCTCTTTTATCATTCTTTTACTTTAATTAAGTCAACCGACCTATGTAACGAACTTTCAATCCCGAGCTCATCACTCAAGTTAACAGACGTTATTCCCTCAGCATAGAAGGCGTGCCTCGGATTTACTTATTCGAGTCAAATCAACTTTTTTTTTTTAGTCAAATTATCCCTTTAACTGAAATGGTTTCCTCGGTCAGTATGTCCCAGGCCAGACGACCTTAGGCTACTAGGTTTTAAGATACCCCTTCGAACCTTTACCATCTAAATCAAAATATTATTAATTATCAAGTTCAGTTTTCTCGGACTTTTCTCACGATGATGTGCCTAAATTCCAAGCTTAAGCACAATCAAAAGAATCAGGGAAAACACCTTAATTCACAAAACATAAAACCAGTTCAGTTGACTAGGTAAATGCGGAAATCCTAAGGTAATGGAATGAAATCCAAAGAGCTTTAATTGCTATTATCAATCCAAACAAGTAATCTTCATCAAATAATAACAATTAGAATTGAAACCACATGAATCAAATGGGTCAAACCGCAAATTCCAACCCTTCCTTTAAGTATCCAATTCACGCCACAATAGAGAGAATGATATCATATATCAACATAATCAATCCTATAACAAGCTATTGATCACGAATTTGGAATTAAAAAAAGTCCAAGAACATCCAAATCAACCCTAGATATGACTCACTAGAGAAGAAATGAACAACAACAAAGATGAATCGATATTACTCACGATTTCTCCTTGTTGCACTCGCCACAATTTCAACTTCTTGGGATTGAAATTGATAAGAGAATTTGGAATTAGGAAAACCCTAAGCCCTTTCACGAAATGTAAAGTGTTTGTTCTGCAAAATTAGCCTCCTAAACCCTCTCTTAAGCAAGTATTTATACTTGCTACTCCTAGGGTTAAAAAGTGCTCAAAATTACAAGTTTACCACTTTTAAGGTGGCTATCCCTAAATGAAAATTACAAGGAAATAAAAGTGTCCCAAAACCAAATACAACCAAAAATAGTTCATAAAAGAAGAAATATATAAAAGAAATGGTCTTCAAGATGCCAGTCTTCTATAGGATCCATCGGCCCAACTCATCGCTGATTCAGGTCAGTCCATGGATAACCCACAAGCTGAGTCTGAGAGAGTTTGTCCATTTCCCTATAGAATATGATAAGATTGCCTGTTGGAAAACACAGTACAAGAATAATAGAAAAGAGGTTAATATATAAATAATTCCGAGGTCGATCTGCTCAAAATGGGCCCTCAACGCCAAGATTTGAAATCCTTTAGTTTTTGCACTAATGATAGGTCTTGTCGGATTTTTATTCCTATCATCTCCTCGGGCCTCAAAAAGATTTTTCCTCAAATCTGGTAGATCAAATGCAATAGAGACTTCGTTTCCTCCTAGCAAACCATCTGAAGAAATATCACTGCAAAATCCCAAAATCTTAAATACCACAGGTGGTGATTGTCTTCTCTCATCCATTTCCAGGATGTATCTCATCTACAACACAAATAATGACCATTGTCCACTGAGGTGTCCCCTATCTCAACCTATTTCACTGATATTGTATCCTCCTTTTCGAACTCATCTGTATGTCGCTGATCTTCATGGTCTTCTAATGGTTGGCCCAACTGCTCATTGTCCTCTGAGACCTCTGAAGGTGAACACAACTGTCCCTGTACATTTTGGCCCTCCAATGGTAGACTCAAATGACTCTGATCCCTAAAATACTCCAATGGTGCACTCAACAGCATGTGAACCCCTGGTATCTCTGAAGGAGAACATAACTGACCCTGAATAGTTTGGTTCCCTGGTAGTCTGCTCCTAGTATTCTAGAATGAATAGGATTGTCTCTGTCTTTCCACTTTCAAGGCTAACTGTGTAACCTCATCAAGTGTACTATATCTCTGAAGCTCAACTATACAAGCTATCTTATACTTCAACCTAGATACAAAATGTGCTAGGGTTTGTTCAGGAGGTTAAACTGATCCACATCTGATCACTAGTGTCTCATACTCCTATACATAGTCGTCCACTGTTTTACCCCCCTGCCTCAGTGTCTGGAGACGCATAAATAACTCATGCCTGTAGTGTTTCGGTACAAACCTATTCCTCAAAACTCGTTTCATGTCTCTCCAAGTGTGTATCTCAGTCTCTCCATCCCTTCGCCTGCTGATAACCATATTTTCCCACCACAAAGCGACATACCCTGTGAACTCTATAGCTGCGAGACGTGCCCGGGAGTCATCATCAATCTTATAACACTCGAAAAGACCCTCAACTTCGTATTCCCAATCTAGTAATCATCTGCGGAACCCCTACCATCAAATGAAGGCATATGTAGCTTCGCACACTCTGGTCCTCGAGGTGGTGTAAATTCCCTGTCCGGGTATGGATTAAGCCCAAAATTATCATCTCTGCCTTCCTTAAGAGCATGATAATCTCCTTCTACTCTAGGTGATGCCTGAAGGTTTACTACAGGTGGTGGTGGTAATGCCATCCTATCAATTCTTGTTGCTAATGTAGCAACAATTGTGGTAAGGTCCTGAAGTTGCTCATTTAGAGTTCTTCCACTTGTATTTCGACGACCTAGTCTGCCACCCACTTGGTTATTGGCCTCATTGCCAATGTACCCATTCACACTATCATATGACATGTTTGTGGATGCGATTTATCTAAAGTACAAATGTAATCTGAAAAAAAAAATTGTAGCACACTCCCTTCACTTCACCACGTCATAATAACAAGTTTGGATAACCACACACACTTGTACACCCACGGTGCAACAAGTCACTAATGCAATAAATACTTCTTATCACTTCAAGTATATTAGACTAAGTGAAGCACAAATAAATACTTCTAAGTAGTTAAGTAATTAAATTCAACTCACTAGTGTTGAAGTAATAAGTTCAATTACTTTCACACTTTAATGTTTGTTTTTGAATTCAAATTCTACTACTTCAACTTTCCTTTCTTGCCACGGTTTCACACCTACAATTGATCTTGATGTGCAGCACCTTTAATCCACACAACTCCAAAAATTTACACTACTACACACACCTCAATCACGGTGCACTCACTTCACCAATAACTCCCACGACAACAACAACAAATTGCACTCCACCTCCATGACAACAATAAGAAATGGAAACAACAACAAATATACTCTAATTCCACGGCAATAATAACAAAATATACTTCACTCCCCACAAGTTCTAATCGCAACTCACAACAAAATAGGTAGCAATTTCAATTTGAAATTCAAACCACTTCACTTATTGAAAGCCTTCCTCAATTGGTAACAATGAATTCAAATTCAAATAGCAATCATTAACTCCCACAACTTAATTGCATATGTTTTGAATTCAAATAATTCCTTACCAATCAAAACTCAATGTAATCTGCAAATTGTACTCCACCAATTCAGAATTACACAATGGAAATCAAAACAACAAGCTACACAACCTCCTTCACACCAAAACTAGTCACGGCAAGAATAAGGTAATTTTTTCAAGCTCAAACAATTGTTGAATTAACAACACTTCCATTCTTCCTTCATTCCACGAAAATTATTAATTACAAGATGATACAACAACCTTCCCAATCCAACTCCAACAATCAGCAAATTAAATTCCAAGCTAAGGTAATTTTGCAATCTCAAAACCACAACAACAACACAATTTGCGGTTTTCACTAAATCACCTTAATTGATGATTAACTCCACGAAATCAAATAAAACCAATTCCCTTCTCTCAACATGTGCTTTGATACCAAAATATGATGTGCCTAAATTCCAAGCTTAAGCACAATCAAAAGAATCAAGGAAAACACCTTAATTCACAAAACACAAAACCGGTTCAGTTGACTAGGTAAATGCGGAAATCCTAAGGTAATGGAATGAAATCCAAAGAGCTTTAATTGCTATTATCAATCCAAATAAGTAATCTTCATCAAATAATAACAATTAGAATTGAAACCACGTGAATCAAATCAAGAAATCAAATGGGTCGAACCGCAAATTCCAACCCTTCCTTCAAGTATCCAATTCACGCCACAATAGAGAGAATGATATCATATATCAACATAATCAATCCTATAACAAGCTATTGATCACGAATTTGGAATTAAAACAAGTCCAAGAACATCCAAATCAACCCTAGATATGACTCACTAGAGAAGAAATGAACAACAACAAAGATGAATCGATATTACTCACGATTTCTCCTTGTTTCACTCGCCACAATTTCAACTTCTTGGGATTGAAATTGATAAGAGAATTTGGAATTAGGAAAACCCTAAGCCCTCTCACAAAATGTGAAGTGTTTGTTCTGCAACATTAGCCTCCCAAACCCTCTCTTAAGCAAGTATTTATACTTGCTACTCCTAGGGTTAAAAAGTGCTCAAAATTACAAGTTTGCCACTTTTAAGGTGGCTAGCCCTAAATGAAAATTACAAGGAAATAAAAGTGTCTGAAAACCAAATACAACCAAAAATAGTTCATAAAAGAAGAAATATATAAAAGAAATGGTCTTCAAGATGCCATCTTCTATAGGATCCATCGACCCAACTCATCGCTGATTCAGGTCAGTCCATGGATAACCCACAAGCTGAGTCTGAGAGAGTTTGTCCATTTTCCTATAGAATATGATAAGATTGCCTGTTGGAAAACACAATACAAGAATAATAGAAAAGAGGTTAATATATAAATAATTCTGAGGTCGATCTGCTCAAAATGGGCCCTCAACGCCAAGATTTGAAATCCTTTAGTTTTTGCACTGATGATAGGTCTTGGTGGATTTTTATTCCTATCATCTCCTCGGGCCTCAAAAAGATTTGTCCTCAAATCTGGTAGATCAAATGCAGTAGAGACTTCGTTTCCTCCTAGCAAACCATCTGAAGAAATATCACTGCAGAATCCCAAAATCTGAAATACCACAGGTGGTGATTGTCTTCTCTCCTCCATTTCCAGGATGTATCTCATCTGCAACATAAATAATGACCCATTGTCCACTGAGGTGTCCCCTATCTCAACCCATTTCACTGATATTATATCCTCCTTTTCTAACTCATCTGTATGTCGCTGATATTCATGGTCTTCTAATGGTTGGCCCAACTGCTCATTGTCCTCTAAGACCTCTGAAGGTGAACACAATTGTCCCTGTACATTTTGGCCCTCTAATGGTAGACTCATCTGACTCTGATCCCCAGAATACTCCAATGGTGCACTCAACTGCTCGTGAACCCCTGGTATCTCTGAAGGAGAACATAACTGACCCTGAATAGTTTGGTTCCTTGGTAGTCTGCTCCTAGTATCCTGGAATGAATAGGATTGTCTCTGTCTTTCCGCTTTCAAGGCTAACTGTATAACCTCATTTTGACACCATTGGAGTGCCAGGGGTGTACAAGAACAAGAGGTTAAAGTTAAACAAGACAAGGTTGCTGAAGAGGAACAAGCCATTACATAGGGTAAGGAAAAGGAGCTTGATAAGGAGGAAGATCTAGGAAAGGCCAAGACATCAACAAGTTTATACAAGCCTCCATTTCCATATCCGGGCCACTTGAAAAAATATAAAGAGTAAGAACACTTGGGTAAGTTTTTAGATTTGTTTAAACAATTGCATATTAATATACCGTTTGTGGAAGCTCTTGTGCAGATGCCTAGGTATGCAAAGTTTTCAAAGGATTTGCTCTCAAACAAGAAACGACTAAAAGAGGTTTCTACTGCAGTCATTAGAGCAGAATGTTTAGCTATTTTGCAAAACCAGTTGCCTAAGAAACTCAAGGATCCAGGTAGTTTTACTATTCCATGCCTAATAGGTGAACTACCTGTGGAGAGAGCCTTAGCAGACCTTAGGGCAAGTATAAACTTGATGCCCTATTCACTATTTAGGAAGCTCAAACTTGGTGAGCCAAAGCCTATAAGGATGAGTTTGCAGCTGGCTGATCGCTCGGTCAAATTCCTTAAAGGAATCATAGAAGATGTCCTAGTAAAGGTAGAAAAGTTCATTTTTTCTGTTAACTTTGTTATCTTGGACATGGATGCAGATGTAGAGGTCCCGCTGATCTTGGGACGACCATTCCTTGCTACTGCACGAACGGTGATAGATGTTGCTGATGGGAAACTGGTTTTAAGAGTGGGTGAAGATGAGTTGAATGTGACAATCCCAGCAGCTTTGAAACAATCTTTAAGTGCTGATGATTCTTGCTATGCTATTGACTATGTTGATATGTCTATGACGAGTTCTATGTAGGAATTGTTATGCCGTGACCTTTTGGAATTTAGCTTGACAGCAATTAGAGGAGAAGAGTGTGAGAACTTTGATATTCAGAATGTGATGGTTCAATTGAATGCTTGTGAGGAGGTGGTGTGTAAAAGAGGGTTTAAGAAGATAGGATCAAGTGAGGAAAAAAGGCTGAAACCATTGGTTGAGGAACCCCCAGAACGCGAGTTGAAGTAACTCCCAGAATATTTGGAGTATGCTTTTCTGGAGGTTAATTCTAAACTCCCTATCATTATTGCTGCTGGTTTGACAAGGGAGCAAAAGGATAACCTATTGGGGGTCTTAAGGGAGCATAAGCGTGCTCTCACTTGGAAGATTTCTAATATTTAGGGTATTAGTCCTTCGTTTTGCACCCATAAGATTTTGCTTGAGGATGATTTCAAACTAATGGTGCAACCTCAGAGGAGGTTAAACCCCAATATGCGGGAGTTTGTGAAGAAAGAGGTGACCAAACTCATGGATGCAGGGTTAATATATCCTATCTCTGATAGTTCTTCGGTCAGCCCTATACAAGTCGTACCAAAGAAGGGTGGAATGATTGTGGTGCCCAATGAAGGAAATGAACTCATGCCCATGAGAACTGTAATGAGATGGCAAGTGTGCATAGATTATAGAAGATTGAATGAGGTAACTTGCAAGGATCATTTCCCTCTCCCTTTTATGGATCAGATGCTTGAGAGGTTGGCAGGACATCTATATTACTGCTTTTTAGATGGAATGTTAAGGTATTTCCAAATTCCAATTGCTCTTGAGGATCAGGAAAAGACTACGTTCACTTGTCCTTATGGTACTTTTGCATATAGGCGCATGCCTTTTAGGTTATGCAATGCACCAGCGACTTTCCAACGGTGTATGTTAGTGATTTTTGAGGACTTAGTAGAAGACATCATGGAGGTCTTTATGGACGATTTCTCCGTATTTGGTGATTCTTTTGATGATTGTCTCATTAACTTGGAAAGAGTTTTGATTCGATGTGAAGAGACAAATCTGGTGTTAAGTTGGGAGAAATGTCACTTCATGGTGAAGGAGGGCATTGTTCTAGGGCATAAAATCTCTTATAGAGGAATTGAAGTGGATAGTGCAAAGGTGGACACAATTGTAAAACTTCCACCACCTTCTTCGGTAAGAGCCATTCGGAGTTTCCTCGAGCATGCCGGTTTCTATAGAAGGTTCATTAAAGATTTCTCTAAAGTAGCTCGGCCTCTGACACGGCTATTAGAAAAGGACATGCCTTATGAATTCACCAATGAATCTCTTTAAGCGTTCAATACGCTTATGGAAAAGTTAACCCAAGAACCTATCATGGTGGCTCTTAATTGGGATCTTCCTTTTAAATTAATGTGTGATGCAAGTGATTTCTCTATTGGAGCAGTTTTGGGACCAAGGAGGGATAAGCATTTTCAGCCTATTTACTATGCTAGTAAGACCCTCATATGTGCCTAAGAGAACTACACCATGACTGAAAAGGAACTTCTAGCTGTAATTTATGCTTTTGACAAGTTTCGGTCTTATTTAATTTTATCTAGGGTAATTGTTTACACTGACCATTCAGCTCTCAGGTACTTATTATCAAAGACAGATGTGAAACCGCGACTCATTCGGTGGATCTTGCTTCTATAAGAATTCGATTTGGAGATTCGGGACAAAAAGGGAGTTGAGAACCTAGCTGCTGATCATCTATCTCGATTGAAGAACCCGAAATTAGAGAAATTGAATGAAGAGGATATTGATGATACTTTTCCAAAGGAAGGCCTCTATTAGATTAACAAGGTAAGTAACACCTCTAAACCTTGGTTTGCTGATTTTGCAAGTTACCTTGTCTGTAAAGTACTCCCTAGTGACAAAACTTCTCAGCAAAAGAAACATTTCTTTGCTGAGTTAAAGCACTATTTTTGGGAGGAACCATTCTTGTTCTGTGTCTGTACAAATCAAGTGATTAGACGATGTGTATCCGAGTAAGAAGGGCAGGAGATTTTTAAGCACTGTCACACCAGGCCAACTAGCGGTCATTATAGTGTGAATCGGACATCCCATAAGATTTTGGAATCAGGATTTTATTGGCCAACTATATTCAAAGATTCCTTCAACTTTGTGAAGACTTGTGATAGATGCCAACAAGTGGGGAGTACGTCAAAATGTGATGAAATGCCCCAAATTTTCATATTGGAGTGTAAGATCTTTGACGTGTGGGGGATTGATTTCATGGGACCCTTCCTCAATTCTTTCAAGAACAAGTATATACTCGTGGCGGTGGATTATGTGTCTAAATGGGTAGAGGCCTAATCTTTGCCCTCCAATGATGCCAGAGTAGTGGTAAAGTTCTTAAAGAAACTTTTCTCTAAGTTTGGAACACCACGGGCTTTAATTAGTGATAGGGGAACACATTTCTATAATGTGCAATTGGAGAAGGTGTTGAAGTGATATGGGGTCACCCATAGATTAGCAACCCCCTATCACCTATAGATGAGTGGTTAAGTAGAAGTTTCTATCTGTGAGCTAAAAAGGATTCTAAAGAAGACAGTGGAGCATCACCAAAGGGATTAGTCAGAAAAATTGGACGTTGTGTTATGAGCCTATAGGACAGTCTTCAAAACTCCTTTAGGCACCACTCCATACCGACTAGTGTTTGGGAAAGCTTGCCACCTGTCAGTGGAGTTAGAACATAGAGCTTTCTGGGCTTTGTGTACTCTCAACATGGACTTAGAGGCTGCTGGTAAGAAGAGGAAGTTTCAGTTGAATGAACTTGATGAATGGCGTGCAATGGCTTATGACAACATGCAAGTTTATAAGGAGAGGATGAAGAGGTATCATGACATGCGGATTCATTATCCAAAACAATTCCGTGAGGGAGATCATGTTCTTTTATTCAATTCGCGACTGAAGCTTTTTCCAGGTAAGTTGAGATCGAAGTAGTCTGGGTTGTTTAAGGTGATAAAAGTCTCCCCTCATGGAGCGGTGGAATTGGAACACTCGACTGGACATATCTTCAAGGTAAATGGGCAACGATTGAAGCTATATTTTAGGACTCAAGGGGAAAAAGAGGGCCAAGAGGAGTTTAGACTCTACCCTCTTGTGGATTAATCAGGTGTAATCTTATTCCGTCGAGCAAACGATGTTAACCAAAAGCGCTTGATGGGAGGCAACCCATGCAGCTTTTAGGTAAATTCTTCTTTCATCATAACCATCCATTCTTTTTTTGAATGACTTGATAGGGCGATACTTATGTTATAGATCTTAAGGATGACATGAAAATTATGTTTCAACAAGTTTGGAAGGGCTAGAACACTCAACGGAGGTGAGTACTATGCTTTCAAGGAGATACATGGCCACATATTCTTATTTTACATGGCTGTGTAAAGGCAGTTTTCATACACAGAGGGTTACACGCCCTACATACACGGTCGTGTACTATAGGGCGTGTATACTGGAAATTTTTGCACGGGTGTTTTACACGCCCGCGTATTTGACCATTCATGGAGTCTAAAAAATTCACAAAGGGTTACACGCTTGGGAGGCACGGCTTCAGGCACGGGCATTTCTTTTTCACTCCTTCGTGTTCATAATCATCTCTCTCCACAAAAAAAAAAAAAGTCATTCCCACTAATTCTTTTTGTGATTTTTGCACCCATTCCTCCGGATTCAAAAGTTAAGATGCCTCGGATAAAGATTGTTTCTCAGAAGAGGCACCGTGATGACAAAGCCAGTAGTAGTAGGGGAGTGATCCGCTATCCTATAAATATAAGGGCCGAGCATCGGCCTATCTACCATAACTACAAAGCACCAAGATCGTTAGACCAAATGTGGCTCTTGATTGGGATGTTTTGGGGCGGTTTGGCATTCATCAAGGAGTTGAGGGTCTTCTACATGACCCTGCTTGGGTGAGATTGTTTTCTATCGAGCACAAGATCTATTTAGACCTGACACTCACCTTTATTGCTACCTTCACCATCAGAGAGCCCATGAGTGTTGGGATAGATAATGAAGTTGACTTCCTTACGATAGGTCAATACCAGAGGTATTCAATGATGGATTTTATTGAGGCCATGGATATCTATGAATCTGCATTCCTCCACTTCCCAGCCTTCTGCCAATTACCCTTAGGATTTCCCCACAGGTTTCGGGCAGGAGATTATTGGCCCCAATTGGGATCAAGCACTTACACTTCTTCTTCTACAAAAGGTTCCACCTTTAGGCGGCTCTCCTTTCGAGTGCTTCATTACATCTATGCTCGTTCCACTACAGGCCGTACTAATTCGGAAGGTGTGGTCAATGCCTGGGATGTGCTCCAGCTATGGAGTATGAAAACTAGGACTCCTATCAATGTCGGGGTGTTTGCTGCATTTTGTTTACTCCGACAAGTAGAAGCAGGGAATAAGGGAGTCATTGTAGGTGCCTGGATTACCCGAATTCTGAAAAATTTAGAGCTATTCCTTGTACATGAACTCGATGATTGCATTGGAATGACTATTCGGCTATCAGCTGCACCAATTATTGGGTGGGGGCATAAACCTCAACACAATGAGGAAGACTCCGATGATGAGTTAGATGAAATTAAGGGGTATGACCCTAACCAGGAAGCTGAGGCTGTGGAAAGTGAAGAAGAAAGAGCTGCCCCAAAAGAGAGGACTCAAGATGATGAAGTTCAGAAAACCATAAGGGAATTAAAGACCCAAGTTTAGGGATTGAAGGAGCAACAAGATAGAATTTTGAAAAAACAAAAGCAAGTTAAAAAGATTTATTCAAAATTGCTTCACTAAGTTAGGTAATAAGTTGGGTATAGACTTTGCATCTTGCAGCTGTTTGAGCAATGAAGACGTCCGGGTTAATGCACATACACAAGTTCCAGGTTCTTCCTCTTGACATGAAGAGGGCGGTCATCGAGATGGGTCGGACAATGAAGATTAGGATTGAAGGATGATTGTTGGGTGTTAATTGTTTGAATCCCTTCTATAGGATTTTATGTTTTCTTTTTGTCAAGACTTTGTATTAAAATAGGGATGGATGCTGTTATTGTTCTTTCTGAATGCTTTTATTGTTCTTTCTTTATGCTTTTATTTTTTTTCTTTGGTTTTTCATTTGAGAGATTCTGTTAAATTGATGAAGTACATGACTTTAGTTACATGACAAGATTAGGGAGGATAAGTATTTGGAGTTCTTTTCAAGAACTCATGGTCTTGTGCACATGAATGCTATTGATTTGAGTTCTTCTACAAAAGTGGATGTTGGAAGCGTGATTCTGATATTGATCCAAGGGAGTCTCGTTTCTCCTTCTCTTTTATTTCCATTTTCTTCCCTTTTCGTGTAGTTCAATATAGACATTGGGGACAATGTCTAAATCTAAGTGTAGGGGAGGGAACTGAGATAAGAAGCATGAAATATAAGTGTTAATGAATCAAAATTATAAAGTTTCCCCACTTAAGATGTATTTAATGAATTACTAATAATTAAGAATTGCTGAGATTTTGTTATATTACTTACTGTGCTGAAAATTCTTGGGAATTTCGCAAATGTTTACTCTCTTATCTTGTTTTATAAATACATTGCTAGAATTACAAGTTGAAATCCAAGTGAAGAGAATTACTTGTTGTTTAAGCAGTTATTTCAAGAATTGAGAGTGAATTAAGATCTCTAGTAGGTTTAGTATGCTCTTTCTTTTGCTATTAATGTGAGTTATGCAATTCTGAGTAAAGGAGTAGAGGATACTTGTAACTTGGTGGTTCCTTTTCGTAATTATTAGAACTGAGAACTTTGGGAGTAATTATGTCTGGAAAAAAAAAAGAAAAAGAAAAAGAGAAGTTCAGAAGTGGGCCTCATTGACTCGAGTAATTAAGCTTGAGGGGTGCCCTCTCGAGGGAATAACATCTAGTGACTTGGGTGATGAACTCGGGATCAATGGCTGAAAGCTCGCTATAAGGGTCGTGAGAAAAGTCCGAGAAAACTGAACTTAATTGAGTTGTAATTGAAACTAATTAATTTAAATTTGATTGAGATGGTAGAGTTTTGAAGGGGTATTTTAAAACCTAGTAGCCTAAGATCGTTTGACTTGAGACTTACTGACCAAGGAAACCATTTCAGTTGAAAGGTTAAAGAAAATAGATAGTTGACTTGACTCGAACAAGTAAATCCGAGGGACGCCTTCTACACTGAGGGGATAACGTCTGTTAACTTGAGTGATGAGCTCAGGATTATCGATTGAAAATTCGTTACATGAGTCGGTTAACTAAGTTACGTACTTAATGGAAAATCTCCCAATTTTATTTAAAAGGACTAAAGGAAAGGAAAATCCAGGAGATAAGTGGATACAACATGTCTTTACTCCTTATTGCATTGCTTATAGGAGTAGTTAAGAGGGAAGTATACTTTACACTACTAGCATTGATCTATGTTCGATTTCACTTTTGGGAATTTGTGTTTAAATGATGAGAGTACTAGTTTAAGTCACTTGGATTAGCCTTGAGAATTCTAGTATTTGTATCTTGTAAACAACTAATGGTAGGATTGAGTAGAGATTGCATATTATGGGGGTAAACTATGAGAATCAATGATGCAAAAAGAAATTCTTGATTGCTGAGTTAATGAAAATCTTGTCCTTGGTTTTTCTTTGGCTTTATTGCTTAAGGACAAGCAAACGCTTAAGTGTGGGGGAGTTTGATAAGTATAAATTAACACTTGTATTTTAGATGAATTATAGTTATTTGTGTAATAAGTTGATGTTATCTTGAAGAATTTTGATACTTAAAAGAGAAATATTTCAGTTTCAGGGATGAGGACCACTATTTTGAGAGGAGATATCGACTTGGATTGAGATAGGAGAAGAATACACGAAGAAAAATGCTTTTTGGAATGAACAGAGGAAGTATACGGGTGTGTATTTCCAAAGCATGGCCGTGTGTTGGGCTTGAAAAACTAACAAAAGCTTATACGGTTGAAGGTACGGTCGTATGTAGGCTTATTCACAGAAGTACATGACCGTGTGTTATTAGCCGGGGTTTTTCTTTTTCTTTTTACTTCAGACACTATTGTAAGGCACGACCGTGTATAATCGTGGGTCGAGACTGTATATATGGAAAACTTTGGCCGTTTCAAGAGATTCTTCAGTTTCCATATATATATCTCTTCGTTTTCCAAGTGAAGGGGTTCCTAACCGGAAGAAGATAGAAAAAACAACAAAAAGAAGAAGAGGAGGAGACCGGGAAAGATTATCTAAGGGAAAGCAACATCAACGGATTCATCTTTCTCTTCCGAAGGGTTTATGCACATGGGTTTTTCATCTTCATTGATTTGTAACTTAAAAACCATGAGTGGCTAATTTATTTCATACCCGAACCTTATGAACCCTAATTGTCATGTAACATTAGATTGATTGCATAGTTAATGAATAGTGGAATTCTATGAATTTATTCATGTTGTTCATTTAGTGTTGCTAATTTAATGTATGGCCAACATTGAGTTTGCATTGATTTCTTAGAAGTTGATTGGAAAATCTCTTATTTGAATAGATCGTACATGAATAAAGGAATTCGTATGTAATCTAGGGATAGAGAACATGAATTTTACGTATTAGGTTAAATTAGACAATTCAACCTGATGGAGGGTTCAAGAGTGTTAACTCAATTCTAATCGATTTTGATAAAAGAGGGATCTTTATTAATGCGATTAGGGTTAGGAGCTAATAAATCTAGAAGGAATATTAGCTTAGTGTTAGATACTCCGCGGTTCAGAGATAACCATTGCTCGTTAACTAATTTATTGAAAGGGTGAAGTTACACGACAATTAGAGGAGTAGTAAGGGTAGGGTATGCTCTTAATTATTGGATTTAGTAATCAAGTTATTGTGTTAGTTTTAATTACTTTAGGTTTTGTTAAGTTTTTTTAATTTAAGCAGAATCTCTCAAATTTGTGCGGTTAGATAGTTGGTTTAGAGTTATTGGTACTTGCCAATCCTTAAGGAAATGATACCTGAATACAATTCTATACTATTTCAATCGATAGGTGCACTTGCCTTAGTAATCATAACGGAGAGTCGTAGAAAAGGATTTTAAAATTTGTGTGATTACGGTCAACACCAAGTTGGTGGAGGACAGGGTCATCATAGTGTAAGTAGAAGACCTTGGAAGAACAACTTTAGGACCTTACTACCATTGTTGCTACACTACCAACAAGGATTGATAGGATGACAATGCTATAACCACCAGTGGCAAATCCTCAAGCACTACCAAGAGTAGCTCCACAAAACATCCAGAGAGAGGGAGCAGTAGGAGGAGGAAATAAGGGAAGAAGAATGGAAGGAGATCATTATCTCTATAGGGAAGAGAGGGATGATAACTTTAGGGTTAATCCTTACCCAAACAGAGATTTCAGGCCACCTAGGGGCTTGGAGTATGTGAAGCTGCAGATGCCTTCATTTGGTGGTAGGGGTTCAATAGATGACTATTTGGACTGGGAGGATAAGGTTGAGGGCCTTTTCGAATGTTATGAGATAGATGATAACACTCGAATTCGACTTGCTGCTGTTGAATTCATAGGGTATGCCACCTTATGGTGGAAAATTCAGTAATCAGCAGGCGGAGGGATGGAGAGGCTAAAATTCATACCTGAAGAGACATGAAAAGGGTTTTAAGAAGGAGGTTCATTCCTGAACATTATAAGCAGGAACTATTTATGCATCTTTAAACTCTAAGACAGGGAGCCAAAACAGTAGATGATTATGTACAGGAATTTGAAACCCTGATGATCAGATGTAGGTCTATAGAGCCTCTAAAGCAAACCTTAGAGCGTTTTGTATTTGTGTTAAAATATGAAATCGCATATGTAGTTAAGCTCCAAAGATATAGTACACTTGACGAGGCTATATAGCTAGCCTTGAAAGTGGAAAGGTAGAGGCGATCTAATCCATTCAAGGTTACTAGTAGCAGGCCTAATGCTATTACCAAGCCCGTGGGAACTGATGGTCAGTCGGGAGGACCAAAGGTAGTAGGAGAACTAGTCAGGGTAGTGGACAGAGCTACCCCCAACATAAATAGGGAGAAAATGACTTCTAGGAAGGGTAAAGAGGTAATAGGACCTGATGTTAGGTAGACTGTACTGGGGATAACTAGTGGAAAAACGCACTAAATTAAATTCTTTAAATGCATGGGATTTAGGCATATGGTTGCACAGTGTCCTAATAAGAGAGTCATGATAGTTATGGAAGATATTGGAGAAGAAGATGAGGATGAAAAAGAAACTGTAGAGCCTATAGACCTGTCTATAGCATTGCAAGAATACTGTGACGATCAAAATGCTAAGGTACATGAGGATAGAATAGTTGAACAGTATTTACCTATTAATGTGTTGCATAAGGTTCTAACTATATCTCCTGATGCTAGGGACAAACAGAGGGAGAACATATTCCACACTTCTTGCAGGATTAGAGGTAACCTTTGTGTACTAATCATTGATAGTGGTAGTTGCACTAATGTTATATCTGCTGCATTAGTAGACAAATTACAACTATCCACTAGTCCACATCCTAGTCCTTATAATTTGCATTGGTTAAAAAGTCGAGATAGTATGCGTGTTACACAAAGGGTAAAGGTGCTAGTGAGTGTAGGAAATAAATATCATGATGAGATCCTTTGTGATGTAATTCCCATGCGTGCCTTTCATTTGCTTTTAGGTAGACCTTGGATGTTTGATAAGAAGGTGTTACATGATAGATTTAGAAACACTTCCATGTTTCAAAAGGGAGGGTCTCAAATAGTATTGACACTTATGTCTCAATTAGAGGTGCACAATTTCCAAGAGCAGATCAGGACTATTTTTGTTCCTTCTCACAATTAGGCAAACAGGATGACAAAGGCATATGGGTTCAATTTAAGAAATGACCCTCCAGATTTGAGGGCAATCTTTTAGAGGCCTAAGGAGATGATGGGAATCTACCCTGTGATCCCGATAGTCAAGGAACTTGATTTGGATGATGATCCAAATCACTCACATGTATTCATTTTCTGTATCTAATAATGTTTGAGTTGTAATATAGTAGATACAGTGATCAGTCTTACGGGATGCCACCTGACCTACACTTTTGATCAAATTAGGAACATCATTGGACTCACATTTAATGGCCTACTATGATCACAAGTAACTTGAAGAATCGACTCTTTGAAGACCATCTTTGTATTTGTTAGTTTTCTTTAAACCGATTACTTTGTAATCACTTTAGGACGTTTTTATTTGCGTGTATTTGTTGAATTAGGACCGACCTCATTAGTGGCATAGATGTAAATATTTGGACATTTTAACCCTAAATGGAGCAAGTATAAATACTTGCTAAAGTAGGGTTTGTAGGATCTTTTTGAACCACATTTTTCAGATTTGGAAAACGTGAGGAGCACCTCCTTTTTCATGAACTCTTATAATTTCTTGAGTGAGGTGTGACGAGTGGGATTTGATCCTTGTTGTGTGTAATATTAACAACGTCAAATCCATCCTAATTCCCAACTAGTGAGTCATCTCTGGTGAGGACTTAGTTTATCCTTTTTATTTATCATTCACGCAATTTTTAGGGTTTGATTCAATTTGATTTCATATCCTTTAAACTGTGTTTAGTGAAATTGAATTCAGACATTGCAATTGTAAACTGTGATTCTCATTTGTTATTTACGTGATCATCATTTGGCAATTATTCTTCATGCCCCTTTTGAGAATTGTTAATTGGTTCTCAATTAGTTTTTGTGTGCTTATGCATTTGGATTTGGTTTTTAAGGCACATCACCACCATTGTTACTACATTAGCAACAAGGATATATCGAACGATGATGCCACAACCACCAGTGGCAAATCCTCAAGCATCTCCACCTAGGGTAGTTCCTCAAAATGTTCACATGGAGGGAACTGTTAGAGGTAATAGGGGTAGAAGAATGGAGGGAGATTAACATGCTCTTAGGGAGGAAAGAGATGATAATTTTGAGAATGACCCTTACCCAAATAGGGATTTCAGACCACCTCGGGGATTGGAGTATGTGAAACTATAGATGCCTTCATTCGATGGTAGGGGTTCTGTAAATGATTATTTGAATTAGGAGGACAAGGTTGAGGGTCTGTTAGAGTGCCATGAGATTGATGATAACAATTTAGTTTGTCTTACAGCTATGGAATTCATAGGTTATGCTGCCTTATGGTGGAAAAATCTTGTGATTAATAGATAAAAGGATGGTAAGGCTGATATACACACCTGGTGGGACATTAAATGGGTATTGAGGAAAAGGTTTATACCCGAAAATTACAGGCAGGAACTATTTATGTATCTCCAAACACTGAAGCAGGGAGATGAAACAATTGATGATTATGTACAAGAGTTTGAGATGCCGATGATCAAATGTGGATTAGTTGAGCCTCTTAAGCAAACTTTAGCTCGATTTGTGTCTAGGTTGAAGTATGAGATTGCCTACATTATAGAGTTATAGAGGTATAATACACTTGATGAGGCTATCTAGTTAACCTTGAAAGTAGAGAGGTAGAGGCAATCTAACCCTTTCCAAGCCGCTAGTAATAGGTATGGAACTTCTACCAAACCTCTTGGGTCAGATGGTCAAATGGGAGGACAAAAAGGAATAGGGGAACATGCTAAGGCTTTGGAAAAAAATGTCTCTAACACTGATAGGGAGAGGGATACTTCTAGGAAAGGAAAAGAGGTGGTTGAGGCTAATTTCAAGTAAACAGGCTAGGGTCAACCAGTGGGAAAATGCACTAAATTGAATGTTTCAAATGTATGGGTTTTAGATACATGGTTACGTAGTGTCCCAATAAAAGGGTGATGACTGTTATGGAGGGAAACAATGAAGATGATCAAGAAGAAGTTGTTGAGCCTATGGATTTGTCCATAGCTCTATAGGAATATTATGATGGTCATGATGCTGAGACACATGAGGATAAGAGGGATGATAAATACTTGACTATTAATGTATTACGTAGGGTTATGACCATATCTCTAGATGTCAAGGACATATAGAGGGAGAACCTATTCCATACACCTTGTCGGATTCGAGGTAACTTGTGTGTTCTTTTCATCGATGGTGGTAGTTGCACTAATGTTGTATCTGCTGCATTAGTAAATAACTTACAACTAGTTACTAGTTTATATCCACACCCTTATAAATCACATTGGCTAGATGACCGAAGTAGTTTGCATGTTACACAGAAGGTAAAGGTGCCATTTACTATAGGAGATAGATATAGTGATGAGATTATCTGTGATGTTCTTCCTATGTACGCCTTTTAAATACTGTTAGGTAGGCCTTGGTTATTTGACAGGAAGGTGCTACATGACGGGTTCAAAAAAACTTACATGTTTTAGGAAGATGGTGCATGGGTTATCTTAACTCCTATGTCTCCATCTAAAGTTCACACATTTCAAAAATAGATTAGTAAAACTAATGGCTTCTCAAGATTTCAGGTCAACAAGCACACACAAACACTAGATGTTAGTCTAAGAAAAGACCCCTTAGATTTGAAGGAAAATCTTTTAGAGGCTTGAGGAGATGATGAGAATCAAGCCTCTGGATCTAGCAGTGGGGAAATCAAATTAGACAAATGAGCCCAAACATCTACATGTTATTTTATTTATCTAATAACAATTTGTCTTTATATTGTAGTAGGTAAATTTATCGGTTTTACAAGACGGCGAATAAAATTCACTAAGGATCAATTGTGGGTCATTCATGGACTTATATTAACCAAAAGAACCAGTCCAACAATTGTTCCATGGAAGTAAAGAACTGACCACTTTTGAGGGTTTATTTGTAATTTTCTTTTAGTGTTCAAACCGGTCACTTATGGGTTTTACTTGTAATTTTGTTTTGTTAAATTTACCCTATTTAGAGCACGTATAAATACTTGCTAAGTAGGTTTAGAAGGGGACTTTCGAACAATATACATTCCGGTTGCCTTTTGCGTGAAGGGTTTGACTCTTTTCACAAAATACTCTTATCAATTCAAGTTTAGATTGTAGCGAGTGGACTTGGATTTGTTGTGAGTAATATCAACAAATTACAAGTTGATCCTAATTCCAACTAGTGTGTAATATCTGGTAAGGAATTAGTTACTTTTATGTTGTTCTTGATTTTTGCAATTAGGGTTCAATTTTTAAGCTACGACTCATGCCATTTAGTTAGAAATTGGAAACAATTGTGCTTTTTTCTTTGATTGGTATTGGAATTCCAATTGAGTACATTGTAATTTCATATCAAAATCAAATTGGTTCGTGCTAGTAGGGTTCACATAGAAGTGGAATCATGCCATTTTTGTGAAATGTGTTTAGTTGATTCTTTAATTGGCTTTGTGTAATTGTATTTAGAGACTAGGCACATCAAGGTAGATTGGCTAGTGGAGAAGAGAAACAACCAGTAAGCCTCTCCAAGAAGGACTAGACAGCCACTCAAAAGCACTTATTCTTCTTTCTTTCTCACTGGTTCAATTTCCTTTTTTTTTGAAATTCCTACCTCAATTGCTGGATTTCACTTTCATGAGTGAGAGGCCGGGAAGTGAATGTGGTGTATGGAGAAGAAACTCCTCTAGGTAGAGTGAAATATCTAGCTGAAGAAGGCTAGTTAATCAGCTTTACCAACCCCTACAATCGGAATGGCCCATCAATAATTGTGGTGGAGGAGATGCTTAGATCAGCTGAACCAGGATCCAGAAAAATGTTATAGCCCTTCAAAAACTTGGTGATGTATCCTCTATAGTAAATACCCTTCGCCTTAGGATCCGTGGCCTACCTGTGGAAATATTTAGTAACTTCCAGCCTCACATTAATTCTCATATTGTTGGTCATGCTATACATCTGAAAGATTTCAAAAGTGTTGATGACTCTATGGCTGCTTTTTCTAGAACCCATAATGTGGTGAAGTACTTGCATATATACATTGACCATGTAAGAGGCCTTCGATTTAGAAAGATGATAGTGAGGGAGAGGGTCAACGCAGTCCACATAACCATATGGTTGTGCCCAATAAGATTGAGTTGTCACCCCCTCAGGCCATTCATTCTTCAATTACTGGAAATCGCAAGTATTACTCTCAGCTAATGAGTATAACCCCAAATAAAAACTAACCTTGGAAGGATGAAGAGTGTGCTCTTTACCATATACCTGGAACCTCATTGCCTAATTTGTGAGCTTCAAAGTGGTGAGAAATTCCAAAGTGATTCCTCTATAAGTCGGTTCATTAAACTTAACCAAGGTGCCCTAAGGACCCACATTTAACAGGGGGCGAATTCTATCTTCAATTCCGTATTCCCTAAGCAATTTGCATTCTAAATATTCATTGTTCCCAAAGGTGAGGCCTTCAAGCCTTTTCCTTCTCTCTTTGCTCCAAGCTTCATTAGAGAGTTTAAGCCAAACATTGACGGGATCTTGTGGAGGCTATTAAACTTAGGGCCTCTTTTTAGATTTTGAGGTTTGTGAAGTAGAGGCATGTGGGGAGGCGTTTTGATGGGAATCAAACCATTTTCGACAGCAAGAACCATTAACCAAGCAATAGCGGACTATCAAACACATTAGCACTTGGCGTGGAGAGGAGTCACCATCCATGATGAACCAAAATGAACCGAGAGGGGCCGAGCTTATGTTGAGTGTTTGTTGACCCAAATGGAGCTTGAAGACCAGCTATTTCTATTTTTTTTTTTTTGTTTCTATAATTAGGTCTTTGTATATTGTGTTATTTGGTTTCTTTCCATTATTTTCTTTATGTTAATTTTTCCATCTTTAGTACAGGTATAAATACTTGTTATTTTAGGTTTTTTTGGAACACTTTTCAGATTAAAAAATTGACTTACATTACCGTAAGAGAGCTTGTCTTTTCTTGCAACTCTTATCAATTCTACCCTAAAGAATTGTGGCAAGTTTGCTTAAGAATTTTTGTGAGTAATATCAATCATTCTTAAGTCCTTTCCAATTATCACTAATGTGTAATATCTAGTATGAAATTGGATTTCATTTGTTCCTCTTTTCATTTCACGCAAATTAAGGTTCTTCTCTAGCTAGGGTTCACGCAATTTGGCTAGGAATTGAAATCAATTATTCTTCCTTCTTTAAATTGTATTGAATTATCATTAGAGCACATCATAATTTGGTATCAGAGCATAAGTTTGTGGAAGGGAATTCGGGAATCACAAATTTAGGGTTCTTGTTGTTCCATTTCGCAATTGAAGTTGTATGTACTGGAATTGAAGTTCTTATGTTGAATTGTACCATAATACAATTGTTGTTGTGGTTAGATTCGAAGGAGGGATTGAATTAGGGTTCCTTGCCATGGATGACTTTTGAGGAATCATTATAATAGATTCCATTAGAAGTGTAATTGTGTTGATTGTGTAGTGTTATTCCTTGTTGGTTGCGAAATTGGAAGTGTGAAATTTCAGATTTTTTTTTCATTGTGTTATTCATCTTGCCGTGAGGTCACCACTGGGAAGAATAAGGAAGTCTTTTCAAATTGATTCCATAATTACTCTGTGTATAAATTGTGCATTAATTCCCTTTGAATGCACTTTGACTAAAGATTGGAATCATTTTTGTGTTGTGATTGTGGAAGTGTGCCGTGATTGTGAAGTGTGTCGTAAAGTGTGTGAGTCTTGGTGGAGTTGTATTGTGTCTTTAAGTTGAACTTTGACGGAGTTTTGTATATACTGTAGAAGTGTTCTTGTGTATGTTGCACCGTGGGTGTGTGTGTGTGTTGCTATAAAGTGTGTGTTGTGGTTTAAGGGTGTGTTACACTGTAGGTGTGTGTCTGCTGCCATGGAGTGTCTGTTGTGGTTTAAAGGTATGTTGCATCATAGGTGTGTGTATGTCCTGCTGTGGAGTGTATTTTTTGTTTGAGGTTATGTGTGTGCATTGAAGTGTGAGTGTGACCATAAAGGTTATGTTGAATTGTTCTTATGTGTTATGAAGAGTATTGGTTAGAGGAATTGGTTTGTGAAGCTATCATTATATAGAAAAAAGGGGGGAGGGGGAATTGTCACAAGCTTAATTCAACAGCCTTGTCGAATGATAGTGTGAATGAGGGAATTGGCAATGAGGCCAATAATCAGGTTGAAGGTGGTTAGGGTCGTCATGTTGCAGGTAAAAGAACACCAAAAGGAACAACTACAGGATCTCACCATTATTGTTGCCACATTAGTAACATAGGTAGATCAAATGACGATGCCACAACCACCAGTGGCAAATCCACAAGTAACCTCACCTCGAGTAGCCCATCAGAATGCTCATAGGGAAAGAGCTGTTGGAGGTAATAGTGGTAAGAGGATGGAAAGAGATTATCATGCTTTTAGGGAGGAAAGGGATGATAATTTTAAGAATGAGCCTTACCCAAATTGTAAGTTTAGACCACCTCGGGGCTTAGAATATGTAAAATTGTAGATGCCTTCATTTACTAGAAAGGGTTCTGCAGAAGACTACTTGGATTGGGAGGATAAGGTAAAGGGCCTATTTTAATGTTGTGAAATTAACGATCACACTTAACTTCGTCTTGTAGCTGTAGAGTTTACTAGTTATACCGCCTTATGGTGGAAGAATCTTATGGCTAGTAGACAAAGAGATGGCAAGGCCGAGATACATACCTAGAAAGAAATGAAATGGGTTATGAAGAAGAGGTTTATATTAGAGCACTATAGGTAGGAAAAAATGTTATTGGGGCTGATATCTAACAAACAGTGCCAGGATCAACAAGTCGGAAAATGCATCAAATTAAATTCTTCAAATGCATGGGCTTTGAACACATGGCTGCTCAGTACCCTAAAAAAAGGGTGATGACTGCTATGGAGGTAGAGAATACAGAGGGAAAGGAAGAGATATTGGAGCCTAATGATTTGTTAATAGTGCTACAGGAGTATTATGATGATCCTGATGCTGAGGCACGTGAAGACAAAGGAAATGATAAATATCTGTCTATTACCGTGTTGCGTAGGGTAATGACTATATCTCTTGATATTAGGGACATATAGAGGGAAAACCTATTCTATACTCCCTATCAGGTTCTATGTAATTTGTGTGTTTTTTTTATTGATGGTGATAGTTGCACTAATGAAATAGCTACTGTAATAGTAAATAGACTACAACTAGTCACTAGTTCATATACTCATCCCTATAAATTGCATTGGTTAAGTGTATAAGACAGTCTGTCTGTCACTCAGAGGGCTAAGGTTCCAATCAGCACATGGGGAAAATACCATGATGAAATTTTTTGTGATGTTCTTCTTATGTGTGCATTTCATATACTACTAGGTAGACCTTGGTTGTTTAACGGGAGAGTGGTGCATGATGGGTTTAGAAACACTTATGTGTTTCTCAAGGATGGTGAATGGATTATCTTAACTCCTATGTCACCAATTGAGGTACATGAGTTCCAAGACCAGATCAACAAAACTATTGGGTAATCAAGACTTCAGGATAACAAGCATTTGCAAACCAAGGTTTTTAGTCTAGGTGGTTTTCATGAATTCTCATCTAGAATAATGGACCCATTAGATTTGAGGGCAAATCTTCCACAAGCCCATGAAGATGATGAGAATCAAACCATTTTCGACAGTAGGAACCATTAACCAAGCAATAGCGGACTATCAAACACATTAGCACTTGGCTTGGAGAGGAGTCATTGTCCATGATGAACCAAAATAAACCGAAAGGAGCCGACCTTACATTGAGTGTTTGTTGACCCAAATGGAGCTTGAAGACTGGCTATTTCTATGATGTTGTTTTTTGTTTCTATAATTAGGTCTTAGTATATTGTGTTATGTAATCTCTTTTCATTATTTTCTTTATGTTAATTTTTCCATATTTAGTACAGGTATAAATACTTGTTATTTTAGGTTTTTTTGGAACAACTTTTCAGATTAGAAAATTGACTTACATTACCGCGAGAGAGCTTGTCTATCCATGCAACTCTTATCAATTCTACCCTAGAGAATTGTGGCAAGTTTGCTTAAAAATTTTTGTGAGTAATATCAATCATTCTTAAGTCCTTTCCAATTATCACTAGTGTGTAATATTTGGTACGTAATTAGATTTCATTTGTTCCTCTTCTCATTTCACGCAAATTAGGGTTCTTCTCTAGCAAGGGTTCATGTAATTTGGCTAAGAATTGAAATTAATTGTTCTTCCTTCTTTGAATTGTATGGAATTATCATTGGAGCACATCACGTTCTTCATGCAAGCTCTCTTATACCTCATCTCTACATAAAAGAATTGCAAAGACATAACAATATGATAACTTATGGGAAAGAACATACATTTATAAACGGGTGATGCTTAACATGACTTACATAGATGCTTTAGTCTCAAACAAATTAGTAAAAATTGATGTAGAACAAGAAAAGCATTAAAATAGGAAAATATATTGAAGGAGAGAGTCATGTAGTTCAGCACGGCCTTCAGCATGGCCATGTTGGAGGTGTAGCAGAAATATGAATAGTAGAAATTCAAATTAGCATGCGTACAGGAAATTGGTTGTGCACAAGGCCATGCTGAAATAAAAAAAATTATGATTTTTCACACCAAAATCGCTTAGAAACACCAAAATTTCCTTCCATATCTAATGATTTTTCAAAAACCTCAATTTATAGACACTTAAGAACCCTAGACATGGCAATGTGGCTTCATTAGCAATAAAAATTCAAATCATTCACGCCCCATAATTTCAACAACCTTTAATTGCATAAAGATCACAAAAGCCCTAAAAATTTCAACAAGCATCGATCAAGAACCCTAGCAACTCGAAGAGAAATTAGGCATAATATAGCACCATCACACACAAAACACTTGCAAGAATATACTCATGTACAAAGGAAGAGGAATATGACATATAAAAACAATTGCATCCACAATCATCATATAAAGTTGAACATGCAAGATGAATCGTGAAAAATTAGTTGAGTGTGCAAGCCCATAAAAATTAATTGAAGAGAAAGAAGAAGAAAAGGGAAGAAAAACTTACTTAAATGTGGTCGTGAAAGGAATGGAATGAAAGAATTATGTAGTGTGTGAATGTGAAGTGTTAGAAGAAGAAGAAAGCCAAGAGAGTAAGGGCAGGTTGTTGTGATGGTTTAAAGAGTGAGGGAGGAGAGAGAAAAACTGTATATATATGTAGCTTTTTTTCTTTTCTTTTTCAGCGTAGACTACTACACGGCCATGCTCGAGGTCATGCAGACCCTCGAAAGGAGCATAGAAAGTGGCATTTTACAGGGCAAATTTTCTCTAGCTTCAGTACGACCATGTTTGTGGCCATGCTGACTTCAAAAAATCCATAGAATGTTTAATAGATGTAGTATGGGCTTCAGCACAGCCATGCTCAAGGTCATGCTAACTTCAAAATCATCAATAGATACTCTTTAGGTTATGCATAGTCTTGAGCATGGATTGTGCTTAAGGTAGTACTGACTTTGGAAAAACACATAGAGGGAAAATAGGACTTGCCTAAGCCAATAGACAACAACCGTGATCATCGTGCACCTCTAAAGGTATAAATGAGCGTGGAGAAAGACCTACCAGGTGCACTTAGTGATTAGAATTCAAACTTCCTTACTTGTCATTGGCGCTTCCCCACACTTAGAAATTACTCCTGCTCTCTTCAAAGAAGCTCCAAAACACCCCTTAATATCTTGCAAATTTCTAAATATAATAGACTCAGGATAGTGACAACAAAAAGAAAATAAAAGGAACGCTACGTACCTAAGTTAGACATGGGTTGCCTCTTAAGAAGCGCACTTGTTTAATGTCATTGGCTTGATGCTCTTCATGTTCTTCAACTACGTCTTTGGCAATTGGAGATCCAATTGCTCCTTGTCTTTAAATGTTGCTTCATCTCTAAGATATAGCTTCAATCTATGACCATTAACCTTGAAATCATCATGATCTAGGTGTTCAAGTTCTACTGCAACATGAGGAAAAACATGCTTGTCTACAAATGGACTGGACCATCTGGACTTCAGTTTCCCTAGAAAAAGTTTCAATCAAGAATTAAACAATAGCACTCAGTCCCCTTTCTTAAACTCCCTTAGATGGTAGATATGCTCATCATGGTATTTCTTGGTTCACTGCTTGTTGATCATTGTATTCTCATATGCTTGTCTTCCCTACTCATCTAACTCATTCAATTGAAATCTCCTTTACAAACCAATAGCACCAAGGTCAAAATTGACCAATCTAATTGCTTAGTATGCCTTGTGCTCAATTTCCACCGGAAGGTGGTACAATTCGGTGTACCCACACGGCATCATCAAGCTTTTCCACCTAGTCACTTTTGTGATGCTGCACTGTCTTTTTTAAGATCCATTTCAACTCACGATTAAAGACTTCCACCTGTCCACTAGTCTGAGGATGATAGGGTGTAGCTAAATGGTGAGTAACTCCATATCTCCTTAAAACCTTCTCCATCTAGGTATTACAAAAGTGGGTTCACCTATCACTTATGATTGCTTTTGGGCATCCAAATTGTGCAAACAGCCTCTTAAGGAACTTTACAAAAAATCTAGCATCATTAGTAGGTAGAGCTTGTGCCTTAACCCACTTAGACACACAGTTTACTGCCACCAATATGTACTTGTTCCCATAAGAAGCAAAGAATGGGCCGATGAAATCAATACCCCATAAATTGAAAATTTTGCAAGCCAAAATGGAGTTTTGGGGCATCTCATCTCTCCTGGATATGTTCCCTGTTCACTGACATCAATCACATGTAGTACAAAGACAATGAGAATCCTTAAAAATGGTAGGCTAATGTGCCTAATCACACTTTAAAACAAATTCAAAAGACTTAAGAAAAGATATCTCAAGTCTAGGCAAAATCGGATCCCAAAAATGGCACTTTTCTAGTGAACCCTAATGTTGAAATGATGAAATTCAACCTACTAATGATATAATATGAATACCACAATGGAAATGGCTTCTAATAACACTTCTAATATCATATAATCCACGAAAATCAAGCCTCAATTTGACAAAGAAAACCATGAAGGAAGATCCCTTTTCTAAATGGTGAAATTCACGCTAGCAAAGAAATCCTTAATGATGAATTGAATCAACTTGATAATTCTTTCAAATAATCAAATGAATTCGTGTACAATAAGATGTAAATCTGACCAAGAACTATTTCTAATCAACCCTAGATACAACACACTAGAGAGGAAAAGAAATCACAACAAGTAGGAATTGATATGACTCACAAATTCCAATTGTTGCACTCGCCACAATTTCAAGTCTTGGAATTGAAATTGATAAGAGTTGGAACCAAGGTATGAACCCTAATTCACACGTGAAAAGAGAGTGTATGTTCTGCAAAAATAAGCTCCCTAAACCCTCTCTTAAGCAAGTATTTATACTTGCTACTTCTAGGGTTAAAAAGTGCTCAAAATTACAAGTTTGCCACTTTTAAGGTGGCTAACCCTAAATGAAAGTTACATGGAAATAAAAGTGTCCCAAAACCAAAATACAACCCAAATAGTTCAATAAACATTTACAAGATACAAAATAACATAAATCTTCATGATCCAATGCCTCAGAATAGAGAACAATCGCAGCGGGCCTTTGATTGTTACCCAGAAAAATGTCTTGTGTCCAACTGAAGTTGTAGGACATTTTGGCATCCCATGGAGATATATAATTGTACCTGTAAGATTATTCTCAAAGTTTATTAGAAATAAAATCATAAGATAAAAGATGAGCAATTTGGTCAATCATCCAGATTGGGTTCTGAAAAGGTTGACAGTGCCAGAATTTTTCCCATCATCTCCTCGGGCTTCTGAAAGATTTGCCCTCAAATCTAGAGGATCAATTGTGGAATTGAACCCTAGGATCTCTGTTGTTCTGCTTCCCTGACTAACCATGGTAGTGGACGGCTGCCTGACCTCTTTCTGAAAACTCTCAACCTCAGATGGAGTCATTGGTAATAGGATTATGCGTGTCTCGCCCATGCTAAACATGTAGGTATTTTTAAACCTATCATGTATCACCCGTCGATCATACAACCAGGGCCGACCCAACAGCAAATGGAATGCATGCATAGGAACTATATCACAAAGGATCTCATCATGATAATCCTGCCCGACACTCACTGGAACCTTTGCCCTAAGGGTAACATGCATACTACCTCTATTATCCAGCCAATGCAAATGATAAGGACTAGGATGAGGTATAGTAGACAGTTGAAATTTGTCTACTAGTGCAACAGATATAACATTTGTGCAACTACCACTATCAATGATGAGTACACAAAGGTTACCTTTGATTCTGCAAGAGGTATGAAATATGTTCTCCCTCTGAATATCACTGACATCAGGAGATGTGGACAAAATCCTGCGTAATACATTGAGGGATAGATATTTTCCTCCAGTATGCTCCTCAGGTGCATTTGCATTTTGATCATCATAATATTCCTGCAATACTGTTGGTAGATCTGTAGGCTCAATCTTTTCATGGTCATCCTCAGTATCCTCTCCAATGTCTTCCATAATAGTCATCACCCTCTTATTTGGACACTGTGCAGCCATATGCCCAAATCCCATGCATTTAAAACATTTAATCTGGGTGCTTTCCCACTAGTAGATCCGGGAACAGTCTGCCTCGTTTCTGGTGCCATGACCTCTTTACCCTTCCCAGTGGGTAAGTTTTCCCTGATCATGGTTGCGGTAGTAGTGTCCACTGTCTTGACTCCCTCACCAACCGCCTTTGCTTCCCCTGATCGACTGTCGGCTGATGTGGGTCTATTAGTAGTATTAGGCCTGCTGCTAGGAGCCCTAAAGAAGTTGGACCTCCTCTGTCTCTCTACTTTTAAGGCCAACTGAATAGCCTCATCAAGTGTGGTGTAGCGCTGTAGCTCAACAATATACGCTATCTCATATTTTAAACCTGAGACAAATCGTGCTATAGTTTGTTCCGGAGGCTCAACAGACCCACACCTAATCATAAGGGTCTCAAATTCCTGCACATAATCATCCACCGTTTTTCCCCCTGCCTCAAAATTTGCAGTCGCATAAACAGCTCCTGTTTGTAGTGCTCAGGAATGAACCTATTCCTTAACAACCTCTTCATATCCCTCCAGGTCTGAACCTCAGCCTCTCCATCCCGACACCTATTGATGATCAGATTCTTCCACCAAAGTGCAGCATACCCTACAAATTCAACTGCAGCCAATCTGACCCTGGTATTGTCGTCAATCTCATAACATTCGAAAAGACCTTCGACCTTATCCTCCTAGTCCAGGTACTCATCTGCTGATCCCTTACCATCATAGGATGGCATCTGTAGTTTCACATATTCTAAACCCCGAGGTGGCCTGAAATCCCTATTCTGATTTAGGTTGACTCCAAAATTGTCATCTCTCTCTTCCACTACTCTGTTTCGATGAGGGTTTTGTGGAGCTACTCGAGGTGGTGCCGGTTGGTTTACCACTGGTGGTTGTGGTAAAGTCATCCTATCAACTCTAGTTGCTAGTGTAACAACCATAGTAGTAAGCTCCTGAAGTTGTTCCTCCAGAGTTCTTCTGCCTGCTACATTACGTCCATGTCCTCCACCAACCTGGCTATTGGCTTCTTCACCCAATCCCCCATTCACACTATCATTAGACATATTTGTAGATCCTTGTATATTGTTTCTCAAAATGATATGATTCAAGGATATACACTTCCACTACAATACTTCCTTAAACTTCACACAATGGTAACTACAAAAGACAAACAACAAACCCACTTAATGTTACAATTTATAATTGCAACTCACGTGTAATACTCTCCTCCACAACAAGCCACAAGTACACGGTGCAGCAAAATTAATTTCCACAAGTTTACTCCACGGCAACACACAAGCAACAACTACAATTAATATGTAATACTTCCACGGCAACAACCAAGTGAACAATGAATACAAGTAATCTTCAACTCCCACGGCAAATAATGAAGACAAGAGATTAATAAGTAGCTTTCCAAAATGAATTTCGAATCCCACTATAGGCAGCAACTTACAATTTGAATTTCAAATAACTTCACTTATTGCAAGCCTTCCTCAATTGGTAACAATGAATTCAAATTCAAATAGCAATCATTAACTCCCACAACTTAATTGCATATATTTTGAATTCAAATAATTCCTTGCTAATCAATACTCAATGTAATCTGCAAATTGTACTCCTCCAATTCAGAATTACACAATGGAAATAAAAACAACAAACTTCACAACTCCACACGCCATAAGCTACACGGCAACAATTGGTAAGTTTCACAATTTCAAACAATTTGCTAAGGTAATTCCACCTTGTACTTCTGCTCTTCCACGTGAATTAGTATCCACAAAGTGATATAATAACCTTCCCAAATCAACTCCAATAATCAGCAAATTAAATCCCAATCCAAAACAATTTCACAATCTCAAACTACAACAACAACAACAACTACACAATTGCGTTTTTTTCCACTTGATCAACCCTAATTGTTGATCACTTCCACGAAATTAATACAACCAATTCCCTTCTCTCAACAAGAGCTCTGATACCAAAAAGATGATGTGCCTAATCACACTTTAAATCACATTCAAAAGACTTAAGAAAAGATATCTCAAGTCTAGGCAAAATCGGATCCCAAAAATGGCACTTTTCTAGTGAACCCTAATGTTGAAATGATGAAATTCAACCTACTAATGATATAATCTGAATACCACAATGGAAATGGCTTCTAATAACACTTCTAATATCATATAATCCACGAAAATCAAGCCTCAATTTGACAAAGAAAACCATGAAGGAAGATCCCTTTTCTAAATGGTGAAATTCACGCTAGCAAAGAAATCCTTAATGATGAATTGAATCAACTTGATAATTCTTTCAAATAATCAAATGAATTCGTGTACAATAAGATGTAAATCTGACCAAGAACTATCTCTAATCAACCCTAGATACAACACACTAGAGAGGAAAAGAAATCACAACAAGTAGGAATTGATATGACTCACAAATTCCAATTGTTGCACTCGCCACAATTTCAAGTCTTGGAATTGAAATTGATAAGAGTTGGAACCAAGGTATGAACCCTAATTCACACGTGAAAAGAGAGTGTATGTTCTGCAAAAATAAGCTCCCTAAACCCTCTCTTAAGCAAGTATTTATACTTGCTACTTCTAGGGTTAAAAAGTGCTCAAAATTACAAGTTTGCCACTTTTAAGGTGGCTAACCCTAAATGAAAGTTACATGGAAATAAAAGTGTCCCAAAACCAAAATACAACCCAAATAGTTCAATAAACATTTACAAGATACAAAATAACATAAATCTTCATGATCCAATGCCTCAGAATAGAGAACAATCGTAGCGGGCCTTTGATTGTTACCCAGAAAAATGTCTTGTGTCTAACTGAAGTTGTAGGACATTTTGGCATCCCATGGAGATATATAATTGTACCTGTAAGATTATTCTCAAAGTTTATTAGAAATAAAAACATAAGATAAAAGATGAGCAATTTGGTCAATCATCCAGATTGGGTTCTGAAAAGGTTGACAGTGCCAGAATTTTTCCCATCATAGGCTAATAGAAATCAGCTTCAAAAACCTTATGTGCTGTCTGATTAGATGAATAATGACCACTGGTGGGACTAGAATGATAGTCTTTAAGAATTTTCCATCCTTCCTCATGTGAAACACATCTTCTTATGCCTTGATCCCCACAAATCCTAAAAAGGAAGGGATCCTCCTAATAATAATGTTTAAGCTTTGAAAAGAACTTCCTTCTCGCATTATGATCAAGGCCTTCAGGGAGAACTTTTCCCACTAAATAATTGGCAAGATCTGCAAACCATGGAGTCTCGAGAGTCATGAGTTAGAAAACTGCACGTAATTTCTCTTCAGGGAAGGAATCATCAATGTCCTCCTCCCTAAGTTCCTTCAAACCTAGGTTATCAAGTCTTGAGAGGTGATCAGTCACCAGATCCTCCACCCCCCCTTTTATCACAGATCTTCAGATCAAACTCTTGTACAAGCAAAATCTACCGAATGAGGTTGGGTTTTACATTTGCCATGTTCAACAAAAATCTAAGGGCAAAATGATCAGTGTAGATAACGACCTTGGATAAGATCAAGTAAGGATGAAACTTGTCGAATGCAAATACCACAACTAACATCTCCTTCTCTATAGTAGTATAATTCACTTGAGCGTTGTTAAGTGTCTTGCTAGTGTAGTAAATGATGGGAATCAAACCATTGCAACCACAGAATCTATTAACCGAGCAAAGAGCTAGAGGACTACAGAACCTAGCATTGAGAATCCTTTTTGAACAAATGGAACCAAGACATTCACATAGTGTCTTTATTTATTTTATATAATTTTTTTGCATTTTTTATCAAGTACATTTGTTGGTATTACAGGATAGCGAACAAACACACCAATGCTTGATGTGTGAGCTATTCTAAAACCTACAAAAAGCAAAAGAAAACCAACCATACATTGTTATCAATTAACGTGGAGAACTAGCTAGCACTTACTCCAAGAGGATTAGCTTATGTAATATTTTGTCTTGCTAATTTTTCCTTATTTAGAATAGGTATAAATACTTGTAAAAGAGGGGATTGAGAGAAAGTTTGAAGACATAATTTCATATACATTTGCCATGAGGAGTGCTCTCTTCTTCATGCCTAAAACTCTTATCAATTCCTCAATAATTGTGACAAGTTTGATTGAGATTATTGTGTGTAATATCAATGATTTCAAGTCCATTTCCTAATTCCTACTAGTGTGTTACATTTAGTAAGTAATTAAGATTATCATTTCCCTCTCAATTTTTACGCAATTAGGGTTCAATTCCAATTTATGGTTTTCACCAATTTGATGGGAAATTGTTATCTTGTTTCTTCCATCCTTGTTTAATATTACAATTAGCTTTGGAGCACATCGTACTTTGGTATCAAAGCACGATTTTGATAAGGGAATTCATGATTTTCAATTTGGGGATTTAGGGTTCTTGTTGTTTCATTTTGCAATTATTATTGTGAGAAGTGGAATTGAAGGCCTTGTGTTGATTGTGCCGTATTTATCCTTGCTTATTGCGGATTAGAGTTATGGAATCTAGATTTGCCATTTTTCTTTTCCTTTTTTCCGTAAGATCCTAGCTTGGAAGAATAGGGAAGTCATTTCAATTGATCCCATAATTTCTTTTGTGTAGTAATTGTGCATTAACTTTCTATGAATGCACTTTGACTAGAGATTGGAATCATTTTACGTTGGGATTGTGGATGTGTGTCGTGTATGTGTAATTATGTGTGAAGGGATTTTTATGTGTGGAGAGTGTTGAGCATTGAAGAAGTGTGCCTTGTTGAAGTGAAGTGCCATGGGACAAGTGGTGCCATAAGGTTGTTTGTATACCGTGGGTGTGTGTGTTGAACCATGGAGGTGATTGGTCTGAAGTGTGTGTATACCGTGGGTGTGTGTATTGAACTATAGAGGTGTTGGTGTAAGTGTTTGTTGTCATGACATCAGTGGAGTGGAATGTGTTATTGTGAAGGAGTGATTGTGAGTATATATATATATATATATATAAGAAAGTTTGTCTAGGTGTAATTCAAAAACCATGTCAAATGATAGTGTAAAAGGTAGGATTAAAAATGAGGCTAATAGTTAGGTTCAAGGAGGTTAGGGACATCATGCTGTAGGTGAAAGAACACTAGAGGAACAATTGTATGATCTCACCATTATTGTTACTACATTCGCAACACGAGTAAATCAAATGACAATGCCACAATCACCAATGGCAAATCCATAAGCACCCCTACCTCGGGTAGCCCATCAAAATGTACGTAGGGAAGGAGCTATTGGAGGAAATAGGGGTAGGAGGATAGAAGGAGATTATCATGCTTTTAGGGAAAAAAAAGGATGATAATTTTGGGAATGAGCTTTGCCTAAACTGTAAGTTCAAGTCGCTTTGAGGCTTAGAATATGTAAAGTTGTAGATGCCTTCATTTGCTAGAAGGGGTTCTATAGAAGATTATTTGGATTAGGAGGATAAGGTAGAGGGCCTATTTGAGTGTTATGAGATTAATGATCACACTCGAGTTCGTCTTGCAGCTATAGAGTTTATAGGTTATATCGCCTTATGGTGGTAGAATCTTGTAGCTAGTAGACAAAGAGATGGTGAGGCCGAGATACATACCTGGCAGGAAATGAAATGGGTTATGAGGAGGAGGTTTATACTAGAGCACTATTGACAAGAGTTGTTCATGCATCTTCAGACATTGAGGTAGGGAGGCAAAACTATTGACGAATATGTACAGGAGTTTGAGACATTGATGATCAAATGTGGGTTAGTTGAACCTCTTAAACAAACCTTAGCATGATTTGTGTCAGGGTTAAAGTATGAAATTGCCTGTATTATGGAGCTTTAGAGGTATAATACCCTTAATGAGGCTATCTAGCTAGCTCTGAAAGTGGAGAGACAAAGGCAATCCAACCTATTTCGAGCAACAAGCAATAGATATGGAACTTCTACAAAACCTCAAGGGTTAAATAGTCTGCAGGTTAAACAAAAGGGAATAGGGGGAATCGATAAGACTATCGACACAAATATAACTATTATTGATAGGGAGAGGGAAATTTTTGGAAAGGGAAAGGTAGTTGTTGAGTCTAATATCCGACAAACAGTGCCAGGGTCATCAAGTGGAAAGATGTGTCAAACCAAATGCGTCAAATGCATGGGCTTTGGACACATGGCTGCTTAGTATCCTAATAAAAGGGTGATGACTGCTATGGAGGTAGCAAATATGGAAGGTAAGGAAGAGATACTTGAGCCAATTGATTTGTCAACAGTGTTACATGAGTAGTATGATGATCCTGATGCTGAAGCACGTAAAGACAAGGAAAATGATAAATATCTGTCTATTAACGTATTACGTAGGGTAATGACTACATCTCCAGATGTTGGGGACGTATAAAGGGAAAACCTATTCTATATTCCCTATCGGGTTTAAGGTAATCTGTGTGCTCTTTTTATTGATGGTGGTAGTTGCACAAATGTAGTAGCTGCTGCAATAGTAAGTAGATTGCAACTAGTCACCAGTCCACATCCTCATCCCTATAAATTGCATTGGTTGAGTGTACAAGATAATTTGTATGTCACTCAAAGGGCTAAGGTTCCATTCAGCATAGGGGAAAAATACCATGATGAAATTGTTTATGATGTTCTTCCTATGTGTGCATTTCATATACTACTAGGTAGACCTTGGTTGTTTGATAGAAAAGTGTTGCATGATGGGTTTAGAAACGCCTATGTGTTTCAAAAGGATGGTGAGCAGGTTGTCTTGACTCCTATGCCACCAACTAAGGTACATGAGTTCCAAGAATAGATTAACAAAACTACTGGGCAATCAAGACTTCAAGGTGACAAGCATATGCAAACTATGGTTTTCAGTCTAGGAAAAGACCCATTAGATTTGAGGGTAGATCTTCCATAGGTTTGAGGAGATGATGGGAATCAAACCACTATAACCACAAAATCCATTAATCAAGCAAAGAGCTAGAGGACTATAGAATCCTTCTTGAACAAATGGAACCAAGACATTCACATAGTGTCTTTATTTATTTTATATAATTATTTTGCATTTTTATCAAGTACATTTGTCAGTATTACAGGATGGCAAACAAACACACTAATGCTTGATGTGTGAGCTATTCTTGGACCAATAAAAGCAAGAGAAAACTGGCTATACATTGTTATCAATTGACGTGGAGAACTGACTAGCATTTACTCCAAGAGGACTGGCTTATGTAATATTTTGTCTTGTTAATTTTTCTTTATTTAGAATAGGTATAAATACTTGTAAAAGAAGGGATTGAGAGAGACTTTTGAGACATAATTTCAGATACATTTTCTATGAGGAGTGCTCTCTTCTTCACACCTAAAACTCCTATCAATTCCTCATGAATTGTGGCAAGTTGGATTGAGATTATTGTGTGTGATATCAATGATTTCAAGTCCATTTCCCAATTCCTACTAGTGTGTTACATCTAGTAAGTAATTGGGATTATTATTTCTCTCTCAATTTTCACGAAATTAGGGTTCAATTCCAATTTGATTGGAAATTGTTATCTTGTTTCTTCCATCCTTGTTTAATATTGCAATTGGCTTTAGAGTACATCACTAAATAGGCTAAAAATGCTTATCTCGCCTTTGTCTAAGTACTGCCTTAACCACATAGTCACTGGCATCACACAAAAGTTCGAAGGGTAGGCTCCAATTTGGAGCTATCATAATTGGGGTATTTGCTAACCTCTCCTTAAGTACATTAAATGCATGTTGGCATTCAGAAGTGAAATTAAACATGACATCTTTTTCCAATAGCTTAGTTAAGGGACAGGTGATAAGAGTAAATTAACCCTTGTAAATCATGGGCATTAATGATGAATTTATGTAGCCTTTTGAATAAAATCAATGCGGATTCGGTACTTAATAGATAAATATATTAGTTTCAGGGTATAATACCAAAGAGAAGTAGAAAGATAACAAAAGGAGCATGATTGAAGCTTAAAAGATCAAGTTAAAGCTACTTATGGACAACAAAGGGAAAGCCACGCCCGTGTCATGAACCGTGTGCACACTTGAGGATGAAAGTTGTCACTTGGAAAGGAAGCACGGCTTGTGATATGGGTGTTCGTGAAGCCGTAGCAGACGCTGCGAAGAAGTGGAAAGTTCTAGAACTTAGCACGGTTTATAATCTAGTCGTTTTTCTAGCCGTGCCACACACTAAACAAGAATGAGGAATTGCGGATTATCGACCAGAGGGAGACACGGTTCGAAATCTGGCCGTGTTGGTGGATGTGTTAGGCGAATGTTATTCACTTTTCGAGATTCACTTGGAAAAGGAAAGATACACTCGTATCTTTCCAACTGAAGATCCTCTGCCATTTCCTAGAAAGTATAAATTAAACAACCTTAGGGAGAGAAGGAGAGGAGGCAGCACAACAGAAACCCTAGAGACGAGAAGTTTTTGCTAGAAGAGTTTTCGGATTAGAAGCCAAGATTTTTTTTGTTTGAATTTCCTTATGGATTCAATTATTTTCTGTTTTATTCTTTTTATTAGATTCATGAGTAGCTAATTGTTTTATACCTGGTCCCTTGAGAAACCCCTAATTGTCATGTAACAGAATTGTTGATGTTCAATAATCAATCTTAATATTTGAGTTTATTCATGTTGCAACCATGGTTTGCTCATCTTGATATGTGCGCAGTATTAGGATTGAACTAGATCTCTATTATTAAGATTGAGAAATCGTTTAATAGAGTAGATCTAGCATGAATAAAAAGACCACTTGTAATCCTAGAGATGGGTTATAGGAGGTTTTTTGTATTGAACGAGGTCATTGTGGTCTGATTCAATTGAGAGACCTAGGATTTTATTGCAATCTTAATTATTTTAATTAAAGAGAGATCTTAATTGACTTAATTAGGATTAGGGATTATTGATCTTGAGAAAGACCTTAATCTAGTGTAAGAAACTCCGCAAATTAGAGATGTTGGGTATTAATCATTGGAAAGTTTGTAATTGAATAAAAGTTGCATGTTAATTAGTGGTGGATCTTGGGTAGGGTATGTGTAGACCATTGAATTAATTAAGGGAGTGTTTGAATATATTCACTTTAATCATTTTATTCGTTCCATTCAGATTTAAGCAATAATTAGGATAATTGAGATCATCAATAGTGAAAAGTTAAATAGTAGGATAATCGTTAGTACTAGTACTTATAAGTCTCCGTGGGATCGATACCTATACTCCTATGCTATATTGCTAATTGATAGGTGCACTTGCCTGAGAACTGATTGTAAGCTAGGATTGAGTATAGGATTTAACTTGTTAGAACGATCAGATCGTCCATCAAGTTTTTGGCGTCGTTGCGGGGGACTTATAATATTAGGAAAACTTGATGCCTACTACTTTAACTATAAATTCTTTTAATTATTTCTCTTAGTTTCATTCGTGCCTCCATTCAAATTTGTTGAGGAAACTAAGTCCATCGTTTGTTTTTCGCAGTTTATGACAAGGAGCTCTTCATCTAAGCTTCTTGATCTTGATCCTGAGATTGACCAGACTTTTAGAAGGCGATTGAGAGGTGCTGAAGAGATAGTAGGGAATTTAAATTTCAACGAACCTTTGGAAAGTGAAGAAGCAACATCAGTAGCTGAAAAGGAAACTTCTATCACCCGTGGTAACACAGAAGCTGAACCAATGGCAGATGAACGAAGGACGATGGTTGAATATGCTCGACCTACTTTGAGTAGCACTGGTTCGTATATTGTATAACCAGCAATAGAGGCCAACAACTTTGAGATCAAGGCCTCTACAATGCACATGATTCACAATCAATGCCAGTTTGACGGTTTTTCTGACGAGGACCCTCATGCACACATTTAGATGTTCTTGGATATTTGCACAACTGTCAAGCAAAACGGGGTATCTGAGGAAGCGTTGAAATTGTGACTTTTCCCTTTCACTCTCTGGGTGAAAGCAAGGCAGTGGTTTAGTTCACTAAACTGGGATTCCATAACCACTTGGACCCAGATGGCGGAGACTTTCCTATACTATTATTTCCCACCATCGAAAACTGCTAAGTTGAGAAATGATATCACATCATTCACCTAACTAGACCACAAGCCCCAGCATGAAGCGTGGATCAGATTCAAGGATCTTCTTAGGCGGTGTCCACATCACCAAATGCCTAACTGGCTGCAAGTTTCTACTTTCTATAATGGGCTAGATTATGCAACTCGACAGACAATAGATGCTGTTGTTGGGGGTACTCTGAATGTGAAGACGTCGGAAGAGTCATTGAGTTTGTTTGAGAACATGACCAAAAATAATCACCAATGGAGCCATGGTAGACAAAAGCATAGGGCAGCGGGTATTTATGAGGTCATTTGATGGCAGCAAAAGTGGATGCACTCGCTTCAAAAGTTGAAGGGATGGCTGTATCTTAACCATCCCAATACTGCTCAGCTAAACCTCATTCCAACAATGTGATATCAAAAGTGCCAGAGCGTGTTGATTATGTGGGGAACTCCATAAGGCCATAGAATAATCCCTATAGCAACACATACAATCTAGGGTGGCGCAATCATCCCAATTTCTCCTAAGTAATCAGCAATTTCAAAGGGGAAATGCACCTACTCTAAGATTCCAAAGACCAGCTCCACCTCCTTTCCAAGAAAAGAAATCTAATCTTGAGGATATCATTGCGAAATTCATTCAAGCGTCTGAGCAACGCCAGCAGTCCACAGAGGCAGCTCTAAGAAATCATGAAGCCTCAATCCACAACTTGGAAAACCAAGTAGGGCAGATCTCCAAAGCGATTGCTGAGCGACCACAAGGGTCCCTCCCTGGAATTACAGAGACCAACCCAAGTGATGAGAGCCATGGTGGGAGCCAAGCCAGAAGAAGGAATGTGGATCCTCTTGAAGTGCCACCTGAACCAATCACAAGAAATCAAGCGAAACGATTCAAGGAAGCACTTAACGGGTTGATAAAGGATGTCCACGAAGCCGAAAAAGATTGGAGCAATCATGAAGCTGGAATGGATTGGAACAACCATGGGAACGCCCATGCTCTTGTACAAGTCATAATGGATACGGGTTGAAGAGGGCGTGTCTTTACAAGGCACGCCGTGTAGGAGTCTGGAGGTTACACAGAATCATACACGGTCGTATACATGGTTTAAAGGCACGACCGTATATGTTGTCAAGATTTCCACAGAAAGATACACGACTAGAAGTACACGGTTGTATACATTGGCAAGATTTCCACAGAAAGATACATGGCTAGAAGTACACGGTCGTATACATCTCCAACGTCGGTCGTGTATATTTTCAACATCGGCTCAAGGCCGACTCCAAGGCCGCCGGCCTACATGTTTGTTTTGTTGATTTGTACGCAACTTATCTAAGTTATGTTGTTTTGGGCTTTATTATTACGAATTGTAAACCCTAATATAAAGCTCCTAGGGTTAGAATATAGAACATACAACATTGAAAGTTTGAAAACACTTTTGAGAGAATTCCTCTCTTGGTTCTTTAAAGAACTAATCTAGAACTTATGGATTTTTTATTCCATGGCATTCATCCGACTTATCAATCGGTCTTTCATCCTAATTGTGGGGTCTTCATATTATACCAAGGTTCTTGTCTCGCTTACAGACAACGGGTCACGGTTTCCACTTGAGTGTGTTTGGCATCTTAGGTAGCGAATTCCGAACGTATTGGTATTGGGTTTCGTCAGACATTGGCGTGGTTCGTATCAGTTAGAAATCCGAGCAAACCGATCTCGCATCAGTTTGGTATCAGAGCTTAGGTTTGTTAAACATCAGTTCGGTTTGAGAAAGGTAACATCAAAACCATAACTCCAATCGTTCATATCAATTGTTAGTATTTAATTTCATAGTATTAATTGTCTATTGAAAGTGTAGTACCTACTATTCAATTTTGTTACAAAAAGAAAAAAAGAAGAATCACGACACAAAAAAAGGAGCGTGATCAAGAGCAACAACAAAGACAAAAAAAAAATCGGAAAGAAAAAGAGGAAATTTACGAACCCTAAAGTTGTTCTGAATTCTACAGAAGGGAATTGGTGTAGTTTGGGTTAGTTCCATGAGAATTGAGAAGAGGAATTGGTGAGTTGATATCATCATTGCTTGTGAGAATACACGAGTGACTGTGTGATATCATCCTTTGAGCGAAACATGTAAGGGAGTGTATCGTGAGGCTTAATTATATATATTTGTGTTAGTACTAATCTTTTTCTGCAGGAACTATGTCGAGGCAACATTCTCCTGAAAGTGAGAGGGGAAGGTTTGATGCAAGGTTAGTGATTGAGGCGTTAAGGGGTGAGATGAAGAGAATGTTTTAGGAGTGAATGGAACAAATTCATGAGATGTAGAGTAAAGACTAGAGCAATCTAAAAACAGTCTTCCAAGGGTGTAAGAGGGAGAGTTGTTCTAGGAGAGTACCAAGGAGTGGAGATGAAATGTCAGATGATGAATTTGATGAGCCTTCTTTCAGGAGTTATAGAGGTTATAGTGGTCAGAATAGAGGAACTAGGGATTGGGAAGATAGAGGAGATAGGAATAGAGAGGATAATTAATTAAGTAGTATAAAGATGAAGATTCCTCCTTTTCAAGGGAAGAATGATCCCGAAAGGCGTACTTAGAGTGGGAGAAGAAGGTAGAGATGGTGTTTGATTGTCATAACTATAGTGGGAGAAAGAAAGTGAAATCTTGCTGCCATAGTGTGGTGGGATCAACTAATGTTGAATAGAAGAAGGAATGGCGAAACACCTATTGAGTTGTGAGAAGAGATGAAAAGGGTAATGAAGAAGCGGTTTGTGCCTGCATATTACTATCGTGAATTGCACAACAAATTCCGAACTCTTAGGCAAGGAAGCCGAAGTGTGGATGAGTATTTTAAGGAGATGGAAGTTACGATGATTAGGGCGAATGTAGAGGAGGATAGAGAGGCTACCATGGCTAGATTTCTTGCCGGATTGAATAGAGAAATTCAAAATGTTGTTGAATTGCAGTGTTATGTAGAATTAGAGGATATGGTTCATATGGCTATAAAAGGTTGAGAACCAACACAGGCGGAAAGGTAGTAGTAATGCACGGTTTCAACAGGGTACTGGTTCATCCACCTAAAAGACTAACCAATGGAAGAAGGAAGAAAAGCCTTTACCCACCAAACCAAAAGGAGAGTTGAGACAAGCGGGTTCTACTCCTAGTAACCATGGTAACCCTGATTCTTCTATTTCTAAAAATCGTGACATTAGATGTTTTAAATGCCAAGGTAGAGGCCATATTGCTAGTCAATGTCCAAATAGGCGTGTGATGATCCTGCGAGATGATGGTGAGTATGAGACTGAGGGGGATAGTGAAGAAGATGATATGCCTCCATTAGAGGATGCTAGTGATGACGAGGAGCCTGCAATAGGGAGGTTAGTGGTAATAGTGAAGCGAGCTTTGAATGTGCAGGTGAAGGAAGAAGAGGAGGTGCAAAGAGAGAATATATTTCATACTAGATGTTACCTAGGAGATCATATTTGCAGTTTGATCATTGATGGAGGAAGTTGCACTAATGTGGTGAGTAATTTTATTGTTGAGAGGCTAGGACTCAAGACTACTAAACACCCTAGTCCATATAAATTGCAGTGGCTGAATGATAGTGGCGAGACTAAGGTGAGTAAGCAAGCCTTGATTGCTTTTCGCATTGGTAGGTGTGAGGATGAGGTGTTATGTGATGTAGTGCCAATGCAGGCGTGTCATATGTTGTTGGGGAGGCCATGGCAATTTGATAGGAAGGTTGTTCATGATGGCTTTTCTAACAAGTATACGCTTGTTCACCAAGGGAAAAGCTTTAATCTTAAACCTTTAACACCTAAACAGGTGTTTGAGGATCAGTTGCAACTACAACAGTCTTTTGCAAAACATAAGGTGAGTGAAAAAGAGAGGGAGAGTTAAAGAGCAAAAGACAATGAGATAGAAAAGGAATACAAAAGTCGAACTCACAAGGAAAAAGAGAGGAAAGCTGGAAAGAATGTGAGAGACCACGTTGAAGGGGGATCAACTTTGGTGGTGAGTGAGAAGGAGAGTGCAGCCTTGCAAAAGGAGAGTTGTGTAGCAAGAGCGAGTGTAGTGAGGAGAGTGTTAGTGATGAAGTAACCTATGTTGTTGCTGGTTTTTAAGGAAACATGTCTGAATACTAACGAACTATCTAACTCTTTGCCTAGTGTGGTTGTGTCTATTGTGCAAGACTTTGAAGATGTCTTCCTGAGGAGATTCCAAAGGGATTACCACCTATTCGTGGTATTGAGCACCATATTGACCTTGTACCCGAAGCATCGATTCCAAAAAAGCCAGCTTATAAGAGCAATCCGGAGGAGGCAAAGGAACTCTAAAGGCAGGTCGATGAATTAATGGAGAAGGGGTACGTGAGGGAAAGCATAAGTCCATGCGCAGTGCCTGTGATTTTGGTGCCTAAAAAGGATGGGTCATGGAGAATGTGTGTTGACTACTGCGCCATCAACAACATCACGGTAAAGTATCGTCATCCCATTCCTCGCTTAGATGACATGTTAGATGAGTTACATGGGTCTAGTGTCTTTTCCAAAATTGATCTGAAAAGTGGATATCACCAAATTAGAATGAAAGAAGGTGATGAATGAAAACCGCATTCAAAACGAAATATGGATTGCATGAGTGGTTAGTAATGCCTTTCGGTTTAACTAACGCACCTAGTACTTTTATGAGACTTATGAACCATGTTTTGAGGACTTTTATTGGAAAATTTGTGGTTGTCTATTTTGATGATATCCTCATTTATAGCAAGAGTTTGGAAGACCATATATCTCACTTGAGGGATGTTTTAGAAGTGCTTCGAAAGGAGCAATTATATGCTAACATCAAGAAGTGCACTTTTTGCACAGACAAACTTGTGTTTCTTGGTTTTGCTATTAGTGCACAGGGAATACAGGTTGATGAAGAAAAGATTCGTGCAATCCAAGAATGGCCTAGTCCAACTACTGTAAGTAATGTGCGGAGCTTCCATGGACTAGCAAGCTTTTACAGGAGATTTGTGAAGGATTTCAGCACCATTGCAGCACCACTTACGGAGGTAATTAAGAAGAACGTGGGGTTCAGATGGGAAGAGCAACAAGAGAAGGCCTTTAGATGCTTAAAAATAAGCTGACTCAGGCGCCATTACTTGCTTTACCTAATTTTGCTAAAACGTTTGAAATTGAGTGTGATGCTTCAGGATTAGGTATTGGAGCAGTGCTTATGCAGGAGAGAAGACCAATCGCATTCTTTAGTGAGAAGCTAAGTGGGGCAACCTTGAATTATCCTAGTTATGACAAGGAGTTATATGCATTAGTTCGAGCCTTGGAGACATGGCAACACTACCTTTGGCCAAAAGAGTTCATGATCCACACTGATAATGAATCCTTGAAGTACTTAAAGGGGCAACATAAGCTAAATAAAAGGCATGCTCGTTGGGTGGAGTTCATCGAAACATTTCCATATGTCATCCACTACAAGCAAGGTAAGGAGAATGTCGTTGCTGATGCACTTTCTAGAAGGTATACTCTTATCTCTACTCTTAGTTTTAGACTGCTTGGTTTTGAGCACATTAAGGAATTGTATGCTGCTGATCGAGATTTTTGTGAGGAATATGTGCATTTTGAGAAGAGTGGGCATGGTAAATTTTATAAATATGAAGGATTCTGGTTTAGGGAGAGTAAACTATGCATTCCAATTTGTTCTTTAAGATAATTACTAGTGAGGAAGTCTCATGGAGGAAGTTTAATGGGACATTTTGGAGTAGCTAAAACCTTAGGGGTATTGCAGGAACACTTTTATTGGCCTCACATGAAACGAGATGTTGAGAGGATTTGTGAGCGATGTGTCACGTTTAAGCAAGCAAAATCTAGAGTCCAACCTCAAGGGCTTTATACCCCACTTCCCATTCCTCATGAGCCTTGGGTAGATATTTCCATGGATTTTGTGTTAGGATTACCCAGGTCTAGACATGGTCGGGATTATATTTTTGTAATTGTGGATAGATTCTCTAAGATGGCACATTTCATTCCTTGTCACAAAATGGATGATGCTTGCAATATTGCCAATTTGTTCTTTAGGAAGTTGTGAGATTACATGGTATGCCTAGAACAATCGTATCGGATAGAGATGCTAAGTTCTTGAGCTACTTCTCGAAGACCTTGCGGGCTAAGTTAGGAACTAAGTTATTGTTCTCTACTACTTGTCATCCACAGACTGATGGTCAAACTGAGGTAGTAAATCGAACTTTATCTACTTTGTTGAGGGCTGTAATTAAAAAGAATATAAAAAGTTGGGAGGATTGTTTGCCGCATGTTGAATTTTCCTATAACTGTGCAGTGCATTCTGCTACTAAATTTACTCCTTTTGAAATTGTGTATGGTTTTAATCCACTAACTCCTTTGGATTTATCACCTTTGCCTATTTCTGAGTATGTTAATCTAGATGGCAAGAAGAAAGCAGAATTTGTTAAACAGATCCATCAGAAGGCAAGGCTAAACATTGAGCGAAGAATAAAGCAGTATGTGAAACAAGCCAACAAGGGTCATCGACAAGCTGTCTTTGAACCTGGAGACTGGGTTTGGGTTCACATGCGCAAAGAGTGGTTTCCTGTGCAGCGTCGATCTAAACTACTTCTTAGAGGCAATGGACCATTTCAAATTCTTGAGCACATCAATGATAATGCATACAAGATAGATTTACTTAGTGAGTATCAAGTAAGTGCTACATTTAATGTTACTAATTTGAGTCCTTTTGATGTAGGTGATGATTTGAGGACAAATCCTTTTCAAGAGGAGGGGAATAATGAGAGACATGATGAGAGCCAAGCCAAAAGATGGAATGTGGATCCTCTTGAAGTGCCACTTGGACCAATCATAAGAAATCGAGCGAAACGATTCAAGGAAGCACTTAACGGGTTGATAAAGGATGTCCACAAAGCCGGAAAGGATTGGAGCAATCATGAAGCTGGAATGGATTGGAACAACCATGGGAATGCCCTTGCTCTTGTACAAGTCATAATGGATACGGGTTGAAGAGGGCATGTCTTTACAAGGCACGACCGTGTAGGAGTCTGGAGGTTACACAGAATCATACACGGTCGTATACACGGTTCAAAGGCACAGCCGTGTATGTTGTCAAGATTTCCACAGAAAGATACACAACTAGAAGTACACGGTCGTATACATTGGCAAGATTTCCACAAAAAGATACATGGCTAGAAGTATACGGTCGTGTACATCTCCAACGCCGGTCGTGTATATTTTCAACACCGGCTCCAAGGCCGCCGGCCTTCATAACTACACCGCCGACCAACATGTTTGTTTTGTTGATTTTTACGCAACTTATCTAAGTTATGTCATTTTGGGCTTTATTGTTACGAATTGTAAACCCTAATATAAAGCTCCTAGGGTTAGAATATAGAACATACAACATTGAAAGTTTGAAAACACTTTTGAGAGAATTCCTCTCTTGGTTCTTTAAAGAACTAATCTAGAACTTATCGGATTTTTTATTCCGTGGCGTTCATCCCGACTTATCAATCGGTCTTTCATCCCGATTGTGGCGTCTTCATATTATACCAAGGTTCTTGTCTCGCTTATAGAAAACAAGTCACGGTTTCTGCTTGAGTGTGTTTGGCATCTTAGGTAGCGAATTCCGAACGTATTGGTATTGGTTTTCGTCACACGTTGGCGTGGTTCGTATCAATTAGGAATCCGAGCAAACCAATCTCGCATCACGAAGAGAACACGTGAAGGCAGTGATTCTTAGGAGTGGAAAGGAAGTGAAATTAGATAAGTGTAGGGAAACTCCTATTGTTCGGAAGGGGAATGCGACTATTGATAAGGGCGAGACCACTAATAAAGTAGAAAAAGGCAAAATTATAGAAGAAAGAACAAAAGACTCAGAAGCTAGAAAGACACCTATCGTCTAGCCTTATAAACCCTCATTGCCATATCAACTTACCACTTGTGGAAGCTCTTTCTCAAATGCCTAGGTATGTGATACGAACCACACCAACCCGTGACGAAACCCAATACCAATACGTTCGGAAATTCATTACCTAAGACACCCAAACACCAAAGTGGAAACCGCGACCCGTTGTCTATAAGCGAGACAAGAACCTTGGTATAATGTGAAGACGCCACAATCGAGATGAAAGACCGATTGATAAGTCGGGTTAAACGCCACAGAAATAAAATCTGATAAGTTCTAGTTAGTTCTTGAAGAACCAAGAGAGGAGCCTCTCAAAGATATTTAATGTACTAAGATGTATCTTCTCTATTCTAAACTCTGGGAGCTTTATACTAGGGTTACAATTCGTAAAAATACAAGTCCAAAACGACATCACTTGAATAAGTGCGTAAAATAACAAAACAACACAAAAGGCCGGCGTCGAGGAGATACACAGCCGTGTACACGACTGTGTACTTTGGCCGTGTACTTTTCTGTGCAAATTTTGGCAATATACACGACCGTGTACTTCTGGTCGTGTATCTTTCCGTGGATTTGCTTGACTCCATACACGGCCGTGCCTTTGGCTATGTATATGACCGTGTATGATTCTGTGTAACTTTGAGATTCCTACACGGCCGTACCTTGTAAATATACGCCCTCTTCACCCTGTATCCGGTATAACTTGTACAAGAGCAAGGGTCTTCCCATGGTTGTTCCAATCCGTTCTAACTTCATGATTGCTCCAATCCTTTCCGGCTTCATGGACATCCTTTATCAACCCGTTAAGTGCTTCCTTGAGTCGTTTCGCTCGACTTCTTGTGATCGGTCCAGGCGACACTTCAAGAGGATCCACATTCCTTCTTCTGGCTCGACTCTCATCATGGATCTCATCATTCCTCTCCTCTTGAAAAGGATTTGTCCTCAAATCATCACCTACATCGAAAGGACTCAAATCAGTAACATTATATGTGGCACTTACTTGATACTCACCAGGTAAATCTATCTTGTATGCATTATCGTTGATGTGCTTAAGAACTTGAAATGGTCCATCGCCTCTAGAAAGTAGTTTAGATCGACGCTACACGGGAAACCGCTCTTTGCGCATGTGAACCCAAACCCAATCTCCAGGTTCAAAAACAGCTTGTCGACGACACTTATTGGCTTGTTTCACATACTGCTCTGTTCGTCGCTCAATGTTTAGCCTGGCCTTCTCATGGATTTGTTTAACAAATTCGGCCTTCTTCTTGCCATCTAAATTAACATACTCAGAAACAGGCAAAGGTGATAAATCCAAAGGAGTTAGTGAATTAAAACCATACACAATCTCAAAAGGAGTAAATTTAGTAGAAGAATGCACTGTACGGTTATAGAAAATTCAACATGCAGCAAACAATCCTCCCAAGTTTTAATATTCTTTTTAATTACAGCCCTCAACAAAGTAGATAAAGTTCGATTTACTACCTCAGTTTAACCATCAGTCTGTGGATGACAAGTAGTAGAAAACAATAACTTAGTTCCTAACTTAGCCCATAAGGTCTTCCAAAAGTAGCTCAAGAACTTAGCATCCCTATGTGATACAATTGTTCTAGGCATACCATGCAATCGCACAACTTCCCTAAAGAATAAATTAGCAATATTGCAAGCATCATCCGTTTCGTGACAAGGAATGAAATGTGCCATTTTAGAGAATCTATCAACAACTACAAAAAATAGAATCTCGACCATGTCTAGACCTGGGTAATCCTAACACAAAATCCATAGAAATATCTACCCAAGGCTCATGAGGAATGGGAAGTGAGGTATAAAGCCTTTAAGGTTGGACTCTAGATTTCGCTTGCTTACACGTAATACATCGCTCACAAATCCTCTCAACATCTGTTTCATGTGAGGCCAATAAAAGTGTTCATGCAATACCCCTAAGGTTTTAGCTATTCCAAAGTGTCCCATTAAACCTCCTCCATTAGACTCCCTCACTAATAATTCTCTTAAAGAACAATTTGGAATGCATAGTTTATTCTCCCTAAACAACAATCCTTCATGCTTATAAAATTTACCATGCCCACTCTTCTCACAATGCACATACTCCTCACAAAAATCTCGATCAACAGCATAAAATTCCTTAATGTGCTCAAAACCAAGCAGTCTAGAACTAAGAGTAGAAATAAGAGTATACCTTCTGGAACGTGCATCAGCCACAACATTCTCTTTACCTTGCTTGTAGTGGATGACATATGGAAATGTTTCGATGAACTCCACCTAACGAGCATGCCTCTTGTTCAGCTTATGTTACCCCTTTAAGTACTTCAAGGATTCATGATCAGTGTGGATCACGAACTCTTTTGGCCACAGGTAGTGTTGCCACGTCTCCAAGGCTCGAACTAATGCATATAACTCCTTGTCATAAGTAGGGTAATTCAAGGTTGCCCCACTTAGCTTCTCGCTAGAGAATGCAATCGGTCTTCGCTCTTGCATAAGCACTGCTCCAATACCTAATCCTGAAGCATCACACTCAATTTCAAACGTTTTAGCAAAGTTAGGTAAAGCAAGTAATGGCGCCTGATTCAGCTTATTTTTAAGCATCTGAAAGGCCTTCTCTTGTTGCTCTCCCCATCTGAACCCCACGTTCTTCTTAATTACCTCAGTAAGTGGTGCTGCAATGGTACTGAAATCCTTCACAAATCTCCTGTAAAAGCTCGCTAGTCCATGGAAGCTCCGCACATTACTTACATTGGTTGGAATAGGCCATTCTTGGATCGCACGAACCTTTTCTTCATCAACCTGTATTCCCTGTACACTAACAACAAAACCAAGAAACACAAGTTTATCTGTGCAAAAAGTGCACTTCTTGAGGTTAGCATATAATTGTTCCTTTCGAAGCACTTCTAAAACATCCCTCAAGTGAGATATATGATCTTCCAAACTCTTGCTGTAAATGAGGATATCATCAAAATAAATAACCAAAAATTTTCCAATAAAAGTCCTCAAAACATGGTTCATAAGTCTCATAAAAGTACTAGGTGCATTAGTTAAACCGAAAGGCATTACTAACCACTCATACAATCCATATTTTGTTTTGAATGCAGTTTTCCATTCATCACCTTCTTTCATTCTAATTTAGTGATATCCACTTTTCAGATCAATTTTGGAAAAGACACTAGACCCATGTAACTCGTCTAACATATCATCTAAGCGAGGAATAGGATGACGATACTTTACCGTGATGTTGTTGATGGCGCGGCAGTCAACACACATTCTCCTTGTCCCATCCTTCTTAGGCACCAAAATCACAGGCACTGCACATGGACTCATGCTTTCTCTCACGTACCCCTTCTCCATTAATTCATCGACCTACCTTTGGAGTTCCTTTGTCTCCTCCAGATTGCTCCTATAAGTTGGCTTGTTTGGAATCGATGCTCCAGGTACAAGGTCAATCTGGTGCTCAATACCACGAATAGGTGGTAATCCCTTTGGAATCTCCTCAAGAAAGACATCTTCAAAGTCCTGCGCAAGAGACACAACCACACTAGGCAAAGAGTTAGATAGTTCGTTAGTAGTCAAACATGTTTCTTTAAAAACCAGCAACAACATAGGTTGCTTCATCACTAACGCTCTCCTCACTACACTCACTCTTGCCACACATCTCTCCTTTTGCAAGGTTGCCCTCTCCTTTTCACTCACCACCAAAGTTGATCCCCCTTCAACTTGGCCTCTCACACCCTTTCCAGCCTTCCTCTCTTTTTCCTTTTGATCTTGACTTTTATATTCCTTTTCTTTCTCTTTGTCTTTTTCTCTCTCACTCTCCCTCTGCTTTTCACTCACCTTATGTTTTGCAAACGATTGTTATAGCTGCAACTGATCCTCATACACTTGTTTAGGTGTTAACGGTTTAAGATTAAAGCTTTTCCCCTGGTGAACAAGCGTATACTTGTTAGAAAAGCCATCATGAACAACCTTCCTATCAAATTGCCACAGCCTCCCCAACAACACATGGCATGCTTGCATTGGCACTACATCACATAACTCCCATCCTCATACCTACCAATGCGGAAACCAATCAATGCTTGCTTACTTATCTTAGTCTCTCCACTATCATTCAACCACTGCAATTTATATGGACTAGGGTGTCTAACAGTTTTGAGCCCCAGCCTCTCAACAATAAAATTACTCACTACATTGGTGCAACTCCCTCCATCAATCATCAAACTATAAATGTGATCTCCTAGATAACATCTAGTATGAAATATATTCTCTCTTTGCACCTCCTCTTCTTCCTTCACCTGCACATTCAACGCTCGCTTCACTATTGCCACTAGCCTTCCATTGCAGGCTCCTCATCATCACTAGCATCCTCTAATGGAGGCATATCATCTTCTTCACTATCCCCCTCAGTATCATACTCTCCATCATCACGCAAAATCATCACACGCCTATTTGGACATTAACTAGCAATATGGCCTCTACCTTGGCATTTAAAGTATCTAATGTCACGATTTCTAGAAGTAGAAGAATCGGGATTACCTTGGTTACCAGGAGTAGAACTTGCTTGCCTCAGCACCCCTTTTGGTTTAGTGGGTAAAGGCTTTTCTTCTTTCTTCCATTGGTTGGTCTTCCAAGTGGATGAACCATTACCCTGTAGAAACCATGCATTACTACTACCTTTCCTCTTGTGCTGGTTCTCAACCTTTATAGCCATGTGAACCATATCCTCCAATTCTACATAATGCTGCAATTCAACCACATTTTGGATTTCTCTATTCAACCCAGCAAGAAACCTAGACATTGTAGCCTATCTATCCTCCTCTACATTCGCCCTAATCATAGTGACTTCCATCTCCTTGAAATACTCATCTACACTTCGGCTTCCCTGCCTCAGAGTTTGCAACTTGTTGTAGCAATTCACGATAGTAATACGCAGGCACAAACCGCTTCTTCATCACTCTTTTCATCTCTTCCAAGACTCAATAGGTGGCTCGCCACTCCTTCTCTTATTCAACATTAGTTGATCCTACCACATTATAGCATAATCCGAAAACTCAATGGCAGCAAGTTTTACTTTCTTTCTCCTACTATAGTTGTGACAATCAAACACCATCTCCACCTTTTTCTCCCACTCTAAGTACGCTTCGGGATCATTCTTCCCTTGGAAAGGAGGAATCTTCATCTTTATGCTACTCAATTGATCATCCTCTCTATTCCTATCTCCTCTATCTTCCCAATCCCTAGTTCCTCTATTCTGACCACTATATCCTCTATAACTCCCGACAGAAGGCTCATCAAGTTCATCTTCCGACATTTCAACTCCACCCCTTGGTACTCTCCTAGAACAACTCTCCCTCTTACGCCCTTGGAATACATTTGTGGATTGCTCTAGTCTTTGCTCTACCGTCTCATGAATTTGTTCCATTCCCTCTTGGAACATCCTTTTCATCTCACCCCTCAATGCCTCAATTACTAACCTAGCATCAAACCTTCCCCTCTCACCTTCAGGAGAATGTTGTCTCGACATTGTCACTGCAGAAAAGATTAGTACTAACACAAATATATATAAAATTAAACCTCACGATACACTCCCTTACGTGTTTCGCTGAAATGATGATATCACACTAGTCACTCGTGTATTCTCACAAACAACGATGATATCAATTCGCTAACTCCTCTTCTCAATTCACTTGGAACTAACCCAAACTACACTAATTCCCTTTCGTAGAATTAAAAAAAAACAAATCTAGGGCTCATAAATTTTCCTCTATTTTTCTAACCAATTTTTTTTTTGTCTCTGTTTTTGCTTTTGATCACGTTTCTCTTGTCTTTCTTTTCTTTTCTCTTCTTTTTATTTGTCGTGATTTTTACTCTTTTTTTTTTGTAACAATCGACTAGTAGACACTACACTATCAAAAGACAATTAATATTACGAAATTGAATGCTACAATGGATATGAACGATTGAAGTTAGGGTTTTGATGTTACCTTCCTCAACCGAACTTGATGTTTTGACAAACCTAAGCTCTGATACCAAACTGATACAAACTACACCAACCCGTGACGAAACCCAATACCAATACGTTCGGAAATTTGTTACGTAAGACGCCTAAACACCTAAAGTGGAAACCGCGACCCATTGTCTATAAGCGAGACAAGAACCTTGGTATAATGTGAAGACGCCACAATCGAGATGAAAGACCGATTAATAAGTCGGGTTGAACGCTACGGAAATAAAATCCGATAAGTTCTAGATAGTTCTTAAAGAACCAAGAGAGGAGCCTCTCAAAGATGTTTAATGTTCTAAGATGTATCTTCTCTATTCTAAACCCTAAGAGCTTTATACTAGGGTTACAATTCGTAAAAATACAATTCTAAAATGACGTCACTTCAATAAGTGCGTAAAATAACAAAACAACACAAAAGGTCGGTGTCAGGGAGATACACAGCCGCATACACGACCGTGTACTTTTCTGTGCAAATTCTGGCAATATACACGACCATGTACTTCTAGTCGTGTATCTTTCTGTGGATTTGCTTGACTCCATACACGGCCGTGCCTTTGGCCGTATATATGACCGTGTATGATTCTGTGTATCTTTGAGATTCCTACACGGCCGTGCCTTGTAAATACACGCCCTCTTCACCCCGTACCCGGTATAACTTGTACAAGAGCAAGGGTCTTCCCATGGTTGTTCCAATCCATTTCAACTTCATGATTGCTCCAATCCTTTTTGGCTTCATGGACATCCTTTATCAACCCATTAAGTGCTTCCTTGAGTCGCTTCGCTCGACTTCTTGTGATCGGTCCAGGCAGCACTTTAAGAGGATCCACATTCCTTCTTCTAGCTCGACTCTCATCATAGATCTCATCAGTATGCCAAGTTCTTAACCATTGTTCAGAAGGAAAAACTCTTGAAGATCTTGAAGGAGCATAAGCGTGCCTTGGCATGGAAAATTTTGGATATCCAAGGGGTTAGTCCATCTTTCTACACACACAAAATCTTGATGGAAGACAATTTCAAACCAGTGGTGCAAGCTCAAAGACGACTTAATCCAAACATGAAAGAAGTCGTTAAGAAAGAGGTGGTGCCAAAGAAAGGGGGAATGACGGTGGTCCCAAATGAGAATAATGAGCTTATACCAATGAGGACGGTGACGGGATGGCGAGTCTGCATTAACTATCGCAAATTAAATGAAGCCACTCGCAAGGACCATTTTCCTTTGCCTTTTGTCGATCAGATGTTGGAGAGGCTTGCTGGACATATGTTCTACTGTTTTCTAGATGGGATGTCGGGATATTACTAGATCTAAATTTCCCTAAAGATCAAGAGAAAACTACCTTCACATGTCCCTATGGCACATTTGCTTATAGGAGGATGCCCTTTGGGTTATGTAATGTACCGGCCACTTTTCAGCGGTGCATGCTAGCGATTTTCGAAGATCTGGTTGAAGATATCATGGAGGTATTCATGGATGACTTTTCCGTGTTTGGGGATTCATTTGATTCTTGCCTGCAAAATTTGGAAAGGGTGCTCATATGTTGTGAAGAAACCAACTTAGTTTTGAACTAGGAGAAGTGTCATTTTATGGTGACTGAAGGTATTGTCTTGGGACACAAAATATCTCAGTAGGGGATTGAAGTAGACAACGCTAAAGTTGATACTATAGCCAAACTTCCCCCACCTTCTTCTGTTAAAGCTTTTTAGAGTTTTCTAGGACATGCTGGATTCTATAGACGATTCATCAAGGATTTCACCAAAATTGATCGCCCTCTCACCAGGTTGTTGGAAAAGAACTTCACCTTTGATTTCAATGATGAATGTCTCCAAGCCTTTGAGGCGCTGAAGGAGAAACTGACTGAGGCTCCTATCATGGTGGCTCCAGATTGGAACCTACCATTTGAACTGATGTGCGATGCTAGTGACTATGCGGTAGGAGCTTTCCTAGGTCAAAGAAAGGATAAGTATTTCCAGCCAATATACTATGCCAGCAAAACTCTAACCGGTGCTCAAGAGAATTATACCACTACTAAGAAGGAGTTATTAGCAGTAGTGTTCACTTTTGACAAATTTAGATCCTATCTTGTTCTTTCTAAGGTGATAATGTATATTGACCACTCCGCCTTGAGATATTTATTGACCAAGACGGATGCAAAACCCCACCTCATCAGGTGGATACTCCTATTGCAAGAATTTAACCTTGAGATCAAAGACAAGAAGGGAGCAGAAAATCTTGCAGCAGATCATTTATCTCGATTGGAGAACCCATGTGTGGAGCAGTTGAAGGAAGAAGATATTAATGATAGATTTCCTGAGGAGAATTTGTATTCTGTTAACAAAGTTAGCAATTCGGAGTCCCCATTGGTTTGCGAACATGGCCAACTATCTAGTGGCTAGGGTCCTTCCACAGGACATGTCAAAGAAACAGAAAAAGAAGTTCTTTATTAACCTGAAGTATTACTATTGGGAAGACCCCTACTTGTTCAGGTATTGCTCAGACCAAATGATCAAGCGCTGTGCCTCACATGAGGAAGGACAGGAGATCTTGAGCCATTGCCATAGTGGACCCACTGGGGGACACCATGGTGCAAACAGGACAGCCCACAAAGTGCTAGAAGCTGGTTTCTATTGGCCGTCAGTATTCAAGGATACCCAAAGCTTTGTAGCTCAATGCGATCGATGCCAGAGAGACGGCAACATTTCAAGGAAGGACGAAATGCCACAACACTATATTCTGGAGTGCGAAGTGTTTGATGTATAGGGTATTGATTTTATGGGGCCATTTCCTCCTTCATATGGAAACAAGTATATATTAGTAGCAGTAGACTATGTATCTAAGTGAGCAGAAGCACAAGCTCTACCAACAAATGATGCTAGGGTGGTTGTCAAGTTCCACAAGAGGCTCTTTTGCCGTTTTGGGGTGCCTTGAGCACTAATCAGTGATCGGGGTACACATTTTTGCAACTCTCAGGTTGAAAAAGTCTTAAAAAGATATGGAGTGACTCACCGTCTTACCACTCCTTATCATCCACATACAAGTGGGCAAGTAGAGTTGACAAATGGAGAGCTAAAGTGCATCTTAATGAGATCAACTCTCCAGCATGGGCGAGATTGGGCAGACAGGTTAGACGATGCGTTATGGGCTTACAGGACGACCTACAAAACACCACTTGATACAACTCCTTTCCGGTTAGTATATAAGAAAGCGTGTCACTTACCAGTTGAGATTCAGCATACGGCTTTCTGGGCAATCAAGACTACCAATCTTGATCTCGACAAGTCAGGGGCTCACAGGAAAAGGCAGATTAATGAGCTTGATGAGTTAAGACTTATGGCCTATGACAACGCTAATATCTACAAGGAGAGAGCCAAAGCATATCATGACGCAAGGTTATACCAGCACCTGCAATTTGAGGAAGGGGATATGGTACTACTATTCAACTCCAAGTTAAAACTTTTTCCTGCGAAACTCAAATCAAAATGGTTATGTCCTTTTCGGGTCAAGAATGTTTTCCCTTATGGAACGGTGGAATTAGAACACCCTGAAAAGGGTATTTTCAAGGTCAATGGACAGAGACTTAAACATTACTTAAGAGACAAGAAGGTCTTTGAAGAAAGAGCGGAGCTGACCCTCATTCGAATCCATAATCGATCTCCCTCTATTCATTAGGTCGAGCCAACAACGTTAAACAAAAGCGCTGGCTAGGAGGCAACCCATGCATCTACTAGGTTAGTTTTCCCTTTACTGTCATCATCAATATATTAGTGAATGTTGGTTTTGCAGGTGAGATTTTAACAAAGAGGGTACGACATGGTCTAAACCACACCTAAGTGCATGAGCATTTGTAAAAGGTGTTTCATTCCAGGGGATGACACGGGTACAGGCACGGCCAAGTTACAAGCCGTGCCACAAGGTAAGATTTTTCCAAATTCATTTATATAAAAGCAGTGCCTGACACGGCTTAGAACACGCCCAGTTTGAAACCGTGTCAATAGCCCTTAGGGTTCGTGATTTTCATCTATAAGACGCCTTTCCCTACACTTATCTCCTCATTCACACATTATTTCTCTCCACATCTTCGTTTTTCTTTTTTTTTTTGTTTCTCTCTATTGGTTCCATTGGGTGAAGGACATCATTCATCAATCTTTAGAGATTTCTTGAGCATGGTGCATCCAAGATGCCTAGGACTAAAACGGTGGCACGTAAGAATGCTCAACCTCGTTCAGCTAGGGGGTCGTCTAGAGCTTTGAGATGCTATCCTCCTAACTTGAGGAGGGAGGATGAAGCTAAGTATGATACGGTGTGAGAATAGAAGGTATTCACGCCTAATGTGGTAATCGATCGGGAAGTGCTCGCTCGGTATGGGTTGGCAGAAAAATTTGATCAATTCTTGAACAATCCAGCTTGGAGAGCACTTCTAAGCATTGAGGAGGACGTTTATGCTTCATTGAGCTATGACTTCGTCGCCACATTCAAGCTTAGTTTCGGCCGTCATACCCAGCTTGATAACGTGGTCTCCTTCTACTGCCAAGGGAGTTACCACCGTGTTGAAATGAGAGAATTTATCAAGTCTCTGGGTATTTATGACAATGAGTTTATCGAATCCGATGAGTTCTCTTAGCTTCCAGATGCTTTTCCCAGGGGCTTATTGTAGTATAGAGTGTGGAACAGTATGGGAGATGGCGGATATGATCTATACAAATCTAAGGGAAGCCATTTACAGGATCCTGTCATGCGTGTACTTCATTACATTTTGGCTCGTTCAACCACTGGTAGAGGTGATTCTCAGGGGGTTGTAAATGCTTCAGACTTGTACCAGCTGTAGAGTATGATCACGGGTACCCGGGTTAATATTGGATTAGCAGCTGTTTGGTGTTTGAAAAAACAGTGCGATTTGGGGCATTACAAGGTTTTTGTCGGCTCCTGGATTACCCGTATTCTGAAGAACTACGGTGTCTTCCTAACATGGGTTCCAAGGGACAATTATGGACGGAGTACCTCTCTCCCTAAGAGTGTTTTGCGAAGGTGGCGGTTTCGCATACTGGATGCATCTAACGAACAACAAGAGCAGGAGATAGAACCTGAGCAGGATAAGGAGCAAGAGCAAGCTCGAGAGCAGGCCGGACCAAACAAGGAGCTGGCAAATTCTGTCAAGAGATTGACTGTGGATGTGGAAGAAATTAAGAGAGAATAAGCTAGGCAGTCAAAGCGGGTGAAGGGCCTGAAGAGTAATTTGGTCACGTGTTTATCCCGTATTAGTGAGAAATTGGGGGTAGATCTTCCCCCATGTGGTGGCTCTAGTGATGAGGATGTCGTATCACAAGCTACTCGGGTTGTTTCTGGAGGAGATCGTCACTCGAGCGGTGCATATGATCCCGGTTTTCATTTTGGAGAATCCTCGGGTGCAGCTTTCATGGCACGAGATGAAAGTCCAGCAGTTGCTACTGCCAAAGTGAGCAATCGGCAGGATACTGAGGTGATTAGATCTGATTGTCCCCGCCGATCGGGCATTGTACCGTTGCCAACGATGATGACTTCAATAGCTGATCTCGCGGGTGGATAGATGGAAGTTGGACCTGGGAGATTTGGACCGTTGTGCAAAACAGCTGTTTTACTTTTGTTTTTACTGTCCTAATTTGTTTGATTCTGGAAGACTAACCAACCACTAATGCTTGAAATAGAAAATGCTGATGATAGTTAGCTTTATTTTTAGTCGATTATTAGTTTCTTTTCGTTTTTTTTTTTTTTTTTTTTTTTGTGAGATACAGGCTTTCAAGTACACTAACCCGTTACGTTTAGCAGGGGTTCTCATGACTTTACCTGTGCGTCGCCTGAATTTCTGTTAAAGATCTGAGTTGTAAGAGAGTTCAGGGAAGTTTTCATTTTCCTTTTGTTTTCTTTTTGCTTTTATTCTTTACTTCCCTTTATGCATTTCATGAGGACATTGGGGACAATGTCTATTATAAGTGTGGGGAAGGGGGTTAGGAAAACGAAACTAGATACAAGGGTTGTGCAATCAAAAATGTAATTTCCTCTTATTTAAGGTATATTTGATGATGACGTTTGACAATCAAGGACTGCTAAGATTTGTTCATACCCCCGTGGAAAATCTTTAACAATTTTTATTCTCTTATGATGTATTAGAGATACGTTGCTAAAATTACAAGATGAAATCTAAGTGAAGTAAACTTACTTGTTATTTAACCTTTACTTTCGGGAATTGAGATTGGATTAAGGTCACTAGTGAGTTTAGTATGCTCTTCTTTTTGCTCAGTAGGTAAGCTATATAACTTGGAGTGAAGGAGTAAATGATACTTGTAACTTGGTGATTCCTTTTCGAAGAAGTTTCTGAAGAAAAAAAATATATTTTTTTGGGAGTAATTGAAGAATATAATAATATGTAAATAGTTCAGAAGTGGGCCTCATAGACTCGAGTAATTAAGCTTGAGAGATGCCTTTTTAGGGAATAACATCTATTGACTCGGGTGACGAACTTGGGATCAATGGCTGAAAGCACGCTATAAGGGTCGTGAGAAAAGTCTGAGAAAATTAAACTTAAATGAGCTTATATGAATGGTAGTTGATCGATTGAGATGGTAGAGGTTCGAAGGGGTATTTTTAAAACCTAGTAGCCTAAGATCGCCTGGTCTGAGACTTACTGACCAAGGAAACCGTCTTAATTAATGAATTAATTAATTAAATGAGTTAATTGGACTCAAACAAGTAAATCCTAGGGACGCCTTCTACGCTGAGGGAATAACGTCTGTTAACTCGAGTGATGAACTCGGGATTATCGATCGAAAGTTCGTTACATAGGTCGGTTAACTTAGTTAAGTACTTTAATGGTAAACTCTCAAGATTAACTTAAGAATTGGATGAAACAGAAAAGGAAGAGCTAGGGGACAAGTGGATACAACATGCCTTTAGTCCCTGTTGTGTTACTTACAACAGTGGTTAAAAGGATTGTATACTTTATTTTACTAGTCTCGATCTTGTGGCAATTTTGACCTTGGGAATTTTAGTTTAAATGATAAGGGTAATAGTTTAATTTACTTGGATTATCTTTGGGAATTTTAGTATTTGTATTTTGTATACAACTAACGGTAAGATTGAATAAAGATTATCAATGATTGAGGTGTAGCATGAAATCGATGATGTTGAAATATCTTCTCAATTGTTGGAACTTATGAGAACTTGTCCTTTGGGTTTTCTGTAATCCGTGTTTGCTTGAGGACAAGCAAAAGCTTAAGTGTGGGGAAATTTGATAAGAGTAAATTAACCCTTGTAAATCATGGGCATTAATGATGAATTTGTGTAGTCTTTTGAATAAAATCAATGCGAATTCGATACTTAACAGATAAATATATCAGTTTCAGGGTATAATACCAAAGAGAAGTAGAAAGATAACAAAAGGAGCATGATTGAAGCTTAAAAGATCAAGTTAAAGCTACTTATGGACAACACAGGGAAAGCTACGCTCGTGTCATGAACCGTGTGCACACCTGAGGATGAAAGTTGTCACTTGGAAAGGAAGCACGGCTTGTGATATGGGTGTTCTTGAAGCCGTGGCAGACGCTGCGGAGAAGTGGAAAGTTCCATAACTTGGCACAATTTATAATCTAGCCGTTTTTCTAGCCGTGCCACACACTGAACAAGAATGAGGAATTATGGATTATCGACTAGAGGGAGACATGGTTCGAAATCTGGCCGTGTTGGTGGACGTGTCAGGTGAATGTTATTCACTTTTCGAGATTCACTTGGAAAAGGAAAGATACACTCGTATCTTTCCAGCTGAAGATCCTCTACCATTTCCTAGAAAGTATAAATTGAACAACCCTAGGGAGAGAAGGAGAGGACGTGGCACAACAGAAACCCTAGAGACGAGAAGTTGTTGCCAGAAGAGTTTTCAGATTTGAAGCCAAGATATTTTGTGTTTGAATTTCCTTATGGATTCAATTATTTTCTGTTTTATTCTTTTTATTAGATTCATGAGTAGCTAATTATTTTATACCTGGTCCCTTGAGAAACCCCTAATTGTTATGTAACAGAATTGTTGATGTTCAATAATTAATCCTAATCTTTGAGTTTATTCATGTTGCAACCATGGTTTGTCATCTTGATATGTGCGCAGTATTAGGATTGAACTAGATCTCTATTATTAAGATTGAGAAATCGTTTAATAGAGTAGATCTGGCATGAATAAAAAGACCACTTGTAATCCTAGAGATAGGTTATAGGAGGTTTCCTGTATTGAACGAGGTCATTGTGGTTTGATTCAATTGAGAGTCTTAAGATTTTTTTGCAATCTTAATTATGTTAATTAAAGAGAGATCTTAATTGACTTAATTAGGATTAGGGATTATTGATCTTGAGAAAGACCTTAATCTAGTGTAAGAAACTCCGCAGATCAGAGATGTTGGGTATTAATCATTGGAAAGTTTGTAATTGAATAAAAGTTGCATGATAATTAGTGGTGGATCTTGGGTAGGGTATGTGTAGACCATTGAATTAATTAAGGGAGTGTTTAAATATATTCACTTTAATCATTTTATTCGTTCCATTCAGATTTAAGCAATAATTAGGATAATTGAGATCATCAATAGTGAAAAGTTAAATAGTAAGATAATCGTTAATACTAGTACTTATAAGTCTCTGTGGGATCGATACCTGTACTCCTATGCTATATTGCTAATTGATAGGTACACTTGCCTGAGAACTGATCGTAAGCTAAGATTGAGTATAAGATTTAACTTGTTAGAAAGATCAGATCGTCCATCAACGGGCTATCTTGGAGAAGTCCTTTATGAAACGCTTGTAGAAGCCAACATGACCTAGAAAACTTCTTATGCTTTTAACCGAGTTTGGTGGAGGGAGTTTTTTTATCACATCAATTTTAGCTTGATCGACTTCAATCCCTTGATGAGACACTTTATGACCAAGTACTATGGTCTCCTTACACATGATGTGGCACTTCTCCCAATTAAGCACAAGGTTTATCTCCTCACACTGAATGAGTACCTTCTCAAGATTCTCTAGGAAATCTATAAAAGAGTATCCAAAAATGGAGAAATCATCCATGAAGACTTCCATGATTTTCTCCACCAGATTTTCAAATATGGCCAGCATATAACTGTTGAAATGTAGTTGATGCATTACATAACCCGAACGGCATCCTCCTGTAGGCATATGTACCATAAGGGCATGTGAAAGTGGTTTTCTCCTTGTCCTTTGGAGCAATAGGTATCTCAAAGTAGCCGAACATCCCATCCAAGTAGCAATAATACATGTGTCCAGCTAACCTTTCCAGCATTTGATCAATGAAAGGGAGAGGAAAGTGATATTTTCTGGTGGCATCATTTAATTTCCGATAGTCAATGCACACTCGCCACCTAGTGATAGTTTGCATGGGAATGAGCTCACTCTTTTCATTAGGGACAACATTAATCCTTCCTTTCATCAGTAACACTTGTGTTGGACTAACCTAGCCGCTATTAGATATAGGGTAAATAAGTCTAGTGGTAAAAATTTTGATCACCTCCTTCTTAATAATCGCCTTCATCTAACTGAAGTAGCAAGTTAAATAATATGAATATGTGTATACATGTATAAGTTGGTTAGCTCCGAAATTCCATAGGAAATCCTTCAAAATAGCGTGTGTGTATACATGGGATAGGAGGTTGTGAGACGTAGAAGGTCAGACTGAAATCGGGAAGTATGGTGGCGGTATAATATAAATCGTATATATAAATATGCATATGTATAAGTGTAAGTATATGTACTAGACTTACTCTCAATTATGTATATGTGGTTTGTAAATATATATATATGTACATGTTTATATGTGGTATGATGAAAGCGGGAATAGAAGTTCAACTTGAGAATGCAGGCTATAAGATGAAATGAAAGTGGGAGTTGGGATTATATTGGTGTTAGTTTTCTTGTGGGCTTATGAGTTACGGGAATTGGAAGGAGGGTGGAAATCTATGAATGAGGATGCAAGAAACATGTATGGGCATATAGGTATTGGGTCTTTTCCTTAGTGATTGTGTGTAGCATTACTACTAGGAGTAAAGGAAGACGTCATGGTATGATCATTGTTGACAATTGTCGAGATGGATGAGAAAATTATAAACACATGTTGACATGGAGTTCGTTGGTGGCGAAAGTACGAAAAAGGGAATCTAAAAAGTTGATCTAAACCACAAGTATAGGATGCATCATGAGTTAAAATAGAGGATTTAAGATGCCAATAGTCTAAGTCCTTATCATTATGGTTACATATACTAGGTGTAAGTGAGAAGGAATAAATAGGATGTCGAAATGGGCATAAGCCATAAACATTAGGTATATATGTATTTGTAACTAAGAACAAGGCATAATCATAATCACAAATAAGAAGCCCATTGTTTGATGAACTCCTACAAGATTATCAATGTTGTTTCTTTGATGTGACGTTTGTGCCTCACTCCTTGAAATGATTAAAGGTGTTGCGAATAGATTGTTGACATGATTACTAATTGCATATGTGCTTGATCTTAAATGATCACCCTAAAACTTTAACCAATTAGGAGATTTAATTAAAAACCCAGCATGCATTGCTCGAACATTGCATTGTTCAAGGCCATCACAGTTACAGGACGCACCAAAAGTGATTAGAGGATCACTATTTCGCCAAGTGCGAACTAAGTGATTAGGGGATTGTTACGCCTTAACGGTTCTGAGTCCTGACTTGTCACTCAAGGGTTTAAATGCTCAGTGTATAAGAAGCACCCGAGCCTAGATTGCTAAAGTTAAGATACAGTTATAATAAAGTGATAAAAGTAATTAAATTGTATGTAAGACCCAGGCTCTAATGGTAGCTTTGGAATCCCCAACCTAAGGTCAAAGGGGGCGTAAACTCTAGACTTCATGTCGGTTACCGGAAGACCATGTGAGATGCTGCATTCATGTGATTGTTCATGTATAGCATTTGTTTTGACAACTTGTTTGAAATTGTTTGTGTTTGTTGCAGCACTAAGAGATTGCATCCTATCTCACTAAGCTTTGGCTTACCTAACTATAGATTTCAACTTACAAGTCAGACTACCTAAACTCCCTGATGAATTAAAGAACCAAGGTGAGTATTTTTCACCTAACTTGAGGCATGGTAAGTTTGTGGGAAGAATGTGAGGACTAGATTGATGTAGATATCATTGGATTCTGTAATTGTTGCAAATGTAAGTAAGTGATCCAATAGGATCTTATGTGTACTTATGGTGGTGTAATGGGACCCACTTAAGGCCTAGTGATAATATAGTAATTGATTGCTTCATAAGCAGGAAAAGTTATTATTATGATTAACAGGCACAATACTAGAGATGAGATGCTTCACGGCTACTTAATGGGGGATTAAGCAATCGTGGCGGGTTGTCATGAGGAGCCCTCAAAGTGGGGCATGACAGCTTTTGTTGGTATTAGAGCTTGAGTTTAGGTTAGGAACAAGATATAAACAGAGGATACAAGGGGGTTAAGAGTCAATATCTTAAGAGATTGATTCAGTATCCCATTAGATAGAAGAAAACCTACCATATAGGAGAGAGTGGGTTGAACTTAGGAGTTGAGTTAATTAACTTAAAAGCTTACGATTTCCTTGTATTCGATGAAATGTAGGGTATGCTTCGCTATCTTGATAGGAAGTGGAATACTTGCTGTATGAAGGATGATGATGACATGATCAACTATCGATTGAAGATGGAGATATTGCTACACCACTATGAGTACTTTTCTTGTTACAAGACAGTTGATGAATTGATTAAGGATTGGAGAATGGGATTGATTGAGTACTGGCAAAAGCAGTTGGACAAGTTGAGTGAGAATCTCGAGGATAGGTATAGTAGGTATATAGCTATATCTGCTCTTAAGGCTAGATTTGCGCAGATGAAGGGTATTTCAAAGATACCCTATGAGATAGAGTTTATAGCCCAGTTTGACTTGGGGATGGGGTATCCCTAAGAAGTACTAGCACCATCAATTATGTTTAAACAATATGTTTGTGGTGGAACTAGAGTTATGGGAAGATTGGGAAGAGGATCCAGAAGAAGACTCATCTGTCGAAGAAAACTTTGATTTGGATGATGCCCCAAGAGACAATGGTATACTCTTAGACTCCCCAAGAGAAGAAGAAGAAGAAGAAGAAGAAGAAGAAGAAGAAGAAGAAGAAGAGGAAGATGAGGAAGAAGAAGAAGAAGAGGAAGATGAGGAGGAAGAAGAAGAAGAGGAACTAAAAGGCGACTCAAATGGAAGCAATGAGGATATGAGCAAGTAATCGCGAAGTGTCGCCTAGGATGAGGGAAGTAGATGTAAATATCGTCTTTTTGAAGATATGTACTTAGAGATTAGCAATGTATGTGAACATTAGCAAGGCCTATGAGGGAAAATTTTTATAGTGTAATATATATATATCCCTCTATGTTAAAATGTATGCAAGCGAAAAACTCTAACATGTTAAATTTGAAAAATATGTATGAAATATCTAGATTTTCATATGCTTACAATCTTTGATGAAAAAATACAGATACGTTATAGACTTTTGTTGATATTCGTATCACTCATGATATATGTATCATTGGAATGTCCTAACATATTTGGTATGTTGCAATGAGGAATTTTAAAGGAGCTGCTAGTAGGAGATGAAAGGTCGTCGCGTCACCAAGATGTCGGGAGGATAAAGGAATCCTGAAAATGGAAGCACCACCTATAGTTCCGCAAGAGAATCTAGAGATTCAACCCGTAACGCCGAGCCAAGTAGTTAGGTTGGGCCAACAAAACACTGTAGAGGCTCCCATTGAAAGAGAAGGGAGTGGAGAAGAACAAATGACAAGGTTCGAGGCGATCGTGCAACAGTTGATATAACAACAAGCCTTGTTAATTTAGCAATTAATGCTAGGAGGCCAACCATCATCACAGTTGGTCCCTCCACCACGATAGCACCTCAACGACCACAACAAGAGCTGGCACCAACACCATTAGCTCTGACCACCCACATGTCGCCAATGGAAAGTGGATCCAAAAATGATTAAGGGGAAGTGGTCGAATTCAAAAGAATACATTCCCTGACTTCATACGCTCAAATAGATTCTTTGATGGGGTGTATGGAAAGCCAGAAGAGGTTGAGGAATGGATGGCCTAGTTAGAAAGGTCATTCACTGTATATAAGGTGGAAGATCATTAGAAGCTAGCCTATGCTTCCTATATCTTGAAAGCTAAAGCTAGAATATGGTGGGATGTAAGGTAAAGAGTATTAACCCAGCCGATCTCTTGGGAAACTTTTTGGGATGAGTTTTTCAAGGAATATTTCCCAGAGAGTGTTAGAACTCAATTAAGCGGGCAACTATTTCAACTGAAGAAGGGCTGGAGGAGTATCGACCAATATAAGCACAAGTTCCTCAAGTTATTACAGTTTACTCCAGATGTCTACAAGGATTCAGATGAGTTGAAGTGATAACTATTCATGAATGGATTGGATACTGAAACTCAAGGACGAATCATGGAGTTCAAATTAAAAACATATGCAGAAGTAGTAAATAAGGCTCGAGCTCTAGAGTGGACTAAGTTAAAAGTGGAGGAACTAAGAGCCCGAGTGAGACCAAGTGTTGGACCTCGCATTCCTACAAAAAGACCTTTGTTCCAACCCACCCTATTGGAATTTTGTTGAAAACCAAAGGTCTAAAGATGTAATCAACAATCCAACAAGATTAAACTTCACCAAATAACAACAAATACAAATGAAATCCACGTGAATTATACCAAGGAGAACAGATCTAATGTCGTGATTTTATCCTCTACCAACAATCACCATTCACGTCACAAATGATTCCAATATTGATGATGATATCAAATACTAAAACAATCAATCTCTTAACATGATATTTGATCACAATTGCAATAAAAAATCTGACTAAGAACATGCAAATCAACTCTAGATATGACTCACTAGTGATGAAAAGGAAACACAACAAAGAAGGAATTGATATTACTCATAATTGCCTTATGTTGCACTCACCACAATTTCAACTCTTGGAAATTGAAATTGATAAGAGAAATTGGATCTAGGGAAACCCTAAGGCCTCTCACGAAAATGTGAAGTGTATTATGAAAATTTTGGCCTCCTCAAACCCTACTATAAGCAAGTATTTATACTTGCAACCCTTAGGGTTAGAAAATGGACAAAATTTACAAGTTTGTCACTTGTAAGGTGGCCAGTCCTAAATGGAAATTACAACAAAAATGAAAGTGTCTCAAAAGAAAAATACAACATAAATTAGTCCATAGAACAATTATGAAGTACAAAAAAAAATATCATAAGTCTTCATGAGCCAATGCTTCGGAATGGAAACAATCGCAGCAGATCTTTGATTGTAAATCTGAAGATGTCCCGTGTCTATCAACTAGTGTAGGACATGTTAACATCCCATAGAGAATTATTATTGTACCTGTAAGATTATTTCTCAAATATTTATTAGAATAAAAGATATAAAGTAAAAATATAAGCGATTTAAACCATCAGCCAAATCCAGTTCTAAAGGTATAGGTGGTGCCGGAAAATTTCTCATCATCCAAGGAAGGAATATGCCTACAGATCTAATTATTTTAGCTATAACAGGCTACAAAGTGATCTTAGGAATGGATTGGCAATCTAGAAACTTCACTTATATAGATTGCAAGAATAAGGAGGTGCAGTTTAGTAGGCTAAGGACAAAAACAATAGTGTACTAAGGGCAAGTAAAGGGAACCCTTGAAGTTTCAACTAGCTTAATAGAGGAGAAAAAGAAAGGTCTTCAAGACTGGAACATATACTTAATAAGTGCGGTTGAGGTAGAGAAGGAATCGCCGAGATTGGAGGAAACACCAATCGTTAATGAATACCCTGACGTATTTCCTAAAGAACTACTAGGACTACCACCTCCTAGAGAATTGGACTTTACTATTGAGACAATGCTTGGTACCAAACTAGTCTCGAAGGCACCATATCGAATGGCTCCAGTTAAATTACAAGAATTAAAAAAGCAATTACAGGAATTGATCGAGAGGGGGTGCATTTGCCCAAGTGTATCACCATAGGAAGCTCTAGTATTATTTGTCATGAAGAAGGATAGATCTATGGGGTTATGCATCAACTATCAGGAGTTGAACAAAGTGACCATAAAAAATTGATACCCATTATTGAGGATTGATGATCTCTTTGACTAATTGAGAGGAGCAAGTGTCTTTTCTAAAATTGACTTACGATCTGCATAACACCAATTGAGGATCAAGTCAGAGGATATACCTAAAACTGCCTTCCCAACGAGATATGGTCACTACAAATTCCTAGTTATGTCCTTTGGATTGACAAATGCTCCAATTGCATTCATGGACCTCATGAATAGGATCTTTAAGCCGTTCCTAGATAATTTCATCGTGGTTTTCATCGATGACATTTCTGATCTATTCTAAGATGCCACTAGAACATGAGGAACACTTGTGAATTGCCTTGGGATTGTTAAAGGAGCACCAACTATATGCGAAACTATCTAAGTGCGAGTTCTAGATGCATCAAGTGGCATTTTTGGGACACTTTATATCCTATGAAGGGATAATGGTAAATCTAGAAAAGATCGAGGCTATAGTTTATTGGAAGCAACCCACTACAGTGACGAAAGTTAGGAGTTTCCTTGGGTTAGCCAGATATTACCGACGATTTGTGAAGAATTTTTCACAGATATCAAGACCATTGACTTGAATGACCCAGAAGGAGGTGAAGTTTAAGTGGGATGAGAAATGTGAAAGAAGCCTCTAAGAATTAAAGCAGCGATTAGTTACATCCCTAATCTTGACGTTGCCCAACACGGAAGAACCTTTCATCATATATAGTGATGCTTCCTAAAATGGATTGGGTTGTGTGCTGATGTAGAATAAGAAAGTTGTGGCTTATGCTTCTAGACAATTGAAAACACATGAGAGAAATTATCCTACCCATGATTTAAAGTTGGCTGCGATCGTGTTTGCCCTAAAAATATGGAGACACTGCTTATATGGGCAGAAGTGTGAAGTATACACCAACCATAAGAGCCTAAAGTATCTATTTACTCAAAAAGAGCTCAACATGCGACAAAGGAGATGGCTTGAGCTCATTAAGGACTATAACCTCAGTATCAGCTACCATTCGGGGAAAGCCAATGCAGTGGCTGACGCATTGAGTTAAAGGAACCATAAACAAGTGGTAGCATTGTTAACTAAACAACAACGGTTGATACGAAAGTTTAAGAAACTTAGGATTGAGTTCATGTGGCATGAGGAAGGAGAGGCTCAAATAGCTACTTTGGAAGTATAACCTACGCTTTTAGATGGATTAAGGAAATATAGTGTACCGATCCAAAGATAATAGAACTTTGAGGAAAAGTGGAACAAGGAGTCAGTACTGACTTCGAGGTGGATCCAAAGGGAGTCTTAAGATTAAGAGGTAGATGGTGTGTACCATCAGATCTACAATTGAAAAATGACATCCTCAATGAAGCCTATAATTCTAGTTACACCCTACACCCGAAAGAAAATAAGATGTACCAAGAACTCAAGAGTGGCTATTAGTGGAAAGGCATGAAGAGAAATGTAGCATGGTTGGTTTCTCAATGTTCCGTCAGTTAACGAGTTAAGGCCAAACATAAAAAACTCAAGCGATTACTACAACCATTGCCGATTCTAGAGTGGAAGTGGGAGCGGGTCACAATGGACTTCGTTACGGCATTACTAAGGACCAAGGCTGGATATGAAGCAATATGGGTAGTCGTGGACCGATTAACTAAATCCACCCATTTCCTACCTGTTAATATGACTTATTCCATGAAAACGTCAACTAGGATCTATCTACGGGAAATTGTAAGGCTCCATGGAGTGCAGCAGAGTATAGTGTCTAATCGAGATCCACGGTTTGTATCAAAGTTCTAGAGAAGTTTACAATAAGCTCTAGGGAGTAAACTACAATTCATACAGCATATCACCCTCAAATAGATGGGCAATTTGAGCGGACCATCCAAGCTTTGGAAGATATGCTAAGAGCTTGATCACTATACTTTAAGGATAGTTGGGAGCGACATTTGCCATTGGTTGAGTTTGCTTACAACAATAGCTACCACTCGTCGATCAAGATAGCCCCTTATGAAGCTTTATATGGATGGAAATGTAGATCTTCGTTGTATTGGGACGAGATCGAACGTAGAATAATTAGGTTAGATTTACTACAAGAGACAATAGACACGGTTGCCACCATTAAACAACGGATGAAGGAAACTCAAGATTGCCAAAAGAGTTGGGCAAATTTGAAGAGAAGAGAGATTGAGCTCCTATTAGGGGAACATGTCTATTTAAAGGTCACTCCAATTAAGGGAACCAAATGATTTAGAACAAAAGGGAAACTAAGTCCTAGATTTGTTAGGCCATATAAAGTATTGGAAAGAGCTAAAGAAGTGGCCTATCGTTTAGCATTGCCTCCTCAACTATCAGGGATTCACGATGTCTTCCATGTGTCGTTACTTTGGAAACACATCCTAGATCCTAATCGAGGCATCGAGATAGACATCCTGATGATTCAGCTAAACTTGACGTATCGAGAATATTCTATTTGAATTCTCAATACTCAACCTCGAGAATTGCGCAACAAGACCATTCAATTCATCAAGGTGCTATGAAGTCGACACTGAGAATGAGAGGCTACTTGGGAGAAGGAAGACGAGATAAAGAAGAGATATCTTCAACTCTACGGAGAACCAAATACATCCTAAAGTTTTGAGGACAAAACTTTTTGGAGGGGAGAATGTAAAATCCACAAAAATTTTAGTCCGTATAATATCGAAATGACTAAAAGACTGTACTAAAAGCCTTAAATATACCCTATATAAAACTATAATAAAAGAAATAATCAGACGAAAAGCAAACCATAAGAAATTATTGACTAAACGATAAAATAAATTAAAATCATAGACTTAAGGTTGTCAAATGTAAATTTCGAGTAAATATTCACACTTGAAATAATCGAATTAGCTTAAGCATAAAGTTTCATAATAAAATGCTAAAATCTTAAATTTTATCAATACTGTCACACACGAAAACCTACTAAAAACTTTCATAGACCCTAATTATAATAATAATATAAAATAATAATAATAATAATATGACGAATATATATAGTAGCAACTCAGCCGTGGAGGAACCATGGCCACTTAAAGAAATAAACAAAAAGAAGAAATGATAGGAATCAAAATTCGACAAGACTTATCATTAGGGCAAGAACTAAAGGATTTCGAATTTTGGCGATGAGGGCCCATTTTGAGCAAATTGACCCTGGAATTATTTGTTCACTAACCTCTTTTATCTTATTCATGTATTATATATTCCAACAGGCACACTTATCATATTTTATAGGGCGATGGACAAACTCACTCAGACTTAGCTTATAGGTTATCCATGGACCGACGTGAACCGGCGATGAGTTAGGCCAACGAATCCTATGGAAGAGCTTACATGGTGAAGACTATTTTCTTTTATTTTGTAATTGTTATTTAGACTATTTTATGTTGTATTTTGTTTTGGGACACTTTTATTTGGTTGTAATTGAGTTTTAGGACCGGCCACCTTAAAAGTGGCATACTTGTAATTTTTGTCCATTTTCTAACCCTAGGGGTAGCAAGTATAAATACTTGCTTATAGTAGTCTTTGAGGAGGCCAATTTTTCAGATTTTGAACGTCACTTTTTATGAGAGGGCTTAAGGTTTCCTAAATCCAATTTCTCTTATTAATTTCAATTTCCAAGAGTTGAAATTGTGGCAAGTGCAACAAAGGGCAATTGTAAGTAGTATCAATTCCTTCTTTGTTGTGTTTCCATTTCATCACTAGTGAGTCATATCTAAGGTTGATTTGGAAGTTCTTGGTAAGATTTTTTATTACATTTGTGATCAATTATCTTGTTATAAGATTGATTGTTTTAATACTTTATATCATCATCTTCATTTGTGACGTGAATTGGGAATTGTAGGAAGAAGTTGAAATCACGGTTTTTGATCTATCCTTCTTGATTTGATTCATGTGGATTTCACTTATAATTTTTTTTATTTGGTGAAGATTACATATATGGATTGTTAATTGCATCATTTGACCTTCGGATTTTCATAAAATTCCATTAGGGTCACGCAATTTCTTAATTCCATTAGACTGGTTTTGATTGTGAGTTAGGGTTTGTTTATTTGGTTTATTTGATTGTGCTTAGACTTTGGTTTAAAGCACATCATCTTTTGGTATCAGAGCTTGAAGTTTGTGAGGAGGGATTTATCAATTGAAATTTGGAAGTTAGGGGTTTATTGTGAAGCACCTTGATCCGAAAATTTGTTGGCATGAAATTGCATCTTGTTGTTGTGATTGTTGAGTTTTGTTCTCTTGTTGATTAGTGGATGTACAATTGGAGATTAGAACACTCTTGGAATCCTTAAGTTGATCATGATTAATTAAGGGGAATTGAACTTTTTGATCATTTGAGGAAGTTGAAATTTGATGCTTAAAAGAATAGTGTTCAATTGTTGAAGTGGATTGATGTTATTACATTTTTAGAAGTGAAGAGTATTACTTGTGATTTTCATATTTGAATTTTCAGAATCAAGGTGTGAGTTAAGGAAGCAATTTGAATTTCAAAACACAAATTAAGTGATTGATTAATTGTGTTCATTTGAATTTGAAAATTACTTCTTACCATATATGGAAAGGTTGTAATTAGTGAAGTAATTTGATTTTCAAATTTAATTTGCTGCCTTTGTGTGTAAGTTGCGGATTGGATTTGTATTTAAAGTGAAGGATTTGCAACATGATTATCCTTGAAATTGCTTTGGGAAGAGTAGTGAATTGATGAAGTTTGTGTTACATGTGGTGAGAAGAAGGTGTTGCATCATGAGTGTTGTTGTTGTTGTTGTTTGAATTAAGTGCATTGTGTAAGTGGCAGTGTGAGTGTGTTGCATTTGAGGTGTTATAAAGTGGTGTGAATTTGTGGAAGTTGTGTGGAGTAAGGTGTTGCACATTGAGGCTAAAGTGTGAGAGTGTAGTGCATGGATAGCAAACCGTGAAGGGGAAGAGTAGTGTTACAATTGTGTAATGTGTGCATTTTTAGAAATTGGAGGAATCACAATTGTCATTTTTCAGATTTGAAATCAGAATTGAAGTGTACATTAAGAAGTCAATTTGAAATTTCAAAACACACATTAAGTCTTGGTTAATTGTGTGTCATTTGAATTTGAAATAACTTCTTACCATGTGTGGAATTTTGCACTTATTGAGCTCATTTTGAATTTGAAAGTTGAGCTGCCTTTTTCATTAAAGTTGTGGTTTGATTTTTGTATAGAAGTGGGGAAGAGCACTGTGACTTGAAGGTGTGTGTGTAGAGTTGTGTTTTTTTACATTTAGTGAAGGGTGTGTGTAATTGGTGTTGGTTCTTGTGTATGTTGTATAGATACTTGTTGTTGGTGGTGTGAATAATTGTGGAATCGTGAGCTAAAAGGGAAGTTGTGTGGCGGTCAGTTGTGTATTTTTATGCTTGTGTTTAAGTGCTACCCATTGTGAAGTTAATTAGTGTGAAACCAAAGCAAGAAAAGGAAAGTTGCGTAGTGGAATTTGAATTCAAACAAAACAATTAAAGTATGAAAGTAATTAAACTCATTACTTAAAACTTGTGGTTAAATTTAATTCTTAACTACTTAGAAATAATTGTGTGTACTTCATTTATTTAACTTTACTTGAAGTACCAAGAATTATTTATTTGTGCTTCAATTATTTCACTTGACTTTACTTGAAGTACTAATAAACATTTCTTGTCTTGGTTGAGTGTGAGCACCATGGGTGTATAAGGGTATATTGTCGTGGTATGGTGAAGTGTATTGTGGTTGTTGAAGTTAGTAAGCAAAAATGTCAAGTGAGTTGTATTTGTCTACTAACATATTGCGTCGAGACATGACTTCTTTTCCAACCATTGATGAGGGACAAAGAGAAAACTTGTTCCATACTTCTTGTAGGGTATAAGGAAACTTGTGCGTAATCATTATTGATGGTGGTAGTTATACTAATGTTGTAGCTACATCATTAGTATTGAAGTTGAAACTTCAAACTATCCCACATCCCGAACTCTATACATTACATTGGTTGAATGATCAAGATGGTCTTTGTGTGACCCAAATGGCTAGGGTACCCTTCAGTATAAGGGATAAATACTTTGATGAGATTAAGTATGATATTCTACCAATTTGTACATCCCATATATTGCTTGGCAGGCCTTGGTTATATGATAGGAGGGTCTTACATGATGGCTTTAGGAATACTTATGTATTTCAGAAGGAGGGAAAACGAATTATTTTGAATCCGATGTCACCTTTAGAGGTTCAAAGGGTTCAGCAACAAATCAGTAGACCATTAGTGGGCCATGAGCAGTTGAACCAACCCTTAGAGCACAAAATTTGTTAGACACAAATGTGCCAACCTTTAGAGGATCCTGATGATCATAGTTAGACGAGCAGACCACCGAAGAGCCAGACTGTTCAGAGACAGTTATGTTTACCTTCAGAGGTTTCAGAGGGTAGTGAGTAGTTAAGCCAACCATTAGGGGGCTATGAGGATCAGCACCATATAGATGAGTTAGAAAAAGAGGAAACAAAATCAATGGAATGGGTTGAGACAGGGGAGACATCAGTAGATAATGAGTCCTTATTTATGTTGCAGATGAGATACATCCTAGAAATGGGGGAGAGAAAACAATCACCTACTATAATATTTCAGATATTGGGATTCTGCAGAGATACTTCTTCAGATGGATTTCTAAGAGAAAACAAAGTCTCTACTACATTTAATCTGCCAGATTTGAGGAAAAATCCTTTTGAGGCCCGAGGAGATGATAGGAATCAAAATCTGACATGACTTATCATTAGGGCAAGAACTAAAGGATTTCGAATCTTGGCAATGAGGGCCCATTTTGAGCAAATCGACCCTGGAATTATTTGTTTACTAACCTCTTTTATCGTATTCATGTATTATATATTCCAACAGGCACACTTATCATATTTTATAGGGTGATGGACAAACTCACTCAAACTCAGCTTGTGGGTTATCCATGAACCAACCTGAACAGGCGATGAGTTGGGTCAACGAATACTATAGAAGAGCTTGCATGATGAAGACTATTTTCTTTTATTTTGTAATTTTTATTTGGACTATTTTATGTTATATTTTCTTTTGGGACACTTTTATTTTGTTGTAATTGAGTTTTAGGACCGGCCACCTTAAAAGTGGCATACTTGTAATTTTTGTCCATTTTCTAACCCTAGGGGTAGCAAGTATAAATACTTACTTATAGTAGGGTTTGAGGAGGCTAATTTTTCTGATTTTGAACATCACTTTTCGTGAGAGGGCTTAGGGTTTCCTAAATCCAATTTCTCTTATCAATTTCAATTTCCAAGAGTTGAAATTGTAGCAAGTGCAATAAAGGGCAATTGTGAGTATTATCAATTCCTTCTTTGTTGTGTTTCCATTTCATCACTAGTGAGTCATATCTAGGGTTGATTTAGAAGTTCTTGGTTAGATTTTTTATTGCATTTGTGATCAATTATCTTGTTATAAGATTGATTGTTTTAGTACTTTATATCATCATCTTCATTTGTGACGTAAATTGGGAATTGTAGGAAGAAGTTGAAATCACGGTCTTTGATCTATCCTTCTTGATTTGATTCACATGGATTTCACTTATAATTGTTTTTATTTGGTGAAGATTACATATATGGATTGTTGATTGCATCATTTGACCTTCGGATTTTCATCAAATTCCATTAGGGTCACACAATTTCTTAATTCCATTAGACCGGTTTTGATTGTGAGTTGAGGTTTATTTATTTGGTTTATTTGATTGTGCTTAGACCTTGGTTTTGAGCACATCAAAAAAGGAGAAGAGAAAAGGGCAAGAGGACAGAAGGCTAGATGAAAGTGATAGAGCAAAGGGAAAAAGGGATAAATCGAACCAAAAAATCATATCTCACACATATGACTGCCAATCGACGATCTGGGACTACCAACGTATTCCTCGAGGTGAGTGCAACTCAACTATACTAATTTTTTGCAAAACAGAGTTAGTTTCTAAAAGTTATGTACAAAGACGAAATAGATGTAAAAATTAGTATTTCGCCTAAAACTAGTTGTAATAGCTAGAGAAACAATAGGTGGGGTGATCTAGACCATGTGTAGCATGTAATAATATACTTTTCCCTAATTTTTTAGGTGAAGAGAATTTCGACTCGATAATACCCGAAGATTATTTTAATTAAACCATAGGAAAATGAAACCAAGGTGGGTAGGACTTCATAACGTGATGTATTGTGTGTATATTGTTGATTTCCTATCCTTTATTAGGGATTTTTGCCGTCTATATAAGGATATATATATATTTATTTATTTATTTGTGTACTATGCGTAAATGTGGATTTCATCCCCTAGAGTGAGCATCAACCATTAGACATATATATATATATATATATATATATACACATTTTGTGATTGGTGGTTCTGCTCATGCTGTGAGAGTGAATTTTTTTTTCTTTCCTTGTCTTTTCTTTCCTTAAGGTTGTATGGTAATATATATATATATATATATATATATATAACATTGTGGCTTCATTTCTTCTTCTGTGGTACGTGTGTGTGTGTGCTATTTCTTTGCTCCTTAGCCGCCTTATATAATCATATACATATACATACAAGTATCAATTGGGATGCTACTAAAAGAATGTTATTTGGGCCATGAATGGACATATATATATGTATGTGTTGATGACATTGCGGGGAGTAGGAAGAAGGGAATCCAATTGGAGTTGCTAGTTAAATAATATGTATATGTGTATACATGTATAGGCTAGTTAACTCCAAAATTCCATAGGAAATCCTTTGAAATAGCATGTGTGTGTACGCAGGATAAGGGGGTTGTGAGACATGGAAGGTCAAATTGAAATTGGGAAGTATGGTGGTGGTATAATATACATCGTATATATATATGGATATGTGTAAGTGTAAGTACATGTTTATATGTGGTATAATGAAAGCAGGAATAGAAGTTCAACTTGAGAATGTGGGCTATAATTTGAAATGGAACTGGGAGTTGGGATTATATTGGTGTTAGTTTTCTTGTAGGCTTGTGAGTTAGGGAATTGGGAGGAGGGTAGAAATCTATGAATGAGGATGCAAGAAACATGTATGGGCATATAGGTATTGGGTCTTTTCCTTAGTGAGTGTGTGTGGTATTACTAGTAGGAGTAAATGAAGATGTCATGGTATGATCATTGTTAACAATTGTCGAGATTGATGAGAAAATTGTAGACACATGTTAACATGGAGGTCATTGGTGGTGGAAGCAAAAAAAACGGGAGTCTAAAAAGTTAATCTAAACTACAAGTATGGGATGCATCATGAGTTAAAATAGAGGATTTAAGATGCCAATAGAGTAACTCCTTATCATTATGGTTACATACACTAGGTGTAAGCGAGATGGAATAAATAGGATGTTGAAATGGGCATAAGCCATAAACATTAGGTGTATATATATATGTAACTAGGAACAAGGCATAAATCACGAATAAGAAGCCTATTGTTTGACGAACTCGTACAAGATTATGAATGTTGTTTCTTTGATGTGACATTTGTGCCTTGCTCCTTGAAATGATTAAATGTGTTGTCAATAGATTGTTGACATGATTGCCAATTGCATATGTGCTTGATCTTAGATGATCACCCTAAAACTCTAACCAATTATGAGATTTAATTAAAAACCCGGCATGCATTGCATGAACATTGCATTGTTTAAGGCCATCACAGTCACAGGACACACCGAAAGTAATCAGAGGATCACTGTTTTGCCAAGTGTGAACTAAGTAATTAAGGGATTGTTGTGCCTTGATGGTTTTGAGTCCGGCCTGTCACTTGAAGGTTTAAATGCTTGGTGTATAAGAGGAACCTAAGCCTAGATCACTAAAGTTAAGATATAGTTATAATAAAGTGATAAAAGTAATTAAATTGTGTGTAAGACCTGGTCTCTATGGTAGCTTCAGAATCCCCAACCCAAGGTCAAGAGGGGCATAAACCTTAGACTTCACGTTGGTTACTAGAAGACCACGTGAGATGCTGCATTCATGTAATTGTTCATGCATAGCATTTGTTTTGACAACTTATTTGAAATTGTTTGTGTTTGTTGCAATATTGTGAGATTGCAACCTATCTCACTAAGCTTTGGCTTACCCTCTTATAGATTTTTCCTTATAGGTCCAAACTACCTAAACTTCCTGATGAACCAGTGAACCAAGGTGAGTATTCGTCACTTAACTAGGGGCATGGTTTGTGGGAAGAATGTGAGGACTAGATTGATGTAGATATCATTAGAATAGATTATTTAATTGTTGTAAATGTATGTAAGTGATCCAATAGGATCTTGGGTGTACTTGCGGTTGTGTAATGGGATCCATTTGAGGCCCAGTGATAATATAGTAATTGATTGCTTTGTAAGCAAGAAATGTTATTATTATGATTAACAGGCACAATATTGGAGATGAGATGCTTCGCGGTTGCTTAATGGGAGATTAAGCAATCTTAGCTGGTTATCATGAGGAACCCTTAGAGTGAGGCATGACAACTTGAATTCCCAAGATAATCTACCTACTTATATTGCTAAAAAAGATCCACACCCTTCACAGGATCTCCCATCTGATGTTGTTGTTGTGGTCTTTGGGGATTCTTGAGAGTTGCAACTTGGTGGCTCAAAGCATCCATCTTTGCTACCGAAGTAGTCATGACATTTACTTCATACATTCCTGTCACTTTCTACTTACTCTTGCCACGGCCCCACTAGTAATTGTTTCTTGCCATATCAGTGAATACCTTCAATGAGTCCTCTAAAGTCTTAGTATTCAATGTACCATAAGTTGCGACATCTACCAAGTGACGTGTAGCCGGATTTAACCCATTCGTAAATGTCTGAACTTGCATCTATGTAGGTAACTAGAGATGTGGACACTTTCTCAACAACTCTATCCATCTCTATAATGCATCATATATCGTTTCATGATGTTGTTGAGTGAAAGAAGATATGCCGTTCTAAAGCTTGGTTGACTTGCATGGTGGAAAATAATCGTCCAGAAACTCCTTTACCGAGTCATCCCATGTAGCTAAAGCCTTGGGACCTAATGAATAAAGCCAAGTCTTAACCTTCCTTCTTAATGAAAAAGGGAACAATCTTATACATGTTGCTTCATCTATCACCCCATTGTTCTTGAAAGTTTCACAAATCTCTAAGAATGTCTAAATGTAAGCATGGGGGTCTTCATCAGGTAATCCATCGAACTAATAGTATTGTTGTAGAAGTTAAATCACCACACCCTTGATCTTGAAATTATTAGCCCCAATGGGAGGCTTAACAATAGTTAGACCTATTTCGTCAAGTGTGGGATTTGCATACTTAATGTTTGTCTTTGTTGGATCCTCAACCATTACTTCTTGTACATTTGCCACACTTTTTGTAAATGACTCTAACTTAGAACTATTAGAAAGTCATTCAGTTAGCTCTTCTTCTTTAACCTCTGTTGCCATTACTATATCACATTCTCCCTCCTCACTAACAAACTACCTAGAAGATTTAGTAGCTGTGTTCCTTCGAAGTCGGCAGAGTGTTCTCTCAATCTCAAGATCTAGATCAAGAATGTTAGAGGGAAGATTCCTTATCATACATTGTAAAAGGCAACCAAGTGTGAATTAGAACTTTTAAAAAGATGAAGAGAAGAGAAATAGATAAAACAAATAAGAAGACTGACTAAAGTAGTAGCTACTATGGGTTTTCATAATATTACCTTGCTAGATCCCTGGCAACGATGCCAAAAACTTGGTTCGCTCGAATTTAACCTATCATTTTAAGTTTTAAATTTATAACCAATAAAATCTATGATTGAGTTAGGCAGTGTATCTATAAACTATAATATAGATTTAACAAGTATCGTCCTCTGGGATCTAGAAAACAACTACTAGTATTACCTTTCTCTACTATCTAGCCTAATTTACGATGTGAAAATTATGAATTAAATTAATAATTAACAAATCCTAACAATTTTAGAATTAAATGATATTGTCTTAAAAATGTATTCAATCACAAAACATACCCTTCATCTTGTTCTAACCTGACCCTTAAATTCCTAAAATAAGATATCGATTAATGAATCGATTTACAATTTACGCTACAGGAATTCTTAAGTAAAATCAATTACTCCCTCGAGTTAATCAATTTTTAATCATGCATAAGATAATGGAGACCTTTCCCTCACTACCGTCATGCAAGCTCTCATTACGTTCACAATTTCTTATTAAAGTTTTAATCTTTATTGCATAAAATTAATGTTTTCCTACCTCTATGCAAAACATGTAATCTCTCTATTCATAAAGATCTAATTTACTAGACAAAACCTCTTTCAATATAATAAAAACCAGACATGCAATCAATTCGCACACATAAATCAATCACAAAGACAATGAAAATACATGAATAGATGCAAAGATGTAAACAATTCATTAATTAATCAATGTTTCAGTACATGAGTTAGGGTTTCACAAGATGAGAGATATAAAGAATTACTCTTCTATGAAGTTTTCAATAAAAACAAAGAGTCTAAAGAAGTGAAAATGATTCATGATAGAAAGAGTAATCCCTTGTGTTGTTTTTTTTTTTATCTCCAATGATGTTCTGACAATTCACTTCTTGATGCTCGTAATAATGCTCCCCCTAGGCTTTTCAGAACGGACCACCAAAAAATAATATCTCTAAAATAAAACAAGGCGTCTACTTATAGTTCTGCGAAAATAAGGTTTAGCACGGTTATCAGCACGACTATGTTGAGGCCATGCTGACTTCAAAACACGTCATTTTTACTGCCTAGTTTAGCACGGCCTCTAACATAACCATGCTTGGGGTAGGGCTGGGCCATACCTTAATATAACTACTAGTCATGTTTTTTTTTGCATCCAACACTAGCATCTACTTATGCTGAAGGTTATGCTAAACTAAAAATCAATTTTCTTCATTTGTTTTTACCAAATTTCATCTCGCTTTTGCTCATATTATCCTTAAACCTTTCTTTTGTCTCCATTGAAGCTTGAAATTAAAATTTAATCATATAAGTACCCTTTTCTTCAACAAATCACATGAAATCCATATAAAATCATAACTAATAAGCACTAGAATTAAGGTTCTTCTAACACTTATCACTAATGCATCGAGATATGTGGTAAAATAGATCATTATAGTCTACTTTGTATTACATTAGATTGAAGACATGTTTATATGTTATTCGAGGAATTGATTATTTATTTTATGCTATAGAGATATACAAATATTTGTAGTTTTAGACTAATTAAATGTCTTAGTGTATCATTATTCAGTGATGATACATGGCAAATTATGACACCTTGATTTCTGAGGTGTTACATTGAAAGTAAAATGGTTTGAGGCACATTAAACGCAAATCAAGCCATCTTGGAGTGGCTAGTTTTTTTTTTTTTTTTTCCTTTAAGAGTTGGAATCAATTTCTTAATTAAGGTGATTCAAATAAACTAATTAATCACGGACTTACATAATAAATTAACTACAAGATTACAATCCTCCTAGATATTGAGAATTAATAAGTTAGATTAAGTTGGATTATAGGAAAGTTTGATAAGGAGGCATCATCTATGGGCTAAGAAAAGAGAAAAATCCTTCGTTTTATTTGAGTGCACATGTGGAGAAGGGGAAGGTCGTGAGAATAAGTGGGATCATACGTAAAAGGTTGTGAATAAGTTAGAGATTGTGGTTGGGACCCGTTGACATCTAACTTGTATGTGTATTAGCTTATGTAAATCTCATGAATTGGACACATTATTTTATCTTCCTCACCACCCGAAATGTGATGTTACCTCTTTTTTTTCCATGTCTCTCTCTCTTACCTTTTGCTTTTGTTTGCTTGCATAAGTAAGGCTTATCCGAATTTCTCTCTAATTAATTCATCACTTGTAAAGCAAGAGCAAAGGTTAGAGGCTTTAGCATCTACATCTTTATTTAATTCTTAAATCATGTACCTGGGTAAATGTGGAGATTTTATGCATAGGAATTCCTAACCTAAATCTAATTGTAATTAAATCAATTCAAATTATTTAAATTGGGTTTCAAAGCTTTACTATTTAAGCTTATTTTTAGGTCAATTTTTCCACTAGGTGTTGTTGAACAGAATAGGTGGTGATTTTAGTAGTGGTTTGTGGCCAGTGGGCATAAGTTGACATGTGGGTGAATTGATGGTGCTCAAGTTGAAACTTTGGAGTGGTGTACCATGCAAATTGCGTGTTATGTTAAGATGTGGAGGTATTGTTGCTGCAAACTCAATCTTGAAGTTAATACACAATCACAGTATTTAAGTAAGCATCTAAATTCGTACTCGTTTAACATGATCTATCTATTTTATTAACGTTGTTAAAACATATATTTTGATTAAGTAAGATTATGTTTATATTATTACATTGGTCCTTTTATTTGGTTTTTGGATAAAATCTATTACATTTTATGAGTTGTGTTTTCTTGTAAAATTATACATATGAAAACAAATAAACTCAAAAGGTTCAAAAAATATTGCATTAAGGTAAAAACCGTTAAGTGTTACAATAATTTAGAGAGAGAAACGAGAAAAACAGACACCAATAGCAAGTTACAACCAAATCTAGTCTAAATTCAAGTGAAGAAGCCTAAAAAAGTTCATTGATCTATCCTAATCCCATGAAGCTAAGAAGAAACCTTAAATAAACTCGACTAAGGAAGCTTGTACAAGGTGTATAGTTAACGAAATGGGGGTGCTATTTGCACCAAAAAGGATTTAGGGGGGAAAAAACGGACTTTGGCGAAAGATCCCCAAAAAGATTCGATCTGGTATGAGGGGTTTCATTTGAAGGAAAATCGACTATTAACTAAATTCCCGCAAACTGTTGAGGAGTAGCTACTGGTATATTTTCTTTGTACGAATCCCCAGCTTTAAATAGATTTATATATACAAAAAATGCAACCATTGGAATTAAGTGTCTTCACTTAGAAATCCAAAACTTCTAGGCGTAAGTTCATTTGAGCGAAGACCTTCGAGGACTTTATTATTATTTGAATTTTTTCCCCCCTGCAAAATGAGTACAAAATTTTGCCTAAGTACAAAACCCATATTGATATATATATATATATATATATTACAAACCACATTTTGCACCTTTAGTGGGCGTTCTCCATTTTTTATTTTTATTTATTTTTTATTTTTTATGTTAGGTCATCTCTGCTTACTCCAAGCATGTGTGTTTTGGGGTCATCTCACTAAGTAGACGAAAAGACATTTTATCTTTTGAACCCATCTATCTTAATTTCATATTCTAATAATTTGTTTTCATACTAATGGTCTCACCTATTATTGATAATCCTAGGGCTAAAACTTAACTTTTCGCCATTCTAGTGGTTGAGTTGCTCATGCTCCATCACCATTTCTTTTACATTGAACATTCTAAAGAGACCAAATCATCACATCATTGTTTATAAGGATACAGATATGGACTGGTGCGATATTGCTAGGTTTGATTTGTCTTTATCCTTCAAAAGGTGTTGCGATAAAAAGATAGGAATTATTTTGGATAGGCACTAACATAGTTTTGATTTGGTATATGATAGAGTAGGATGAGCAAGATATGTCTTTTTTGTTGGTGCTTTCTAATAATTGGCTAACATTGTCTGCATGGTTCGCATCAAGCGACAAAGGAAGCACAAACTTTATCTTTCCTTCTTGGCGATGCTACTATTTTATTAATTGGTTGCCACTATTGTGCCACTAGCAGCGTGCTACTAAGTGACCCTTTGTTCCAATTGGCGATGTCCCCTGGAAATCATGCTTTTTCCTAATGAAAGCTTCCTAAGTAATTAGTTACTTTAGGATGCATACGAAGTGTACTAGTTCATTCCGTAACTCAACAATTACGTAAAGAATACGCGCATTAATTGTCAGAATGATTTTCCTCTATAATTGTAAAGGAAAGTAAGAGAAGTGTTCATAAAACAACGACAAGAGGAGGAAAAAAAAAAAAGAAGTATAGATAAGCATGACTAGATGGTGATCATTCATTAGCTTATTAGCCACATATTCACTTTACTGAATAGGAAACCTTTCCATTCCCATTTTAATCCTCACTAAGTGTTTATTCCTAAATTTACATTGATGTAATAGCAATTCCTTAGGGCAAGAAAATCTTGCCAATTGATAAATAGTTATTCCCTAGTAGGATCTTATAAATAACAATTATTTACCTGCTCATGTCCCTTCTTCATTGCAAATCATAGAGGGGTAAATCTATATTGGACTAAGCCCACTATTAATTTATTTCTTATGTAGTCTTGACTCTTTAATTTAAGTGATAGGGCCTAGGGGTTCAATCTATATTTGAGATAACTTAAAGAGATTTGGCTTGGTAGACGCGGAACATGTATCGTTAAAACGGTTTATCTACTCTTAGCCAATCTCAAGTAGGTTCACCCTCAATAAAGTAGGTTATTTTCCTTGGATCTATTGTAAGCGCATCGGGATAACCATGAAATGAGTAAACTTAATCTTATTTGTTGATTGTTAACATGATTTGATGGATATCACCAAGCTTGAGTGTATACTAGTATAAAACTTACACGATAGAGGATAAATGTTTTATGTATTTAATATGCCATGTCATCAAGATCTAATCATATTATATTGGAGCTATAATGTCATCCTGAATTTGCACTACTTTACATAACGTTCACTCTCCATATAAATCACCAAAAATTTTCATCATTTATTTGAACTACTAAAATTTTCCATCTTCTATTTGAACTTAACATCAAACATTTATTTCTAGTATGTAATTTATTGTATACATAGTGCATATATGAATAGGTTTTCCAAACATTACCGGCCCTTCCATTTCACTGAATGTAAAAGACTCATAACATAACTGTCTCTTCTTTCTCATGTGACAATTTAATGGCAACAATCACAAGTGAAGTTTCCTTCTCACCAAGAATGCATACTTCAAATGAGCAAGTAGTTGTTTCAATTCTAATTTAGGTGGTACCTCTATAGAGGTGTAAGGTTTCTCAAGGCTAGTTTCAATTTCAAGAATCTAAGGAGGTCCCAAGCAAACCCTATTCACTTCTTCCATTACATCTTCAGCCAGGAAGCAATCATCTTCCTTAGTGAAAATCTTATTCATTCCTAGATCCTCTTCATCACTTATTTCAACTATCAACTTCTCCTTAAATTACTCATTCTCTTCCTCATCACTCCACTTTTGCTTTAGAACCCATTGGTTATAATTCATTGAACTAAATTCTTCTCCTTGAGATTCTTCCATTATGCAGTAAAAAACATCCATGAGATTGCATCTGTCCATGTCTTGAGGTAATCTCATTACCTTTGCAACTTCAATGGTGATTTGCTTGTTTAGTGATAAAAGTGTAATCTTATCTTCATTCTCATCAATCATAACCTTTCTTGTAGTTAAAAATGGTCTTCCCAAAATTAATGGGACTTCTCTATCTACATTCATGTCCATTACCACAAAGTCTACAAGGAAAACACATTTTCCAATAGTAACAAGCACATCTTTAGCAATTCCCTTAGGGTATTTAATACTCCCATTAGTTAACTAAAGGGACATGTTAGTAGGATTACACTCTTTTAGTCCAAGTTAGTTAAAAACCAATAAGGGCATTAAGTTTATACTTGCCCTTGAATCACATAGTGCTTTACTAACATATGAGTCTTCAATTGTGAAGGTATCACTAAACTCCTATGGTCCCCTACTTTCTATAGAAGTTTGCTTCGTAAAATTGTTGAACATTCTTCTATGAGCATCACCATTTCCCTATCTATACATGTCTTTCTATTTAAGACTTGCTTCATGAATTTGATGTATGATGGCATTTATTGCAAAGCATCAAAAAGTGAAATATTGATATGTAATTGCTTAAATGTCTCTATAAACTTAGCAAATTGCTTATCTAGCTTATGTTGCTTTAAACTCATTAGAAATGGAATAGGTGGTACATATTCCTTGACTTTGGCCTACTTTTCATGAGAAGGATTCATTATCTGCTCTTTTTCTTACTCATATTCCCTAGGTTCGACTCTTTTTTCTTTTGACTCTTTCTATTTCCTTAGGGGTGATTACCTTATATCCCTTCCACTTCGTAGGTTTATAGTTTCCACCTTGTCTAATATCACCTCTTTGGTCTCTTCACTTGATGAATTTCTACACAATACATGAAATGCTTATGTAAGTTTCCACAACTGACTTTCCAATGTAGAGCACCACTCCTCATGGTTTTAGAGAAATTCCTTTATCATCTCTTGTGCCTCCATTCACATCTTTCTAGTATCCCTTAAGGATCGTCTAAAGGAGTGCCTAGAAGAACTTCTAATTGAACTTCCTTTTGATACGAAATCGGTTTGCTCGAATTCCTAACTGATACGAACCACGCCAACGTGTGACGAAACCCAATACCAATACGTTCGGAATTCGCTACCTAAGATGCCAAACACACTCAAGTGGAAACTGCGACCCGTTGTCTATAAGCGAGACAAGAACCTTGGTATAATATGAAGATGCCACAATCGGGATGAAAGACCGATTGATAAGTCGGGATAAACGCCATGGAAGAAAAATCCGATAAGTTCTAGATTAGTTTTTTAAAGAACCAAGAGAGGAATTCTCTCAAAAGTGTTTTTTCAAACTTTAATGTTGTATGTTCTATATCTTTTCTGTTCTAAACCCTAGGAGCTTTATACTAGGGTTTACAATTCGTAACAATAAAGCCCAAAATGACATCACTTCAATAAGTTGCGTAAAAATAACAAAAACAAGACATAAAAGCTGGCGGTGTTGGAATGAAGGCCGGCAGCCTTGAGCCGGCGTTGGAGACATACACGGCCGTATACTTCTAGACGTATATCTTTCTGAGGATTTTCTTGACACCATACACGGCCATGCCTTTTAGCCGTGTATATGGCCGTGTATGATTTTGTGTAACCTTCAGACTCCTACACGGCCTTGCCTTGAAAAGACACACCCTCATCAACCCGTATCCTTTATGACTTGTACAAGAGTAAGGGCCTTCCCATGGTTGTTCCAATCCTTTCCAACTTCATGATTGCTCCAATCCTTTCCGGCTTCATGGACATCCTTTATCAACCCGTTAAGTGCTTCCTTAAATCGTTTTTGCTTGATTTCTCGTAATCGGTCCAGGTGGCACTTCAAGAGGATCCACATTCCATCTTTTGGCTTGGCTCCCATCATGGATCTCATCATTCCCCTCCTCTTGAAAAGGATTTATCCTCAAATCATCGCCTGCATCAAAAGGACTTAGATCAGTAACATTAAACGTAGCACTTACTTGATACTCACCAGGCAAATCTATCTTGTATGCATTATCATTGATGCGCTCAAGAATTTGAAATGGTCCATCGCTTCTAGGAAGTAGTTTAGATCGACTGATCGTTGCCAACCGTAGTTTTAATATTTATAATGCCTGTTCCTAATTCTAACTACGTTGCAATAGCCAAGTGTACCTACCGTGGACGTAATATAGTGTTAAGTACAGGGTCGTCCCATAGAGATACACCAACTACTAGTACTAACTCCGTTCCTATTATCTAACCGACGTTTGAATATGTTGGTTGAAACTTAATTACTCTAATCTTAAAACTAATAACTCGCTAACAACAATGGTTCTGAAGATTTATCAATTAACAAAAGCAACCTAGATCTTATTCTACTCCTTCTCCATCATGTAATTCATTAGATTTATGAAGATTGGCATAGTTAACTTCTTATACTGTCAAATTCTCTAGTCAAGTTAACTACGTTCTCAAGTATATTAACCTATTTAATCCTCGGTTTATCAAATAGGATCTCTCCTTAGTTAATAGCAACCTAGAATTGCATAAAGCACATGAATTCGCATCAAAATAATCAATGTAAACAGAAGACTCTTGTTTCCTATCTCCAGAAGAACAATCAAATCTCATTAATTGCATTAAATCTAATCATAAGAGCAATTTCTCAATTAACTAATATGATATCATGCATAAATTCATATTCCGGATCTATGAATCTAAGAAACAATTGAAGGGCATGCAATTAATCATAAGAAAGTCAACAACTTCGTATTAAAAACCGGATCTTCATCACATGACAGAGAAGTTTCAAATAAAATCTAGATTTAGAGTCTACTCCTCCATAAATTGGACAAAAGAAATACAATTACGGGAAGAATAAATAAAATTCATAGTCACAACCCTTAAAGATAGAATCTTCTTCTTCGTGGGTCTTCAATCTCCTTTGGAATTGACAGAATCTTCTTTCCCCTGCTATTACGAGAGTCAGAGAAAGTACAAAATTCGTCACCTTTTTTTCTAGGGCAACTAACGGTTTATTTATACATGTAACCGGGTTGGATACATACACAAGCGGATACACGAGTAGTGTATCTCATTCGTGTATCTCATGCTTTCTTCCAAGTGTCCTTATGTGAATATATACGAGCAAGTACATGGGAGTGTACATTGGTCGTGTATTTGAAACATCGTTGAACAGCAGCAAAACTTATATACACAAGTAAAGTACATGGGCATGTACTTTGCTCGTGTACTTTCCAGACATCCACTTCTATATACACAAGCAAAGTACATGGGTGTGTACTTTGCTCGTGTACTTTCCAGACATCCACTTCAGTATACACAAGCAAAGTACATGGGCGTGTATCTCGCTCATATACTTTCCAGACATCCACTTCAGTATACACAAGCAAAGTACATGGGCGTGTATCTCGCTTGTGTACTTTCCAGAATTCTTTTCTTCACAGGTATTGTATCCAATTCCTTCCAAACTTGATCCGACTCTTCAAAACTCCTTCCTTTAGCTCCAAAATACTCTAGAAAATCCTGAAATTAACATTAATTCCATTAAGCATCCTTTTCTTCAACAAATCATCTAAAAATTCAACAATAAAGCACAATTTCATTACTCTAGATAAAGGTATTTTGCGACTTATCATCGACACTGCACAGGAAACCGCTCTTTGCGCATGTGAACCCAAACCCAGTCTCCAGGTTCAAAGACAGCTTGTCGACGACCCTTGTTGGCTTGCTTCACATACTGCTCTGTTCTTCGCTCAATGTTTAGCCTTGCCTTCTCATGGATTTTTTAACAAATTCTCTTTCTTCTTGCCATCTAGATTAACATACTTAGAAATAGGCAGAGGTGATAAATCCAAAGGAGTTAGTGGATTAAAACCATACACAATTTCAAAAGGAGTAAATTTAGTAGCAGAATGCATTGTACGATTATAGGCAAATTCAACATGCGGCAAACAATCCTCCCAACTTTTAATGTTCTTTTTAATGATAGCCCTCAACAAAGTAGATAAAGTTCGATTTACTACCTCAGTTTGACCATCAGTCTGTGGATGACAAGTAGTAGAAAACAATAACTCAGTTCCTAACTTAGCCCACAAGGTCTTCCAGAAGTAGCTCAAGAACTTAGCATCTCTATCCGATACGATTGTTCTAGGCATACCATGTAATCTCACAACTTCCCTAAAGAACAAATTAGCAATATTGCAAGCATCATCTGTTTTGTGACAAGGAATGAAATGTGCCATCTTAGAAAAATCTATCCACAACTACAAAAATAGAATCTCGACCATGTCTAGACCTAGGTAATCCTAATACAAAATCCATGGAAATATCTACCAAGGCTCATGAGGAATGGGAAGTGGCGTATAAAGCCCTTGAGGTTGGACTCTAGATTTTGCCTGCTTACACATGACACATCACTCACAAATCCTCTCAACATCTCGTTTCATGTGAGGCCAATAAAAGTGTTCCTGCAATAGCCCTAAGGTTTTAGCTACTCCAAATTGTCCCATTAAACCTCCTCCATGAGACTCCCTCACTAGTAATTCTCTTAAAGAACAAATTGGAATGCATAACTTACTCTCCCTAAACAAGAATCCTTCATGTTTATAAAATTTACCATGCCCACTCTTCTTACAATGCACATACTCCTCACAAAAATCTCGATCAACAGCATACAATTCCTTAATGTGCTCAAAACCAAGCAATCTAGAACTAAGAGTAGAGATAAGAGCATACCTTCTAGAAAGTGCATCAGCAACGACATTCTCTTCACCTTGCTTGTAGTGGATGACATAGGGAAATGTTTCGATGAACTCCACCCAACGAGCATGCCTTTTGTTTAGCTTATGTTGTCCCTTTAAGTACTTCAAGGATTCATGGTCAGTGTGGATCACAAACTCTTTTGGCCAAAGATAGTGTTACCAAGTCTCCAGTGCTTGAACCAATGCATATAACTCCTTGTCATAAGTAGGGTAGTTCAAGGTTGCCCCACTTAGCTTCTCGCTAAAGAATGCAATTGGTCTTCTCTCCTGCATGAGCACTGCTCCAATACCTAATCTTGAAGCATCACACTCAATTTCAAACGTTTTACAGAAATTAGGTAAAGCAAGTAATGGCGCCTGAGTCAGCTTATTTTTAAGCGTTTGAAAGGCCTTCTCTTGTTGCTCTCCCTATCTGAACCCCACGTTCTTCTTAATTACCTCAGTATGTGGAGCTACAATGGTGCCGAAATCCTTCACAAACCTCCTGTAAAAGCTCATTAGTCCATGGAAACTCCGCACATTACCTACATTAGTTGGACTAGGCCATTCTTGGATCGCACGAATCTTTTCTTCATCAACCTGTATTCCCTGTGCACTAACAACAAAACTAAGAAACACAAGTTTGTCTGTGAAAAAAGTGCACTTCTTGAGGTTAGCATATAATTGCTCCTTTTGAAGCACTTCTAAAACATCCCTCAAGTGAGATATATGGTCTTCCAAACTCTTGCTGTAAATGAGAATATCATCAAAATAGACAACCACAAATTTGCCAATAAAAGTCCTCAAAACATGGTTCATAAGTCTCATAAAAGTACTAGGTGCGTTAGTTAAACCGAAAGGCATTACTAACCACTCATATAATCCATATTTTGTTTTGAATGCGGTTTTCCATTCATCACCTTCTTTCATTCTAATTTGGTGATATCCACTTTTCAGATCAATTTTAGAAAAGACACTAGACCCATGTAACTCATCTAACATGTCATCTAAGTAAGGAATGGAATGACGATACTTTACCGTGATGTTGTTGATGGCGCGGCAGTCAACACACATTCTCCATGACCCATCCTTCTTAGGCACCAAAATCACAGGTACTGCGCATGGACTCATGCTTTCTCTCACATACCCCTTCTCCATTAATTCATTGACCTACCTTTGGAGTTCCTTTGTCTCCTCTGGATTGCTCCTATAAGCAGGTTTATTTGGAATCGATACTCCGAGTACTAGGTCAATCTGGTGCTCAATACCACGAATAGGTGGTAATCCCTTTGGAATCTCCTCAGGGAACACATCTTTAAAGTCCTGCACAATAGACACAACCACACTAGGCAAAGAGTTAAATAGTTCATTAGTATTCAAACAAGTTTCCTTAAAAACCAGCACAACATAGGTTGCTTCATCATTAACTCTCTCCTCACTACACTCGCTCTTGCCACACAACTCTCCTTTTGCAAGGCTGCACTCTCCTTTTCACTCACCACCAAAGTTGATCCCCCTTCAACTTGGTCTCTCACACTCTTTCCAGCCTTCCTCTCTTTTTCCTTTTGATATCGACTTTTGTGTTCCTTTTCTTTCTCACTGTCTTTTGCTCTCTCACTCTCCCTCTATTTTTCACTCACCTTATATTTTACAAAAGACTGTTGTAGCTGCAACTGATCCTCATACACCTGTTTAGGTGTTAAGGGTTTAAGATTAAAGCTTTTCCCTTGGTGAACAAGCGTATACTTGTTAGAAAAGCCATCATGAATAACCTTCCTATCAAATTGCCATGGTCTCCCCAACAACACATGATACGCTTGCATTGGGACTACATCGCATAACACCTCATCCTCATACCTACCAATGCGAAAAGCATTCAAGGCTTGCTTACTCACCTTAGTCTCGCCACTATCATTCAGCCATTGCAATTTATATGGACTAAGGTGTTTAGTAGTCTTGAGTCCAAGCCTCTCGACAATAAAATGACTCACCACATTAGTGCAACTTCCTCCATCAATGACCAAACTGCAAATATGATCACCTAGATAACATCTAGTATCAAAGATATTCTCTCGTTGCACCTCCTCTTCTTCCTTCACACATTCAAAGCTCTCTTTACTACTGCCACTAACCTCCCTACTGCAAGCTCCTCATCATCACTAGCATCCTCTAATGGAGGCATATCATCTTCTTCACTATCCCCCTCAGTCTCATACTCACCATCATCACGCAAAATCTTCACACGCCTATTTGGACATTGACTAGCAATACGTCCTCTACCTTGGCATTTAAAACATCTAATGTCACGATTTCTAGGAGTAGAAGAGTCAGGTTTACCTTGGTTACCAGGAGTAGAACCCGCTTGCCTCTACTCTCCTTTCGGTTTAGTGGGTAAAGGCTTTTTTTCCTTCTTCCATTGGTTAGTCTTCCAGGTGGATGAACCAGTAACCTGTTGAAACTGTGCATTACTACTACCTTTTTCTTGTGCTGGTTCTCAACCTTTATAGCCATATGAACCATATCTTCCAATTCTACATAATGCTGCAATTCAATGACATTTTGAATTTCTCTATTTAATCTAGCAAGAAACTTAGCCATGGTAGCCTCTCTATCCTCCTCTACATTCGCCCTGATCATCGTTACTTCCATCTCCTTGAAATACTCATCCACGCTTCGGCTTCCCTGCTTAAGAGTTTGCAATTGGTTGTGCAATTCACGATAGTAATATGCAAGCACAAACCGCTTCTTCATCACCCTTTTCATCTCTTCCCAAGACTCAATAGGTGGTTCACCATTCCTTCTTCTATTCAACATTAGTTGATCCCACCACACTATGGCATAATCCGAAAATTCAATGGCAGCAAGTTTCACTTTCTTTCTCCCACTATAGTTATGACAATCAAACACCATCTCTACCTTCTTCTCTCACTCTAAGTACGCCTTGGGATCATTCTTCCCTTGGAAAGGAGGAATCTTCAACTTTATACTACTCAGTTGATTATCCTCTCTATTCCTATCCCTCTATCTTCCCAATCCCTAGTTCCTCTATTCCTACCACTATAACCTCTATAACTCCCGACAGAAGGTTCATCAAATTCATCATCAGACATTTCATCTCCACCCCTTTGTACTCTCCTAGAACAACTCTCCCTCTTATTCCCTTAGAAGACGTTTTTAGATTGCTCTAGTCTTTGTTCCACCGTCTCATGAATTTGTTCCATGCCCTCCTGAAATATCCTCTTCATCTCACCCTTCAATGCTTCAATCACTAACCTAGCATCAAACCTTCCCCTCTTACTTTCAGGAGAATGTTGCCTCGACATAGTTCTTGCAGAAAAGATTAGTACTAACACAAATATATATAATTAAGCCTCACGATACACTCCCTTACGTGTTTCGCTCAAAGGATGATATCACACAGTCACTCGTGTATTCTAAAGTAATGATGATATCAACTCACCAATTCCTCTTCTCAATTCTCTTAGAACTAACCCAAACTACACTAATTCCCTTCCGTAGAATTCAAAACAACTCTAAGGCTCGAAATTTTTTTCCTCTTTTTCTTTCAGATTTTTTTTTTCACCTTTGTTTGCTACTCTTGATCACGTTCCCCTTTTCTTTTACTTTTTTGTCGTGATTCTTCCTTTTTTTTTGTAACAAAATTGAATAGTAGGTACTACACTTTCAATAAACAATTAACACTATGAAATTGAATATGAACAATTGATATAAACGATTAGAGTTAGGGTGTTGATGTTACCTTCCTCAAATCGAACTAATGTTTAACAAACCTAGGCTCTGATACCAAACTGATACGAAATCGGTTTGCTCGGATTCCTAACAGATATGAACCACGCCAACGTATGACGAAACTCAATACCAATACGTTCGGAATTCGCTACCTAAGATGCCAAACACACTCAAGTGGAAACCACGACCCGTTGTCTATAAGCGAGACAAGAACCTTGGTATAATATGAAGACGCCACAATCGGGATGAAAGACCGATTGATAAGTCGGGATGAATGCCACGGAAGAAAAATCCGATAAGTTCTAGATTAGTTCTTTAATGAACCAAGAGAGGAATTCTCTCAAAAGTGTTTTTCCAAACTTGAATGTTGTATGTTCTATATCTTTTCTGTTCTAAACCCTAGGAGCTTTATACTAGGGTTTACAATTCATAACAATAAAGCCCAAAACAACATCACTTCAATAAGTTGCGTAAAAATAACAAAAACAAGACATGAAGGCCGGCGACGTTGGAATGAAGGCCGGCGGCCTTGAGCCGGCGTTGGTGACATACACGGCCATGTACTTCTAGACGTATATCTTTCTAGGGATTTTCTTGACACCATACACGACCATGCCTTTTAGCCGTGTATATGGCCGTGTATGATTCTGTGTAACCTTCAGATTCCTACACGGTCGTGCCTTGAAAAGACACGCCCTCATCAACCCTTATCCTTTATGACTTGTACAAGAGCAAGGGCCTTCCCATGGTTGTTCCAATCCTTTCCAACTTCATGATTGCTCCAATCCTTTCCGGCTTCATGGACATCCTTTATCAACCCATTAAGTGCTTCCTTGAATCGTTTTCGCTCGATTTCTCGTAATCGGTCCAGGTGGCACTTCAAGCGGATCCACATTCCATCTTTTGGCTTGGCTCCCATCATGGATCTCATCACCTTTTGATTGGCCAGGTGATGATATAGAGAGTGAATTGGAGAACTCCTACAAGATGAACTTAAAGAATGTCTATAGATTCTCAACCACCTTAATTTTAGATAATCTAGTTCACCATGATTCATTTGACATTCTACACAAACTTCAACAGGATTTACATTGAGAATATAAACATATGTGATCCTCTTATGTTTATTGAGTTGTTTAGATAACATTGCAACTTGCCTTTTTAGTTCACTCAATTCTTCATTTTCTATTATTTGCTTTATGGTTTTCATGGTACCTCTTCGCTTTTGTCAATCTCTTGCATTAGTAGTCATTACCTCAAAAGATCCCTAACTTGCTTAGGGGTTTTTAGCATTAAACTCTCTCCTGAAGTAGTATCCACCATCAATCTTTCTTGATAGTTTAGACTGTCATGGAATATCACATAGTAGTCTAAATCTTGATTCTATAGAGAATGACAATGTATAGAATTTGTAAAATCATATAAAACCACAAAGAACCGGTGGAATTGGAAACTTTTAGAATTGTACACCTAAACTCATAATTCTTTCAAAAGTCTACACTTAAATAATTTTGTATCTATTTTGACAATGAAAAGCCTCATAAAAAGTAAATTTGTGAAATCATATAGTTGTAATTTTAACAACCATGGAATATTTGCACGTGATACCATTGGGAAAAGTAATGACAAGGAAATAATCTTAGTAATCCCTTATACCTTTCCCATGAGTCGCAGAATGATTCTTTTTCTCCCTGCTTGAAAGTAGCTATCATGATTTGATTTGGAGTCTAATAGTTTTACCAAGTGAAAAGAAGTGAGATGAAAACCTTGTAGCTAAATCTCCCTATGTGTCAATACTCTGAGCTTAAAATTCATTGAACAAACTCTTTGCTTTTCCTTTTAATGAGAATGGGAATAATCTCAATCTCAATGCATCCACATAAATGTCCCAGTATTCTATAGTTGAATATAGGTGAAGAAATTCTTAAATATGCTCATTCAAGTCCTCATAAATTTGTCCTTCAAACTATTCAATTTAAACCATTCATATCTTGCTAGGTTTTAGTTTTGAATTCCATAGTCTACATTTCTAGTGGATTCAACACTAAAGAGACATCTCTAGCTACTAGGACTTCCTACAATATAACTTCAATAGTCAAAAGTAGTTTAATACTTATATTTCCCAATACAAAATCCTAAAGTCTACTCCTTGAAATCTAACTAAACCACCACAATTACAACCTATAAAAAACATAAATATGTCCTACAAAGTCTTAGCTCAATCTTAGATTATCTAGGGGTAAAATCAGCTCAACATAAGTTTCAACAAATAAAGTTTCAAACTTTATCAAAAAAATCAACAATAAAAACAAGAGAACTCAACCAATAACTTTATTTTCACAAAGCACAAATAAATTTCAAGAAAAAAACTAAACTACTCTAACTAAATAAAAAGATAAATAAATGCCTAGGCTTAGAGTTCTCAGCTAGTCTAATACTAGCAAATTGTCATTTCTTTCCTAGCAACGATGCCAAAAGCTGACAATATGTTGACACCACTATTAAGAAAAAAAGTGATTTAGAATTTATTGCATATCTTAACCAACCAATGAACCAAATTGTATTACAATAATAAAATTGGTGAGTTCCACCAAGTTGATCTCTTAAGGAAAAAACAAGGGCAATAGCTAAATACTAGACTATATGTACTACTCTAATCTATGTGAAATAATAACTAGAGTATGAAATTGTGTAAACAAGGCAAACTAAGCTAATTAATATGAAACCAATAATTAAAAGAAAAAATTGTGGATTTAGTATATCATATCCTTTAATTTCCATTACACTGGATGTGATAGAGTTAATTTAGGTAGTATTTTAATAAATTTTAGCCAAACTTACTTGAACTTATCCCCAGTTAAAGGCAATGACATTCTTTCACTATAGCTAATTCTCTGGTCAAACATTTAATTGTTGTCACCAACGGAATTCTCTAGTTGCAAATATGAGTTAAACACAATCAAGTTGAATAACCCATATTTCTAATTGCATAAAACATGTGAGTACAAGTGTTTTTAGCCAAACCTAATGTCACTCGTGATTTGAAAATACCCTAGCTACTTAACGAGTGTTTAATATCGGTCAAAGCTATCAAATCCTCTCATTTGCAAAAGCTTGAGGCTTAGTAATGATTTAAACAAACCTATAAGAACAACTATGCACAAATACCATGTAAACACATACCTATTTAACAAATATACATAATTCATACATTATCCATCATTAGCTACAAAACAAACTCACTAAAAACTGCATAGCCATTAATAGTAAACATAATAAAAGCAAAAAGAAGAAAGATTTAACTTAAAACATCGTGAAGATAAGGTTTAGAAATAAGCAAGTTTTTAGATAGAAAAAAGTTATGGAATCCTTGAAGCAATCTAAACCAAATAGCACTTCCAAGCTTTAAATCTTTGAGAAAATTATTGAAACTACACAAAACTAACTTAAATTACCTTAAACCCTACAAAAAATAAAGACAAAAACTTTAAACTATGTTGAATGAAGTGGTTGCATTCTTTTGTTAACAAGGTTTTGTAGAAATCTATAATTAGGTCATACTGACTTGTCAATAACGTGTCTACCAACCTATTAGTAGATATGTGTCATGCGCTTGACCACTGCATAAACGAAATGGTGTGCTTTCATCTAAAAAGCTCTAACTAAGGTTTGAGTTATCTACTAGTTGACATTGTCATTGGTATTCATGAGAAGAGATAATCATCTTGGTAAAAAAATTCATTTCCTCTACCATCTATTCTTGATCAATTAGCAGAGTGAATGCTAATGCCTAATGCTCTAAGTCTTATCAATAGAATGGTAGGATTGCTACTAACAAGTCAATAGAACTTAATTCTTGATTCCTTTGTATAGACTCTCCTATTTTGCTAAGTGGGGGCTACCATTCAATGATAGTCCCCCCTTGCACTTGCACAAGACATGTAAATTCAATACTTTTTACACATAAATGTAATCATTTTTATCATTTTCATAATTTTAATATGGTTCGTCCATTTTGTGCACAATCATCACTTTTATCCTAAATTTAACCAATATAGCTCAAAACTTATGCACAAGTAGGACTTTTAAATTGGGAAAGTTTTTAAAATTTTTCATGTTATCAAATAGTATTTCTAATTTAAAGCTTTTGTAAAATAAAAATGAGTAGGCCCATTTGAAGACCAAAGCCCACTCAAGGACTGTGGAGTCTAAGGCTTATAGTGGTTGCCAAAATAGCTTATAGATATTTTATTTTCCAATTAACCTTCCAAAATGGGCTTTTAAGCTAACTACACATTTTAGATTGGCTCATGATCAATTCATCTTTATTTTTATGGATATAATTCCATGCATTGCAAATTTGCATGCTAGTATACATGCTTAGGTGAGAACATAACTATTAAAAAACAAACCACTCCTAAAAGAACTAAGTCACAAATTGGTGATGATCTCAAACCTATATGGCTAGTCAAATATTAATTGTGTAGTTCTTACATTAGCTAGGTTTGTGAATAGAGACTTATTGTGCTTCTAGATAGTGAAAAGGAAAGACTTAAAACCTATCACCTAGTACTGATATAATATATGTTTTAGTTAAATAATCTCATGTTCTTAGTATATACCTTAGCTCTAGGCATATGTTAAATTGATTTATAGTCACATATGATTCTTGTTATGATAGGTTAATTAATTAACTCATTGGGGATTAACTAATGTTAAATTGATTAATTACCATGATGTATAAGTTTATGTAAGCTAATTGGTCAACAAAGGGCGTTTGACAAAAGCTAATCTCAAACTTCAATCTAAGTGCCATAAGGCAATTGATGAGGTTTAAAGGCTTACTTAAAACTTGAAATTCCTAGGTCAGTGCATTAGCCAAGTGCAAATTTCACTATTTATGGATCTTGGACCCACTAAGGAAACCTTCTATTGTGGAATCCCCAATTCATAAACTAGGAGATAGTGAAGTTAATTAAAATAGCAAGAGCTTACAAGAAAGACCTTTAATTGATCAAAACTCAAAATAAACCTTAATTTTGTTTAATGTAGATAATGGCTAAAACCAAAACCCTTAATCTAATAAACATTAACTCAAATCTCTTTAATGAATATCAACATGTCATAGAAGAAGAGATTCCATCTAGGCCCAATGGTTAAGCTTCCTTTGCTAAGAAGCATAAATGTGTGAGTTGTCTTGAGGAGGCCAAGTGTTGTCTCGTATGCATAATAAAGTTAGAATACTTGAAATCAAGGTCATATGATGATCTCACAATTAACATAGTTGAGACATCACTTCCTAGGCTCCCATTTCTTATCAATTCAAGCATCATCAATTCCTTCCTTTATGAACTAGAGTGATTGATCTATAAACCTTAAATCATCATACACTCTCTACATGGATCATTATGCTTTCATATTACAACAATACAACTTATTTAAAAGTTGTTATCAAGCTAGTTATTGCATGTGATTGAAGCACCCATGACTTGTAAGGAAGAGTTAAGATGGGGTTTGTTTATCTCATTCAAGGAGGTTATATAGCCTAGGTTACCAATATAAGTGACTTGGAAGCCTACAACCATGGTAGGATTATTCGATTCTAAGTAGATGATGCATTCGTGTTGAAAATGATCCAAGATATCAAAATAGAAAAACAAAATCACATACATTGGTTTACAATAGGTATAGATCATAATGATCATTCATGAAGTATTGGGTGGTTTAAAGAACATAGTTAATTGTCCTAAGACTTTGTGCCTACATGTGGTATAATTGCTATAAAGGGACCACTACTAAATTACACACAATAGTAAAGGGTTTCAAGGTTGAGCATAGAGTGCAAGATGCTAAGGAAACATGAGTTGGACTACTTAGAATAGATTAATTTAATTTAGAGTTAAAATTGAATAGATGATCAAGGTACATTGAATAAATTAATTGATTATAGTTTTGGAGGTAGAATTGATGATAAGATCAAGGTACTTCTAGAAAACCAGAAATCAATAAAAAAGGTAGAATTGAGTCAAAATGATTTAAACAAGGCTATAATAAGTTTCCCTTTTCTTAAGTGACAGCTAAAGCCTTTTAAGAGTGGATTGAATTTTAATTTAGTGGTCTAAAGTTTACTTAAGCCTAAGCCATGTGCAAATGGGCATATGTGTGAGGTTAGGTAAGTATGTTAAGCGATGTGGTACTTTCATAAGCCAATAGTAAAATGTGAGTGACATGGATCAACGCATGTAAACCATTCATTTAGACAATCAAAGGGTTTACAATGACCCATTCTTTCATAAGAAGAAAAAAAAAATTCTAGTGCATGTGAATGTGACATGTCTACTAATGTAAGAACACAAATAAATTGTTGAGAATGTTTTGCTTCCTCTCTTGCTTCATTGTCATCACTCTTTGTTATTCTCGTTAGCTTTTCACTTCATTGTATTTTTCTTCCAAAATTCCTTCTTAATTACTTTGTAGGTATTAATCTAAAGTTTAGTTTAGGATCTATAACTTTAGTCCTTAAACTAATACTAAAAACAAACATGTTTTCGAGATTTTAGAGAATTACTATTTTGAAATCTCTAAACTTGTTATAACAAGTTGATTTTAATTAAAAAATTGAATCCAAGCATGAATGAGTAATGCTTTGTTGTTGTTTTTCCACCTTGAAACCAATAATATAGTGGTTGTTATTTAGGGTGGTTCAACTGAAACATAGTGCATCTTCTTTGCATTGTGTTAGTATCTTAATGGCAAGTTGAGTGGTTGATGTGCCTAACCAATTAGATAGTAAACACATCAATTAAGTCGCATGAATAACCAACTCCAACAATAAATGGCGTGTTCAAATTACTTCACAATTGAAGTCCAATTCACTAATTTGAACATTGAATTGATGTAAGGAACAAACAAGTGTATAAACTTCAATGGAATAACATGGAACTAGAATTCAATCTCAATTTAAAATGATCAAATCTAAAAATAACGAACCCTAATTCATGTGATAAGAACAAGTAACTAACAAATTGTACTTAGATATTACTCACTAAATACAATTTGTTAAAACAACAAGAGTAAGATTGATATGACTCACATTCTACTCTAGTTGATTCTTACTACAATTTCACTAAGAAATTGATAAGAGATCTGTGTATGCAAAGGACAAACCGTCATGACATAAAGTGTATGATTTTCTCAATTGTCAAAAAGCTCCTCAAAAACCCTAGTTAGCAAGTATTAATACTTACTCTAATTAGGGTAAAAATAACACAAAAAATATAAGGATGCCACTTAAGTGGCCAGTTTTCCAAGACACAAAATACAAGTACAAAATAAAATGGTCGGTTCCCATAAGCAACAATTACAATTACAAATGTTCTTTAAGTGGCCGGTTATTTATTTCAATTGAACAATTTGTGGGCCGTTAAATGTAACTTTAAGAATGTCTCATAATTTGATCCTTAGTGCATGTTATTTGGCCAATGTGTAACACCGATAAATGTACTTGCTGAAGTGCAAAATGAAACATTATTAGATAAAATGTGGCCATATGTGGATTTTTTGGCTCATGCATCCAAGTTAGGTTTCCCTACTACAAGAACCACGAGTTGATTCCCATCATCTCTTTGGGCCTTTGAAAGATGTTCCCTCAAATCTAAGGGGTCTTCTCTTGGACTGAAACCCAGTGTTTGTGTTTGCTTTTTGGCTGGAAGTTTGGAAGAGCTAGAAGTGTTTCTAATATGTTCCTGGAAAGAGCGAACCTCAAATGGAGACATAGGAGTCAAGACAATCCATATACCATCCTTTTGAAACATGTAAGTGTTTCTGAACCTTCATGTAACACCTTTCTATCAAATAACCACGGTCTACCCAATAGCATATAAAAGCCGCACATAGAAAGTACATCACAGATAATCTCATCACTGTATTTATCACCTACACAGAATGGCATCTTTACCCTCTGTGTAACATATAAACTTCCTCGGTTATCTAACTAATGCAATTTATAAGGATTAGGATGTGGGCTAGTGGCTAGTTGTAAATTATCTACTAATGCAGTAGATATGACATTAGTGTAATTACCACCATCAATGAAAAGTACACAATGGTTACCTCGAATCCGACAAAGTGTGTGGAACAAATTCTCCCTCGTATGTCCCTAGAATCTGGAGATAAAGTCATAACCTTGCACAACACATTAATAGGTAAGTAATTTTCACACTTTTTGTCCTCATGTGTCTCAGCGTTCTGATCATCATAATACTCCTATAAGGCCATGGATAAATCTATAGGCTCAACAATTTCTTCCTCATCATCTTCTTCATTGCCCTCCATAACAATTATCACCCTTTTATTGGGATACTATGAGGTCATATGTCCAAATCCCATGCATTTGAAACATTTAATCTAGTGCATCTTCCCACTGGTTGATCCTAGTGCTGTTTGCCTAAAATTAGGTCAAACTACCTCTTTGCCTTTCCCAGAAACATTTTTCTCTTTTTCAATGCTAAGAATAACTCTGTCTACGGCCTTAGCATGCTCCCTTTGGTCTACCCATCTAACTATCTGCCCTTATGGGTTTAGTAGTAGTACTATGTCTGTTAGTAGTGACCTAGAATGGATTGGATTACCTCTGCCTTTCCACTTTCAAAGCTAACTGTATAGCCTCATCAAGTGTACTATACTTTTGTAGCTTAACAACACAGGTAATCTTGTATTTCAACCTAGATATAAAGCGTACTAGGGTTTGTTCAGGAGGCTCAACTGATCCACGTCTGATCATCAATGTTTCAAACTCCTGTATGCAGTCATCTACTGTTTTGCCTCCCTGCCTCAATGTTCGGAGATGCATAAATAATTCCTACCTGTAGTGTTCGGGTATGAACCTTTTCCATAGAACTCATTGATGTCTCTCTAGGTGTGTATTTTAGCCTCTCCATCCCTTCTCCTATTGATCACCTAATTCTTCCACCACAAGGCGGCATAATCTATGAACTCCACAACTGCAAGACGAACCTTGGTATTATCATTAATCTCATAACACTTGAAAAGACCCTCAACTTTGTCTTCCCAATCCAGATAATCATCTGTTGAGCCCCTACCATCAAATGAAGGCATCTACAGTTTAACATACTCTAATCCGGTGGCCTAAAATCCTTATTCAGGTATGGATTAACCCAAAAATTATCATCTCTTTCCTTCTTAAGAGCATGATGATCTCCTTCCCATATTTCCTCCTATTGCTCCCACCCTTTGAATGTTCTGAGGAGCTACTCTAGGTGGTGGTGCTTGAGGATTTGCCACTAGTGGTTGTGGCATCATCATCTTATCTATCCTTGTTGCTAATGTAGCAACAATGGTGGTAAGGTCCTGAATCTGTGCCTCCAAAGTTCTTCTACCTACAATCCGATGACCCTATCCACCACTAACTTGGCTATTAGCCTCATTGCCAATTCCCCCATCCACACTATCATTCAACATAGTTATGGACTTGATTTTTTTAATTACAAAGATAATTCAAAGCAATGTAGTATACCCTTTCACAACAACCACATTTCAATCGCCACACAACAACCGAATAACCTGCAAAAGTAAACACAAAACTCCACTTAACTTCACACACACACTTCCACACTTCAATTACAGTTACAATAAGTAGAAATAATAATAACACTTCTCCAATAGTAAGTTAATAATTCCAACTAAGCAAAGTGTTCAAGCATCAATACATAATAACTTCCACACTTTAATGCTTGCTTTTTGAAATTCAAATTTAATCACTACAACTCCCTTTCAATCATGGCACATACACACACTTACAATCTACGTGCAACACACTCACCCCAACACAAACAACACACCAAGTTGCACCCTTCATAACACAAACTCACTTCGCCACACATACACACCTCAACCACGGTGTAAGCTTTAAACACAACTTACACTTACACTCACGGTGTAGCACTTCTTCAATCTACAATACACTCACTTCACAAATTCAAATGCAACTCTTAATGAAGCTTCTCCACAAATGGTAAGAAACAATTCAAATATTCAAATTGCATTCAATCAATACTACACAATAACTCTTCAAACTTAATCAATGTATTTGAATTCAAATAATTTCCCTATTCTCCATGCAAGGAAAATATGGAAATGCAATTTGAAAATCCTCAATTCCAAAACCACAAACAAGAAATTCACTACTCTTTTGCCTCAAGGAATGTATCTCCAATTCCGAGACAAACATAAGGAAATGCACCTCCTTACTTCCCCTTCTCCTTACGGTAAGATAAAGAGTAAAAGGACTACTACAAGATCTCCACTTCCACTTCAACAATCAACAAGTATAACATAACAAAATCACAATTAAGTACTTCAATTCCACTTCAACAATTTGGATCAAGAAGTAAAATTCAAGAACCCTAAATTTCAAGTGAAGTTCACGCAAACCTTACTCCACAACCTAAGCTTTGATACCAAAAATTATGATGTGCCTAACTAATTGGATAGCAAACACATCAATCAAGTCGCGTGAATAACTAACTCCAACAACAAATGGCGTGTTCAAATTACTTCACAATTGAAGTCCAATTCACTAATTTAAACACTGAATTAATATAAGGAACAAAAACGTGTATAAACTTCAATGGAACAACACGAAAATGAACTAGAATTCAATCCCAATTTGAAATGATCAAATATGAAAATAAAGAACCCTAATTCACGTGATAAGAAAAAGTAACCAACAAATTGTACTTAGATATTACTCACTAAACACAATTTGTTAAAACAATAAGAGTAAGAATGATATGACTCACAATCCACTGTAATTTATTCTCACCACAATTTCACTAAGAAATAAATATGAGATCTTTACATGTAAAGGACAAACCCTCATGACATAAAGTGTATGATTTTCTGAATTGTCAAAAAGCTCCTCAAAAACCCTAGTTAGCAAGTTTTTATACCTACTCCAATTAAGGTAAAAATAACACAAACATTATAAGGATGCCACTTAAGTGGCCAGTTCTCCAAGACACAAAATACAAGTACAAAATAAAATGGCTAGTTCCCATAAGCAACAATTACAAATACAAATATTCTTCAAGTGGTCGATTATTTATTTCAATTGAACAATTTGTGGGCCATTGGATGTGACTCTAAGAATATCTCGCAATTTGATCCTTAGTGCATGTCATTTAGCCATCTTGTAACACCGATAAATGTACTTGCTAAAGTGCAAAATAAAACATTATTACGAAAAATGTGGCCATATGTAGATTTTTGGGCTCATGCATCCAAGTTAGGTTTCCCTACTGTCAGAACAACAGGGTTGATTCCCATCAGTGGTGGATATGAGATGCAAGGCAGCGTTACATTTGGTTCTTCAATCTAAGTTCAATTTGGAATTAGATCATGTAAGTTGTGATCTCAATAAGTGCACCAAAACCCATTTATGTGATATTGCCATATGGTAATGGTAATGAATGTTGATAATGTGATAATTTATTATTGATGTTAAACATGTTATTACATAGATCCTATGGAAGGGCTTTTTGGTGAAACATCAATCTTTTGCAATGAAAATTTTTAAATTTGACACTTCCTCTTTTATCGAAAATTGAAACAACTAAAAACCACTTCTGGGGCACCTAACCCTAATAGGCAGTGGATACCTACTCCATGATGTACCTATTAAAATAGTTATTGGCTATGTCATTCACAACCATTGCATTAATTAAGGTTAGACAAAACTAAAGTTTATTATTTTTATCTAATCCTACTAGCACATCTAAAGATTCAAACCAATACTTCATTAGCTTAACGAATACTTATAAATACTTATTTAGAATAAGTAGGAATCAATGTGTAAGAACATATAATTAAAATTAACTTGACAACATAAAACTAACTAACAACCAATATTCTAAAGTTGTTGATCAACTAACAAGTAAGGTGGTCGATTGGGGAGCACAATATTAAACCACTATTCCAAAACAAGATTAATCCATTACCACTAAGGGGGGTGTTTAACTACCTTCTTAGAAGAGACCCTTAAAATTCCCTTCAATGGGGATTCAATAATTTAAGCCCAGTCAAGTCTCCTAAGTTTGTGATTTTATAAAATACCGTAGATTGAACCAATGGATATAAAAACACATTAAATTGATCCAAAAGAAAAGATAATTATCTAATAATATAATTGATTTCTTTATTACTCATCGGTTTTGAGTTTTTGATAATTTGATTGCAATGATAATTAAAACCTAGGACTTCTAAGTAGTCAACTAATCTTCCTAATCTTATTCTCATAAAATATCAATCAATTAACCAAAGTACTTAAACTGTATGAAAGCATAATTTTTCTACTAAAATCTAAATAAAGGGAGTGATTGCTACTAAGTTTGATTGAAACAAGGAAATGACTCTTGCAATACCTATACAACATAACACACAAACCATACACCATTGGCATACTTCACATGATGACAATTCATTAGACAACCATTTGATGCCTTGATTTAAACCTTCAATTACCTTCTTAGTCCCAAACTCTAAACACCTATAGCATAATTTAGGGAAAAGAGCAACAATAGTAGAAAAGGAATGTAGATGTTTCATTTTATTGTGATTTCACTTGAAAAATGCATGTACAAAGGCTCTTAGGGAATATGATAGTAACGCTTTTTAAGAGAGGTGGAGAGAGAGAGAGAGAGAGAGAGAGCATTTCCATTATTTTGAAGTAGAAGTGAGGGAGAAGAACTGCATTCTAGTCTTAACTAGAGATATGGGTAGGTTTTTAGATGACTAAACCTTGTTTCAAATAATATTTAGATTGTTTCACTGTAATTAATAATTTCAAATATTAAGTTAAAGAATCAAAATAATAACATGTATGGCCACATATAAATAAAGTTTAATAACGCTTAATATTAGTTACTAAGATATATATATATTTATACATATGATAATTTTTTTTTCTAATATATGAAACATATTTGAACCACAAAGTGCTATTTTGATTCTTTTGATATTAAACTTGTGAAAACCAAATTTTCATGAACATATTCTAAAGGGATTCTTCTAAATCAGTTGAGTAAATCCCAAATAAAAACATAAGGATGTAGTTTGAAAGTTTTAGTTAAATAAGAATTTTGAAATTCAATTAATAAAAGCTAAATATACCATAAAAATTTTCAATAATATAAAGTACTAAAAAGTATGGAATTATTGACCATTCAAGATATTCATAATTGATAATTTTGCAAAATCAGATATTTAATAACCATAAGAAATGCAATTTGGAGATTAATTTTAACGAAATGTAAAATTTTATCAAGTCTAACTTTTGATAAGTAAATAAATTATTTTCTATGAATAATAATTTTATAGTTATTTTCATCTTAAAAAAAAAATGTTCAACATTAGTCTTCATCACTATCACATTTTTGCATTTCAGAAGGCCTAATAAACATGGAAAGTTTATACAAAATAATTAACCTTAAATTATAAAAGAATATGACCCATGTTCAATCCATACCTACCATGCCATGCTATGCAATGCATTTATACAAGTGTATTTATACTTCATTTATCAATTAAGTTCACATATGTGGATATAAATTGTAATAGCAAATCCACTTGAAAATCATATCCTAATATGACTAATGAAAAAACTCTTAAACAATGAAATTTCATCTAAATTTTAACCTATCTATATGTATTTTGGCTTTGCAATTCACTAATGAAAATTTTATGAAACAAACTTAATGCAACATTTCATTATATCTACCTATATTTTATCTTTCATTTGTAGCATAATATCCGATTGTAACTCATTTAATTATTTGATAGACCATTTACAACATCTATCATACCCTAGGGGATACCCTATCATAACAGTTCGCCATGTATTATACTAAAGTTCACGATTAGCTATATCTTAGCACACATAAACTTCAACATGGTATATAAGATATCATTCCTCTAGAAACCTCTACAAAGATAGTTTACAAATAGTAAGATAATTGAATATAAGTGTTAATTTATAAATATGGTCAAATATAAAGCTTTACAAACTTAATAAGAGGAAAGATAAGTCTAGATATTAAATATTACATTCATAAGTCTATTCAAAATTATAAACATATATTCTAATAGTCTTCATCCTCACTCACCCGCCTATAACTATTTTGAAGATTCTCATTGTTAGCAAGGTTCTATTAGTGTAAATCCTCTACGGTGCCTAAAAAAATAAAAAACTATAAAAGTGTAAGCTACTTCCAACTTAATTAGGCCCTAACTTAAAACAACTTTTCACCAAAAAAAAAGAAAAGAAAAAGAAAAAGTTATTATTTTAATGCATGAATGCATGAACAATCATGTGCCAATCATTTCATGTAATCAACAAGAATCTACATGAAGTCTAAGGATATTGTTAACCATTTTACCCCTCCTTTGACCTTGGGCTGAGGATCTTTTTTAAATTCTATCAATGTCTAGGCTACCAATTTCGAAACACATGCATACATCTTTAGCTACACAAAACTTAGAGCTATGCTTAACATATATGAAAAGTTATGCCAGAAGAAGGAACTACTGAGCAAGAACCTTGATACGAACCACGTCAACCCATGACGAAACCCAATACCAATACGTTCAGAAATTCGTTATCTAAGACGCCCAAACACCTAAAGTGGAAACCGCGACCCGTTGTCTATAAGCGAGACAAGAACCTTGGTATAATGTGAAAATGCCACAATCGAGGATGAAAGACCGATTGATAAGTCGGGATGAACGCTATAGAAATCAATCCGATAAGTTCAAATTAGTTCTTGAAGAACCAAGAGAGGAGCCTCTCAAAGATGTTTAATGTTCTAAGATGTATATTCTCTATTCTAAACCCTAGGAGCTTTATACTAGGGTACAATTCGTAAAAATTCAAGTCCAAAACGACGTCACTTCAATAAGTGCGTAAAATAACAAAACAACACAAAAGGCCGGCGTCGGGGAGATATACGGCTGTGTACACGATCGTGTACTTTGGCCGTGTACTTTTCTGTGCAAATTCTAGCAATATACACGACCGTGTACTTCTGGTCGTGTATCTTTCTGTGGATTTGCTTGACTCCATACACAGCCGTGCCTTTTAGCCGTGTGTCTGGCCATGTATGATTCTGTGCAATCTTGAGATTCCTACATGGCCGTGCCTTGTAAATACACACCCTCTTCAACCTATGTCCGGTGTGACTTGTATAAGAGCAAGGGTCTTCCCATGGTTGTTCCAATCCGTTCCAACTTCATGATTGCTCCAATCCTTTCCAGCTTCAAGGACATCCTTTATCAACCCGTTAAGTGCTTCCTTGAGTCGTTTCGCTCGGCTTCTTGTGATCGGTCCAGGCAGCACTTCAAGAGGATCCACATTCCTTCTTCCGGCTCAACTCTCATCATGGATCTCATCAAACCTGAGACAAACCAAAATAAAATAATGCTTTCCTTGCTTGCACACCTCCAAATGTATGTGTCCAAAATAGAATAATAAACACGAATTCATACTAATACACTACAATCTTCAAGTCATTTATATATTGTTAAAATATGATACTCCCTCAAAACATCCTTCTATTACTTATGTAACTATGATGGAATATAACAAGAATATATAAAAAATGCTATGAATGGTCCATTTCTAGTCAAAAGTTGTGATATACATAGCATAAATTGAAAGGTAACTAATCAATTCACAAACACTCAATTAACTAAAGGAATAATCATGAATACAAGCAATTTTACTTCTTTTACTTTATGTCTCATCAAATAAACAAATCAACCAAATCAAGTACACATATGGGTTTATTAGTATTCAACTTTAACTGCAACTAATGATACAAACACAAAAAAAATGGCAATCATCGTTGGTACTCATCTTACCATTGTTTCTAAGGATTGTAATAATCCTCAAATATAAACTGGGAATCTTTTGAAAAACTGAAATATTTTAAAATAGAAAGATATATATAAGAACAACTATTTTCAAAATAAACCGTTCTAATATCCTATCTCAAATGTTAAATCTTATTAAAGTCTTTTAGAGTGCTTTTATATTAGGTCATTGTTCAAGGATTGGCTCGTCATCAAGGTCCATGCTTAAGTCCTTATTAGGGAAATTCCTATTCTCAAATGATGTCATAATAAGGAAAATATATGTCTAAGAAAGTCCAATAGGTCAAAATAGTCATGTATAATCATAAGTCCTTAAGGTTTGGAAAATAGCCTTAACGTCCTTTTTTAAACTTTTGTAATTATTAAAGGTTAAAAAATATATCTAACTATCCCAAAGACATTCGAAAGGAAAGAGTAGTGGAATAATCATACAAAATTAGGTTTCCTTGAGGTAGAGTAATCGATGGAACCTATACTTCCGAAAACATGCACTTTTAGTATACTTGACGGTATAAAGATAACTTTAATAGTTCAAGATTAAATTCTTGATCAAGAATTCCTTTGGAAACCTAAAATAATGATCCTAAAATATAGAAAATAGTTAAGATTAGTAACTTCCTTTAGGAAAAATCACATAAACTGATATGCCTAAAACCAAGTCTAAGCACATGCAAAACCAATTTGAAAGACAATTAGACAATATCAATCAAATTAGCTTCCAAATGGCGTTAAATCCTCAAGCTTGTAACTAATTCCACAACACCACGTGAACAAGATTGAAATGATGAAAATCACAATGATGAAGTCCTCAATTGAAAACACTAAACACACTTAAAATCCCACGAGATTATTACACACAAAAAAAAACAAGAACAAAGTCGTGATCTACTTTCTCAACAAAGTCAATCCATGGTTCAAAATGAAGCAAAAATTGATGGTAATAACAAGTGCTAAAACCAATCAAATCTTATAACATAATGAAATGATTACAAATGCAATCAAATCTAACCAAGAACAATCCAATTCAACCCTAGATATAACTCACTAGTGATGAAAAGGAAACTACAACAAAGAGAACTTGATATTACTCACAAATTCACGTTGAGGCCACTCACCACAATCTCAATTTTGGGATTGAAATTGATAAGAGCAATTTTGGAATTAGGAAACCCTAACCCTCAACACGTGAAGTGTTTGTTTTTTTGAAAAATTATCAGAAGTTCTTCAAAACCCTACTTAAGCAAGTATTTATACTTGCTCCCTTTAGGGTTAAAAAGTCCTCAAAATTACAACTATGCTACTTTAGGGTGACCGGTCCTAAAAACACAATTACAAGCAAATGAAAGTGTCATAAAAGCTTACACATAAACAATCTAAGTAAATGACAAATATATAAAAATTAGTCTTCAAGATGCCAAGTCTTCAAAGTCATTAGATATATGTCTTGATGAGGTTTTTGACTCACTCTAAAGTGTAGGTAATTTGGCACTCTATAAGACTGATAAATGTACCTGTTGGAATGCATAACAATTATATGATGAGAATGAAGAAATTACGTTAGCTTCCTCAAGATTAGGTTGCTCATGGATTCTCAAAACCAAGTTTTGTAAGCCCTTAGCTCGAGCTCTAGTGATAGGTCTTGTGGGAATCTAATTCCTATAGTAAACTTTTTGGAAGTTTCTCACCTTGACTCTTGGAAAAAATGGTCCCAAAACTCTTATTAGTTTTAAGGATAAGTGTGGGACTAATTGAAGATAAATTTTTCTTTTGTTAAAGTAGGATGCTAGGTGATTTTAGTAGGATGTTAGGTGAGAAAAAGTAGATGGAAAAAAAGGTCAAGAGTTATGTTTGAAATGGAATGCAATCTACTTAGGTAATATAGGTTTTTGCCCCCATTTCTATAATGGTTTTGTTTTGTTGTTTTGCACATGATTGGGACCCTATTTTCCATGCCTAAGGAGAGGGTTTTAATGGTAGATTTAGGGTAGTAATGATGCCTAAGAATAGGATAAAATAGATTAGGAATGATGGTCTTAGGATGAGGTTGGATAAGATAGGGTAACAATGTTTAGAAGATAAGATCACTTAAGTAATTTCTTCATGCTTGGCCAACCATGTGATTTAAATTTTCCATGATATTTGCAAGTTCTTTTCCTCACTTAATCAAGATACATTAGGGTAAATTAGGTTAGATTAGGATAAGTTAAGATTGGTTAAATTAGATGGAAATATGGTGGGTGAAAATGGAGGTTATACATGTGAAGTTTAGGGTTGTTTGCAACCGGTTCAGGCTTGTCCCATTTCCATCATTTTCAAGTCAATTTTAGATATTTTTTTAGGTTGAATAGGATAATATTAGAATCGATGGGGATGAGATAAGATAAGCTAATGTAATGAAATGGAAAAAAAAATTACATGCCTATTCTCTTCTTTTGGACTAGCCACTCCATGTCCCTTTTATGTCATTTTCTAAGGTTAATCATGAAGAATTTTAGATGTGATAGGATAAGATTTGATGAAGATAGGATAGGATAAGATAGGGTTTGAAAAATCAATGTTTTGGTGGAAAATTACACTTATAGTTGGCGAGATCTAGAGGGAGTGCAACTAGTTTAATTTTGAGTGAATTTCCTTGTATTTTGTATGTTATTATGTAATTAAGGATGCAATAATGAAGTATAGAAAGAATTAGTTAAAACTGATTAGGGTTAGAGGTGGTTTAAAACTTAATCGATTAGGTTTTTCTTGGTTGTAGTTTTAGAACTTCCAATTTCACACACGTTTATGATTGGATTTGTTATTAATTTGAACTTATTCTTGCTAATCTAAGTTTTATAATAGTAATCCTTATGATTATAGTAAGATTGAATGGATTTAGAAAGGAATTGATTTAAGTCAAAGGAAGTTTTCTTGAATCATTTAATTACCTATTGAAGGTTGACTTTGGTCAAATTAGTATACACTTAATTCGACCATGTTTGAATTTTTAAATCTAATACTCAAGGAATACTTAGGGTTAAGTACCGATTCTATAGATAAAATTTGATGAAATCCCAGTTTAAGTCACCAAATAAAATCTTGAGATTAAAAATAAACCCTTAGGTAAGGAGTTCAATGAAAATCAATGTAGTTGATGGATTTCAACTAAAATTTCACTAAGACAAATGCATCAACTTCATTGGGAAATGATATCATATAAATCTACAATGTCTTATCTTCTAAGTCTATCCTTAGTCATATCAAGCCTTAACTCAAATACCTTAAGTTTACTCAAGTCTTCTCAAGGATGTCAAATAGAAGACTTAAGTTACTAAGTTAGGTTAAGTCAATTGACTCTAGTTGACTTTTAATCTAACTAAATTGACTTAGGTTGACCTATAGTATATCGAGTCATCTCTAGCTCCTAGACCAATCTTAGGTTCATTTAGAGCTATATTTGAAGTGTATCTTCCTATTTGAGGTATTTTCGATAAAATTCTATAAATTAAAATTCTAGGAAGTTACAACATCTTAATTTCATATGTGTTTTTGCATGAGAAAATCCAAACTTGTATTGCATTTGATGCGTTTTTATGGTATCATACATGCATATTTGGACTATAGTGCAACTTAATAAAGAAATGAAGGTGAATAGGTCAATAAATTAATTTTTTAAAGGAAACACAACTTAGTGTAAACCACCCTAAGGGCATTAGAACAAAGTGCAATAAAAGGCACCCCTTAAAGAAACAATGGATTTGTCTATACTAGCCTTCAAGCTATTCAAATGAAGTTCCTAGCCTTGGAGCATTTGAAGTAAAGTTAAGGTTTCATTTGCACAACCTTTTGGAACATCTTAACAAAGTTCCCTCAAATGAAGATGTTATTTATATAAATACCCTCCCTTAATGTGCAATCCTACCAATTTTAGCTCTTTTATTAAGGATAAAATCCTAAACCTTGTTATCAACTAAGTTTAGCTTAGATTAATGTTTTTCATACGAGATTAGTATAGCTCTTGTTAAGCTAAGCTTGTTTCGTCATCCTTGTAACCACTTTAATTCTTTAGAATGTGGAGTTTTCACTTTTGTGTATATTTTAGCTTTGTAATCTATATTATGAGTTCAGAAAAATTATCTACAATATGACAGGATAAAGTAGTTTCGAAGTAATATTTTGATCATAAGTTAGCAATGGTTATGAGTTTTTTTAACTTAAATGAGGTATGTTCCTTTTCTTTCACGTTATTTTAGAAAACTAGCACTTGATGCATATTCTTGATAATGGCATACGACAGTGAACATTGGAAATTTCTCAAGAGAACAAAAAAGTGCATGCTAAGTATGTTACCCTTATTAACAACATCTGATCAAGTAAGTGACTTTGAGAAAATGAGAATAAGCATGATGAAAAGCTAGAAATGAGGCAAATTGACTAATTAAAAGTAATTAAGGAGGGGATTGTCAAAGGAGTGAATGATAGGAGTTGTATCATTGGTGTAGAATTTTACATACTTATCCACAATTTATAGTACACTTATGCGAATTGAAGTGTGACATGATATGAAAACAAATTAAATTGAGGAAAACATTCTCAAAGAAGCATAGGTGCAAGAATATAAGAAAAAAAAGGAGAGAGAGAGAAACTAGGAACTACATGGTCAATAGCTGCTTTCAAAACTTCATTTGAAGAGGTATTGCTTCATTTGTCCCTAGTGATCCAGCTTGGAGAGATTGTGCCTTTGAAGGACTTCATTGAGATGAGGTGCCATGCCACCTGAATGAAATCATCATCTTGGAACAGAGATACATACTAATTATTGACATAATTACTCCAACATTGCAATTGCAAGTTCTTTGATTATGTCAATTAAATATTGGTGTTCACCTGCTTTTAGTTTAGTTACGATTAGATTTTGAATTTTTGAAAATCAAAAGCTCTAGTTGCTTAAATCTAAGTAGTATTAATATAGCTGAGTGTTAGAGTAACAATTGTTGTGGTAATCATCCAATCTTACCTTTTTATCACTACATATATAATGGCCATAAACCTTGTTGGTTTAAAAATGCTTTCTAAAGAAACAAGTGTCATGTTTTTGGCACCATTCCAAATGATTGCATAATACCGATTTCAATTCTTTGAACTACTTATTGGCTAGGCCTTCTTCTTCTTCTTCTTCTTCTTCTTTCACTTAGATTAGGTGAAGTTAGTTTCTAATGATGTATTTTATCATGTTTTATTAGTTTTTGCTTTATATTTTATTTTACTACTTTTCTTCTTTCGTTTATTTCTCTTAGGTATGATTGTGCATGGGAAGAACTTATTAATATGAGATTATGCCATTTAAACCAATTGATTTGTTATTTCCTATTGTGATATAGGAGGGCATAACTTATGAACTTTGCACTTGTTTTTGGGTAATTGTACTCAATGTGGTATTTAGATTCTTGATTTAAGTCACTATACTCAATGTGCTATTTATATGCTTGATTCATACATTGCATGCTAGTGTTTGATAACTTGATTGCTTGCTTGTTGGCAACAATAAGAGAGAAAACACAACAAGCCATGGTTTTGCTCATCTGCAAACAATCTTCTTATGTCTTTGAAACATCATTAGGATCTATGTAAAGAGAGCTTTTTCCTATTTGATATACTACATGCTAGGCTCAACTTTAAAAACAAGATAGTTAGATTTGTAATGAGAGAAAAATTGTTAATATGCATGTATATATAGGTTTGATTATAAATATTTCATGATTCTATTTTCTTTATTGAGGAAGAATGTTAAATGGTTTCCTCAACATTTGGTAGGATATCTCGAATCTCTACAAACTTGGAAGGTACTGGAAGTTCAATCACAAATGTCTATTTTTTCATCTATAGCTATTTGTGAATATTATCGTGATATAAAAGATGCACATAAATGAATAAGGCTTTGTAAATTCTAACATGATAGGTGGCTGCTACCTAGTGAATACACACATGAAGTGATAACTAATAGGACATTTCCAATAAGCCTCATCTTAGGACATTACAAAAACTTAGTTAGCTGCTTAAATTGATTTTCAATATCCAAATTAAGTTGGTATTAAGGTCTATTTTTGTTGTGCTGTACTTTCTTATATGTTTTTTTATTGAAATCCATCACATTTATACCTTTTGTAATTTATATTTAAGAAAGAATATTGACTTATGATTTGAATATTATGATTTTGGATATCAATGCCAAATAATATTTTAGTTTTAATAAAGATAGTAAAAAAAAAAAAAGTTCATAGGCTTTTACAAGTTACTCTAGTATGTTTAGATTTTATCGAGTATAGGTTTAGGGTGATTCCACAAGATTAAGGATTCACATGTTGAGTTAAAATTCAAAATTTTAGAATCTGTACTTATAGATAAAGCATATAATGAGAATCTTACTCTACCCTCCAAGTACCTACTCAATGCTACTTTCTTTCATTGTTTTCAATTTCCCATTATCTTAATATATTGTAAGGATCACTACATTTAATACAGACAAAAAAAAAAAGGTTCTTAATAGAGGTACTTATTCCTTCAATTTCAAGAAGTTTAAGGGTCCAATTAAGAGAGGAAGAGAGAGAGAGAAGAGTTTATGAATTGCGGAAGAAAAGTAACTAAATGTAGAGGTGTTAAAGCTTATGACCCAATATATGCAATTTTTGGTACAAAAAGTTGTAACCATTAATGAAGTATCATGAATTTATATACTTTAAAAACTTGATGGGAGATATCCTTTATGATTTCATGAACAGGTATGGTCCTCTTCCTATCCTTTTATATATATATAAGTGAACACTACAACGTTGGGGTTTCTTTTTTTCTTTTTTTTTTTATTTTTCATTATTATAAAATCCATAATAAAATTAAAAGGGTTAAGAAAGAGAAATCCTAGCTTTGGTGAAATAAGGTTGGACTAGAGGGATAAGGTATATTGAAGAAATAAAGTGTTCTTCATATTATGGGATTCAAGAAAAGAATAGTTATAAATAAAGGTATGTATTCTAACCAAGAATACTTGCATGAAAATCATGATATTCAAAGGTTTCAAAATTATCTAATAAAAATAACTGCATCAAGTAATGACGAAATTTAATTACTGCATGTAGTATCGAAATATGGTCTAAGAACTCGTAATTTTCCAATCTTCGTAAATGAAAATTTCCGATAGCTTACCTTATTTGAACTTAATGTTAACTCATTTTTTATGAGAATGGTCGACAGATGTTATCAATTACAAACCATAAATGTAAAATAAATTAAAGACGGTTTGTTTCTTGAATTAAAGTTATGTGGTTCGTCTTTTCTTCAAAAGAAACATTGGTATATGATCTCGTGACTTTTTAATTATTGTAATTAATAATCAATGAAGGGATCGCAATTTTCTTTTTCTTTTTTTCTTTTTTTTGTTACGTGATCCCCATACCGATTGCATAAGAAAATTGCTCAAGTGAATAACTGTCACCTTGCTCATACAATGACCATTTACAGTTTAACTTAAATATTAATTTCCTAAGTGGCTGCAGATACGTTTGACATAAAAGAATGACTATTTGTACTGGTTAACAAAAGTGATAAGACGGTACTCCTTTACTGGCATTTATCTGCGCGATTCGACATTGACAAAGAAACTGGTGTCCAAAACAACGACCGTTCAACTATTGCGGCTGTATATGATGGCAGTCAGTGGGCATGATTCTGTGGTGTTTGAATTTACATATATCTTCCACGAAATGAAAAATATATGTGACACGTTTTGTGAAACGATTTATATCTAAATGTGGATACAACTACGACAGCTTTAATATTTGAGATTTTTGAAATTATATTGAAATGTAAAGATTATGTTTTTCGTTATGAAATTTAAATGATGGATGATTTATTAGTCATCAAAGTGGTCAAATCATTTAATTTTTTTTTTCTTACCCATGAATTTATTTGAAAATGACATAATGTTAATAATTGCGGTAAAGTTAAAAAGTCTATTATTATAAGACATTTACTCGTTTTATAATAAATGTGATTGTCTTTTACTTATTTGATTTATTTATATATCTAGAGATAGGAAATACATCTAATTAGTTTCACATATGCTTATTGGTTATGATTGCATTTATATATCTTAGTATTACTCAACCGAAAGCTTTATCATATATTTATTTTATTTTATAAATTGTTTGAATTTGAATTTACATCATTATCTATGGCATTAATATATACATTTATTTTAATTATTGTAGTATATGTCCATGTTTCTCTACATTCCATGTTTCATCTACTCCTATGTTCAGTGGACTGAATTTCTTATTATGGTTTGAACAAGTCCAATTTCACTTTTAGACCTTGACCTATCTTTTTAGGTGGAGAAACCTATTGCTATTATTGATTTTTGCAGTGATGAGGGGAAAGCTCTCCAAAAAAAATTGGGATAGATTAAATAGATTGAGCTTAATATTTATAAGAATGAGAGTAGCCAACAATGTCAAAGTTACTCTTCCTAAAATAGATAATACTAAAGAATTCATTAAGTTTGCGGAAGAGTGCTCTCAAACTGCTAATAAGCTTCTTACTAGTATATTAATGGGTACTTTAACTAATAGGAAATTTGATGGCTCTTGTACTATGCATAAGCATGTCCTTGAAATGACGAATATAGTAGCAAAGTTAAGGGCTTTGGGAATGTATTTGGATGACTTCTTTTTGGCACAATTTATACTAAGTTCCTTGCCTCTTGATCAAAATGGTTCTTTTGAAATGAATTACAATACTATGAAGGATAATTGGAATGTCAATGAATTAATTAGTATGCTAATTTAAGAGAAAATAAGATTAAACAACCAAAAAACTTATTCTATTCATTTTGTGAGTCATCAAGAAGTTGCAAAGAGTTTAAAGAGAAAGCTTAGAAAAAGCAAGAAGAAAGGTTTTGTACGACCTGAATGAATCTTCTGAAGTTGCACAAATCCACAAAATGAAAATCAAGTGTCATTTTTTAAAGAAATTTGGACACTTGAAGATAGATTGTTTGAAACATATAAGGCTTGCTTTGAAAAGAATAGTAAGCCTTATGCTTTTACTTGTTTAGATTCAATCCTTACACAAGTTCCTTATAATACTTAATGGGTTGGTTTTGGCTCAACAACTCATATTCCTAATACGATGCAAGGATTCCTTATGATCTAAACTATTTGGAAAATGTGAATTTTGTGTTTATAGGGAATGGAAATAAAGCTTGAGTTGAAGGAATTGGCCCTTACCTGATGACTTTAGACACTAGTGTTGATAGTTGATTCTAGACATAAGCCTTAAGACCTAACATAGCCATGACTAAGAGGGCCCAACAAAGCTAGGCCCACTTGTATTAGGTCTAAAAGGACATGCACTTGAAACCCCTAAAATATATAAGGCATTAGATAAGAATAGATGTTTAATGCAAAAATTGTTACACCAATCATGCCCTATTTTGTTAGTAAATCATACAAACTCCTTAGCTTAAGGGAAGCATGTCACGTCACAAGTATCAGAGGCTATCGGCCAATCAACTTATAAATACCCCCACCAAATGGGTACATGGTAGACATTCATCTCATATGATCAAATATATCGTCTCTAAATTCTTATACTCATATACCCATTATTTCTATAACCTACAAAATAACTTAAGCATTGGAGTAGTAATGCTAGAGAAAACTTTGACACACGTTCCAGCCATATTTTGTTTTGCAAGTTACCTATGCTCATTATCTAACTAGATGAAAATACACCATCAATACTAGGCATTGTTTGAATTTGTTACAAACCCTTTATTTTCCTGCATTTTCTCATAGTCTTGTTTCATTATCAAGACTTGATGTATTGAGATTTTCTTTTAAGTCTAGATTTGAATCTTTCAATTTATATAAGGACAATAAACTTCTTAGTTTATGAATTTTATGTAATGACTTTTACAAATTTAAGCTTAATGATGTTTTTCTTGAGACTTTGATGAGCTCACATTGTAATACTAGAACTAAATGTTGTTTAGTTAATAATAACTCGACTCGCTTATGGCATAAGCATTTAGGTCACATAGCTAACAAAAGATTACGAGGATTGGTAAAGAATGAAATTCTTCCTTCTTTAGATTTCATAGACCTTGGAATGTGTGTCAATTGTATTAAAGGAAAACAAGCCAAACATGCTAAGAAAAGTCCATAAAAAGTACACTGCTTCTTGAAATTATATACACCAACACATGTGGACATTTTGATGCTCCATCTTTTGTGGAAAAAAGTTCTTTATCACCTATATTGACTATTTCTCGCATTATACTTATGTCTATCTATTGTAAGAAAAACTCAATCAATGGACACCTTTCAAGTTTACATTAATAAAGTTGAGAGATAACTAAATAGAAAAGTGAAAATTATTAGATCAGACAGAGGTGGTAGTTATATCAAACAAAGGTAGTAAATACTATGAAAAGTACATTGAATTAAGACAATGTCCGAGTCCATTTTCCAAATTTGTTGAAAGACAAGGCATTTAAGGACAAAATGGTGCTATAAGAAAGTGTAATGGTACATAATTTGATATGGTTAGGGGTATGTTAAGCCATTTTCCCTTACCTATATTTATGTGGATTTATGCATTAAAAACAATAGTAAATTTGTTTAATCTGATTCATAGTAAGGCAATTCTAAAGACCCTTTTTGAACTGTGGACTGAAAAGAAACTAGTTTAAGATACTTGACATGTTTAGAGTTATCCCATAGAAGTAGGGCTCTACAATTCAAATGAAAAGAAATTGGACTTTAGAGTGATTATTGGATTCTTTATAGGATATTCTAAAAAAGTCCAAGAGATTTAGGTTTTATTGTCTTAATCATAATCAAAGATTTGTTGAAACTTGAAATGCCAAGTTCATTGAAAATGGTGAAACTAGAGGGAATGAAGAACAACATGATGTGTGCATTAAAGAAGTTAGGGTAGAAGTTCCTACACCTTGAACTTCTAAAGCTATCAATTCTAATTTTATAAAACTTCACCATAGTGAAGAATCAAACACATCATGAAGTTCAAAACGATAGTCTTATGATAGATGAGCCACAAGAAATGACATTAAGAATATCTCAAGGAGAGAGGAAATTTGGTGCTCCTAATGGTCATGTGGTTTATCCACAAGAGTCAAAATTCTATATAGGAATGGACAATGATTCGGTTTCATTTTTACAAGCCATGAAATGTAGTGATTCCACTAAGTGGGTAAATACCATGAAAGATGCATTGAAATATATCAAAACCATGTTTTGGGATCATGTTGAATCACCTAAAGGATGCAAAAGAGTTGGCTATAAATGTGTCTTTAAGACAAAGTGAAACTTAGATGACATTAAGTGGGTGAATGCCATGAAAGTTGAATTGAAATCTATAGATCCAAATCAAGTTTGGGATCTTGTTAAATTGCCTAAAGGATACAAAAGAGTTTGTTGCAAATGGGTCTTTAATACAAAGTGGAACTTGGATGGCAATATTGAATGATATAAAGCTAGATTTGTTGCTAAAGGTATTGCGTAAAATGGTGGTATTAGTTATAAAGTGACTTTTTCATCAATTTTAAATAAAGACTCACTTAAGATCATTTTTGGCTTTGGTGGCTCATCATGACTTAAAGTTACATCAAATGCATGTTATGACTACCTTTCTTAGTGGAGATTTAGATGAAGAGGTTTATTGAAGGTTTTACAATTAAAGGAAAAGAACATAGTGTGTAAACGTAAAATGTCAATATATAGACTTAAACAAGCTTCCCACTAATTGTATCATAAGTTTAATAATGTCATAACTTCTTTTGGTTTTAAAGAAATCATTATTGATTAATGTATATGCATATATACATATATACGAAGGCTAGTTGAAGCAAGTTCATTTTCCTAGTCTTATATATTGATGATATTTTGATTGCTGCTTATGATTTTAGTGTATTACACGAAACTAAGAATTTTCTTTCTAAGACCTTTGAGATGAAAGATATGGGAGAGGCAACATATGTGATAGAAATTAAAATATTCCATAATAGATCCCAAGGTGTTAGGCCAATCTCAAAAAGCTTATATCAGTGAAGTTCTAGAAAGGTTTAAGATGGATAAGTGTTTAATACAATTAGTTACAATTTAGAAGGTGATAAGTTTGGTAGCATGTAATGTACAAAGAATGAGTAGTTAGAGCAAGAACAAGTGGCAAGAATTCCTTATGCATATGTTATTGAGAGTTTGAGGTACTTTCAAATTTGTAATTGACCTAACATTAGTTTTAGTGTTCATATGTTAGGTAGGTATCAAAGTAATCAAAGGTTAGACCATTGGGAAGCTACCAATAAAGTCTTAAAATACTTGCAAGGAATGAAGGACCATATGCTCACTTATAGAAGGTTCGATCAATTAGAGGTGATTGGTTATTCAAATTCAGAGTTTGATGTGTGTGTTGATGCAAGAAAATCTACATTTGGTTATTTATTCCTATTGGCTGGACATGTAATCTCATGGAAAATTGTGAAGCAATCCGTCATTGCTGCATCAACTAGGAAACTAAAGGATGATTACCAATTAACTACCCGCATTCCTCTACCTTTTTTGATGGCATGGAGCCTTGTACTTAGATTGCTACCCTAGAGTAGTATTTTCTAGTTAATTTAACACCAGAAATTTGTAAAATTTCTCTTGCTACCACCTATGTGTAAGATTAAGCTATTTTTTTTGTTACGAATGTTAGAGAGATGAACTCAACATCTTGTTTGGGCTACATTGGTGAGTAAATGTTGATTCACTATAGTTCTCCATCTTTTGCAAATCATTATGCTCATTTGTCTACTCTTTGACAAATTGTTTCAATTACCCAATATGTAGAAGCCTTATTGTCGCAAGCACCAAAGTTGATGTAGCTTGAATTGTTTTGTTATTTCCTTGGTGAATTGAATGAGGAGATTTGTGTTAGGTTTCAAACTTTAAAGCCTTTAACATTAGCTAGTGCTCTAGGGTTATCCATGCACATGGAATGTAAATTTAAATGTGGCACGATTATTAGTGCTAGATTTGAATGTGATTCATTTCATATGGGATGAGTAGATTCACCCTTTCTTTGCTTTACTCCATTGTATTTAGTCTCTTCATCATCATAATACAATTTATCTTAGCCTTCTTCTCTTGTGTCTTCACATGATATTCAACAATAGGTATTTCTTTTCAACATCTTGTATTGGCTTTACCATCTTCTCAACCTACTATTGTCTAACTTAATTAGTTTGATAAGACCATTAATCTTATGCTTAATTTTTGGAGAAAAAAAGGAGAAGGGACTTTTTTTTAAATGTGACCAACTATTAATCCTAAGCATAAAGGTCCTAATAAGTCCCTATGACTTCTAGTATTGGAGGAGGTAAATGAGAGTAATGATGATGAGTAGGTGTAAGTGGCTATTGTAGCTAACAAGAAGGTTGCCACAAAGAATACTAACATTACATTGGTTGATTCCACTTGTGAATTGTCTTTGCTAGCCTTATCTAGCTTTAATGGGCCACATACAATGGGATTTTAAAGCAGCACTTGATTCATATCTTATTATGGTACTTATTGATAGTGGTGCTAACCGTAACTTTATTTCAAAAGAGTTTGTTGAGCAAATGGAATTTCCTATTAAAACTACAACACCTTTTTAGGTTACTTTAGGAGATGGAAATACTATTACTTCTATGGGGAAAATGTTGTTAATTAAAGCTACATGTTGATACTATTTTGTTTACAATTTCTTATTGTACTTTAGATTGTGGTGGTGTGGATGCTGTGTTAGGAGATACTTGGTTGAATTCTTTAAGGGAATATGACCATGAAGATTCAAACAAAAGATGGTGATTTTATGTTAAGAGGTGATCTTACTAATAGGTGTTATAAAATACTTATTATTTTTAATATTTACAATAGTTTTTGGTCTAATTTTCTTATATTTTGGATAGATATTACACTTGATCATACTTTATTTTGATTTCAGAGTTTTGAATGTAATTTTTAATGAAATAAAAGAAATATGTGAAATTTGAAGCAAAAATATCAAAGATACAAGATTAGAAAGCATAGCATGGAGCACTGCATGGCCGTATCTGAGGCTAAGTTGGATACAGTAAGAAATTCACTTAAAAAAGCGGCCATGCAAGAGGTCGTGCTATACTCGTGCCAAGTAGAAATTCAACTTTCCAATTAAATTTTTTAAGTTCAATTTGACCTTCCTAAAGAGTTATCCACCCTGAAGATTCAATTTCCTTTCTACAACAAGCTAAGTTTACTATTTTTTAGAGAAGTCGTTCCTGCCTATTAAAGTGATATTTCAATATCTATGAAGATTTTAGTTTTGTTCTAGGAAATTGAAACTTTCCTAGATGGGAAGTAACTGATGGATATATAAAGAGTATCAGGTTCCAAAAAAATAGATATAGAGTTTTAGATTAGCAATAGTGTAGTGATGGATTTTACTATCATTTTTATCTTATGGATGTTATTCTTTATACACTGTTTTAATTTTTTTTTAATTTCAATATGATACTAACTTAATTTTCTTTTGTACTTTGGTATGATGAACCCTATAATAAGCATGTGATTTTCTAATTTATTATTCAATGAAATTATTATTATTATTCTTGTGATGCAATCATATGCTTTTCATTTTTTTTTTCAAATTAATACTGTCAATGTATTAGTTTGAAGTTTGATTTCATTCATGGAGATTGAGAGATCCTCTATTTAAATAGATTTAGCATAATTGGAAGGGATTGCGTGCAATTCTAGAGATAGGACAATGTAAATCTTCTAGTTTAGAATCAAACCTAATAGTGAAATTCACAAAGTGAAAGTAATGTAATTTTAGGGGTTTTAATTAGGAAGATTTTCCAATTATTCAACCTAGAATTAAGAATTAATAGACTCGAGAGAACTTTTACTTCACATTTGGAATTTCCACGATCTAAGAATACAATAGTGAAATTAAATAATATTTAGTTATTTACATTAGTAGTTTTAGAAGGATTTAATAATTGTGTATACTTTTAATGATAGTTGTTTTCTTTAAATTTACTTATTGTTTACTTCATTTGATTTTTGCGATTAGATAATAGGAGAAAAGGTAATTATTAGTAATCATAGTCCTTATAAGATAGACATTTGATATGTAGAATTTACTATATTATAAAAATCAATATGTGCACTTGCCTAGATGTCTTAAGATTGTTGGATAGACTGATATTACCTACTTTATTAAAATCTCCCAAATTTATGAAATCTTTACATAAGATGAATGATGTAGAGTTTACAAGGGTATTGTGGAAGATTGACTTATTGTAGGAGGGGAAGGAGAGTAGTGTTTTACCACATCAAACCAATGCTGGTGATTTTACATGTGATTATGGAAAGTCATAGGATAGTTTTGATAAAATGTGTTGCTTACAGAATAGAGAAAGGAGTATTTTCAATCAATCACTAAAATTGATCTACGTTTTAAGTTGTTGCTAGATGAATTTTTTGATATATTTATTGATAAATTTGGCTTACCACCTTCAAGGCCTTTAGATCATTGTATTCCACTTAAGGGGGTTTAGAATCAATAAATGTTTATCTTTATCGATATGTTTACTAGCAAAAGTTAGAAATTTAGAAGTTGGTGGTTGATATGCTTACAATAGGGATAATTTAACCAAGTTCTAGCTTGTGTTTTAGTCCCATAATACTTGTTAAAAAAATAAATATGGCTTTGAGAGGTTTTATTTAGATTATAAAGCTTTGAATAAAGAAATAATGACTGATAAATATCTTATTCCTTTAATGGATGAACTATTAGATGAACTTTATGGAGCTACTATTTTTCAAAATTGACTTAAAAGCAAGATATCACCAAATTCAAGTCACACTCATGGATATTCCTAAAACCACTTTTCAAACATAACAAAGGCATTATGGACACCATATTATGCCTTTTGGGCTCATTAATACTTCTACAACTTTTCAAGCGAGAATGAATGACTTGTTCTAACCTTATCTTTGAGTCTCTATACTTGTATTTATTTATTTTTATGATATGTTAATATGTAGCATTGATATGGCAACTTATATTTCTCATCCATAAGTAGTATTTACGTTGTTAAGGAAGGCTTGATTTTTAGCCAATAAAAAGAAATGTTGCTTTAGCTAGCATCACTTTGAATACTTAGGACTTATTGTTTCAACTATTGGAGTTAAGGCTGATTCAAAAAATGTTGAGGCTATAATGGAGTAGTCTACACCAAATTCGGTGAAGAGTTTGCATGGTTTTTTTTTTTTTTAGGTTTTTGTAGCCATTATCAAATTTTCATTAAGGGTTGTAGAAAAATAGCTTGATCGCTAACTCAATTATTGAAGAAAAATAGTTTTGATTGCATTATGTGGAAGCTAAAGAAGCATTTTGGCAACCAAAGGGTGCTCTCATATGAGACCCTATTCTTACATTGCTAGATTTCAACAACCCCCATTTATTGTCAAATGTGATGCTTTGAGGCATAAATTAGTGGTGTTTCCTCAACAAGATGGTCATCCAATTACCTAGTACTATAAAGCTCTTTTTGATAAGACTATCTAAGTAGACTTATGAAAAAGAGCTCATGGATCTAGCATTAGCAATCAACCATTGGCGACCTTTTCTTTTAGGTCACAAGTTCATTGTGAGAGCAAACCATAGATCATTGATGTTGACACAAAGGGTGACTACTCTTACTTAGAAAATTAGCTTTATAAGCTCTTGGGTTATGACTTTCATATTGAGTATAGATGTGGGTTTAATAACAATGCCATAGATGCATTGTCAAGACAATTTGATGAAAGGCATGTTAAGGCTTCTACTGGATAGGTTCTTAGTGCTATTCTTTTTTAAATTTCTGGTCCTATTTAGATTGATTTCAAAGAGATTCAATGAGCTATTATGGAGGATCCACATTAATAGGAATCAAAATCCGTCAAGACCTATCATTAGGGCAAGAGCCAAAGGATTTTAAATCTTGGCGATGAGGGCCCATTTTGAGCACATCGACCCTGAAATTATTTGTTTACTAACCTCTTTTCTCTTATTCATGTATTGTATATTCCAATAGGCACAATTATCATGCTTTATAGGATGATAGATAAACTCACTAAGACTTAACTTACGGGTTATCCATGGACCGACCTAAACCGGCAATGAGCTGGGTTGACGAATCCTAATGGAAGAGCTAGCATGATGAAGACTATTTTTATTTGTAATTATTTCTTTGGACTATTTATGTGTAAGCTTTTGGGACACTTTCTATTTGGTTGTAATTGAGTTTTAGGACCGGCCACCCTAAAAGTGGCATAGTTGTAATTTTGTAAACTTCTTAGCCCTAAAGGGAGCAAGTATAAATACTTCCTTAAGTAGGGTTTTAAGGGAGTTAGCTAAATTTTAAGAAAAGAATAAACACTTTATGTGTGAAGGTTAGGGTTTTCCTAATTCAAAGCCAAATTTTAAGAAAAGAACAAACACTTTACGTGTGAAGGTTAGGGTTTTCCTAATTCAAATTACTCTTATCAAGTTCAAATCCCAATTTGAGGTTGTAGCGAGTGGCTCTAAGGCTAATTTGTAAGTAATATCAAATTTACCTTGTTGCAATTTCCTTTCTTCACTAGTGAGTTGTATCTAAGGTTAATTTGGAAGTGTTATTGATCAAATTTTGATTGCATTTGCAATTAAATTCTTGTTACTTCAATTGATTGGTTTTAGCCTTTAAGTTTTAACCTTCAATTTAACTTCATTTTGAACCATGGATCACTTTGTTGGGAAAGTAGATCACGGAATTGGTTCTTTCTATTTTTATGTGTAATTCCCGTGGATTTATTTGTGATCATTGTTATTTTGGAAGAATTTATCATTGTGGAATTGTTACTTGCAATTTAGAGCATTCGGATTTCATTGCATTCCATTAGGGTTCACACTAAACCTAGTAGTGTTGAGCCAAGATTGAACAAATGACTTGAGGTTTATAACTTGCTCTAATTGCATGTGCTTAACCCTTAATTTAGGCACATTATCTTTCGTATTAGAGCTAAAAATACTTGGTTCTTTTCAATATTGATCACGTGGTGTTAAGGAATTGGTTATAGACATTGAGTTTTGATGCCATTGTTCACGTGATTGGAAAGTAGTTTGATTGACATTATCTAGTTGTCTTTCAAATTGGTTTTATATGTGCTTAATCTTGGTTTTAGGAACATCATCTTTTGGTGTTAGAGCTTGAGGTTGTGAGAAGGGAATGGTTGCAAATTAAATTCAAAAGTTAGGGTTGGTTGTTGTAACATTTTGAACCGAACAAGTTGTTGGCGTGAACTTGCAACTTGTTGTTGTAATTGTTGAATTTTGTTGTCTTGTTGATTAGTGGATGATCACTTGGAGAATTGGACACTCTTGAAATCCTTGCTCATGGCTGTGAATGTGTAGTGCATGAATAGCAAACCGTGAAAGGGTAGAGTAGTGTTTCAATTGTGAAGTGGAATTGTATAGTGTATATTTTTTGAAAAGGTAAAGGAGTCACAATTGTAATTTTCAGATTTGAAATTAGAATTGAAAGTGTACATTAAGAAGTCAGTTTAAAATTTTAAAACACACATTAATTCATAGTTAATTGTGTGTCATTTGAATTTGAAAAAAGCCTCTTATCGTTTGTGGACTTATGCACTTATTGATCTCCATTTTGAATTTGAAAGTGACCTGCCTTATTTTGTATAGAAGTTGTGGTTTTGGTTGTAGTTTATTGAAGTGGGAAGTGTGTCGTGGCTTGAAGAGTGCATTTGGTGTTGTATCTTTGTAAATTTAGTAAAGGATTTGTGTATTTTTGGCATGGTGTTTTGTGTGTTGTATAGAGAGGTGTTGATTGGTGGCGTGAACTGTGTGGAACCAAGAGTAAGGGAGTAGTGTGGCGGTGAAGTTGTGTATTTTTGTATGTATTGACGTGTTGCCCATTGTGAAGTAATTGGTGTGAAACCAAAGTAAGAAAAGAAAAGTTGAGTAGTGGAATTTGAATTCAAATGAAACAATTAAAGTGTGAAAGTAATTGAACTCATTACTTAACACTTATGGTTGAATTTAATTCTTAACTACTTAGAAATAATTGTGTGTACTTCATTTATTTAACCTTACTTGAAGTACTAAGAATTATTTATTTGTTCTTCAATTATATCACTTGACTTTAATTTGAAGTAACAATAAACATTTCTTATATTGGTTAAGTGTGAGCACCGTGGGTATGTAAGGGTATGTAAGGTGTGTTGTTGTGGTGCTTGTAGTAGAGTGTGTTATTAACTTATTGAAGTTAGTTAATAACCATGTTAAATAATGTGCATACTTCTACTACCTTGGTACATCAAGTATTGACTTCCTCTCTAATCATTGATGATGGACAAAGGGAAAATTTTTTCCATACTTCTTATAGAGTACAAGGAAACTTATGCGTAATTATTGTTGATGGTGGTAGTTATATTAACATTGTAGTTGAATCATTAGTATCAAAGTTGAAACTTAAAACTATCCCACATCCCAAACCATGTACATTACATTGGTTGAATGATCATGATGGTCTTTGTGTGACCCAAAGGGCTAGGGTACCCTTTAGTATAGAGGACAAGTATTGTGATGAACTTGAATGTGATATTATTTCTATGTGTACATCCCATATATTGCTTGGTAGGCCATGGTTGTATGATAAGATGGTATTACATGATGGCTATAGAAATACTTATATGTTCCAATAAGATGGTAAACGTATAGTATTGAACCCTATGTCGCCATCAGAGGTCCAAAAGATGCAAAGATAGATAAGACAACCATCATAGATTCTTGAGGATCATAGCCTCATGATCAAATCTTCAGAGGTTCCTGAGGTTTCTAGTGACACGAGCCAACCCTTAGAGAATAAAATTTGTCAGACACAGATGTGCCAACATTCATAGGATCTTGATGATCAAAGTCAAATGAGTAGACCACCAGAGGACCAAACTGTTCAGGGGCAGTTGTGTTCATCTTCAGAGGTACTAGAGGCTCATGAGCAATTGAGTAAATCGTTGGAGAATTCTGAAGGTTTAGAGTTAGATGAGCCCATCATCAGAGAGCCAGACTATTTAAAGATAGTTGTGCTCACCTTTAAAGGTTTTAGAGGGCCATAAGGGTCAGCACCATACAGATGAGTTAGAAAAGGAGGAAACAATATCAGTGGAACGGGTTGAGATAAGGGAGACCTTAGTGGATAATGGGTCATTATTTGTGTTGTAAATGAGATACATCCTAGAAATGGATGAGAGAAAACAATCACCTCCTGTGGTATTTCAAATATTGGGATTCTACAATGATACTTCTTCAAGTGGCTTGCTAGGAGGAAACAGAGTCTCTACTGCATTTGATCTATCAAATTTAAGGACAAATCTTTTTGACGCCTGAGAAGATGATAGGAATCAAAATCCATCAAGACCTATCATTAGGGCAAGAGGTAAAAGATTTCAAATCTTGGTGATGAGGGCCCATTTTAAGCACATCAACCTAGGAATTATTTGTTTACTAACCTCTTTTCTCTTATTCATGTATTGTATATTCCAATAGGCACACTTATCATGCTTTACAGGGCGATGAATAAACTAACTAAGACTCAGCTTGTGGGTTATCCATGGATCGACCTAAACCGATAATGAGCTAGGTCGATGAATCCTATGAAAGAGCTAGCATGATAAAGACTATTTTTATTTGTAATTATTTCTTTGGAGTATTTATGTGTAAGCTTTTAGGATACTTTTTAGTTAGTTGTAATTGAGTTTTAGGACCGGCCACCCTAAAAGCGGCATAGTTATAATTTTGTGGACTTTTTAACCTTAAAGGGAGCAAGTATAAATACTTGCTTTAGTAGGGTTTTGAGGGAGTTAGCTAAATTTTCAAAAAAGAACAAACACTTTACGTGTGAGGGCTAGGGTTTTCCTAATTCAAATTGCTCTTATCAATTTCAAATCCCAATTTAAGGTTGTGGCAAGTGGCTCCAAGGCTAATTTGTGAGTGATATCAAATTTACCTTGTTGCAATTTCCTTTCTTCACCAGTGAGTTGTATCTAGGGTTGATTTAGAAGTGTTATTGACCGAATTTTGATTGTATTTGCAATCAAATTCTTGTTACTTCGATTGATTGGTTTTAGCCTTTAAGTTTTAACCTTCAATTTAGCTTCATTTTGAATTGTGGATCACTTTATTGGGAAAGCAGATCACGGAATTGGTTCTTGCTATTTATGTGTGTAATTCACGTGGATTTATTTGTGATCATTGTTGTTTTGGAAGAATTTATCATTGTGAAATTGTTACTTGCAATTTAGAGCATTCGGATTTCATTGCATTCCATTAAGGTTCACACTAAACCTAGTAGTGTTGAAAGGAGATTGAACAAGTGTCTTGAGGCTTATAACTTACTCCAATTGCATGTGCTTAACCCTTATTTTAGGCACATCATCTTTGGTATCAGAGTTGAACATACTTGGTTCATTTCAATATTGATCACGTGGTGTTGAGGAATTGGTTATATACATTGAGTTTTGATGCCATTGTTCACATGATTGGAAACTAGTTTGATTGACAATGTGATGGGAAATTTTTCAACACCATATATGCTTTCAGAACTCGATTTGGATGATGATCCAAATCACTCATATTTTACTTCATTTATTTTTATCTAATAAGTATTTAAGAAATAATCTTACAGGTATAATAATATTTCTCCATAGGATGCCAATATGTCTTACATTAGTTGATCACCACAAGACATCATCAGATTTGCATTCAAAGGCCCGTTGTGATTGTTTCCACTTCAAAGCATTGACTCATGAAGATTTGTAATATTTTGTAATTTGTAATTGTTCTATGTACTATTTTATGTTGTTTTTTCTTTTAGGACACTTTCATTTTGTTTGTAATTCTCATTTAAGACCGGCCACCCTAAAAGTGACATAGTTGTAATTTTGTGTACTTTCTAACCCTAAAGGGAGAAAGTATAAATACTTGCTTAAGTAGGGTTTTACGAGGCCAATTTTTCAGAACAAACACTCATTTTCACGTGAGAGAATTAGGGTTTCCTAGTTCAAATTTCCTCTTATCAATTTCAATCCCAAGAGTTGAGATTGTGGCGAATGCAACACTTGAAATTGTGAGTTATATCAATTTCAATTTGTTGTGATTTCTTTTCTTCTCTGGTGTGTAATATCTAGGGTTGAATTGGAATATTTCTTAGTCAGATTTGATTCATAATTATTCAAATTATTGTGCTAGTTTGCGTTCTTGTTATACTTGATTGATATTCCTCATTTTTACACATTGTTGAACCGTGAAAGTCTTTGTGTGGAAGGGGGATCACGATTATTTTCTTGTGGATTGAGTAGTAATCATGTGGGTTTTGAAGTATAATTTCTGATCATCTGATAGGAATCAAAATCCTACAAGACCTATCGTTAGGGCAAGAACGAAAGGAATTCGAATTTTGGCGATGACGGCCCATTTTTAGCAAATCGACCCCGGAATTATTTATAAATTATCCTCTTTTCTATTATTCTTGTATTGTGTTTTCCAACAGGCACACTTATCATATTTTATAGGGCAATGGACAAACTCCCTCAGACTCAGCTTGTGGGTTATCTATGGACCGAGCTGAATCGACGATGAGCTGAGTCGATGAATCCTATAGAAGACCGGCATCTTGAAGACCAATTTCTTTTATATATTTTTCATTTTAATGGACTATTTATGTTGTAATCATTTTGGAACACTTTTATTTTGATTGTAATTTTCATTTATGACTAGCTACCTTAAAAGTGGCAAACTTGTAATTTTGACCATTTTCTAACCCTAGGAGTAGCAAGTATAAATACTTGCTTATAGTTGGGTTTGAGGAGGCCATTTTTGCAGATTAAACATAGCACTTCACATGTGGAATTAGGGTTCATCCTAGTTCAAAAATCTCTTATCAATTTCAACCCAAGAATTGGAATTGTGGCGAGTGCGACAAAGGGGAATTGTGAGTCATATCAATTTCATCTTTATTGTTTTTTCATTTCTTCTCTAGTGAGTTATATCTAGGGTGGATTTGAAGCTTTCTTGGAATTATTTGTGAGTGTAATTCATGAACAATTGTCTTGTTAAGATTGACTATTCTTTTAGTCCTTGAACTATATCTCAATTTAGTGTTAGCATGAATTGGAATTGGAGGAAGAGTGGAAATCACGGTTCGTGTTGCTTCCTTTTGATATGATTTTCACATGGATCTCAATCCATTTTGTGTTACTTGGTGAATATTACGAATAAGGTTTGTAATTACATCATTTGATCTTTGGTTTTCATCAAATTCCAAAAGGGGTTTCACATGATTTGTGAACCAAATTGGACCGGTTTTATGATTGATTTGTGAGTTGTTTTCCTTGAGTCATTTGATTGTGCTTGGACTTGGTTTTGAGCACATCATCTTTTGGTATCAGAGCACAAGTTGAGAGAAGGGATTAAGTGTTGGTTGATTTCGTGATTATCACTTTCAATTATGGTTCTTCATTTTTTAACCGAAATTGTGTGTAGTGATTTCGAGTTGCGAAAATTGTCTTGATTGAAATTCTAATTTGCTGGTTGTTGAAGTTGGATTGGAGGGATTGTTGTAGCTTCTTGTGGTTGATCATTTTCGTGGAAGGGAAGGAGAGTAGAAGTGTGTTGTTAATTCAACATTTTCGAACTTGAAAACTTGCCTATTCATATCGTGATTAGCTTGTTGTTTGAAGGAGCTTGTGGAGTTTGTTGTTGTGAATCCTTTGTGCAAATTCAGAATTGGGGAAGTATATTTTACAGATTTGCATTGTGTTGAATAGTAAGGAATCTATTTGAATTCAAACACATCAATTAAGTTGAGGAGTTAATGATTATTTGTTTGAATTTGAAAATCATTTCTTACCAATTGTGGAAGGGTTGCAATTAGTGAAGTGGTTGAAATTCAAATTTGAATTGCTGCCTATTTGTAAGTTGCGGATTAAATTTTTGGAAAGTGGAGTATATCTTGTTATCCTTGCCGTGGAAGTGGAAGTGTATTTGTTGTTGTTGCCATTGGTTATTGTTGCCGTGGAAGTGGAGTGTAATATTTGTGTTGTTTCCATGGGAGTTGATCCAATTTGTTGGCGTGAAGATTGACCTATTCCAATTTTGTTGTGGAAGTATTATCTTGTTGTTTAGTTGTTGTACACTTGGAGGCTTGAACACTCTTGGCTTCCTTTGATTATTGGTCGTGATTGTATAGTAAATTTTGAAGAAAACCGTGAAGGATTGAGAGTAGTGTTCAATTGGTGAAGTAGATTTGTGTTGTGTACTTTTGTTTTCGAAAAAGTGGAGGAGTAAAACTTGTATTACCAGATTTAAATTCAGATTTGAAGTGTGAATTAAGAAGCCAATTTGAAATTTCAAAACACACATTAAAGTCATTGTTTAATTGTGTGTCATTTGAATTTGAAATAGCTTCTTACCATTTATGGAATTGTGTACTTATTGAACTTCTTTTTGAATTTGAAAGTGGGTTGCCTTATCTTATGTAGAAGTTGTGGTTTTGGTTGTATTTTTTAATTAAGTGAAGAGTGGGTGCATTTGGTGTGGGCTTTGGTGTGTGTAGTATAGACCATTGTTGTTGGAGGCGTGATTGGTGTGGAACCATGAGTAAAAGGGGAGAAGTGTGGTGGTAAAGTTGTGTATTTTGTATGTGTTGAGGTGCTGCCCATTGTCAAGTAATTGGTGTGAAACCAAAGCAAGGATAAGGAAAGTTGAGTAGTAGAATTTAAAATTCAAACAAGTCATTAAAGTGTGAAAGTAATTGAACTAATTACATAAACACTAGTAGTTGAATTTAATTCTATCTACTTGAAAGTAGTTATGTGTGTACTTCATTTATTTAATTTACTTGATGTACCAAGAATTATTTCATTGTGCTTCAATTATTTCACTTGACATTACTTGAAGTAACAATAAGCATTTCTTATATTGGTTAATTGTGAGCATCGTGGGTGTATAGGGGCATGTAAGGGTGTGTTGCTGTAGTGTGGTAAAGTGTATTGAGGTTGTTGAAATTAGTAAGAAAAAATGTCAAGTGAGTTGTATTTGTCTACTAACATATTGCATCGGGAAAGGACTTCCTTTTAAATCATTGATGAGGGACAAAGAGAAAACTTGTTCCATACTTCTTGTAGGGTATAAGGAAACTTGTGCGTAATTATTATTGATGGTGGTAGCTGTACTAATGTTGTAGCTGCATCATTAGTATCGAAATTGAAACTTGAAACTATCCCACATCCCAAACCCTATACATTACATTGGTTGAATGATCAGGATGGTCTTTGTATGACCCAAAGGGCTAGGGTACCCTTTAGTATAGGAAACAAGTATTATGATGAGCTTGAATGTGATATTCTTCCTATTTGTACATCCCATATATTACTTGGTAAACCATGGTTGTATGACAGGATGGTATTACATGATGGGTATAGAAATACTTATATGTTAAAAAAAGATGGTAAACGTATAGTATTGAACCCTATGTCGCCATCAGAGGTCCAGAAGATGCAAAGAAAGATAAAACAACCATCACAGATTCTTGAGGATCATAGCCACATGATCAAACCTTCAGAGGGCCAAATTGTGCAGATGTAGGTATGTCAACCTTCAAAGGTTCTTGAGGGCTTTAGTGACACGAGCCAACCCTTAGAGTATAAAATTTGTCAAACACCGATGTACCAACCTTCAGAGGATCTTGATGATCATAGTCAGATGAGCAGACCACTAGAGAGCTAGACTGTTCAGAGACAGTTATGTTCACCTTCAGAGGTTTCAGAGGGTAATGAGCAATTGGGCCAACCATTAGGGGGCTATGAAGATCAACACCATACAGATGAGTTAGAAAAAGAGGGAACAAAATCAATGGAATGGGTTAAGACAAGGGAGGCATTAGTAGACAATGAGTCCTTATTTATGTTGCAGATGAGATACATCCTGGAAATGGGGGATAGAAAACAATCAACTACTATGGTATTACAGATATTGGGATTCTGCAAAGATACTTCTTCAGATGGATTGCTAGGAGAAAACAAAGTCTCTACTGCATTTGATCTACTAGATTTGAGGAAAAATCTTTTTGAGGCCGAAGGAGATGATAGGAATCAAAATCTGACAAGACTGATAAGTGTCGAATCCAACAAAAATAAAACCTACTCCTAGACAATTATATGATTTGCATATAGTGGTGAGTAGGGTCGAATCCACAGAGATTGGTTAAACTTATTTCTATTCAAGGAGAATAAAAGGGAAAAGAAAAATGGGGGGTTTTGTTTGTGAATCAAAATAAAGTAAAACAAGGTAAGAAAATCGGATATTAATAAAAGCCTAGCCAAAGGAATCAAGATAGTTTAATTCAAGGAATTGATCATCGATGCAAATGTTTTCTATTCTTAGTTCTAGATAAACTGGTTATGGTTATTAACAAGCTCTAACAACCTATCTCTCCTTACTTCCTCGATAACCTCATACAAGCGCTTTGAATTATTTCTCTTATTGATTAAACAACCCTAGGCAAGCGCTTAGCATTTAATCTATCAATAGCATTAAGATCTAGAGAGACCACCAATTCATGCCAGTAGATTATAAGATAACCTATTTAAACATGATCACACACCTCCATAACATGAATTCGATCATCTCTTTTATAACCAAACATGTTATTGCATCACTAAGACTAGAACAATTAAACAATTACGGATTTGACGTGCTAGTTGACAATATATTAACTTGCTAATTGAGTAGAAGAGCTCTATTCATACCAATCAACAAATATAATAATGACAAAACGATCAGAAGATATATGAATACTCGAAAGCAAAGAATAGAATAAATACAAGTCAATTAGACCTCACAATTCGTGGAGAATTAAACATCTATGACCCTTTGGCTAGAAAAGTAGCTTAGCTACACATGTTCATCAATAAAACGAAAATAAAAAGTAAAGACATGATGAACTCGGTTGCCTGCTCTGTCTCCAAGATGATCTAAGGTTCTTCAAGATCCAAAGATTCAAAAGTTGTCCTAATCCTCTAGGGTTGGTTCTATTTATATTGTTAGGGGGATAGCATGTGATCTTTTGCTAGCAAGATATGAAAATATCTTTCCTTTTCCAAGTAGATTTCGAGAAGTGAAGATTCGTCTGCCTGGCACGCCCCACCACACGGCCGTGGGTCAAGCCGTGCCATCCTCTGTGCATATTCTTCAAGTCTTCATCCGCGCCCAGTGTGTACCACGGTTACACACATGGCCAGATTTCAAGCCGTGCCTTCATCTGTACATAATCTACAAGTCTTCATCCGTGTCCAGTGTGTACCATGGTTACACCCACGGCTAGATTTCAAGTCGTGCCTTCATCAAGTTGATGTTCCACACTTTCTTCTCCTTGGCACGTCTAGCTTCCACCACGACTCCAAGCACGGTTGCTCCCACGGCCGTGCCCTAAGTCGTGTCTCTCTCTGTTCAAAGTCCACATTTCCGCCTTCTTGTCCAGTGAGGGGCACGGTTTTCACCTTGGCCGTGCCTCAAACCATGCTAGTTCCTAGTTAGCTACACGGCCGTGTACTTCAACCGTGTATCTTCCTGTTGATTCAAAACCAAGTACACGACCGTGTACTTCAGTTACACGCCCATGTACTTCCCTCCGGCGGTGTAAATCCTTGTCTTTGAACCAAGTTGTAGATGGCTTCTCTAATTTACTTGAATTGGCATCCTTGACTCCATTTAACCTGATTTATCACGATGATGGAATTAAAGTACCATTTCCTTATGATTTCTATAAAATCAATAATAATTTAACACAATTTATAACTATAAAGATTGAGTATAAAATGGCTCTATCAAATTCCCCCACACTTAAACTCTTGCTTGTCCTCAAGCAATTGCATCAAATCAATTGAGAAATCTGTCATAGATTATATAAACTTTCTTTTCATCATTCAAAGCATCTATTCATTTGTAATTCATGACTTGTAATTTTAATATCTACTACTTCAACCCAATTGGTTTCCTGTGATCAAATTACTATGGAAAAAATTCAATAGCTAATCTAAACAAAACAAACTTTAATCCTCATGTTTAGCAAAAGAATTTTTATTCGAAAAGTAAATACTTAATTCCACTAAGGAAAAACACCCAATTAAACTTCATTGGATATTATCAAGCATATAATCCTTGCAGTATAAAGTAAAAGCATATGGTATAAGCTCTTTGCTAGATATTCTCCCTTTTATACATCTTTGTTTTATTCAATGAATGTTCACATTCATGTTCTTTTGATTTATTCAAGCATCTATTTTGATGGGTTTTTGCTCGCTTCTTTTCATGAACTTTTGCCTTTTTCGCCCTTATCGTTATAGTGAGTTCATTGAGTCGGCAACATCCCGAGCTCATCACTCAAGTGACCGGGTTTTGAGATACCCCTACAGACTCTTCCTCACTCTAACATTCAAGTTTGAATACTCTTAACTCAATTAGTTGAATCATTGGAGTAATGGCTATGCTTGATTCTTTTTTTTTTCTTTTTTTTTTCTCACTAAGTGTTATGATTGCTTTACAAACAACTTCAAAGAGTATACAATAGCTAATATAACCTAGAAATAAACTTGTTTATTTTTCACTTAGGGACTCGACTTACTCTTAGACTTCCAATTCTAAAGCTAAATACAAGGTAAATTTGTTTCTTAAAGATTTCACTACTTAATTTTAACCATGTATTCTAATCACAGCAGTGGGTGAGTAAAGCATTTGAACAAGTTAATTTCACATTTTGTAGATGCTTATTATAACATTTAGTACAATCTCTAGATTGCATGATAAATTTGAAAAAATTTGGCTTAAAATTGCTTAAGGACAAACATTCAGAGTATAAGTTAGTTCTCTATTCTCTATATTTTATTATCTTCTCCCCCACACTTAGCTTGAACAGTGTCCTCACTGTTCCTAATTTAGCACAATTGAAAAGGAATTAACAACTCAAGGAGCATTAGAGAATAAGAGAAAGGAAATACTGGTACTTCCCTGATATTGGAGTTCTCCCCTTAAGCTTCTGGAAAGTGTCATTTGATTATGTGTATCCTTACTGCAGCTGATCTAAAGAGTTCAAAAACTACACTAAAATCAAAACAAAACTAAAACAAACCAAAACTAAAGCAAAACAAAACTAAAGGATTTTTTTTTTTTGACATGGGTTGCCTCCCATGAAGCGCTTTTCTTTAACGTCTTTGGCTAGGCGTTCTTGGCTAAATATTCGGATAAGGATTTTGATTCCAGCCTTGGTGCCTGTGGTGATGGGTTAATAACATCCGTAACAAAAACAGGAGAGATATCGTTAGGATGTTTCATGGCATCATAAATGTTAAATTTAATCACTTCACCATCAAATTCCATAGTGAGGGTGCCATCATTTACATCGATTTTCGTTTTAGAAGTCTTAAGGAATGGTCGCCCTAATAATATCAGTGATGAAGTATGAGAATCACTATCGTCCATGTCAAGCACATAAAAATCAGCAGGAAAAAACCAACCCATTGACTTGAACTAAAACATCCTCTAGAACTCCCTCAGGATAAACATTGGACCTATCAGTAAGTTGAACAATAATACCCGTTTCCTTTAAAGGACCAACATTTAAACGTTGATAAACAGACAAAGGCATGACATTGATAGAAGCTCCTAGATCACACATGGCTTTAACGATTCCAAGATTACCTATTTTGCAAGGAATGGTGAACATACCTGGATCCTTACATTTAGGAGGAAGCTTCTTCTGAATAATAGCTGAAACATTTTCACTCACACTAATCTTTTCATTACCTTTTAGCTTTCTTTTGTTAGTGCACAAGTCTTTGAGAAATCTAGTATAGCGCGGTATTTGCTTAATTGCATCAAGTAAAGGAATATTTACCTCAACTTTGCGAAAAGTTTCCAGAATCTCTTTTTCTTCCGCTTCATTCTTGGATTTCGCCAGTCTGGAGGGGAAAGGAGGTGGTATCAATGAGACCTTTGATGGCTCAACTAGAGACTTGCTAATCTGGTTGCCCTGCTGGCTCGGAGTCGAAATCTCTTTCTTGGTCTCCTCCTTAAGATTAGACGGATTTCCTTTCTTATTTGGTCCCTGCAATTCTGTTCCACTTCTCAAGGTAATTGCATTAACACTTTTCTTCGGGTTTGTAATAGTTTGAGAAGTTAACTTACCTTGAGTTTCTAACCTGTTTACGGCTGAAGCAAGTTGGCTTACCTGATTCTCCAAGTTTTGAATGCTTTGCTTTGTTTCCTCCTAAAATTGTTTGGTATTCACAGCTAGAGACTTAGCAATATCCTCAAGGGGCATACCTGAAGTGGAAGGAGCTTGGGGTACGTGGTGTGATGGCTTAGGCTGGAATTGTTGGAAACTTTGTGGGTTATTGCCATATCGGAAGTTAGGATGATCCCTCCATCCGGCATTGTAAGTATTTGAATAGGGATCATACTTCCTCTGCGGTTGTCCTGGAAATCCGCCTACAGCATTGGCGTGTTCATGATTGTCATCTTGCAATGTAGGGCACATTTCGGTCGGATGATTAGGAGCAGCACAAATTCCACAAGCCTTCACCTGCTATGTTTTTCCAAGAGCTAGCTGCTGTACAAGGGAGGTTAGATTAGAAATTTGATGTTTAAGGTTAGACACACTTACCTCATTTACCTTCCTTGAAGATGTATCATGCCTATACCCAAATTGTTGCGAATTGGCAGCCATAATGGAGATCAATTCCCTAGCTTGACCAGGGTTTTGTTTACTATGGCGCCTCCACTTGCAGCATCCATCATCTTTCTTTCCATCGGAAGTAGGCCTTCATAGAAGTATTGGATGGGAGTTGTTCAGATATCCCATGTTGTGGGCAGCTTGCACAAAGTTGCTTGAACCTCTCCCAATACTCATGAAGAGTCTCGGTGTCCTTCTGTTTTATACCACAAATTTCTCTTCTTATACCAGCGGCTCTGGATGCGGGGAAGAATTTGTCCAAGAAGAGTCTGACCATATCTGTCCAAGTGGTTATCGAACCTGGAGGCAAATAAAACAACCAATCTTTAGCTTTAGTACTTAAAGAAAATGGAAAAGCACGTAGCTTGATTTGATCGTCGGTTATTCCTTGCGGCCTCATACTAGAGCACACTATATGAAACTCTTTCAAATGCTTGTGAGGATCTTCATTCTCAAGACCATGAAATGTAGGTAGCAGATGTATCAACCCAAATTTCAATTTGAATTCCACAGCTAGTTCGGGATAGTGAATACAAAGTGGTTGTTGATTCACATCCAGTGCAGCCAACTTTCGCAATGTTCTTTCGGGATTTGCCATATCGTCCTCTTTTTCAGAATCAAGGGATGAATCAGACAAGTCCGTTACTAAGTTTGGTCTGGGGGATGATCTAGCTTCTTGTCGTAGCCTCTTTAGAGTCTTCTCAATCTCCGGATTATAAGTTAGTTCACCTGTCTGAAAAGAACGAGTCATACAAGAATAGAAATAAATTTGACACCAATCCCCGGCAGCGGCGCCAAAATTTGATGGGTGTCGAATCCAACAAAAATAAAACCTACTCCTAGACAATTATATGATTTGCATATAATGGTGAGTAGGGTCGAATCCACAGAGATTGGTTAAACTTATTTCTATTCAAGGAGAATAAAAGGGAAAAGAAAAATGGGGGGGTTTTGTTTGTGAATCAAAATAAAGTAAAACAAGGTAAGAAAATCGGATATTAATAAAAGCCTAGCCAAAGGAATCAAGATAGTTTAATTCAAGGAATTGATCATCGATGCAAATGTTTTCTATTCTTAGTTCTAGATAAACTGGTTATGGTTATGAACAAGCTCTAACAACCTATCTCTCCTTACTTCCTGGATAACCTCAGACAAGCGCTTTGAATTATTTCTCTTATTGATTAAACAACCCTAGGCAAGCGCTTAGGATTTAATCTATCAATAGCATTAAGATATAGAGAGACCACCAATTCATGCCAGTAGATTATAAGATAACCTATTTAAACAAGATCACACACCTCCATAACATGAATTCGATCATCTCTTTTATAACCAAACATGTTATTGCGTCACTAAGACTAGAACAATAACACAATTACGGATTTGACGTGCTAGTTGACAATATATTAACTTGTTAACTGAGTAGAAGAGCTCTATTCATACCAATCAACAAAGATAATAATGACAAAACGATCAGAAGATATATGAATACCCAAAAGCAAAGAATAGAATAAATACAAGTCAATTAGACCTCACAATTCGTGGAGAATTAAACATCTATGACCCTTTGGCTAGAAAAGTAACTTAGCTACACATGTTCATCAATAAAATGAAAATAAAAAGTAAAGACATGATGAACCCGGTTGCCTACTCTGCCTCCAAGATGGTCCAAGGTTCTTCCAGATCCAAAGATTCAAAAGTTGTCCTAACCCTCTAGGGTTGGTTCTATTTATTTTGTTAGGGGGATAGCATGTGATCTTTTGCTAGCAAGATACGAAAATATCTTTCCTTTTCCAAGTAGATTTCGAGAAGTGAAGATTCGTCTGCCTGGCACGCCCCACCACACGGCCGTGGGTCAAGCCGTGCCATCCTCTGTGCATATTCTTCAAGTCTTCATCCGTGCCTAATGTGTACCACGGTTACACACACGGCCAGATTTCAAGCCGTGCCTTCATCTGTGCATAATCTACAAGTCTTCATCCGTGTCCAGTGTGTACCACGGTTACACCCACGGCTAGATTTCAAGCCGTGCCTTCATCTGGTTGATGTTCCACACTTTCTTCTCCTTGGCACGTCTTGCTTCTACCACGGCTCCAAGCACAGTTGCTCCCACGGCTTCCACCACGGCCGTGCCCTAAGCCGTGTCTCTCCCTGTTCAAAGTCCACATTTCCGCCTTCTTGTCCAGTGAGGGGCACGGTTTTCACCTTGGCCGTGCCTCAAACCGTGCTAGTTCCTAGTTAGCTACACGGCCGTGTACTTCAACCGTGTATCTTCCTGTTGATTCAAAACCAAGTACACAGCCGTGTACTTCAGTTACACGCCCATGTAGTTCCCTCCGGCGGTGTAAATCCTTGTCTTTGAACAAAGTTGTAGATGGCTTCTCTAATTTACTTGAATTGGCATCCTTGACTCCATTTAACCTGATTTATCACGATGATGGAATTAAAGTACCATTTCCTTATGATTTCTATAAAATCAATAATAATTTAACACAATTTATACTATAAAGATTGAGTATAAAATGGCTCTATCAAAGACCTATCATTAGGGCAAGAACTAAAGGAATTCGAATTTTGGCGATGAGGGCCCATTTTGAGCAGATCGGCCATAGAATTATTTATAAATTAACCTCTTTTCTATTATTCTTATATTGTGTTTTCCAACAGGCATACTTATCATATTTTATAGGGCAATGGACAAACTCCCTCAGACTCAGCTTGTGGGTTATCCATGGATCGACCTGAACCGGCGATGGGCTGAGCCGATGAATCCTATAGAAGACTGGCATCTTGAAGACCAATTTCTTTTATATATTTTTCATTTGCATGGACTATTTATGTTGTAATTATTTTGGAACACTTTTATTTTGATTGTAATTTTCATTTAGGACTAGCCTCCTTAAAAGTGGCAAACTTGTAATTTGACCATTTTCTAACCCTAGGAATAGCAAGTATAAATACTTGCTTATAGTAGGGTTTGAGGAGGCCATTTTTGCAGATTAAACATAGCACTTCACATGTGGAATTAGGGTTCATCCTAGTTCAAAAATCTCTTATCAATTTGAACCCAAGAATTGGAATTGTAGCGAGTGCGACAAAGGGGAATTGTGAGTCATATCGATTTCATCTTTGTTGTTTTTCATTTCTTCTCTAGTGAGTCATATCTAGGGTAGATTTTAAGCTTTCTTGGAATTATTTGTGAGTGCAATTCTTGAACAATTGTCTTGTTAAGATTGATTGTTCTTTTAGTCCTTGAACTATATCTCAATTTAGTGTTGGCGTGAATTGGAATTGGAGGAAGAGTGGAAATCATGGTTTGTGTTGCTTCCTTTTGATCTGATTTTCACGTGGATCTCAATCCATTTTGTGTTACTTGGTGAATATTACGAATAAGGTTTGTAATTACATCATTTGATCTTTGATTTTCATCAAATTTCAAAAGGGGTTTCACGTGATTTGTGAACCAAATTAGACCGGTTTTGTGATTGATTTGTGAGTTGCTTTCCTTGAGTCATTTGATTGTGCTTGGACTTGGTTTTGTGAACATCATCATCACTGAGGAATATACTATTGTGTTGATCCATTTCATGTGATACATCATTTGGACCATATATTGCAATTAGGATCACGCTACAATTGCTTTACCTTAAACCGAATTGTCCTAGTCATTTAGGGATTGTTATTTGGTTTAATTTGCATGTGCTTAATCCCCTTTTAGGCACATCATAATTTGGTACAAGTGCTTGAGGTTGTGAGAAGGGATTGATTGCAATTTGAAATTCAGAAGTTAGGGATTTGTTGAATATCACATTGATTTGAATTTGCTTGAAGTGAAGCTTGAGTTGTCTAATTGTGTTGTTGAGGAGTTGTAGTTACTTCTTGTTATTGTAGTCGTGGGGAAATTGTGAATCCTTATCATCTTGTTGTTGCCGTGATCTTTGAAGGAAAAATAAGAAGTGTATTTCCTAGTGTTTGTAGTGGAATTGGAAATACAATATTTGTGGTAAAATGAGAAGAGTGAATTGTTGTGTGTTGCTTTTAGAAATTGAGGAGTAACATTTGTGATTTTCAAACTTGAATTTTCATAATTGAGGTGTGAGTTAAGGAAGCAATTTGAATTTCAAAACACACATTAAGTGATTGAGTAATTGTGTGTTCATTTGAATTTGAAAGTGGCTCTTTACCATTTATAGAATAAAGCAATTATTGAACTCAATTTAAATTTGAATTTGAGCTACCTTGATTGTTGAAAATTGCGGTTTGTTAACTTGTGTGGAAGTGGAAAAGTGCACCGTGACTTGAAATTGTACATGTATGGTGTTGTATTTTTTAAAGATAGTGAAGACTGTGTGCATTTGGTGTGAATTGGTGGAACCGTGAGTAAGAGAAGTAGAGTGGCAGTAGATTTTGATTATTTTGTATTTGTTGAGGTGTTGCACATTATGACTATTTGTAGTGTGAAATCAAGGCAAGAAAAGGAAAGTTTAAGTAGTAGAATTTGAATTCAAACAAGTCATTAAAGTGTGAAAGCAATTGACTAGTTACTTAAGCAATTGTAGTTGAATTTAATTCTAACTACTTAAAAATAGTTGTTGTGTACTTCATTTATTGAACTTTACTTGGAGTACTGAATTATTTCCTTGTGCCTATAATTCTTTTTGAAACATGAGCTATTATATCATTGTGGTTGTTAAACGTGTGGGTTGGTGTTGTTGAAGGAGTGTACTGAAATTTTTGGGATTACTTCTTAAATCACAACATGTCTAACGAAAGTGTGAATGGGGGAATTGGCAATGAAGCTAATAGTCAGGTTAGTGGAGGTCAAGTTCATAATATTGTAGGTAAAAGGACTTTGGAAGAACAGCTCCAGGATCTTACTACTATAATCGCTACAATGGTAACTAGGATTGATAAGATGACATTACCATAACCACCAGTGGTGAACCTTCAAGAACCACCTCGAGTAGTTCTACAGAACCTTTAGAGAGAGATAGAGTAATGGGAGATGGAAATCTGAATAGAAGGATGAATGGGGATCATCATCCTTACAAGGAAGAAAGGGATGATAACTTTGGGGCTAATCCATATTAGAATAGGGATTTTTGGCCACCTCAGGGACTGGAGTATGTGAAGTTACATATGCCTTCTTATGACGGCAAGGGATCAGTTGATGATTATTTGGACTGGGAGGACAAAGTTAAGGGTCTCTTTGAATGTTATGAGATCGATGATAATACTAGAGTCCGATTGGCTGTTGTCGAGTTTACAGGATACGCTGCACTATGTGGAAGAATTTGATTATCAACAGGCGTAGGGATAGGGAGGCTGAGATTCAGACATGGAGGGATATTAAAGGGTGTTGAGAAAAAGATTTATTCCTGAACACTATAAACAGGAACTGTTTATGCAACTGCAGACTTTGAGGCAAGGAAGCAAAATAGTGGATGATTATGTGCTAGAATTTGAAACCCTCATGATTAGATGTGGGTCAATCGAACCTCCAGAACAAACCTTAGCATGCTTTACCTCAGGTCTGAAGTATAAGATAACATTTGTTGTTGAGTTGCAGTGCTATAGTACACTTGATGAGGCTATTCAGTTGGCCTTGAAAGTGGAGAGGCAAAGGAGGTCCAACTTATTCAAGGCTCTAAGCAATAGGCCCAATACTACTACCAGACCCATAGCAGTTGACGGCCGATCAGGAGGAACAAAGGCAGTAGGTGAGACAGTGAGAGCAGTGGACAAAACTACCCCTAACACTACTAGAGAAAATATACCCACTAGGAAGGGTAAAGAGGTAATAGCACCAAATGTGAAGCAGATTGTTCCCGGATCTACTAGTGGAAAAGTAAGCTAGATCAAATGCTTTAAATGCATGGGATTTGGGCATATGACGGCACAGTGTCCAAATAAGAAGGTGATAACTATTATGGAGGGCGTTGGGGAAGAAGTTGAGGTTAAGGAGGAACAGGCTGAGCCTACAGATTTTCCTATAACACTGCAAGAGTATTATGATGGCCAAACTGTAGAAACACATGAAGAGCATACAGGTGAACAATATCTACCTATTAATGTGTTACGCAGGACTTTAACCATATCTCTTGATGCTAGAGACATTCAAAGGGAAAACATATTTCACACCTCTTGTAGGATTAGAGGTAACCTTTATGTACTCATCATTGATAGTGGTAGTTGCACGAATGTTATATCTACTGCACTAGAAGACAAATGTAATTTGTCTACTAGCCTACATCCTAGCCCTTATAACTTGCATTAGTTAGATAATCGAGGCAGTATGAATGTTACGCTAAGGGCAAAGGTGCCTGTAAGTGTTAGGCAGAAATATCATGATGAGATCCTATGTAATGTGATTCCTATGCATGCATTCCATTTGCTGTTGGGTAGACCCTAATTGTTTGATCGACAGGTGTTACATGATGGATTTTAGAACACCTACATGTTCAGTATGGGCGGGTCTCGCATAGTACTATCACCTATGACTCCATCTGAGGTGCATCAGTTTGAGGAACATATCAGAACTACTTCCACTACATCTGATAGCTAAGAGAGTAGGCCAATAGAGACGTTAGGGTTCAGTTCTAGAAATGACCCTCTAGATTTGAGGGCAAATCTTTTAGAAGCCTTAGGAGATGATGGGAAATTTTCTGACACCATATATGCTTTCAGAACTCGATTTGGATGATGATCCAAATCACTCATATTTTACTTCATTTCTTTTTATCTAATAAGTATTTGAGAAATAATCTTACAGGTACAATAATATTTCTCCATAGGATGCCAACATGTCCTACATTAGTTTATGGCCACGGGACATCATCAGATTTGCATTCAAAGGCCCGCTGCAATTGTTTCCACTTTAAAGCATTAGCTCATGAAGATTTATAATATTTTTCACTTTGTAATTGTTCTATGCACTATTTTATATTGTATTTTCTTTTGGGACACTTTCATTTTGTTTGTAATTCTCATTTAGGACTGGCCACCCTAAAAGTGGCATAGTTTTAATTTTATGTACTTTCTAACCCTAAAGGGAGCAAGTATAAATACTTGCTTATGTAGGGTTTTGGGAGGCTAAATTTTCAGAACAAACACTCATTTTCACGTGAGAGAATTAGGGTTTCTTAGTTCAAATTTCCTCTTATCAATTTCAATTCCAAGAGTTGAGATTGTGGCGAGTGTAACACTTGTAAGTTATATCAATTTCAATTTGTTGTGATTTCTTTTCTTCTCTAGTGTGTAATATCTTGGGTTGAATTGGAATATTTCTTGGTTAGATTTTATCCATAATTATTCGAATTATTGTGCTAATTTGAGTTCTTGTTATATTTGATAGATATTCCTCATTTTTACACATTATTAAACCGTGAAAGTATTTGTGTGGAAGGGGGATCATGGTTATTTTCTTGTGGATTTTGAGTAGTAATCACGTGGGTTTTAAAGTATAATTTGTGATCATCAATGAGGAATATACTATTGTGTTGATCCATTTCATGCAATACATCATTTGGACCATATATTGCAATTAAGATCACACTACAATTGCTTCACCTTGAACTGAATTGTCCTAATCATTTAGGGATTGTTATTTGGTTTAATTTGCATGTGCTTAATCCCCTTTTAGGCACATCACATTATCTAATTTTCTTTCAAATTGGTTTTACATGTGCTTAATCTTGGTTTTAGGCACATCACACATTTATATGCCAAGGTATAGTTTCTTTTTTGAGGAAAATCTATTGAAGAGGGGTTTTCATTGAAGAATGAGACTTTGTTTTATTATGACATATTGGTCATTCCTAAAAGTTCCACTTGGTTGACTTTGTTTTTACATGTATTTGATACTTCTATAATAGATGGTCATGTAAGTTGTTTTTAAACTTATAGGAGGCTTGTTTCGAATTTGTACCAGTGGGACCTACAAGAGATGTTGGCAATTTGTAGCTAACCATATAGTTTATCAATGAAGCAAATATCAAACTCTCACCTACTAGACTATCAAACCTATTACCTATTCCTAAGGCTATATGGGAGAACATTTCTATAGATGTTGTGATTAGACTTCCTAAATCTAGAGGATTTGACACTATTTCTGCTGTTGTTGATCAGCTTAAAAAATATGGATATTTCAAAATATGGATGCTATGGTGGGAGTTCCTCACACCATTGTTAGTAATCGAGATCCTATATTCATCAATTCATTTTGGTGTCCATTGTTTCAATGTTAAGCATAAGGTTACATTTTACTACATCTTATCATTTGAAAACGAATCGACAAATGGAGGTTCTTAATTGGAGCTTGGAGTATTATTTATAGTGTTTTTGTAGTGAGCAACCAAAGGCTTGGTCTTGTGAGCTTCTATGGGCAGAATATTCTAATAACACTTCCTATCATTCTTTACCTATGCTTACGCCTTTTGAGATTGTATATAGGTGTGCTCTACCTTCTCCTCATTCATTTGTAGATGGAGGAATATCAAACTCTTCCATGTTGACAACCTTACGTGATAGAAATATGGTTCTTCAATAGTTTTAAGTGAGCAAGCTAGAAAACATAGGCATCATGTGTAGTATGTTGTAGGGAATTGGGTGTTCTTGCATATTTGACTAGCATTAGAGAAGAAAACTAGTGCTAAATTCTATTCCAAGTTATCACCAAGATATTATGGGGCTTATCAAATTCTTGGGCATGTAGGCAATGTTGCTTATAAGCTCAAATTACCTCCTAGTAGTAAGGTGCATCCTATCTTCCATGTATCTTTTTTGAAAAAGTCATCAAGTACCTTTACTTCTTCAATTGACTTTCTTGGTGACTTTCATGAGGCTGAAAAAGATTATATTTTTCAAGATTTACAACTTTATCGCATCCTTGATAGGACATTTTTGGTAAATAATGACAGTGAGATTCCACAAGTATTGGTGTAATGGTCAAGACAATCAACATTAGAAGCAACTTGGGTTGATACTATTGCTTTTCAACTTTAATTTTCCACATTTGTCCTTAAGGACATGAAATGTTCCTTAGTGGGTAGCAATGATAAGAGTCTAAAGGAGCCCCATCCTATTCTTCATGTTTATAAATGAAGGGATAAGGATAAGAAAATTCATAATGTTATGGTGGGGTTGTTTACGTAAGTGTTAGGTGTTTTATTGTGTTTGTAGTAGTGGTGTGTGTATAGTAGTAGCACACGTGCATTTGGTGTTTATGTATAGTGTATATGTGTTATAATTAGTTAAGGAAGAGTCTCATATAAAAGGTGTTGGAGATTTTAGCATAGGGCATTTGAAGTATTTTTCTTGAACAAACTAGAAATGAGCATCCTACTCTTATAAATTTTGAGAACTACTTCTTAGGTACACTTCTTCCTTACTTTTGGAAGTTTCTTATGAATTGTGTGTATCAATCATAAACTTTACTAGCATTCTAAAAGTGTCATTCAATATTTATTTCATTTTTTGAAAACTTCAAAATCTTTAAAATAGATAAAATAAGATATTTCATTAATGCAACTAACCTTTCCCCTGAAAAAGAAATATATCAAAGGAAAAATGAGGAAAAAGTTCATTGATTTTTTATTTAAATCATCATAATTTGACTATTTCATTTTTCTTTTTCCTTTTTAGGCTAAAAGACTATTTCTTTATTTATATCCTTAAAACTTGAGTTTTTAGGGAAAAATCTAATGGCATTAATACAAGGATTTCTTAGTTTGATGTATAAAGTTAAAGTGTTGAATTAGAGGAAAAAATAAAAATTAGAGGAATCAAATGTATAGTTAAAGTTGATGGATTTTCTTTTTCTTTTTTTTTTAATTTTCCTTAGAATATCAATTTTCTATTTCCACATATAGTAGAGTAGACACTTTATTTTAGGCATATCTGGGTTTCTCCATGTTATTCCATGTTGATAATCATTTTGGTTGTTGGTCAATTTGTGCATTTATGAATGTGTTCATACTTATAGTAGAAGTTATGAACTCATCACTCATGCTCTTTCTTGGTGAAAAATAATTTTTCAAAGTATTCTTTGAAAGAGAGTCTTGATCAATGTTATAAATAGCTTATACATAACAATTTATAGTAATGATCATTTACTAATTATTAATTAACATTCATAATAGTACCAGTATGAACTATCGCTCCAGATATGAGATTAAGACTCAACTTATCTAGATAGTTTGTAGACCTAATAAGCATATGGGTTAGAGGCAAATCAACCCTCTAGCCCACTAACCCATTGATTCCTAAGTAGGTCTAACAATAGTTTTATTATTAAAAGAAAGAAAGAAAGAAAGAAAGAAAGAAAAGAGCTTGATTTGTAGCTTGCATTTTGCATGCAAGTTGCTAAAATAGTACAACCTTCAATAGAAATGTAGTGGAACACCATAAATTCACATAGGCATACATTCCCAAACAAAGAAAAAAATTTTCATGAACTCATGTTAATAAATTGTGCCTCACACTCACAATTCTTCCACAATCCACACAAATTATTAGTTTTAGAAGTACTATATAGTATAGGTATCACAATAAAAATTATCATTGTTTTAAGCAATGTTTGAAGAATTATATTTCTTACAATTTTAAGATGTTAAAATAGGTGTTTTCATGAACCAAAACACATGCATCAAGGATTAAAGAAGAAAGCAGATGAAGATTACTTTTGTGAAGCCTTGATTTCACTTATAGTGTTGTATAGTGATAGGAATAAAAATCCGATAAGACCTATCATTAGGGTAAGAACTGAAGGATTTCAAATCTTGGCGTTGAGGGCCCATTTTGAGCAGATCGACCCTGGAATTATTTATATATTAACCTCTTTTCTATTATTCTTGTATTGTGTTTTCCAACAGGCACACTTATCATATTCTATAGGGCAATGGACAAACTCCCTCAGACTCAAATTGTGGGTTATCCATGGACCGATTTGAACCGACGATGAGTTGGGCCGATGGATCCTATAGAATACCGACATCTTGAAGACCATTTCTTTTATATATTTACACTTTTATGAACTATTTTGGGTTGTATTTGGTTTTGGGACACTTTTATTTCCTTGTATTTTCATTTAGGGCTAGCCACCTTAAAAGTGGCAAACTTGTAATTTTGAGCACTTTTTAACCCAAGGAGTAGCAAGTATAAATACTTGCTTAAGAGAGGGTTTGAGGAGGCTTAATTTTGCAGAACAAACACTTCACATTTCGTGAGAGGGCTTAGGGTTTTCCTAATTCCAAATTCTCTTATCAATTTCAATCCCAAGAAGTTGAAATTGTGGCGAGTGCAACATCTTGAAATTGTGAGTTATATCAATTTCATTTTGTTGTGATTTCTTTTCTTCTCTAGTGTGTCATATCTAGGGTTGAATTGAGATATTTCTTGGTCAGATATCCTTGTTGTTATTCATGAATTCTTGTGATTATTTGAAGGAATTATCATATTGATCCAATTCATCTTTAAGGATTTCCTTGATAACGTGATTTTCACCATTGGAAAAGGATTGTTTTGTTACGTTTTTTCTTTATAAAATTGAGGCTTCATTTGCGTGGATTACATGAAATTAGAGTGTTGTTAGAAGGCATTTTCATTGAGGTATTCTGATTATATTATTGGTTGTTTAAATTTCATCCTTTCATCATTAGGGTTCATTTGAAAAGTGCCACTTTTGGATCCGATTTTGCCTTGACTTGAGATAGTTATTCTTAAGTCTTTTGGATGTGCATTTAAGTGTGTTTAGGCACATCATCTTTGTTGTTGCCGTGGAAGTATTACATATTAATTGTAGTTGTTACTTGTGTCTTGTCGTGGAGTGAACTTGTGGAAATTGAAAATTGTTGCACCGTGATCTTAAAAGGAGTGGGGAATATTGTACCCGTATTGATTGAGTTGAATTTCACAATGTCTAGTGAAATGCTTCAATATGCTAATGTATTGCGACGTTCATTAAGTACACTTGCTAGTAAGGAGGAAGAACAAAGGGAAAATTTGTTCCACACTTCTTGTAGGATACAAGGAAATTTGTGTGTCCTAATTGATAGATGGTGGTAGTTGTACTAATGTAGTAGCTGCATCGTTGGTATCGACGCTAAAGCTTTCAACTATTCCACATCCTAAACCTTACAAACTACATTGGCTTAATGAACAAGGGAGTTTATATGTTACCCAAAGAGCTAGGGTACCCTTCAGTGTAGGGGAAAAGTATTGTGATGAAATTGAGTGTGATATCTTGCCTATGTGTGCATCTCATATTTTGCTTAGCAGACCTTGGTTATATGACAGGAGGGTCTTACATGATGGCTTTAGAAATATATATATGTTTCAAAAGGACGGCAAGCGAATTATTCTGAATCCTATGCCACCTTTAGAGGTCCATAATGTCAAGCAACAGATTAATCGACCATCCGAGGCTAAGAAGGCTTTGATTCAAAATAACGTCTCTAAGGGGAAAAAGGTATTGTTGATGGAACAGAGTCAGATGAGTCAATCATTAGAGAGTCAGACTGCTCAGGGACAGTTATGGTTACCTTTAGAGGTTTTAGAGGGTAATGAACAGTTGGGCCAACCATTAGAAGACCCTGAGGATCAGCATCATATAGATGAGTCAGAAAAAGAGGAAACAAACTCAATGGAATGGGTTGAGACAAGGGAGACATCAGTAGATAATGAGCCCATGTTTGTGTTGCAGATGAGAAACATCCTAGAAATGGAGGAGAGAAAACAATCACCTACTATGGTATTCCAGATATTGGGATTCTGTAGAGATACTTTTTCAGATGGATTGCTTTTAGTAAATAGAGTCTCTACTACATTCGATCTGCCAGATTTGAGGACCGAGGAGATGATAGGAATCAAAATCCGACAAGACTTATCATTAAGGCAATAACTAAAGGATTTCGAATCTTGGCGATGAGGACCCATTTTGAGCAAGTTGACCCCGGAATTATTTATATACTAACCTCTTTTATCTTATTCATGTATTTTATATTCCAACAGGAATACTTATCATGCTTTACAGGGCAATGGACAAACTTACTTAAACTCAGCTTGTGGGTTATCTATGGACCGACCTGAATCGGCGATGAGTTGGGCCGATGGATCCTATAGAATACGACATCTTGAAGACCATTTCTTTTATATATTTACACTTTTATGAACTATTTTTGGTTGTATTTGGTTTTGGTACACTTTTATTTCCTTGTAATTTTCATTTAGGGCTAGCCACCTTAAAAGTGGCAAACTTGTAATTTTGAGCACTTTTTAACCCTAGGAGTAGAAAGTATAAATACTTGCTGAAGAGAGGGTTTGGGAGATATTTTTTGCGGAATATACACCTCTTTTCATGTGTGAATTAGGGTTCATACCTTTGTTCCAACTCTTATCAATTTCAATTCCAAGACTTGAAATTGTGGCGAGTGCAACATCTTGAAATTGTGAGTTATATCAATTTCATTTTGTTGTGATTTCTTTTCTTCTCTAGTGTGTTGTATCTAGGGTTGATTTGAGATAGTTCTTGGTCAGATTTACATGTTATTATTCACGAATTGTTGTGTTTATTTGAAGTACTTATCATTTCATTTGGATCATCATTGAAAATTTCCCTAGGAAACGTGATTTTCACCAATTGGGAAAGGAATCTTACTTTACGGTTTTCTTTGTCAAATTGAGGCTTCATTTGCGTGGATTATATGAAATTAGAGTGTTGTTAGAAGCCATTTCCATTGTGGTATTCAGATTATATCATTAGTTGTTTGAATTTCATCATTTCATCATTAGGGTTCATTGGAAAAGTGCCATTTTTGGATCCGATTTTGCCTAGACTTGAGATAGTTTTTCTTAAGTCTTTTGGATGTGCTTTTAAGTGTGTTTAGGCACATCATCTTTTTGGTATTAGAGCTCTTGTTGAGAGAAGGGAATTGGTTGTATTCAATTTCATGGAAGTGATCATCAAATAGGGTTGATCAAGTGAAAACCGAAATTGTGTTGTTGTTGTTGTTTGATATTGTGAAATTGTTTTGGATTGGGAATTGATTTGCTGGTTATTGGAGTTGATTTGGGAAGGTTATTATATCACTTTGTGGACACTAATTCACGTGGAAGAGCAGAAGTACAAAGTGAAGTTACTTTAGCAAATTTGTTTTTTGAAATTGTGAAACTTACCAATTGTTGCTGTGAAGTAGCTTGTGGCGTGAGGAGTTGTGAAGTTTGTTGTTTGAATTCCATTGTGTAATTCTGAATTTGTGAAGTAAAATTTGCAGATTACATTAAGTTTGGTTAGTAAGGAATTATTTGAATTCAAATCATATGCAATTAAGTTGTGGGAGTTAATGATTGCTATTTGAATTTGAATTCATTGTTACCAATTGAGGAAGGCTTGCAATAAGTGAAGTTATTTGAATTTCAAATTGAAAGTTGCTGCCTATAGTGGGATTCGGAATTCATTTTGGGAAAGCTACTTATTAATCTTTTGTCTTCATTATTTGCCATGGAAGTTGAAGACTACTTGTAATCAATATCCACCTTGTTGTTGTGGTGGAAGTGATACATCTTAATTGTTGTTGTTGTTTGTGTTGTTTCCGTGGAGTTATTGTGGAGTGAGTGCACCGTGATTGAAGGTGTGTGTGGTGGTGTAAATTTGTGGATTTATGTGGATTAAAGGTGCTGCACATCAAGATCAATTGTAGGTGTGAAACGTGGCAAGAAAGGAAAATTAAAGTAGTAGAATTTGAATTCAAAAACAAACATTAAAGTGTGAAAGTAATTGAACTTATTACTTCAACACTTGTGAGTTGAATTTAATTTCTTAACTACTCAGAAGTATTTATTTGTGCTTCACTTATTCTAATATACTTGAAGTGATAAAAAGTATTTATTGCATTGGTGACTTGTTGCACCGTAGGTATATAAGTGTGTATGTTGTTATCCAAACTTGCTATTGTGACGTGGTGAAGTGAAGGGAGTGTGCCACAAATTATTTGAGATTACATTTGTACTTTAGATAAATCGCATCCACAAACATGTCATATGATAGTGTGAATGGGTACATTGGCAATGAGGCTAATAGCCAAGTGGGTAGCAGACCAAGTCGTCGAAATACAAATGGAAGAACTCTAGATGAACAACTTCGGGACCTTACCAAAATTATTGCAACATTAGCAACAAGGATTGATAGGATGACATTGCCACCACCACCTGTGGTAAACCTTCAAGCGCCACCTAGAGTAAAGGGAGATTATCATGCTCTTAGGGAAGATAGAGATGATAATTTTAGGCTTAATCCATATCCGGACAGGGAATTTAGACCACCTCGAGGACCAGAGTGTGCGAAGCTACAGATGCCTTCATTTGATGGTAGGGGTTCCGCAGATGATTACCTAGACTGGGAGGACCAAATTGTGCAGACGCAAGTATGCCAACCTTCAAAGGTTCTTGAAGGCTCTAGTGACACGAGCCAACCCTTAGAGCATAAAATTTGTCAGACACCGATGTGCCAACCTTCAGAGGATCCTAATGATCATAGTCAGACGAGTAGACCACTAGAGAGCCAGACTGTTCAGAGACAGTTATGTTCACCTTCAGAGGTTTTAGAGGGTAATAAGCAGTTGGGCCAACCATTAGAAGACCATGAGGGTCAGCAGCAAACAGATGAGTTAGAAAAAGAGGAAACAGTTTCAGTGGAACAGGTTGATACATGGGTAACTTTAGTGGATAATGGGTCATTATTTGTGTTGCAGAAGAGATACATCCTGGAAATGGAGGAGAGAAGACGATCACCACTTGTAGTATTTCAGATATTGGGATTCTGCAAAGATATTTCTTCAGGTGACTTGCTAGGAGGAAACAAAGTCTCTACTGCATTTGATCTACTAGATTGGAGGACAAATCTTTTTGATGCCTGAGGAGATGATAGGAATAAAAATCCGACAAGACCTATCATTAGGGCAAGAATTGAAGGATTTCAAATCTTGGCGTTGAGGGCCCATTTTGAGCAGATCGACCTTGGAATTGTTTATATATTAACCTCTTTTTCTATTATTCTTGTATTGTGTTTTCCAATAGGCACACTTATCATATTCTATAGGGCAATGGACAAACTCCCTCAGACTCAAATTGTGGGTTATCCATGGACCGATCTGAACCGGCGATGAGTTGGGCCGATGGATCCTATAGAATACCGACATCTTGAAGACCATTTCTTTTATATATTTACACTTTTATGAACTATTTTTGGTTGTATTTGGTTTTGGGACACTTTTATTTCCTTGTAATTTTCATTTAGGGCTAGCCACCTTAAAAGTGGCAAACTTGTAATTTTGAGCACTTTTTAACCCTAGGAGTAGCAAGTATAAATACTTGCTTAAGAGAGGGTTTGAGGAGGCTTAATTTTGCAGAACAAACACTTCACATTTCGTGAGAGGGCTTAGGGTTTTCCTAATTCCAAATTCTCTTATCAATTTCAATCCCAAGAAGTTGAAATTGTGGCGAGTGCAACATCTTGAAATTGTGAGTTATATCAATTTCATTTTGTTGTGATTTCTTTTCTTCTCTAGTGTGTCATATCTAGGGTTGAATTGAGATATTTCTTGGTCAGATATCCTTGTTGTTATTCACGAATTCTTGTGATTATTTGAAGGAATTATCATATTGATCCAATTCATCTTTAAGGATTTCCTTGATAACGTGATTTTCACCATTGGAAAGGGATTGTTTTGTTACGGTTTTTATTTGTCAAATTGAGGCTTCATTTGCGTGGATTACATGAAATTAGAGTGTTGTTAGAAGGCATTTTCATTGAGGTATTCTGATTATATCATTGGTTGTTTGAATTTCATCCTTTCATCATTAGAGTTCATTTGAAAAGTGCCATTTTTTGATCCGATTTTGCCTTGACTTGAGATAGTTATTCTTAAGTCTTTTGGATGTGCATTTAAGTGTGTTTAGGCACATCATATAGTACGTGTAAACTTATGGTGGAACACATGGAAAATATTCATAGTTATATATGTATTAGAATCAGTATTATTATCTCCTTTTGTGATGCTCCCTTATATTTGTTAGGTGTAAGTGCTTGTCATATTTGTCTACCATGAATTTTCTCAAACCTTTCCAATATGCTCCACATCAAACTACTTAAACATAGGTATCACTCAAGAAATACTTAGCTGATGCAAAGTTACAGAACCTGTCTAGCGTGAAGTGGAATTTGATGGTGAGAGAAAATTTGTAGAAGATATAGATACTAAATACTTACATATAAACAATACAGGTAATGCCACAAAAAGATAGGACAATACTAATTGTGATACATATTTAGATATTAATATTTTCCATATATTACTTCACAATTTCAAACACTTTACTTTATGATGTAAGAATTGAAATTAAGGAAAAATCAAAGTAAATTTCGTTTTCATTTTTTGATGATTCTTGGCTTCCATATAGTGCTTGATGACACTAATCAGGATTACAAGAAAGACAAGGAAATGGTTTCTTTGACGTCACATGAAAGTGTAGCACCATATTAAGGAACATTAATGATAGTTGCAACAACTTTTCTTTTTATTTACTTTATTATTACACTTTTTTTATTATTTTATACAACAATTATAGTATTTTCTTATTTATTTCTAATATTGTATTTTCTTATAATGGGAGTGATCCTTCCGCGGATGTGATTTTCTTTGAATATGTGATGAAATTGTTTATTCTTCCATTTGAATGAAGAAAAATCAAAGAAGTATCTTCAATTTGCATTAATGGAATTTTAACTACAACAAAATGAAATTACGCATGACATTGAAACTGGAAAAAAAATGCGATAGAAGGTTCTATGAGCATGGGAACCATAATAGATGGGTTGGGGATGGTTCGGTTCTATAAAGCCTAGGTTAGACCGAATTGGAACCCGTGCCCACGTCTTGATGCACACACAGACAATTGGACACTACGTTTCCACATTATATCGATTTTCTATGTTGACAGGTGACTCATGCATTGATCAGTGGCACACTACAATGATAGAAGTCTATCACCCTATAAATCTGTTTTCTTCTTTTTTTTTAATACCTTTAACAAGAATTTTTGGAGAAGTCATCCAGCTACAGTAATTATCATAGGTTATAACATATATCCATTTAGAAGAAGGATATCGACACATTTAATTATTAGGACATGATAGACCCAAAAAACATGTAGGATGCATATAGGTTAGGGCTGATAATTCATATTAATATTTATATTTCATATTCAAGTATAAATTAGTTTGTATTTGAAAAAACTCAAATCGTAATACAATTTATTTATTAATTGTTTTTAAAAATCTAAACTCATAATCCATCCCAATTAACAAATATGTTTTATTTTGAGGTTGAACTTATTAAATAAATTTTTTCAAACAAATATATTACAACTATCAAGTCTATCTATAAAGCCTATTTGCATTAACCAAAAAGCAAAAGATTAGAGCATCTATTAATCCAAGTCATCTCCTTATTTCATCAAATGAAAACTATTATTGCAAAATTAGGTGAATATAACCGGCTGTATTGAAAATTTTATTTTTTGGACCAAAAATAATGAAGCATAAAGCACCACAAAGAGAAAGCATACCTACTATAAAAGCAACTTTGTCATCACTTTTCTAAATACTTATCACAAAACATTAAAAACTATATACTTCCAAAAACATCATTCTATTTTAAACTAAATATAAGGATAAGTTAAATGAAGACATAATAGTGTAAGAATTTAACTATTGATTCAAATTTTAAGTATTATATCAATTACTTTAATAAAAACTTAAAATATAATCGTCTTATCATGTCAATGCATAGCATGTCACGACTTAAACAAAAACAAAATTGTACACCCAACATGGTTTTTATGTGGAGTAAGATTTTAGTAAGAAAAATGTTGGATTTATAGTGTGATGAGCTACTTTGAAAAACATCAACTATATTAAATGATATTACTAATGAAGTTGGAGGAAGATTTGGATACCATGTTTCATTAACACTTCTTTTCCAAAAAGATCAATAACCCAAGCACAACACTAAGATTTATTGCATTTTTCTTTTTCTTTTTTTAATCTTGTTAATAGAGTTTGGGTTTTTTTTTTTTTTTTTTGAAAAGTTGACAGATAAAACAACAATAATTAATTACTATTTTTATAAAACACATTAATTTGAACATTCGTATTTGAAAAGTACCACCATAGCGGCTTTATAAAGCCTCATACTTGAGTTAACTTCATATAACCCAATTGAGATATTGTAGAATAAGCTAAACTTAATATGTCTTGAACGATGAGGGAGCATTAGATGACGCAGGGATCAAACGAAGTAAAAATTGGAGTACAAAAATTAAATTATAAAAATTAAAAATCCTAATCTTGAACATGTATACGTGCAAAAAGCATACAAGTTTCTTAAATGAGTTTTATAAACAAGATTTAGTGCTGAATCTCAAATTAGTCATTTATATAATTTGACTCGCTTATTAATTGTATTAAATTTTGTTAAAACAAACTTATTCATGATCATCTCATGTTATATCCAATTTGATGGTTACGATACTAAATTGTCACCCAATTATAGATATATTTTTTAATGGATAATCGATATATATACATATATCTATATATGGAAATGAAACCTGCATGCATACCGCTTGCATAAATAGAGTCTTAATATCTTATATCCTCTGAGATTGGACGAAAAACACTTAAATTCAATACATATAAATCAATCAAAGGTAGCTGAAGAGATTAATTTGAAACAGGTCATTGAAAGCCACACTACTCCAGATTATCGCAGAGTCTACAGTAAAGTCTCAACTCTCAAGCAGCCAAAAGGAGTAAAAAGCAAGGGAAAGAAAAGGGTAATCGACAAACGACAAGAAACGTTCCTCATTCTAACTGACTTTTTCTCTGATAAGGAAAGAGGTTACTTACTACTTCTGTTCTACTTCAACCTCTAAACAAAAACCCACTCAACAGATGACCTCCAAATGTTGGGTTAGGGATCCCAACATACCTATATGGACCAAATTTAATAAAAATAATAGCTCGAAATTTTTAAATAACCTGCACCATAAACTTGGTTCGAAAAAGGCTAATTAAGAACAAAAATGGAGTTTTTCTCCTCAAAAACTCTACTACTACAATTCAAATGACATACCACTCTTAATAAAACTTTTATCTTATAATACTTAAATCCATGAAAAATCTTTCTCCCAGTTGATTTCATCGCTGCTGAAATAGAACCCATCTTCTCTTACCAACCAGGAACACTTCCTCAAAGGACTACACCGGACACCGTCCTTGGCAATATCAAAAGCATCAAAACTCCTCCTCCTTTGATCCCATTTCACGGTACAAAAGAACTTACTTGTACCCCATAAATTTGTCCTGAGTCGCCAGCCGAAATCTTCACCTTCTTGAAGTGCCCGACCACCTAGGTCGTTCTCGGCGGAGTGACACCATATCACCAGCGGCATGGACGAATTGCTTTTGAAGCCATTGATGACTCGAACATCGTAGTCAACACCATAAAAGTATTCCGGTTCTATTGACGACATAAATATAAGACAAAGGAGAAGAGAAAATATTAAGAGAAAGCTAGTTGTGAGCTTCATGTTAATATTATTAGTGGTGCGAACTATAGCCCAGCACTAACACAAGAGGCTTTGGTTGGAGCTATGTGTAAAGTTCTGAATGAATAATGTCTATGTTATAGTTGCCTGTATATATATCATAGGGGAAAGGTGGAACGCAAGTGCAAGAGAGCAGTACATTAATTGGGAACACAATTATTTTAATGGCATATCATGCATATTCACTTTTCGGTTGGAGGCTCTCCCTAACTCAATTTGCATAATCCATGCCACACGTGAGATTAACTAATTGAAAAAATGCATATCCTTGGCTGACAAACTATTCTATGTGGCGATTGGCATTAAAATAACATATCTCGTTTAGATTCGGTTAATTATTTTTTTATAGACAGGATAGCACTTTCTACTTTTCCAGGGACTCCTACCCATATCATGGAGGCTTTTAATTTCCTAGTAGAAACGGGTGTGCATAAGCAAGGAAAAAAGAAAAAAAAATATAATGTGAATAATATACTGGTCAAATATGAGCATGGTACATTTAAATTTATGTTCAAGGTGTCTAACTTCCAAACTCGTTTACAGGCTTATTGTAACGCTTCGAAGTCTGAGTCGTGCTATTGCTCACCATGTGTCCTTATTTCACAAGAACACGTTAAAAATCTGAATTAACTCTGATACATTTTAACTTATAACTCTTATATAAAAGCATTTTATACATCCCCAAAATTTCAATTAATTTCATAAACCATGTCAACATTTAATACAGCAGAAGTCTTTTGAACACTAAAATAAACATTATTCAAAAGATAATGTCTATTATAGTCAAATAACAGAATTCTCTAAATCCTAATCATTATAATAGTAATGGTCATCTTCATCTTCTTCTCTCTATGGTTCATCCAAACCTAAGTTATCTTTTGGGTTATGATCTCTCTCAACCCCTACATCTAAAAATACTTCTCGAAGGGTGAGCTAATGCCCACTATGTATAACACAAACACACACGCATGAATAAACATGAATAAATATCACATACATTATGCAGTACTTAAACATAAACAATTGTTTCATAATACAATTTATGTCCACAAGCAACAATAGGTACTCATGATCCCCTTAACACACTTAATACACTAGAACATGATTTGGTGATGGGAACTGCTACTATGGTCCTACACTCATGATACACTTAATCTTGGTAATGGGAATTGCTACTATGGGCCCCACACTTATGTTTACTTAAACCACTTAATTTTGGTGATGGGAACTGCCACTATAAGCCCCATACACATGTACATTTAAATCTCTTAACCAACATTAACCTAGATCATTTCCAAGCATAACTCCATTAGGGACAATAACACACAAGGATTATTGGGGTACCTCCTAAGGATCTGCCACTATGGGTCTCTAGGCCAAGCTAATCACCTACAGCATATAACTTACATTTAAGCCAATTCTTCCAATTAAATCTAGTTCAATGCATTAACTAACTTAAACAAGTACAAATCAGCACACAAGTTACACGTACCGTAAATCTTAGCCTTAAGCACTTTCGATCATAGATTTAAGCTAAATTGAAATCTGTACACATCAATAAGGTCTTCTTAATACTAAGTCTAAGATTAATATCAATTCTTAGTTTCTAAATCATATTCACTTAATTTCTCTAATGTCTTATTAGCTATCTAAGTTACATGGAAATTAGCTTAACTAGAAGTTAAATGGATATATAATTGAATTATACTTATTCAACATTGCTATGTTGGGGGCTGTGTCGCTCAACACGGGCTAGGGCATGATCGTGTTAAGGGTTATATATCTTTTGGTGTAAAGTTTAGCTTCAACACGATTGGAACATGACCGTGTTAGGAGGTTATGTTCTTTTTAATTCAACACAGTCAAAACACGATTGTGCTGAGAGGCCATGTTACCCTTAACTCAACACAGTCGAAACACAAACATGTTAAGAGGTCGTGTATCTCTCGATGTAACCTTTAAACTCAACATAGTCGAAACATAACCATGTTGGAAGGCCGTCTATCTCTTTGTGTAGCCTTCAAACTTAACATAGTCGAAACACGACCATGTTGAGAGATTGTGTTAGCCTCAACAATTTCCACAAACTCCTAATTCTTCATTCCAAATTCTCCTAAACCCAATTCTCTCTATCCATAGACTTAATTTACTCTCTAAAACATGTAATTACAATTAAATTACATGAATTAGATTACTTACTTCAATAATTCCACAAATCGTATTCTTAAGCCATTGATTTCCGTTCTCGTTTCGTCCTTCCTCAAATTTTGAGTTCTAGATGAACAAGGTGAAGTAACTAGTGTAAATCTTAAATCTAGTATTCTTATTAACCATTTCATAGTAAAACCTTACCTCATGTGATTGGATCGAACAAATTTCTCTTAATCGTCTTAAGGTTCTTGAAGAGATCGTCTCCTTCTCTTTCCTATTTTTCTCACTATATAGTTACTGTATGGGTAAAAAGAGGAGAGCTAGGGTTAACATAGAGTATTTATACTCTAACTATAGAAAGACATATCTATCCCTCAAAGTTTTATTAAATCCCCATCTTAGCCTTGGTTTTACGTTATAATGTTATAACATATATATTGATATATCATAAAAACTCAGGTATTACATTCTCTCTCTCTCCCCCCTATAAAAACTTTCATCCTCGAAAGTACCTAATTCTAGAAGAGTTCTAGATATTTCTCCCTTATTTCTACTTCTAGTTCCCATGTTGCTTCCTTTTCTGTTTAGTTTGTCCATTGCACTTTAACACAAGGGATTGTTTTCCATCTTAGTACCCATTCCTTAGTGTCTAGAATTTTGATTGTCCTTTCCACAGACATTAGATTTGGTTGCACATCCAGTGGTTCTAAAGCCACTATCTGATCTAAGTCGAGTACATACTTCCTGATGTGCCTAAACACACTTAAAAGCACATCCAAAGGACTTAAGAAAAACTATCTCAAGTCAAGGCAAAATCGGATCCAAAAATGGCACTTTTCAAATGAACCCTAATGATGAAAGGATGAAATTCAAACAACCAATGATATAATCAGAATACTTCAATGAAAATGCCTTCTAACAACACTCTAATTTCATGTAATCCACGCAAATGAAGCCTCAATTTGACAAAGAAAAACCGTAACAAAACAATCCCTTTCCAAAGGTGAAAATCGCGTTATCAAGGAAATCCTTAAAGATGAATTGGATCAATATGATAATTCCTTCAAATAATCACAAGAATTCGTGAATAACAACAAGGATATCTAACCAAGAAATATCTCAATTCAACCCTAGATATGACACACTAGAGAAGAAAAGAAATCACAACAAAATGAAATAGATATAACTCACAATTTCAAGATGTTGCACTCGCCACAATTTCAACTCTTGGGATTGAAATTGATAAGAGTTTGGAACCAAGGTATGAACCCTAATTCTCACGTGAAAAGAGGTGTATATTCTGCAAAATGATTAAACTCCTCAAACCCTCTCTTAAGCAAGTATTTATACTTGCTACTCCTAGGGTTAAAAAGTGCTTAAAATTACAAGTTTGCCGCTTTTAAGGTGGCTAACCCTAAATGAAAGTTACAAAGAAATAAAAGTGTCCTAGAACCAAAATACAACCAAAATAGTTCAATAAAAATTTACAAGATACAAAATAACATAAATCTTCATGATCCAATGCCTCAGAATAGAGAACAATTGCAGCGGGCCTTTGATTGTTATCCAGAAAAATGTTCTGTGTCCAACTGAAGTTGTAGGACATTTTGGCATCCCATGGAGATATATAATTGTACCTGTAAGATTATTCTCAAAGTTTATTAGAAATAAAGACATAAGATAAAATATGAGCAATTTGGTTAATCATCCAAATTGGGTTCTAAAGAGGTTGACAGTGCCAGAATTTTCCCCATCATCTCCTTGAGCTTTTGAAAGATTTGACCTCAAATCTAGAGGATCAATTGTGGAATTGAACCCTAGGATCTCTGTTGTCCTGCTCCCCCGACTAATCATGGTAGTGGATGGATGCCTGACCTGTCTCTGAAAACCCTGGACCTTAGATGGAGTCATTGGTAATAGGATTATGCGTGTCTCGCCCATGCTGAACATGTAGGTATTTTCAAACCCATCATGTATTACCCGTCGATCATACAACCAGGGCCGACCCAACAGCAAATGGAATGCATGCATATGAACTATATCACAAAGGATCTCATCATGATAGTTCTGCTCGACACTTCATAGGAACCTTTGCCCTAAGGGTAACATGCATACTACCTCTATTATCCAGCCAATGCAAATGATAAGGACTAGGATGGGGTATAGTAGATAGTTTTAATTTGTCTACTAGTGCAGCAGATATAACATTCATGCAACTACCACTATCGATGATGAGTACACAAAGGTTACCTCTGATTCTGCAAGAGGTATGGAATATGTTTTCCCTCTGAATATCACTGATATCAAGAGATGTGGACAAAATCCTGCGTAACACATTGAGGGGTAGATATTTCCCTCCAGTATGCTCCTCAGGCGCATTTGCATTCTGATCATCATAATATTCCTGCAATGCTGTTGGTAGATCTGTAGGCTCATTCTGTTCATGGTCATCCTCAGTATCCTCTCCAATGTCTTCCATAACAGTCATCACTCTCTTATTTGGACACTGTGCAGCCATATGCCCAAATCTCATGCATTTAAAACATTTTATCTGGCGCGCTTTCCCACTAGTAGATCCGGGAACAGTCTGCCTCGTTTCTGGTGCCATGACCTCTTTACCCTTCCTAGTGGGTAAGTTTTCTCTTATAATGGTTGGGGTAGTAGTGTCCACTGCCTTGACTCCCTCACCTACCGCCTTTGCTCCCCCTGATCGACTGTCGGCTGAGATGGGCCTATTAGCAATGTTGGGCCTACTGCTAGGAGCCCTAAAGAAGTTGGACCTCCTCTGTCTCTCTACTTTTAAAGCCAACTGAATAGCCTCATCAAGTGTGGTATAGCGCTGTAGCTCAACAATACACGCTATCTCATATTTTAGACCTGAGACAAATCGTGCTATAGTTTGTTCCGGAGGCTCAACAGACCTACACCTAATCATAAGGATCTCAAATTCCTGTACATAATCATCCACTGTTTTACCCCCATGCCTCAAGGTTTGCAGTCGCATAAACAACTCTTGTTTGTAGTGCTCAGGAATGAACCTTTTCCTTAACAACCTCTTCATATCCCTCCCGGTCTGAACCTCAGCCTCTCCATCCCGACGCCTATTGATGATCAGATTCTTCCACCAAAGTGCAACATACCCTACAAATTCAACAGCAGCCAATCTAACCCTAGTACTGTCATCGATCTCATAACATTCGAAGAGACCTTCGACCTTATCCTCCCAGTCTAGTTACTCATCTGCTGATCCCTTACCATCATAAGATGGCATCTGTAGTTTCACATACTCCAAACCCCAAGGTGGCCTGAAATCCCTATTCTGATTTAGGTTGACCCCAAAATTATCATCCCTTTCTTCCCTGTTTGGAATATGCTCCTCACCCATCCTTCTATTTAAGTCTCCATCTCCCACTACTCTATTTCGATGAGGGTTTTGTGGAGCTACTCGAGGTGGTGCTGGTTGGTTTACCACTGGTGGTTGTGGTAAAGTCATCCTGTCAACTCTAGTTTCTAGTGTAGCAACCATAGTAGTAAGCTCCTAAAGTTGTTCCTCCAAAGTTCTCCTGCCTGCCACATTACGACTATGTCCTCCACCAACCCGGCTATTGGCTTCTTCACCCAATCCCCCATTCACACTGTCATTAGACATATTTGTAGATTCCTGTATGTTGTTCCTCAAAACGATATGATTCAAGGGTACACACTTCCACTACTATACTTTCTTAAACTCCACACAATAGCAACTACAAAGATAAACAAACAAATCCACTTAATGTTACAATTTTATAATTGCAACTCACGTGTAATACACTTCTCCACAACAAGCCACAAGTACACAGTGCAGCAAATTTAATTTCCACAAGTTCACTCCACGTCAACACACTAGCAATAACAACGATTAAGATGTACCACTTCCACGGCAACAATAAGGTGAATATTGATTACAAGTAGCCTTCAACTTCCACGGAAATAATGAAGACAAAAGATTAATAAGTAGCTTTCCCAAAATGAATTCCGAATCCCACTATAGGCAGAAACTTTCAATTTGAAATTCAAATAACTTCACTTATTGCAAGCCTTCCTCAATTGGTAACAATGAATTCAAATTCAAAAAGCAATCATTAACTCCCACAACTTAATTGCATATGATTTGAATTCAAATAATTCCTTACTAATCAAACTTTAATGTAATCTGCAAATTGTACTTCACAATTCAGAATTACACAATGGAATTCAAAGACAACAAATAACACAACTCCTCACACCACAAGCTACTTCACAGCAAGAATTGGTAAGTTTTACAATTTCAAAAAATGCTAAAGTAAACTTCACTTTGTACTTTTGCTCTTCCACGTGAATTAGTGTCCACAAAGTGATATAATATTCTTCCCAATTCAACTCCAACAATCAGCAAATCTAATCCCAATCCAAAGTAATTTCACAATCTCAAACAATAACAACACAATTTCGGTTTTCACTTGATCAACCCTAATTGATGATCACTTCCACGAAATTGAATACAACCAATTCCCTTCTCTCAACAAGAGCTCTGATACCAAAAAGATGATGTGCCTAAGCACACTTAAAAGCACATCTAAAGGACTTAAGAAAAACTATCTCAAGTCAAGGCAAAATCGGATCCAAAAATGGCACTTTTCAAATGAACCCTAATGATGAAAGGATGAAATTCAAACAGCCAATGATATAATCAGAATACTTCAATGAAAATTCCTTCTAACAACACTCTAATTTCATGTAATCCACGCAAATGAAGCCTCGATTTGACAAAGAAAAACCGTAACAAAACAATCCCTTTCCAATGGTGAAAATCGCGTTATCAAGGAAATCCTTAAAGATGAATTGGATCAATATGATAATTCCTTAAATAATCACAAGAATTCATGAATAACAACAAGGATATCTGACCAAGAAATATCTCAATTCAACCCTAGATATGACACACTAGAGAAGAAAAGAAATCACAACAAAATGAAATTGATATAACTCACAATTTCAAGATGTTGCACTCGCCACAATTTCAACTCTTGGGATTGAAATTGATAAGAGTTTGGAACCAAGGTATGAACCCTAATTCTCACGTGAAAAGAGGTGTATATTCTGCAAAATGATTAAACTCCTCAAACCCTCTCTTAAGCAAGTATTTATACTTGCTACTCCTAAGGTTAGAAAGTGCTTAAAATTACAAGTTTGCCGCTTTTAAGGTGGCTAACCCTAAATGAAAGTTACAAAGAAATAAAAGTGTCCCAAAACCAAAATACAACCAAAATATTTCAATAAACATTTACAAGATACAAAATAACATAAATCTTCATGATCCAATGCCTCAGAATAGAGAACAATCGCAGCGGGCCTTTGATTGTTATCCAGAAAAATGTTCTGTGTCCAACTGAAGTTGTAGGACATTTTGGCATCCCATGGAGATATATAATTGTACCTGTAAGATTATTCTCAAAGTTTATTAGAAATAAAGACATAAGATAAAATATAAGCAATTTGGTTAATCATCCAAATTGGGTTCTGAAGAGGTTGACAGTGCCAGAATTTTTCCCATCACTTCCTCAGCATGGATACATGAAATACATCATATACTCTAACCAAATTTGGTAGAAGAGCTAACCTGTAAGTTATGGTGCCTATTCTCTCTAAGATCTCAAATGAGCCTATATATCTTGGGCTTAACTTTCCTCTCAATCCTAATTTGATCACTCCTTTTGTTGGAGAAATCCTCAATAATATCTTATCTCTCACTTGAAATTCCAAAGGGCATCTTCTCTTGTCTACATAAATTTTTTGTTGAGATTAGGCAACTTATATTCTCTACTTGATTAGTTTCACCTTATCTATTGCTTCTTGTACTAACTCCGGCCCCATCATTTGTCTTTCTCCCACCTCATTCCAATGTAGTGGGGATTTGCACCTTCTTCCATAAAGAGCTTCTTATGGAGCCATCTAGATGGTTGCTTGGTAATTATTATTATAGGCAAACTCCACAAGAGATATATGTTCATCCCAATTGCCTCCAAAATCTAGTGCACATGTCTTAAGCAAATCTTCCAATATTTGTATGGTCCTTTTAGACTAACCATCTATCTGTAGATGGAATGTTGTGCTGAATTGCAGTTTGGTGCCCAATGATTTATGTAGGTTGTTCCAGAATCTACTCATAAATCTTGTGTCTCTATCAGAAGTGATTGTTACTAGCACTCCATGTAGTCTGACTATTTCCTATATGTATATCTGAGCTAGTTTTTCCAACTTGTATCATACTCTGATAGGTATAAAATGAGCAAACTTAGTCAATCTATCCACTATAACTCAAATTGCATTCTACTTCTCCTTGGTGTTTGAGAGGGCTGTAATTCTTTAGTTGGTCTTTGATGGTTTATTCTGACTTGTTGGCATGTGAGGCATTTGGCTACATATTCGGCTATTTCTCTCTTCATGTTTCTCCACCAATAACAGCTCTTCAAGTCCTTATACATTTTAGTACTTCTATGGTATATGGTGTAGATGTAGTTATGTGCCTCTTTCATTATCTTTCTCTCCAATTCCGCATCCTTTGGCACATAGAGTTGAAATTTCTATCTTAAGGTCCCTTCTACATCTAAGTTGAATTTTAGTGCCTTGCTTTATTCCATTTTGCTCTTGATCTCTTGAATGTCCTTATCTTCCATCTGACCCACTTTAATTCTATTCATTATGGTTAGCTGAATCTTTAAGGTAACCATTTTTTCTTCCACTTCTTATGTTAAAATTTCTAGCTCCAATTTGTGCATGTCTTCTAATAACTCCTTTTGCGAAGTGATGAGAGTGGCTACATTGCCCTATTTCTTTCGATTAAGGGCATTACCACCACATTAGTTTTTCTTGGATGGTATTGTATCTTTAGGTCATAATCCTTGATTAACTCCAATCATCTCCTCTATCTCATATTCAACTCTTTCTGTGTAAATATGTATTTCAAGTTACTGTGGTTGGTGAAAATTTTACACCTTTCCCCATTCAAGTAATGCCTCCATAGCTTCAAAGCTAGTGCTACAGTTACTAATTCTATGTCATGAGTTAGATAGTTCTTTTCATACGACTTCAATTGTTTAGATGCATAAGCCATTACTTAACCACCTTGCATCAATACACACCCTAACCCTTGAACTAAAGCATCACTTTATAATGTAAACTCTTCTCCACTTTTAGGTAAGGTCAAAACTAGTGCTGACACAAGTTTCTCTTTGAGCATCTAAAAATTGGCTTCACATCTGTCATCCCATTCGAATTTCACATTTTTCTTCATCAACCTAGTGAGAGGAGTTACTATTTTGGAAAACCGTTCTACAAATCTCCTATAGTAGCTTGCTAAACCTAAGAAGCTTCTTACCTCAGTAACTATCTTCGATCTATGCCAGTCTACCATTGCTCTCACCCTTTCTAAGTCCATAGATATCCCATCTCTATTAACCACATGACCCAAGAAGACTAATTGTTCTAGCTAGAATTTACACTGAACTTGGCATACAACTTTTCATCTTGTAGCCTGCCTAATACTGGTCTCAAGTTTTCTTTATGCTCAGTGCTTTTAGAGTATATCAGGATATTGTCTATAAAGACAATTACAAATTTATCTAGAAAATCCTTGAATACTCTATTCATTAAATCCATGAATGCATTCGTTAGTCTAGAGGGCATCATCAAAAACTCGTAGTGCACATATCTAGTCCTAAATGTTGTTTTATAGGTGTCTTTTTCTTTAATTCTTAATTGATGGTAGCTTGATCTCAAGTCTGCTTTAGAGAACACTTAAGGTCCTTGCAAGTGGTCAAATAAATCATCTATCCTAGGAAGAGGATATTTGTTTTTTATTGTGACCTTATTTAACTCCTTGTAGTCTATATAAAGTCTCATGCTTCCATCATTCTTTTTCACAAATAGGATTGGTACACCCCAAAGAGAGACACTAGGTCTTATAAAACCCTTATCTTGTAGCTCCTATAACTATTTCCTTAATTCTTCCAATTCCACTAGTGCCATCCTATAGACTAGTTTTGATATGGGTATTGTGCCTTGTACCAAGTCAATGTTGAATTCTATTTCCCTAGCTAGGGGTAAACCAGGAAGATCTTCTAGAAACACATTAGTAAATTCTCTCACTATCAGTACTCCTTCCATCTTAACTTCTTCATTGGCTTCAATAGATATAGTTGTTAGTACACTTTTTTCCTACATCTCATAAGTAGGCAATTTAGTAGGTCTTTGCACATCTAACTTGTATTCAAAATATCTATCCCCTAATATATTAAACTACACCACCATGTTGTGATAGTCAATGGTGGCATGATATTTTGATAGCCAATTGATACCCAAAATAATATCAAATTCTATCATCTCCAATACCAAGACGTTTATTGCATCACCCTACTATGTATTTCTATTCTCACTCCTTTGTATATTCTGCTTATTCTTCCTCCTACTCCCAAGGGAGTACTAATAGCCAGACAATCATTTATGTGTTCAACATTCAAAGCACGTGCACATACAAAATTCTTAGACACACAAGATACAGACCTACCGATATCAAACACCACAAATGCATTACAAGAGTGTACTGGAAGCATACTTGCAATGTTGTCTACGTTAGGGATATCCTAGTGGTGTTGCTAGTGAATGGTGAATACCCTTGTAGGAACTCTTTGTCTAGGACCTTTTATCTATAGTCTAACTCCCTGTCCTCTCACTAGAGGTGATAGGAATCAAAATTCTACAAGAGGCAAGAGCTAAAGGTTTAAAAAAATTGGCAATGAGGGTCCTTTTTGAACAATCTAACCCAAAAAATATTTTTTTAGTAACTTCTTTTCTATTACATATTTGTTGTGCAATCCGGCAGGTACGCTTGTCGATTTTTACAAGACAGTGGATAAACTCGCTAAAGCTTAGTTTGTAGGTTATTCATGGACCTACATAAGTCAAAGAAGAATCTGTCCACAATATGTTCAATGGAAGTGAAGAATCGGTCACTTGAAGATCATTTGTACTTGTAATTTGTTGATTTAGAACCGGTCACTTTTTGGTTATATTTGTAATTTGTGCTTTTTGGGAACCGGCCACTTAAGTGGCATCCTTATAATTTTTGTGTTGTTTTTACCCTAATTGGAGCAAGTATAAATACTTGCTAACTAGGGTTTTTAGGGAAGTTTTTTATAATTTTGAGAAAACATGCACTTTGTGCCGTGAGGTTCCTTCCTTGCACTCAAAGATCTCATATCAATTTCTTGTAAAATTGTGGTAAGAATCAACAAGGGTAGATTGTGAGTAATATCAATCTTCCTTTTTGTTGTTAACAAATTGTGTTTAGTGAGACATATCTAGGTGCAATTTGTGGTTACTTGTTCATTCACGTGGATTAGGGTTATAATTTTTAGATTTGATCTATTTAATTTGAAATTGAATCCTAGTGTAATTGTGTGATTTTCCATTGAAAATCAAATGCTTATTTGTTCATAGTTTCATTTGGCATTTTTCTTAATTGGAATCAAGTTCATTACGGCATTTTCGTGTCCAATTTATGTGGTTGATTATTCATTTGTATTGTGTGCTTGTGATTTAGAATCAAGGCACATCATATTTTGGTATCAAAGCTTAGATTTTGAGAAGGGGAATTATGTGAACTTCATTTGACATTTAGGTTTCTTGAATTCGATTTCTTGATCTGAATTGTTGAAGTGGTTGCATTATAATTATTGTTGTTGAAGGGACATGGAGTACTTGTGGTAACATTCGTCTTCTTGAACTTGCCATGAGGGAAGGAGGAGTGTTCCTTTGTGCTTGATTAGAATTGAAGTTACATCCATTGAGACAAAGAAGAGTGAATTGCTTGTTGTGTTTTTGAAAATTGAGGAGTGTCATTTGCAATTTTCAGAGTTGCCTTGCATGGAGATTAAGGAAATTATTTGAAATTCAAACACATTCATTAAGTTTGAAGAAGTTATTGTTTAGTATTGATTGAATGTTATTTGAATTTTGACTTTGCTTCTTACCATTTGTGGAGAAGTTACATTAAGAGTGGTATTTGAATTTTGTTGAGTCGTGAGTGTAGTGGAGTTAGTGTTTTGGTGGATTGAAGGGTGCTGCACGTGAAGGGGAAGTGTTTAATAATACTTCTACTTGTTGTTCCCTTAATTGAAGTGTAAAAAGTGTGAGTGAAGTTAAGTAGAGTTTTTGTGTTTACTTTTGTGGTAGTTGTTGTGTGGTGTTAGAGTAGTGTTGTTGTGAAGGTGTTTGTTGCCTTTGGTTGTGTGTTGAAGTATAGCAAGTGTGTGTGTGTTGTGGTGTAAAGAAAAGTGAACCGTAGGAGAGTGTGTGTAGCATGATTGTGGGAGTGTGTGTGTAAAGCCTTTGAGGGTGTATGTTGCATTAGTTGTTGTTATACCGTGGAAATGCCTGTATTGTACTATGAGTGTAGGTGTGGTGTAAGGTTAAGGTGTGTTGATTGTGACGTGGTGTGTATGTTTGTATGTAGTGAAGTGTGTTGTTGGCTTGTTGAAGTTAGTAAGCGACCATGCCAAATGATTTGTATTTGTCTACTAATGTACTACATCGAGCCTTGACTTCTTTTCCAACCATTGATGATGGGTAGAGAGAAAATTTGTTCCATATATCTTATAGAGTACAAGGTAATTTATGTGCTCTTATTATTGATGGCGGTAGTTGTACTAATGTTGTAGTTGCCTCATTAGTATCGAAATTACAACTTATAACTACCTTACATCTAGAACCCTACAAATTACATTAGCTGAGTGAGCAGGGGAGTCTCCATGTGACCTAAAGGGTTAGGGTACCTTTCAGTATAGGGGATAAATATCATGATGAAATTGAATGTGCTATTCTTTCTATATATGCATCCCATATATTGCTTGGCAGGCCTTGGTTGTTTGATAAGAGGGTTTTACATGATGGCTATAGAAATACTTATATGTTCCAATAGGAGGGTAAACGTATAGTATTGAACCTTATGTCACCATTAGAGGACCAAGAGGTTCAATGACAGATAACTCAACTTTCAAAGGACTAAGAGGTTCATAGTAAATGAGTCAATCATCAGAGGTCCCAAAGGTTCATAGTCTGATGAGTCAACCTTTAGAGGACCAAGCGGTTTAGAAGCAGATGTGTCAACCATCAAAGGTCCAAAGGGTTCAGAGGCAGATGAGTAAACCATTAGAGGACTAAGAGGTTCAAAGACATATAAGTGAAACAGGGAAGAAGAAGACATTATTGGTGGGACAATTTGAGTTAGGGAAGGCCATAGCGGATGATAGACCATTATATGTATTGCAAATGAGATATATCCTAGAGATGCAGGGGCGAGAGCAACTACCCCCTATGGTATCTTAGGTATTGGGAAACTTGTTGGTCCCAATTAGATTAATCAAGAGGGGGGTGAATTGATTAATTACTTAAAATTTCACTTTTTCGCAAATCAACTAAAACTCTTGACTAATAAAATCACGTGAATAACAATAATGTGCAGTAAATAAAAGTAGAGAAGAGTAGAACGCTTAGAAATTTATAGAGGTTCCGCCTCGAGTGTCAGTCCTCTCTTCCAGCTGCACGCGGGGGTCCCGGTTGTCTATACCGGTTGTGTTTCACTATATCAACAAATCGAAGATATACAACACAAGCCTCTTTAAGGCAAAGTCTCACTGTTAAGTCTTTCTAGCTTCTTCACTAAGCTAATCACTCATCTACAGTGATGAAACAACAAACAATTCCCTTTCCACGAAAGGAATCTCAACAATAACAACAATGTGGAATAACAAATTTCCTCTAAATCACATATATATGTAAAGATATTTGCTTGAAGATGTATGAGTCTTTTCTTCTCGTGTGTAATTTTTTTCTTTTCAACCACGTTCCTTTTTTCTTTTTTTTTTCAACGTTCTTCACTCCTATTTTCATTTGAATTAAACACTTTATATATGGAGAAAACATAACGGCTACTTTCCACGTGATAATCTTGAATTTATTTTTGAATTTTCAATTCAAAAATAAGTTGGATCTGTTGAGGAAGATCTACATTCGTGATATTCTTGTTGAGGATAAGCTTGGATAATTAGTTTGACCGAGATCTTCTTTGGATATATCTCTTGGAGCAAGTTTGTTGAAGATATCCCTCACATTATGGAACCATATCTTGATATAACAACCATATCTCTTATTCTTATCTTTGTAAATGCTGGATCTCCTAAAATATAGTACAAATATCCAATTTTAAATCTGGATAAAACTTGTAAATCCTATATGATCTCACTTTATCATAAAATGAAATCTTTGAATAAAATCTTGTGAAACTTTATGTAAATTAAAAAAACCCGTGATATAAAATCCAAATTTAGTAAAACACATCAAGTATATTACCCAAAAATACTTGACACGTGGAGTTAGGCCTTGAAATTTATTAAAACTATCGATATAAAATTTAGAACGTAATCTGGAAAAATTCGTAACGGACATGAAAGGTTCTGAAAGTGCTTCTGAAGCAAACCTGTTAACTGTCCTGAAGGTTCTGAAAGTGCTTCTGAAAGGTTACCACGATAACTACGGATACACTACACAACTTCTGAAACACCTTCTGTCAGAACAAAAATAGTCTTTATAACACTTTTGAAGGTTCTAAACAAGCTTCTGTCTCCTTGTTCAACTTTAGAAAATTACGTGCTATCTTAAACATTCATTACACTCATTCCTCTTTTGTTAACATCAAAACTAAATTAGAGAACTTAACATTCTCCCCTTAACATCAACATTATGTCTCCTTGTTCAACTTTAGAAAAATTACGTGCTATATTAAACATTCATTACACTCATTCCTCTTTTGTTAACATCAAAACTAAATTAGAGAACTTAACATTCTCTGCCTTAACATCAACAAAACTACAATGTTATTTTTATAAATAACTTACTAAGAGGATACAGAGTCTCTACTGTATTTGATGTTACAAACTTGTCACTCTATTTACCCGATGGTGTTCATAAAGACCTATCAGATTTGAGGACAAATCTTCCTAAAGCCCGAGGAGATTATAGGAATCAAAATTCTACAGGACCTATCACTAGGGCAAGAGGTCAAGGTTTACAAAATTTGGCGATGAAGATCCTCTTTGAACAACTCGAACCCAAAAATATTTGTTTAGTAACTTCTTTTCTATTACATACTTGTTATGCATTCCAATAGGTATACTTGTCGGTTTTTACAAGATGGTGGGTAAACTCACTAAATCTCAGTTTGTGGGTTGTTCATGGACCTACATAAGTCAATGAAGAACCGGTCCACAATATGTTCAATTAAAGTGATGAACCAGCCACTTGAAGATCATTTGTACTTGTAATTTGTTGATTCAAAACTGGTCACTTGTTGGTTATATTTATAATTTTTGCTTTTTGGGAACTAGCCACTTAAGTGGCATCTTTATAATTTTTGTGTTGTTTTTACCATAATTGGAGCAAGTATAAATACTTGCTAACTAGGGTTTTTAGGGAGTTTTTTTATAATTTTGAGAAAACATACACTTTGTGCCATGAGGTTCCATCCTTGCAATCAAAGATCTCTTATCAATTTCTTGTGAAATTGTGGCGAGAATCAATAAGGCTGGATTGTGAATAATATCAATCTTCCTTTTTGTTGTTAACAAATTGTGTTTAGTGAGTCATATCTAGGTGAAATTTTTGGTTACTTGTTCATTCACATAGATTAGGGTTATAATTTTTAGATATGATCTATTCAATTTAAAATTGAATCTTAACGTAATTGCGTGATTTTCCATTGAAAATCACATGCTTATTTGTTCATAGTTCCATTTTGATGAGATCCGGGATGAGAGCCAAGCCGGAAGAAGAAATGTGGATCCTCTTGAAGTGCCGCCTGGACCGATCATAAGAAATCGAGCAAAACGATTCAAGGAAGCACTTAACGAGTTGATAAAGGTTGTCCATGAAACCGGAAAGGATTGGAGCAATCATGAAGTTGGAACGGATTGGAACAACCATTGGAAGACCCTTGCTTTTGTACAAGTTATACTGGACACGGGTTGAAGAGGACGTGTATTTTCAAGGCACGGCCGTGTATGGAGTCAAGCAAATCCACAGACAGATACACGGCTAAAGTACACGGGCGTGTATGTTGCCAGAAGTTGCACAGAAAAATACACGGCCAAAGTACACGGGCATGTATGTTGCCAGAGGTTGCACAGAAAAGTACACGGCCAAAGTACATGGGCGTGTACACGACCGTGTATCCCCTGTCAGCCAGCCTGTTCTGTTTCGCGTTTTTATGTCACTTAACCAAACTACGTCGTTTTGGACTTGTTTTTACACGAATTGTCACCCTAGTATAAAAGCTCCTAGGGTTTAGAACAACTTAGAATATACATCTTTGAACATTAAACACTTTTGAGAGGCACCTCTCTTGGTTCTTCAAGAACTAAATTGAACTTATCGGATTGATTTCTGTGGCATTCATCCCGAATTATCAATCGGTCTTCCATCCCGATTGTGGCGTCTTCATTTTTATACCAAGGTTCTTGTCTCGCTTATAGACAATGGGTCGCGGTTTCCACTTTAGGTGTTTGGGCGTCTTAGGCAACGAATTTTCCGAACGTATTGGTATTGGGTTTCATCACGGGTTGGCGTGGTTCGTATCACATTTGGTATTTTGCTTAATTGGAATCAAGTTCATCATGCCATTTTTTGGTCCAATTTGTGTGGTTGATTATTCGTTTGCATTGTGTACTTATGATTTGGAATCAAGGCACATCAAGAGGTCTAGCTGCTTATTGCACTGGCCTTGTCTGATTTCTGATTTGTCCTTGAAGACAGTTGACTACCTTATGTCGCTTCTAGTTGCACAAATGACAGAAGATTAGGGGGATTGACCTCTTAGTGTAATACCTACTAATGTGCCAAGTCATTCCACAAGCAAAACTTGCCTTATCTAGCCATCTACACTCTCTTAACCCATGAGGCCCATAACATCTGGGACATTTAACATTTAATCTTGTTGTAGTGAGTGCCAAAGGCATTTGTCTGATTTAGAGAGGAGAGACTGTTGCACACGATGTTCTACTTTGTAGCATGTGATGCCTCTTACCACTGTTTTGTCTTGTTCCACTATAAGTAGGTCTTTTTCTTAGAGTTATTGCTACTCTATGGCACCACTATTCTTCTATAATCTTCTTATTCTACTCGAGGTACTTCACTTCGTTAACCATTTTAGCATATGTATTTAACTAAAAGGTCCCTACTACAAGTTTTAAGTCTAATTCTAAACCTCTAAAAAATCTTCTATCTCGAGAGCTATCAGTATTACGTATATTTTCAAGAAGGAACTGTGATGGGAATCAAATCACATCTATTACAAATTTCTTTGATGAAATAATCAAATCACAAGAGCCGGAGGTAGACACATTTAGGATGGCCTTAAAGGTCGGCGGCCTACCTTTTAGGTTGGTCTTTAAGGCCGACGATGTAGGATATAAGTCGGCCATTAAGGTCAGTAGCTTTGCCTCTTAAGCCGGTGACGTAAACCACCAAAGCTAGCGGCCTTCCCTCCCTAAAGCCAACAACCTTCCTTCCCAAAGCCATAGACTTACTTTCTTAAGCCAGTTTAATTTGTGAATTTTCGAGTTTTGTTTTCCTTTTCCTATAAATAGCTTTGTGATGTAAGAATGAGGGACTTTTGACATTTTTGAGAATTATATACAGTAAAATTTGTTCTTCATATACTCTTATCAATCCTGTAGATTGTAGCGAGTGATGGTATCGGCTTGTTATGCGTCATATCCTATAGATTGGGTTTATCTTGTGTTCTTGTTGTTATTTTGATTGTTGGAAATCGATTGTCGTTGATTGTCACCTAAGATTTGGAATTATGTGATTCTATTATAGAAATAGGCACATCATCTTTTGGTATTAGAGCTCAGGTTGAGGAAAGGGCTTATAACTATTGAACTTCCATTGAAAGAAATTAAGGTTTTGATATTGTACATTGTGTTGTGATTGGTTGAAATTGTACATAGGTAGTCGATTGGGTTGTGTTGCTGTTGTGTGTAATTGAATTAAGGCTTGTTCTTTGGTATTGATAGTGGATTGGAAAATTAGGGTTTTTATTTTATGGTTATTGTTATAGGTTGTGTGAATCCAAATTGAGATTAAGCGAAGATTGATACTTAAGGGTTGTATTATTCGTTGTGTTAGGTTTTGAATTAGAGATCGAGCAGAGGTTATAGGTGGGATTTTGCTAATTGGGGATTATTACAGTGTGTGATTGTGACTTGTGAATTCCTGTATTGAGATTGCAATTTCTGTGACGCATGTTAGACGATAGTGTTAATAGATGAATCGAGAATGAGGCCAATAATCAGGTTGGAGGAGGAGGTTAGGGACCTTGTGTTATGGGTGGTAGGTGAACTTTGGAAGGACAACTACGAGACCTAACCACTGTGGTTGCTAACTTAGCCACTTGGGTCAATTAGATGACATTACCCCAATAGCTAATGGCAAATCCACAAGCACCCTCACCTCAGGCAGCCTTTAATGTTGTGGGTAGAGAAGGAGCATTAGGAGGAAACAGGGGCAAACAAGTTGGAAGAGAGTACAATGCTTATAAGGAGGAGAGGGATTGTCACACCTCGAAAGGAGGCCTAGAAGCCTCTACTAAAATTATCATGGCACGTGTGCACTCGTTACATGATAATCATCTTACGAGTTAAAGATCGTGAGACTCAAAGTAATAATTACATCCATAATAAGTTATAGTATACATAATTAGATAATAAATTACAACTATGGATCCCATACCCCATGGTCAACCATGATCATAGAGAATCGGTATCCCCTACCAATCAGTAAAATAAGATAATCCCTAGGTTCTCAACTTCAAATTCTATTCACATGGGGGTCCTAACATTTCATCTAAATAAATCTATCCTCCACAAATCTTACTTTGTTGTTTTGGTCTTCCAAAATTGATACGATTCCAAGAGCCAAGATATGAGCACCAAAGAAATCAAAGTCAATTCGAGCTATAGGTGGCAGTACAGGGTCCAAAAAGGGAGGAAATAAACGTCGGGAGGACACAAGGCGAAGTTCGGCCAGCCTTAAGTCGGCCTTGAATGAAGGCCGGCCAAATTAACTTCAAGGCCGCCGGCCTTGAATGGCCTTGCACAATTTTCATTAATATGTCCTTAGGTTACTTTTAGGCATGATATAAATAGTCTTCTTTAGGGTATTTTGAAGAGAATGTTATTTTTGTTGAATGAAAAACACCTTTTGAGTGTGTGAATCCTCTTTAGAGAGTTCTTGAATATTGAGAATTGATTTCACTTTATTCTAGTTGTTCTTATCAAATTCTTGATTCCTATAGAATTTGCGGCGAACATTGTTATTGAATTCTTGGAATTCTTTAACCTTAGTGATTGATTTATAGAACATTGTCTCTATCATTCTATGATTTAATTGCGAACCAGTTTAATCTTATCAATCTTGGCATCTATAGATTGGTAATTTTATCCATATCCTCTTTTTTTTATTCGATATTACCAAATACAGAAAACCCTAAAAATATTAAGGATTCTATTGTTATTGAAGATTTGAATTGCGTGGAAGAATTTCGTATCATTTGGTATCAGAGCATACCAATTTCGTATCATTTGGTATCAAAGCATACCAATTTCGTATCATTTGGTATCAGAGGATACCAATTTTCGTATCATTTGGTATCAGAGCATACCAATTTCGTAACATTTGGTATCAGAGCATACCAATTTTCGTATCATTTGGTATCAAAGCATAACAATTTCGTAACATTTGGTATCAGAGCTAGAAGGATTCGTAAGGAGTGAAGGTTGGTGGATTGTATCAATTAAAGGGTGGTGGATTTGTGAATCGACGCGGGTTAAATCGGTAAGGCTGTTGAATCTCAATTCAATTGTAGTTTTAATTCAATACTTTCGTTGGTTGAAAAAAAAATTGGGAATTTATTTTGATAAGTATTGCTGTGAATTCGATTGTTGGGTGTTAATTTGGTGTTTTGGGCTATTGGTGAGAATTGGGTTTTTGTGAATATCTATTGCTGAAATTTTGAGTGGTAGAGATGTCGTCGCATGGAAGTATTAATGACACTAATAACAACAACAATAGGAATAATGTTAATAATGGGTGTGAGGTTGTGACTAAGGCAGAGTTTAATCAACTCCAAGAAAATATTAGATTGATTATGGAGAGAATGGAGGCTAGGGATAGAAGAAGCCATAGTGGTGTAGGAATTAGGAGGAGACATTCTAGTGATGAATCTGATGCCGGTAGTGAAAGGAGTAGGAGAGGACACAAGGATGACAGGCGTAAGGGGATTGAAAACATAAAGCTAAAAATTCCACCTTTTACTAGTAGTAGTAAACCAGAGGAATTCCTAGACTGGGTGCCACAGGTTGAAAAGGTGTTTGACTGCTATGTGTGGGATGAGCGCATGAAGGTGAAGATAACATCTCTAGCATTCTCTGAATATGCTAATCTGTGGTGGGATAAACTACAAACTAAGAGATGTAGGGTGAATGAGGAGAAAGTGCGTTCATGGGCTTTGATGAAAAGATTGATGAGACGCAGATTTGTGCCAGATTACTATAAACAAGAGATGCTGATGGAGTTGCAATCCTTGAGGCAGGGTAAGAAAAGCGTAGAAGAGTATGTAAAGGAGTTTGAGACACTAATAGCAAGGTGTGATATTAAGGAATCATTAGATGAATCCATAGCTTGTTTCATCAATGGGTTGAAGATGGACATTGCCAGTGTAGTGGAACTCTAGCATTATTAGACTCTAGAGGATGTGATCAAATTAGCCAGTCGGGTTGAGCGACATCAGCACAGGCGGGATCAAAAATCATATCACCACCATAAGTCACATAATGGTGAGAGGGAGAAGGAAAGGAAGGAAAAAGGAAAGGCATTCATTGGTGAGGCTGTTGGCCAAACACAGCAAAAGAAGAATAAGGATATAAAATGTTTTAAGTGTTTAGGGCTTGGCCATATTGCTTCTTAATGTCCTAATAAAAGGGTTATGGTCATAAAGGGTGACAAAGTCGAGAGTGAGGAAGAAGAACAGAAGGGTACTGAGGCAGAAGAGGAAGATGAAGACATTATAGTGTATCTAGTATAGGGAAACTTGTTAATGGTTAAGCAGGATGAAGCTGTTCCTAATCAGAGAGCAAATTTATTTCATATTCAAGGCATGGTGCAAGGGAAGACTTGTTTGATTGTGGTTGACACAAGCAATTGCACCAATGTTGCTTCAGCAGGCTGGGTTACTAAGTTGGGTTTACAGGTGAAGCAGCATCCAAGACCTTATGCACTTCATTGGTTAAGTCCACAAGGAGCTGTTCATGTACACAAATAGGTTCGTGTTCCATTAATTATTGGTGATTATACTGATGAGATTGTTTGTGATGTAGTTCCCATGGAAGCTACACACTTGATTCTTGGAAGACCTTGGCAATACGATCTCAGAGCTAAGTATGATGGATACACCAATGAGTATACCATTCAGCAACAGGACAAGGCATACAAGCTTCTTCCTATGAGTCAATTGAGATACAACAAACAAGGTTTATTTGCCTTAAGAAGCCCAAGGGAAAGAGGAGTTTGTTTATGTGGTCTAGCAGGATGGACGATACAGATTTGAGGCCAAATCCTTTTCAATATGGAGGGAATGATATGATTTCAAGAGCCAAGATACGAGCACCAAAGAAATCAAAGTCAATCTGAGCTATAGGTGGCAGTACGGGGTCCAAAAAGGGAGGAAATAAACGTCGGGAGGACACAAGGCGAAGTTCGGCCAGCCTTAAGCCGGCCTTGGTACCAGCTTAAATGTAGGTCACCGGCCTTGAATGTCCTTGCACAATTTTCATTAATATGTCCTTAGGTTACTTTTAGGCATGATATAAATAGTCTTCTTTAGGGTATTTCGAAGAGAATGTTATTTTTGTTGAAAGAAAAACACCTTTTGAGTGTGTGAATCCTCCTTGGAGAGTTCTTGAATATTGAGAATTGATTTCACTTTATTCTAGTTGTTCTTATCAAATTCTTGATTCCTATAGAATTTGTGGCAAACATTGTTATTGAATTCTTGGAATTCTTTAACCTTAGTGATTGATTTATAGGACGTGGTCTCTATCGTTCTATGATTTAATTGTGAACCAGTTTAATCTTATCAATCTTGGCATCTATAGATTGGTAATTTTATCCATATCCTCTTTTTTTTTATTCGATAGTACCAAATACAAAAAACCCTAAAAATATTAAGGATTCTATTGTTATTGAAGATTTGAATTGCGTGGAAGAATTTTGTATCATTTGGTATCATAGCATATCAATTTCGTATCATTTTGGTATCAGAGCATACCAATTTTTGTATCATTTGGTATTAGAGCATACCAATTTTGTAACAAAAACTCTCAACACTTCACATGTTATCCCATCCTAAGCTTTCACTATCGTCACCTGCAAAAAGTCTGTGAGGAGGTGAGCACATCATAGCTCAGTGAATGGGATGGTAGCACTTTCAATGCTACGTACACACACAAACAAACTTAAATCAAACATTAGAGATATGCTATATGCATATGCAAGCAAATTCAAATTAAGATATTAAACATATGCTATGCATGAACAACCATATGAATGCAACATCTCATGTAGTCTTCTGGTAATTGACGTGAAGTCTAGGGTTTACACCCCTTTTGACCTTAGGTTAGGGATTCAGAAGCCACCATTAGTGCCCAGGTTATTACTCGATTTATTTATCTTATCACTTGTTATTTATGAATTTTTCTTATCTCAATAGTGAACACTCCCATGCCTCTCTACATCAGACGAAGCAAAACCCTCAAGGACAGGCCAGACTTGGAACCGTCAAGGCGCAACAATCCCCTAATCACTTAGTTCGCACTTGGCGGAACAACGATTTCCTCTTGATCACTTCCAATGTATCCTGTGATAGTAATGGCCTTCAATCTCATGCAATGTCTCATGAAAATGCATGTCAAGTTTTTAAATTAGGTCTTCTTCCTTAATTAATTGATTTAGGGTGATCAAATAACATTTACAATCACAATCAATCATACCACAAAAGTAAACATCAAACATTCCATTTCACTCATCACAACAAGCACAAATCATGTTTTTCTTGTCACTCAAGACAGACACTAAACCCATACCCTATAGACATAGACCTATCTAGTTTTACAATGGATTAAATTATCTCAGTACCTTTCTGTGCCATTTCTTTTAAATGTCAAACCACTTGGGTTGACTTACATCATCAGATCTAGCATCTCTATGCCTTTTCTCTCAAATACTAAACCACTTGAGTTGGCTTACAATCATTTTTGACACCTCTATGTCATTTATCTCACATGTTAAACTAACCACTTTAGGTTAATTTACATTAATCATCTTTGACACCTCTATGTCATCGCACTTCTCAAGTGCTCTATCATTTTCACACTTTCGAGAGCCAACAAGGTTATCTCGTTTTCTCTTTCAACGTCCTCAAGACATTTGTATATGATATATATATATATATATATTATATATATATGTATATGTATATACATATTTGTGACGTATCTTCACTTAAGGAAACTTTTCTAGACACTTTCTCTTATGAACTTAAGAGAGTAAGAAAATATGGTCGTTGATTTGTAAAAACTAAGGTTGCACTCATGATTTAGTATGGTCATGTTCATGAGTGTGTTTCATAATTAAAATAGGAAATAATTTTGTTAAGTGTATGTATACACATTCAGGAACCAACTCTGACATGTATACATAATGATACCTATACATCCTATTCCAACTAAGTATACATATTCGGTAGCTATAGAAGGAAGTGCTAAGTTTCTATATTTTGGTTTATTTTGGAAGGAAAACAATTTGTAAAACATGGGTTAGGTTTATGGTTATAACACTAGCGATATGGCGCTAGGTGCTATCATTAAGTAATGACATCTAAACTCTCGGACCATTTATTCCCCTATATTCTTCACGACTTCTTTCCTAACTCATTATTCCCTACTGCATAACTTAGCTTAACAATAGTCATATCAAATAGCAACACAACAAACATCAATTTCACATGCATAGCATTTAACATACAACACAACATAGTAGCATATCATTAAGTTTCCTACTCACCTGTTTAGGGTTATCGTAGTCCTAGTCGGAGTCGAGCGATTCCAACAGGTAACTCCTTTGCGTTCCTCTTGAAGTCAGTATCCCTTTGCAATGCTTCCTCAACCCATTCATAAAGGCTCATCTCTACCTAACTTTGGTAGTCTTCTAACACCCGATATGTGTACTCTGCTCATCTTGTGGTTGATGATAAGGCATGAAGTCTCCTCCTTATGGAACTTTAGGAGAACATGATTCGAATGTTGAACTTCCTTTGAATCTGTGCTTCCAACACCCCAAGTTGTTGTGATTGATTGTTTGCTTTCCTTGTGTAAAAGTCGAGTAATGGAATGTCTTCAACTTGCCAAATTTGGAATTCCTTCTTCCACATATGCAAGATATCCTTGGAAAGGACAACTGAAGATCCTGCATTAAGGTATTTAGCTAAGAATGATCTTCCTCAACATCCTTTGAACATTCCATTGTGAAATCCATTTCATTCCAAATATCTCCCAAGCCATCATCTTGGATTTTTTTGAATCATTCCCTTCACCATTTACACTATCATAGACGCTTTTCTCATCTATGAAGCATCTTTGAACCTTTCATTTATCCAATTGTCTCTAATATCTTCCAACGAACTACTTGTAGAATAACCCGTAGGATTTACAGTCCTTAAAGGTTTGTATCATCTTCTTTCTTCTCTTCTATGTTAATATTTCCACCTACGAGTTCCTCATACTTTCTACTGGTTTTCATCCTCACTCACGCTTCCATGATACATACACCAACCTTTCCCACACATCAGATACACACCAACATTTTCTTATCCATATACATACACACTTCACACACATACACACACCTATACATACATACACACCTACTTCTTTCACCTTCCACACCATTATCACACACATATACACACATGCCCTACATATACTTCACACCACCAATACATACTTGCCCATATACTCTACACACATTACACACTTCCCATATCCATACTACATACCCACACATACATCATCTCACACACTTACTCACATACTCTATATACATCTTACACTATCAATACACGCTCACATACTCTGCACACACCACATTTGCCTTCTATACCCATATATACATATTCACACTTCGCACCTCATTTCATACTCAGACATACATATCCTATGTACATCATCCTCGACTTCCATATTTACACACACATGTCTATACTCTACACCTTCCATACTCCTATACACATACTCCACACATTCCACACCTTTCATACATATACACACACACACTCTTACAAGCTACATGGCATCCATGCATACACACACACCATCCATATGCATACACCCTTCTCGCATACACCACATACCATCCTATACCCTTACACTCCACATACATCACACCCTTATACGCACACATACCACACACCCACATACACATACCGCACACCCTACATCCCTTCATTAACTTACGCGCATACTCACAAGCATTACGCACTCGGCTCCTCCTCTACACATACACACACCTTCATGCATCATACATCATCACTAACACACACACACACATCCTTACATATACTACATATGCATCACACCCACCATCACATACACCATCTTCGCATACACTACTCACTTTCCCACATACATAACACACATACGCATACATACATCTTTATACATACCATACACCCTCAACCACACATATAAATATACCCACTTCATTCACACACACATTCCGCATACACTACATCACCTCCTCAGTTACATGCACACATACACTCACATTCCTACACACACGCCATACTCTATCATTCACATACATACATACTTTCCCATATACATCACACACATATATCCTCCTACATTCCACACACCACCCATACACTTAAATACACACCCTTACACCTCGTACACTTTCACCCGTACATACATGCATCCTTACACAACTCACACACCTTCAATCACACGTACACATCTTCCTCCACATACACACTCACACGCACACATGCATGGCCTCCATTTACGCATACCCACACCTTCCTTCATCGCACATACATCATCCCTCACCGCATACAAACACATACGAATTTTCATTCACATACACCTTCTCGTTCATGCACACCGCCACACATACATTCTTTTCTCTTCCTCTTCCCTCACTTGCTTTTGTACTTGCTGTCCGTTTGTTGTTACCATGGTGGTTGTCACCATGATCGTTGTTGCTGCCTCTATTGGAGTCACGATTGCTACCATCATTGGAACCGTCATTACTGCTGCCGTCGTTATGGTTGTCATTGCTATTCTGTTGTTGTTGCCGCTAGAGTTACCGTCAAACATTGTGGCCGCTGCTGCCACCAGGAGTGGGGTCGCCACTGCTATTCATCACCACAGTCACCATTTGTTGTTGCTGTTGTTATTGTTGCAGCTGGGGTTGTTGTCGGAGTCGTTGCCATGGTGGTGGTCGGCATGGCTATTGTTATCATTGGGTTCATTTTCGCAGCCGTTGCTGCCATCAGGCTCGTCATTGTGGTCACTGTTGTCGTTGTGGTTGCTACGATCGTTGCCTCCATTGTTGCTATTGCTGCTACTGTCAAAGTTAGAGGGGAAACAGCATCGCATCAAGGAACATGAAAATGATGGGGAAGAAGAAGGAAGAAAGGGGAGTTGCATAGGTCGTCTATCTACTCTGGAGATTAGATCACCATGGAGGTTTGGATGTTACTGTCATCGTTGCTGGTGCCACTATCATGGTTGTTACGATCATCGTCCTCCTCATCATCGTTGTTCCCTGTTGCTGCGGAGATCATTGTCGCTGCCGTTGCTGTTGCTGTTGAGGGTCGTCGTCGCCGTCGTTAGGTGGCTAGCCGAAAGGGAAAAGAAGAGAATGGGAAGGGAAGAAGACACGATCTAGCAGAAGAAAAAGGAAGAAGAGAAAGGAAGAAGAAGAGAAAAAAGAAAAGGAAGGAAGAAGACGGTTGGAAGTGAAGAAGAAGAAAAGAAAAAAGGAAAGGAAGAAAGAGAAAGAGAAAGAGAGGGAGCAAGGGGGTCGGTCGAGGGGAAAAAGTAAGAAAAGAAAAGAAAGAAAAGAAAGGAAAAGAAAGGGGATGGGACTTTTTTTTTAGTTAAGAATAATATTATATTATATTATATTATATATATTATATTATATTTCATATTATAAATATTTCTATTTTATTATTTTGCTCATATGCGAGAATATTTTCAAATTTTATATTTTTGGAAATTTACTACGAAATTCTACATCTATGTTAATTTAATTATTCCGAAGGTAAATATTTACTCTAAATTTTAATTTGAAATTCCTAGATTTATAAATTAAATTAATTTCATTATTTAACCTAATATTGTTTTAAAATTATGTTTCTGATGATTTATCCTTTTCTTTAATTGTTTATATAATTTTTTGAAATTTTAGGGTTTTATAGGGATGATAACTTTGAAGATGAGGTTTATCCTAATCATGAGTTGAAGCCGCCTAGGGGTTTGGAATATGTAAAATTGCAAATGCCTTCATTTACTAGGAGGGGATTTATAGAGGATTATATTGACTAGGAAGATAAGGTAGAAAGACTCTTCGAGTGCTATGGGATCAATCACTATACTCGAGTTCGTCTGGTAGCAATCGAGTTTACAAAGTATGCTACCATGTGGTGGAAGAACCTTGTGGCCAATAGGAGGAGAGATGGTGATGCTGAGATTCTTACTTGGTAGGAGATGAAAAGAGTTCTAAGGAAGAGGTTTGTTCTAGAGCATTATAAGCATGAACTATCCATGCGCCTCCAGACTTTGAGATAGGGATGTAAAACTGTGCATGAATATGTCCAAGAATTTGAGGTGCCCATGATTCGTTATGGAATCATTGAACATCTTAAACAGACTATGGCACAATTTGTGTCCAGTTTGAAATATGAGATTGCTTATATAATGGAACTTTAGCGGTATGACACCCTTGACAAAGCCATCTGGTTGGCTTTAAAAGTTAAGAAATAGAGGCATTCTAATCCATACAAAGCAATGAGTAACAGGTATAGATCCACTACTAAGCTATATAGGTTAGATAGTCAACAGGCTGAAAAAGGAGGAATTGTTAAGACTATGGAAGCGAATGTAGCTATTACTGATATTGAAAGGGAGAAGGAAATTTCTAAAAAAATGGAAAGCAGTTACTGGGCTAGACATAAGACAAATAGTGCTAAAGTCATCAAGTAGGAAGATTCATCAAATCCAATGCTTCAAATGTATGGGCTTTTGACACATGGCTACTCAATGTCCTAATAAAAAGGGTGATGATTGCTATGGAGGTGGAAAGTAAGGATAGAGAAGAAGAGATACTTAAGCCAACATATTTGTTAGCAGTTCTAAAGGAGTATTATGATGATCTAAATGCTGAAGCACATGAAGACAAGAGAAATGATTAATATTTATCTATTAACATGTTACATAGGGTAATGACTACATCCCAAATATTGAGGATGTATAGAGGAAAAACCTATTCCATATTCCCTACAGGGTTTAAGGTAATCTTTGTGCTCTTCTTATTGTGGTGGTAGTTGCACCAATGTAATACCTGTTGCACTAGTAAATAAATTGCAACTAGTCACTACCTCATATCCTAAGCCTTATAAATTACACTTGTTGAGTGAATAAGACAATCTACATGTCACTTAGAGGGCTAAGGTTCCAATCAGCATAGGGGAGAAGTATTAGGATGAAGTTGATTGTGATGTTCTTCTTATGTGTGCATCATACATACTACTAGGTAGACCTTGGTTATTTGACATGAGAGTGCTACAGGATGGGTTTAGGAACACCTATGTGTTTTAGAAGGATGGTGAACGAGTTGTTTTAAATCCTATGTCACCAACTGAGGTGCATGAAGCCCAAAAATAGATCAACAAAACCACTGAAAGGAAGTCTTTGCTAGTGAGGCGAAAGGAATTGGGAGATGACCTGGATAGAGTGAAACAGTAAGAGGAAATGGAAATTCAGAAGTCTTCAGGATAGCCATGACTTTAGGGCAACAAACAATTACAAACCAAAATTTTCAACCTAGGTGATTCTAAAAAATTTGCATCTAAAACAGAAGAACCATCAAATTTGAGAACAAATCTTCCATAAGTTCGAGGAGATGATGGGAATCAAATCTCATCCATTACAAATTTCTTGGATGAAAGAATCAAATCACAAGAGCTAGAGGTGGACACATTTAGGCTGGCCATAAAAGTCAATGGCTTACCTTTTAGGCTAGCCCTCAAGGCCGATGGTGTAGGACATAAGCTAGCCACCAAGGCTAGTAGCTTTACCTCTTAGGCTAGCTTTAAGGGTTGGTGGTGTAGGACATAGGCCAGCTACCAAGGATGGTAGCTTTACCTCTTAGGTTAACCCTCAAGGCCGATGGCATAAACCACTAACACTAGCAACCTTCCCTCCCCAAAGCTAGTGGCCTTCCTTCCCTAAAGCTAGCGACCTTCCTTCCGAAAGCTGATGGCTTACTTTCATAAGCCAGTTTAGTTTGTGAATTTTCAAGTTTTGTTTTCCTTTTCCAATAAATAGCTTTGTAATGTAAGAATGAGGGACTTTTGACATTTTTTAGAATCATATATAGTGAAGTTTGTTCTTCATATACTCTTATCAATCCTATAGATTGTAGCGAGTGATGGTATTAGATTGTTGTGCATCATATCAACTAATCCGTACTAAGACTACTCTCTTAATGGTGCATCATATCTAGTAAGGGTTTAGGTTTTTCTTGTGTTCTTATTGTTATTTTGATTGTTGGAAATTGATTGTTGTTGATTACCCCCTTGGATTTGGAATTACGTTATTCTATTATAGAAATAAGCACATCAAATTGGATGAGGCGATTCAACTCTGCCTCTTATTCTCCATCCTATCCGTGGCTATAGATTCGGAACTTCCTCCTCATTGGGGTTATTACATCTAGTACCCCTTCTAGCTCCTAATCTGGTGATAGGAATCAAAATCCTACAAGACTTATCATTAGGATAAGAGCCAAAGGATTTCAAATCTTGGCGATGAGGGTCCTCTTTGAACAAACCAATCCTAGAATTATTTATATACTAACCTCTTTTCTATTACTTATGTATTATGTATTCCAGCAGGTACACTTATCGAGCTTTACAGGGCAATGGACAAACTCACTAAGACTCAGCTTGTGGGTTATCCATGGACCGACTTAAATCGAAGATAAGCTGGATTAACAAATTGATTTGAAGAATCGGCTTTTGAAGACTATTTTTATATTTGTTATTTTCCTTAAACCATTTATTTTGTAAGCTTTTAGGACATTTTATTTGGTTGTATTTTGTGTTTTAGGACCGGCTACCCTTTAGTAGCATAGTTGTAATTGTTTAGGCATTTTAACCCTAAAGAGAGCAAGTATAAATACTTGCTTAAGTAGGGTTTAGAGGTAGAGAGAGAGAATACACTTATTTTGCTACAAATTTTGTGAGAATTAGGGTTCATCCTAAATTTTCATAAAGACTTTTATCAATTTCTTCTAGGAATTGTACCGAGTTGCAACTTAAGGAATTGTGAGTAATATCAATTCCTAAGTTGATTTTTCCTTTTCATAACTAGTATTTAGTGTTGATTAGGATTGGTTTTTTTGGTTCTTAGTTCTTATTTTCGCATCAATTGTAGGTTCAATTTCCATCATTATATTGTTGTCAATTTAGTGGAATTGTATCCTACATATTATCTTGTAATTGTCGTTCTTCATTTGCGTGGAAGTTCCTTGTTGTAAGAAGTTCACACCAATCTTTATGTTGTTGGTGATTGGATTTACATTTGATATTGTGTTAGGTGCTTAACCCAATTGAACACATCATCATTTTGGTGTTGAGATTAATTGATCAAAAAATTGGATTATTAAAAAGATTAGGGTTCACGCTATAATTGAAGGTTAATCTAGATTTGATTAGGAGTTGTTTCATTTGTTTGGTTACATATGCTTTATTTCAATTTAAGGCATATCATCTTTTGGTATTAGAGCAATTGTTCCATGCAAATTAGGGTCACTTGAAAAATTTTGTCTTCACACCATTTTTGAGATTTGTAGACTTGTTTGATTGACATTATGTAATTAGTCTTTCAATTTGGTTTTGTATGCTTATACTTAGATTTAAGCATATCATCTTTTGGTATCAAAGCATATCATACTTGGTTTTTACAATTCAGATTCATAAGGGATTGGAGGTTTACGCCTCTAGTGAAGTGGTTCTTGATTGAGATTGCTTCAATTTATTGTTTATATGTGCTTTGGATTTTTAAGCACATCATCCAATGATTCTTCTTGGAGGCATTCTATTTAAGAAAAGATAACCTGGTCTACTTAAGTTAATATTAGTCATGGTCAGTTTCATAATGCGTAAGTATATACACATATACCACTACACATAGGTCTACTCATATTTATAACTTAGCAGTTAGAAGAATACAAGTAAAGTAATAATACAAGAAAATAATTAAATAATTAAGTAAACATCCCATATTTTTCCCACTCTCTTCATGTCTCACTATCTTATGGATCTAATGTGATATGCTAAACCCAATTCCAATTAAACAATCCTAATTGAAGATTCAATTGAGCAATTGCGAGTGATCGGGAGGTGCCGCCTAAAGATATAGGGATAAAGTTATAATGTTTTATTTTGATAAGTAATGTATATATGTTAGTAAGATTTGAGAGGGAAATTTTCTAATGTAATGTATGTATCCCTTTAATTTAATATGTGTCTAAGTTAGAAACTTGAGAAATGTAAAATTTGAAAGTATATATATAACATCTCGATTTCCGTGAACTTTCGATTTCAATGTACTTATATAAATATGTTATACAACTTTTGCTAATATCTATATCAATATTGATATATATATATCATTAGAATTTCCTAACATATTTGATATGTTACATTGATAAATTATAGAGGAACTTCTAGTAGACGATAGAAAGCTATAACATCTTCTAGATGTCAAGATGTTGACGAAACTTCACTAGTAGGAACTTCGCCACCTTCAGTACCCTAAGAGAACTTAGAGATCCAACCTAGGATGCCAAGTAAAGCAACTAGGCTAAGACAACGAGGCATAACACAAGCCCCTTCCAGTAGAGAAGGAAGTGACATTTAATGCCAAGAGGCCAACCACCATCATAATCGGTCCCTCTACTACCTCAACTACAAGTGCCACCACCATCTCCACTAGTCCCAACTACTCACATGCCACAAATAGAAAGTAGACCAAGGTATGACTAAGGAGGAAGTGGTCGAGTTCAGAAGAGTACTTTTCCAAACTTCATACATTCCAATAGGTTCTTTAACATAGTGTATGGAATACCTGAAGAAGTTCAGGAATGGATGGCCCACTAAAGAGGTCATTCACAGCTTACGAAGTATAAGACCACCTGAAATTGGCCTATACATCGTACATGCTGAAAGTGAGAGCCAAAATATGGTTGGATGTGAGGCAAAGAACTTTAACTCAATTGATTTCTTAGGAAAGTTTTTGAAGGGAGTTTTTCAAGGAATACTTTCTAGGAAGAGTTAGGACAAGGTTAAGTAGACAATTATTCCAATTAAAAAAGGGCTCAAAGACCATAGATCAATATGAAAATGAGTTCATTCGACTGCTACAATTCGCTCTAGGAATTTACAAGGATTTAGATGAGTTGAAGTGACAATTGTTTATGAATGGACTAGACATAGAAACTTAAGGACTAATCATGGAGTTCAAGTTGCAAACATACGCAGAAGTGGTAAATAAGGCCTAAGCTTTAGAGCAAACCAAGTTAAAAATGGAAGAAATGAGAGCCCAAGCTCGACGAAGTGTCGGAACAACCAAGAGACCACTATTCCAACTAACTCCAAGTGATAGGGGAAAGAGGCTTGTGGTGAATATGAGGCTATAAGTGCGAAGTTGTTAGTTATCTCCCCTCAAGCGAAACCAATAATCGTAGTTTACTGAAAGTGCATAAAGAGATACTATGCAAGAGAATGCCCTTACTTGAAAGGGAAATTCTTTCGATGTGGATCGAATTATCATAAGGGTGCAGACTATCCACGGAGGAATTTTGTAATATGTTTTATATGCAAGCAACAAAGGCATATAGCTAATGTCTACCCTAAAAGACACTAAGGACCTAGAGCCCAAGTCACAGCACCCAAAACTATTATAGGAAAGCTAGCTAATAGACCAATGGGACAAAGGGCGTAAGGAACTAATACCTAGGCTATAAACACTCGAATAGTCACTATTGAGGGCATAAATGTAGGAGAATGGGCGAGTGAGGAGCCAAGGCAATACCAAGACATCGACCTGATAGCTATAGAATACTTAGAGGAGGGAGATGTAGTGATAGGTACATCAAAATCGAACTTACCTATGTACGATATTTTACATATAAAGTGTAAATAGGAGATTAATTAGAAGAGTTAAGAATTGTAAAAGATTTACTATTAAAAGATTTAAGTAGATAAAGTATAATTAATCAAGTACTATGTAATTAATAGGACTCATCTTAATCTTTGGCCAACCGACTTTAGTCCTCTTTGATACAAGAGTTATGCATTCCTTCATAAGTTTAGTTGTAGCTCAATAGTGAAAGCTAGAACTTCAACCTTCTCTAAAAATCTTAAAGATCAGCACTCCTACTAAAGAAAGAGTTATCACCAAAGAGACCATGAAGAAATGCCCGATCAAAATACAGGGAAGAAACATGCCTATAGATCTTATCGTCTTATCTATGAGATGTTATGAAGTGATTTTGGGGATGGATTGGTTATCCAAACACTTTACCAATGTAGATTGTATGAATAAAGAAATGCAGTTCAATAGGCTAGTGTAAACACCCCATTTTTTCCCGCAGAATCAACAATTCTCAATAATAATCAATTTTTCAATTTTTCCTAATTTTTCCCAATTTTTCCTAATTTAGCATAAAATAATAAAAATGTTCAAAAAAATAAAAATAAATAGGAAAACACTTCAATTTTGAAAAATGATTTCAGAAATGGAAATAATAAATAATAAACAATTTTTTTAAATTTTTGGAATTTTCAAAAAATACAAAAAATAGAAAAATCGCATTACATATATGCAATTTGCGAAAATAAAAAAATCAGGAAAGTGGGCTAGCTCAACTGGTCCGGACCATGGGCTAAGGCGCGCACAGGGAGTCGAGGTCTCGGGTTCGAATCGCGGAGGACGCAGTTTCCGCGTTTTGTAATTTTTCGACTTATCCAGTGACATGTGGCAGCATCTGATTGGCTGGAAGAAACGCACGCGCCGGGCGCGTGATCATCCCTTACCTCGAGCCCGAGATCGCCGGCGAGAAGAAAAATTCGTATTTCGGCCGTTTTGATTCGATTTTTTTGCACGAATCCAACAGATCTTCAATGGAAATAAGATAAACACTATCTAATTGGAATCAAATCGCAACAAACCGTTGGATAGGCACGGATCGGAGTTAGTTTTTCAATTGAAAATCCGATCAGCTTCAATCGGAGGAAATCCGAGCTTATCCAGCTCAATTTCAGGTGCCTATAAATAGAGGAGCAGGTGAAGAAGCCAACACACAGATCATAATTGCGAGAGAGAGAGAAAAGAGTGCAAATCGGAGGAAGTCCAAGCCGTGACCGCCGACCGGAGTTCAAACCACTGCAAGGAGACGTTCTGGGAATAAACCGCCACCACCATCGGACTCAGCACCCTCAAGAAGCTAGGATTCGACACTTCACCCGCCGCAAACGACCGTCAGAACGCCGTGAACGAGCCAATACCGCCGCCGTGTCCGACCGATTCGACCCGATCAGACCCGACCGCGCACCGATCCGGATCCAGGTAAGTCGGATTTTCCAGATTTTTTATTATTATTTATTTTATTTATTTTGTTTATTTGTTTATGTTGAATTTATTTATTATTATTTATTATATTGTTAGCCATTTATTTATTTATATTGTCGATAAATAGAAAAATGTAGGAATTGTATTTTTCTAGGATTTAATAATGTAGAAAATAGAAAATAGAAAATAGGAAATAAGAAAAAATAAAATAAAAATGAAGAAAAATGAAGAAAAATAATAGAAATATTAGAAAAAAAAAAAAATAATAATAAAATTTTAAATTTCAAAATAGGATAGAAAATAAACTTAAGATAAAATTTTCAACAAAAAAATATAAAAATTATAAAAATCATGAAAAACTTACGAAACTTATAAAAATCACAAAAATCATGAAAAACTTATAAAACTTATAAAAATCACAAAAATCATAAAAATCACAAAAATCATAAAAATTCAAAAGAATTATAAAAGAATCGTAAAAATAAGTTTTAACACTTAGAAAATCCTTTTCTTCGAATAAACTCAAAATAGATGTTTTCCCCCAAAATCATTTTCAAAAATCAAATTCAAAGTTTAGGCTTAGAAATTTTTAGAAAAATCCCAAAGATATCAAGAACGTAAACCAAAAGAGTTTGCAAGAATTAAAATTCATCAACAAACTTAAGATTTTCGAAAAAAAGCGAACTACGGCTTGTTTGATCTTGAGTAGCAGGTACGTAGGCACCCATTCGGGTCAACCCCCTAAAATGAATAAAAAATCATTTTCTTGAAATAAATTCAAGAACATAAAAGTAACAAAGACACAATGAAACACATTTCTAATGATGAACAATTTTAAGAGATTAGGTGGTAACCGCATAGGTTTTAATAGGTTAGCCTCCGGACCTAGAAACTCTGGTTTTTCCTTTTTCTCTTCTCACAAAAACGAGAAGAGGAAATAACGACGACTAGTAGTCCAAATTAAGACTAATCCGCTCCTTTAGTCTTAATTCAATTTTTCCCAAAAACAGTTGGGTGGCGACTCCAAAAATCAAACGAAATTCCTAATTCAAGTCGAGGATCTAGATTAGATGAGCATAGGATTTAGTTTAGATCGGATTAGGAATGGGAATCCAAAAATTAGACTCGACAGGATGGCGACTCCGCTGGGGACCCATGCCAGTAGGCTAGCCACCTGATTCTCTTCGGATTGTTATCTTTAAGAAATGTGTTTCATTTTGTTACTCTGTTGCTAACCTTTCAGGGTTTAGTTAGATTTTCAGTTTTTCTTTATTGTGGGGGCTTTGCATGCATATATCTGTGTGAGTAGATGCGGTCGAACCCGGACCGTCCTAGAAACCTAAGACGGGGGGCCATTGTGTAGGTTTCGGGCGAAGTGAGTTGATTCACTGTTCGGGACCGATTAGGCTACCCCACCCTATGCTTCGATATGGCCTGTGATCCATTTCTTCGAGAATGCGGGAGGCCATAGAGCTCGGGAACCAGTTAGAACCAACCTACTTGCATACATAACATCGTACAAGGGGTTGAGAATTGAATGACAATGTATTGGTTTGTTGTTTTGTCCTTGGAGTTCAGGACTATTTCCCTGTAACATTTTTGTAGTTCTTGTTGTAACTAGGTCGTTTCCTATTGTAATAGATGGCTAGCAGTGCAGTCAATCGCCTCCTCCGCAAAGAAATTCGGGTGTACAAACCTTTGGACCCAAAATTGGTACTGGACCACTGGTTTACCTTGTATAACCCAAAGGAGCAAGCCTTCATCCAACAGAAGATCAGCTCCATCCTCTCACTGACAAAAATAGAGGTAAATTTGCCTTTAGTCCGGGCCATGCTCCAATTATGGGAAATCGAGCCCGCTGCTTTCTTTATCGGGCCGCATGAGATCACCCCTACCCTGGAGGAGTATACCCAGTTGCTACAGGCTCCAGCACTGACTGATCAGATTTACACGCCAGACCTTGAGGCCGGGCCAGCCGGTACCTTCAGCAGATTACTAGGCATCCGTAAGACAGCACTCAATAAAGCCCTGGCAGACTGTAACGGGTATTGTATACGGATGGATGATCTAGAAGCCTGGTTTATCGCCCGGGAAGACAATGGGGACAGAAATGACATCCTGTGTGGAGACCCTAAGACTTACAGACAGAGAAGGGTGAATGCCTTCATCTTGACGGTCTTCGCCACCATTTTGTTCCCCACCAGAACTTTCTATATTCACTACCGGGTCGCAGAGCTGGTGACCCAATTCCTGGAGGGAAGATCTTACATCCCGGCTCTACTGGCTGAACAGATCCGAAACCTGAATTTCCTCAAGAAGAAGGGTCATGGCATCCTGCGCTCCAGCATCAACCTTCTGCTAATATGGTTCGTAAGCCATCTCAAGTGCTTCGGCCTGAACATGGTCAGAAAAACCCTAGCCCAACAGGTAGATCTTATGGATTCTTGTATAGAAAAGGTGAAGTTACCCGACGACATTAACAGCCATAGTTTGGTAGATCTGCTTAGAAGCCTTAGCGCCGAAGATATTCTATGGACAGCCAAGTGGAGTTGCTGCAATAAAATCATCTTAACCTGCAGTAATTTCCAAGCAGTGCCATTAATCGGGATCAACGGATGCATTGGATATCACCCCAACTCCGTAGTCCGCCAATTCGGTACCATCCAAGACATAGTTTATTGGCCTTCACTCGAAGCAGTCACCTTTGAGTATCAAGATCCAAACATGTTGGTAGCCGAGAAGTTTGCTAAGCTGGCAGAGGTCAAAGCACTTTGGGAAGCCAGAATCGAAAGCCCGAATGTGGACCTCGGTGAGCTAGATGGCGAAGTGGGAAAACACCGAGCAACTAGAGAGTTTGTAATCCACCAGCTATACCAGACAGGGGAAAGAGCATACCGGGTTCCAGACGTCACCCAGCCAAGACCGGATAAGATCAATCCAGAAACAGAGATCTACCTGGAACAGGTCAAGGCCCGGATGGAAGTATACTTCGAAGCTGCAGACTATAAGAAAGACATCTGGAAGGGACGCTTCAAGGAATCTGACCAAAGAAACAAGGCCTTAGAAGCACAATTGGAGAAATCCCAAGCCAAGGTCAAAGAACTAGAAACTATCATCAGTGGGAAACCTGAGCCTCCGCAACAGAAGACAAAGAGAGCTAGGAAATAGATTATCATTGTAATCTTTCATTTTTATTTGAACTCCAGAATTATTAATAAAAGTAAAGTTTTGATAATACATTGTCAATTAGTTGTCAACCCTCTTTATCTTTTAGCATTCGCGTGACACATGCATTTCATTCTTGCATTCATCACACTAAAATAAAAAAAAACAAAATGCGGATCCAGGTATCAAAATAGCTTCCAAGCAACCGAACCCGCCTAGAAGCCCAGTTCTTACACGCTCAAGAGCAAAAATGGCCAACAGCAGTGACAACCGCAATAACACTAACGCTGAAGCTGCCTCAGACTCCAGGATCATATCCCTAGAGCAGACAGTCCAATAGTTGGCTGCCCAAGTTCACCTCATAACTGAAAGCATCGGCCTCCTGCGCAACACCCAGCCGACTCAAGAAGAGTATTCAGGGGCTAGGAAGGGAAAAGTTGTGGAGGGGCAGCCTCCGGAATACGAAGAAATCAATTCCCACCTAAACCCAGCCTTCGAGTATGAGCCGAAGGTCAGCCAGGGGCTGACCTCTGATGATCTGAAAAAAGAGATGGAAGAGAAACAAAAGGAGATGGAGAAGCGACTCTTCCAGCAGCTCAATGACAAAATGAAAACTATTGAGGGCCCCGATGATTTTGAACAGGCCGGAATCACCAACCTACCAGCATATAGGGAGGAAACATACCCTGACAAGTTCAAGACCCCAGATTTTGAGAAGTATGATGGGACCGGCTGCCCCAAGATGCATACCAGGCTATATGCCCGGAAGATGAGCAAGTATGCTCAATATGATCAACTCATGCTCCAGACCTTCCAGGACAGCCTCACAGGCCCTGCATTGGTCTGGTATGCTCACCTTGACTTCAACATCATCAACACCTGGGAAAAGCTAGCCCGGGCCTTTTATGATCAATACAAGTTTAACATAGAAGTTGCCCCATCTGTAATCGATCTGGGGAGTCTCCGAAAAAGACATACTGAGCCGTTCAAGGAATATGCTCAACGCTGGAGGGCCCAAGCTGCCAGGGTAGCCACTCCGATATCTGAAAAGGAATTAACATCCATATTTGTCAATACCTTGGAAAAAACTTATTTTTCACATTTGGTCGGCCAGACATCCTCCAGTTTTGCAGAAGTAGTGGCTGCAGGTTGCAGGATCGAGAATGCCATCACCACCGGCAGGCTCCAATCAATGGAACCTCCTAGGGTCACACTAACCCAAAGGCCCTTAGGAGGGAACAGAGTTAAAGAGCCCACAGTCAGTACAGTGCATTCGAGTAAGGCAGAAAAACCAGGGACTCGGGTGACTTTCCAGACCCCGAATACCCCAGCCCAGCGACCAACGACGGGTCATGCACAAGCTGCCAGGCCCCCAAGGCAGTTCACTCCAATCCCCGTACCGCTCAGTCAGGTCTTCGCTCGGTTGAGGGCGGACAACTTGATAAGTTTCGAACTCCCCAACGACCGATACAGGCCCAAGAACTTTGATTCCAACCTCAAGTGTGACTACCACATGGGTCAAGAAGGACACTCCACAGATAGGTGCTGGAGGCTCCGACACAAAATCCAAGACTTGATTGACGTAGGGATCGTACAATTGGATTTTGTAAACACTCCAGCACCTAATGTCAACACCAACCCGTTGCCCAATCACAGGCCCACCATCAACATGATCACATCAGAAGAGTCAGCTCCCAAAGAAGCCGTCAAACAGAATCCGGCTAAGCAACCCGTTTCGGGAGAGACTCCAAAGGTGCACATTAAAAAAAGATGGTTATCCGGGGACCCTACGGTTGGCACTTTGGGAGAATCACATGGGAGGTTTCAGTACTTGGTGAACTATTCTTACACCCCAACTGAGCAAGGGCCGCCTAGTGGGTAGGGGCCGGAATTTGAGAAGGAAGACAATCTAGCAAAAGGAAAGTGGGAAGACTGTCAACATGATTAACTCCCATCAGAAGCCCAAGGTCATACGATGCTATGAGGGATAGTCAGTGGAGGTACAAATCCCAAAGAAAAAATATGTATTCAATGTCCCATGTACCAGCAGAGAATTACAAGGCGGGCAACCATTCGACTATCGGGCCCTCGAACAAGAGCGACCTCCTATAGATGGGAGGTATCACCCGCTCTGGGAGATTATACGATCCCAAGTAAATAAGAGCCCGACTGAAGAAACCCAATACAGAGGAAGAGGGGAAGGTCTTGCTGCATTTACAAAGATGGTAAAAGCCAGCGAATACAGGATCATGGAACAATTGAATAAAGTTCCAACGCAGATATCCTCATGGGCCTCCTTACTACATCTGAGCCCCACAGGGAAGCACTCTTTAAGGTGCTAAAACAGATTCAAGTCCCGGAGGGTATTGCTACAGACAGATGGGTCACGTGGCAAATCTCTATCTTTACCATGGATCAGATATCTTTCTCTCCAGAAGAGCTAGGAGAAGAGGGAGACTGAATACCAAGCCTATTCATAGTGGTCCGGTGCAATGACACCATCGTCTCCCGAGTACTTATTGACAAACGGATCATCCTCAATGTATGCCATTGCAACACTTGACTTATTGGGGGTCGATCCAAGCAACATAAAACCTAGCTCCACAATGGTCAGAGCCTTCAACGGGTCAAAGAGAGACATTGTGGGGAAGTGGAACCTACCAGTGGAAATCGGTCCACAAGTATTTCACATCTCCTTCCAGGTCCTCGACATCCCAAGATCTTTCAACTTACTCCTGGGACGGCCTTGGATACATGCTGCTGGTGCCATTCCCTCTAGTCTCCACCAAAAGGTCAAATTCATCACGAATGGGCAGATAGTTACAGTACTGGGCGAGCAGGATTACGCCATATACAAAGAGACTGCCATACCTTACATTGGGGATGAGGGTTCAGAAGACCTGGGGCTGCAGATTTTCAATGAAGTGAATATGGTGACCAGCAAAGAGGGTCATCAGTTTAAAGAGGGGCAGCACGGGACCTTCGGACTGGGTTATGTTCCTACGGCTGCGGAAGAAGCACAAGCCAGGGGCAGAATGAAGGGGAAACTGATTGACACCCAGATGTGCATCCCACCTCTCCGACAATCTTTCAGAAAGGCAAATACCATTCAAAAGCTTCAAATAAACGAAGAGGACAACAACAAAGGGGAATCAATCTCCCGCGTGACCAACCAATATCCAGCTCTGAACAACTGGTTTTGTTGTCCTATCAATAGCGCTAGGTTAGCTCAGGAGTAGGAAAAATTATTGAACAAATTTTATTAAGACTATTTATCAAATTCCATCATGGTTTGTTTCTTTATTATATATGATTTCATTTTTTTTTATTTCACTCAGATCTCCCACCATCGAACATCAGGGATATTTCGCGCAAGTAGAACGTAAAAACGCTGATATTGTTTCCAACGCTGCTGGGTCAGTTGTTGAAGACGATATCTTGGACCACGAAGTAATACAAGAAAATTGGCTAAAACATGAACAAAGCGGAATCATGATTGTCGAGCCTGTGGAGACAGTAAATCTAGGAAGCATGGAAAACCCTAGGAACCTCAAAATCGGGACCAGTTTGAGTGCCGAGCAAAAATGTGAGATAACCGAGCTATTAATCGAATATGCAGATGTGTTTGCCTGGTCATATGGTGACATGCCAGGGCTAGACCAGTCGATAGTAGTTTACAGGCTTCCCACAAGGGAAGATGTCAAACCTAAAAAACAAAAACTAAGAAGATTTAGGCCCGACATCTTGCTAAAAATCAAAGAAGAAGTCAAGAAACTACTGAAAGTAGGGTTCATCGAAGTATCCGACTACCCAGAATGGGTGGAAAATGTAGTCCCCGTTATAAAAAAGAACGGAAAAGTGCGCGTATGCGTGGACTATCGGAACTTAAACCAAGCCACGCCAAAAGATAACTTCCCCCTACCTCATATTGATGTTCTAGTGGATAACACCGCGGGAAACCATCTCTACTCATTCATAGACGGTTTCTCAGGATACAATCAAATAAAAATGGCCGATGAAGACAAGACCAAGACAACCTTCATCACAACATGGGGAACTTTCTGTTACAAAGTCATGCCCTTCGGTCTGAAAAACGCCGGGGCAACGTATCAGAGGGCCATGGTCGCCATACTTCACGACATGATGCATCGAGAGGTTGAAGTATATGTCGACGACATGATAGCCAAATCCAAAAAGGAGAAAGCCATGTAGATATCCTGAGGAAATTGTTCAAACGATGAGGAAGTTCCAGCTTAAGTTAAACCCGGAAAAATGTACTTTCGGGGTTACGACGGGGAAATTTTAGGGTTCGTCATCAGCCAGGAGGGCATTAAGATTGACCCTGACAAGGTAAAGTCCATATTAGAGTTACCTTCCCCACGTTCCGTTAAAGAAGTAAGAAGCTTGCTGGGGAGACTAAATTATATAGCTCGGTTTATCTCACAACTCACCGACAAATGCCGGTCGCTATTCGTCTGTTGAAGAAGAACGCCGCAATAGAATGGGACGACGAATGTGAAGAAGCGTTCAGGACAATCAAAGACTATCTTATAAAACCCCCGGTCTTGATAGTCCCGAAACAAGGAAAACCCTTATTCTTATACCTCACCATACTCCCCGAATCCATGGGATGTGTGCTGGGGCAAAAAGACGAAGAGGGAAGAGAACGTCCTATATATTATTTGAGCAAGAAGTTCACAGATGGGGAACAGAGGTACTCAGAGGTAGAGAAGACGTGTTGTGCGTTAATTTGGGTCATGCATCGACTAAGGCAATACACTCTTTACTATCATGTTGAGCTGTTGACAAGACATGACCCCTTGAAATACTTGGCAGAGAAGCCAGCATTGATGGGTAGAATCTCTAAATGGCAGATGATTCTATCCGAGTTTGACATCACGTATGTAAATCAAAACTCGATAAAGGGACAAGCCTTAGCCGATCAGTTGACCGAATACCCTGTCGAGACAGATACCCAAGAAATACAAGTCCAATTTCCGGATGAGAACATATCAACAGTAGAAGATATGCCGGTAGAAAACTCTGAGAGAGAGCAAAATGGTGGGTGGAAACTGTTCTTCGACGGGGCTGCCAATGTGTTTGGTTGTGGGGTTGGGGCAGTATTGGTATCCCCAGACGGCACTCAATTCCCTGCAGCGACGAGACTTACATTTCCCTATACCAATAATATCGCGGAATATGAAGCATGTATTCTTGGCCTCAAGATGGCCTGCCAAATGGGAATCCGCGAATTAGAGGTATACGGGGACTCATCGCTCATCATACTACAAACAAGAGGGGAATACAAAACTAAAGACCCCAAAATAGTACCGTACCATCAACACTTGACAGAGCTGATTGAGGAGTTTAAGGCAATCACCTTCACGTACATCCCGAGAATTCAGAATCAGTTCGCAGATGCCCTAGCCACACTAGCATCCGTGATTCAAATAACAGGAGGAGCCGAAGTGCAACCGATGAAAATAGACATCGAAAGTCGGCCCGCTTATTGTTTGACAATTGAAAAGATACAAGATGATAAGCCCTGGTATCACGACATCAAGACCTTCCTCCAAGAAGGTAAATACCCTGAAATGGCTAGCAAGAATGACCAAAGAACGCTCAGAAGGTTGGCAAGTCATTTCTTATTAAGTGGGTCTATACTCTACAAGAGATCATATGATACCACCCTGTTGAGATGTGTGGATAAAAATGAAGCATGCGAACTCATGAAGGAAATACATGAAGGGGTATGTGGACCTCATATGAACGGCTACATGTTGGCCCGAAAAATCATGAGGTTAGGGTATTACTGGTTAACCATGGAGTCGGATTGCATAAAGTATGTTAAGCACTGCCATCTGTGCCAAGTATACGCAAACCGGATCAATGCTCACCCAATAAGCTACATTTGTTATCAGCGCCGTGGCCTTTCTCCATGTGGGGAATCGACATAATTGGCCCAATCACTCCAACGGCATCCAATGGCCATAGATTTATACTGGTAGCAATTGATTACTTCACCAAATGGGTAGAAGCGTCATCATATACTAATGTCACAAAAGGGGTAATAGTCCGCTTCTTAAAAAGGGACATAATAGCCCGGTATGGAGTTCCTGAGTCAATCATCACCGACAATGGTACCAATCTCAACAATAAATCGATGACAGGTTTATGTCAACAATTCCACATAAACCATAGAAATTCAACACCCTACCGACCTCAAATGAACAGGGCAGTAGAAGCAGCAAACAAAAATATCAAGAAAATCATCGAGAAAATGACAACAACTTACAGAGATTGGCATGAAATGTTACCATTTGCCTCATGGCTTATAGGACTTCAATAAGAACATCTACGGGAGCCACCCCTTACTCATTGGTATATGGTACAGAAGCAGTGCTACCAGTGGAAGTCGAGATACCATCATTCAGAATTTTGTCAGAAACTCAATTAACAGAATCGGATTGGGTAAAGAAAAGGTTTAATCAGTTGAACCTGATTGATGAAAGAAGACTTACCACGCTATGTCATGGTCAGTGTTACCAACAGAGGATAGCCCGAGCATTCAACAAGAAGATGAGACCTCGGTGCTTCAAAGAGGTCGATCTAGTACTAAGAAAAGTTTTCCCGAACGCCCAAGACTCCAGAGGAAAATTCACTCCAAATTATGAAGGCCCGTATGTGGTGAAAAAGGTTCTATCAGGTGGCGCTCTAATACTAACTCAGATGGATGGTCCAGAATTGAGGGATCCCGTCAACACAGACGCCTTAAAGATGTACTATCCTTAGGCAAGGGAATCGAAATTTTGCCAATGTTTATGAAAGCCAATATTCGATACAAAGTTCGTTGAGTTGAGTTTTTACTTTTCTACAGGCAAAGCTAATATCCCTGAATGGTCAACGATCCCAATCAGTTCTCATCACAATAAATACACTTAAACACATTACCCACCACTTTGTCAACGAAAGATAAACACTAAAATGATAATGAATTTTAATGTAATTTTTGATATAATTTTGTCTACTCCTAAGCATTAAAACCGAGCGCATTATTAAGATAACACTACCATAGAAAGAGCTTTGTCCATAAAGAAAGGAGGCACATCAAGATTTTCAATCCAGTGTCAAGATAAGAAGAAAAGAAGCAGGAGCGAACCGACATGAAGGTTCGGTCGTTTGGTTGCTATCCAAGATAAACTGGCAAGCATGTTAAAACAAGTAACTATCATCACATCATGAAAAGCATCACATCATCTAGCTTAGTTAGAAGCATGTTCAAGAGCACCAGATAAGTCAGCTCATAATGAAGCACGTGTCTAGATGTTTCCATTAATAGGGTAGTCAGCCCAAAAAGGGGCACTTCCCTAAATCCCTCAAGATTAGCCCACATGGGGCACCTTTTGCGCCATTCATTTTCATAATAGGGTAGTCAGCCCAAAAAGGGGGCACTTCCCTAGATCTCTCAAGGTTAGCCCATAGGGGGCACCTTTTTGAACCATCATTTTCGTAATAGGGTAGTCAGCTCAAAATAGGGCACTTCCCTAGATCTCTCAAGGTTAGCCCACAAGGGGCACCTTTTACGCCATTCATTTTCATAATAGGGTAGTCAGCCAAAAAGGGGCACTTCCCTAGATCTCTCAAAGTTAGCCTACAGGGGGCACCTATTGAGCCATCATTTTCATTTAGGTTAGTCAGCTTTTGGGGTACTTTCCTAAAAGTCTATCCAAGGGTTAGTCAGCCCAATATGGGCACTTTCCCGAAAAAACCTGTTCTCAGGGTCAGCTCATAAGGGCACCTTTTGAGACAGTTCTACTTTAGGTTAGTCAGCTCTTGGGGCACTTTCCTAAAAGTCTATCCAAGGGTTAGTCAGCCCAATATGGGCACTTTCCCGAAAAAACCTATTCTCAGGGTCAGCTCATAAAGGCACCTTTTGAGACAGTTCTATGTTAGGTTAGTCAGCTTTTGGGGCACTTTCCTAAAAATTAATCCAAGGGTTAGTAAGCCCAATATGGGCACTTTCCCGAAAAAACCTGTTCTCAGGTCAGCTCAGAAGGGCACCTTTTGAGACAGTTCTATGTTAGGTTAGTCAACTCTTGGAGCACTTTCCTAAGAATTTCATCTAAGTTAGTCAGCCCAAGATGGGCACTTTCCTAAAATCCATTTTAAGGTTAGTCAGCCTAATATGGGCACTTTCCTAAAAATCCATTCTCAGGGTCAGCTCATAAGGGCACCTTTTGAGACACTACCACAGGTTAGTCAGCCCAAGATGGGCACTTTCCTAAAATCTATTTTAAGGTTAGTCAGCCCAATATGGGCACTTTCCTAGATTCTCCCGATTAGTCAGCTCTTGGGGCACTTTTCAGAAACATCCTTCCCAAACAGTTTCTAGTCTAACAAGACGCTTCTGTCAACAGGTAGCCAGCTCATAAGGGCGCTTCCTAAATAAATTTTCTTTCCAAGGTTGCAAGTCTGATAAGACGCTTCCTATCATTATTTCTCATACATTCCAACTCGATGCTTGAAATGTGTCCTGTCACCAATTAGTTAGCCCATAAAGTGCTTTTTGGAAAGGGAACATTACCTTGAATCGTTAGGAACATCTTCAACCGTAGGATTATCAGCTCTTGGGGCATTTTCCTACAGAAAACCTAATTCAAGAGGTCAAAAATGGCGTCTTTTGTTTGTCTTTGTAGTTAAGTTTTTCAAATTTTACCACAAAGAGGGGCAGCTGTAAACACCCCATTTTTGCCCTCAGAATCAACAATTCTCAATAATAATCAATTTTTCAATTTTTCCCAATTTTTCCTAATTTAGCATAAAATAATAAAAATGTTCAAAAAAATAAAAATAAATAGGAAAACACTTCAATTTTGAAAAATGATTTCAGAAATGGCAATAATAAAATAATAAACAATTTTTTAAAATTTTTGAATTTTCAAAAAAACAAAAAATAGAAAAATCGCATTGCATATATGCAATTTGCAAAAATAAAAAAATCAGGAAAGTGGGCTAGCTCAACTGGTCCGGACCATGGGCTAAGGCGCGCACAGGGGGTCGAGGTCTCGGTTCGAATCGCGGAGGATGCAGTTTCCGCGTTTTGTAATTTTTCGACTTATCCAGTGACACGTGGCAGCATCTGATTGGCTGGAGAAAACGCACGCGTCGGGCGCGTGATCATCCCTTACCTCGAGCCCGAGATCACCGGCGAGAAGAAAAATTCGTATTTCGGTCGTTTTGATCCGATTTTTTTGCACGAATCCAACAGATCTTCAACGGAAATAAGATAAACACTATCTAATTGGAATCAAATCGCAACAAACCGTTGGATAGGCACGAATCGGAGTTAGTTTTTCAACCGAAAATCCGATCAGCTTCAATCGGAGGAAATCCGAGCTTATCCAGCTCAATTTCAGTGCCTATAAATAGAGGAGGAGGTGAAGAAGCCAACACACAGATCAGAATTGCGAGAGAGAGAGAAAAGAGTGCAAATCGGAGGAAGTCCAAGCCGTGACCGTCGACCGGAGTTCAAACCACCGCAAGGAGACGTTCTGGGAGTAAACCGCCACCACCATCGGACTCAGCACCCTCAAGAAGCTAGGATTCGACACTTCACCCGCCGCAAACGACCGCCGGAACGCCGTGAACGAGCCAATACCGCCGCCGTGTCCGACCGATTCGACCCGATCCGACCCGACCCGTGCACCGATCCGGATCCAGGTAAGTCGGATTTTCCAGATTTTTTATTATTATTGATTTTATTTATTTTGTTTATTTGTTTATATTGAATTTATTTATTATTATTTATTATATTGTTAGCCATTTATTTATTTATATTGTCGATAAATAGAAAAATGTAGGAATTGTATTTTCTAGGATTTAATAATGTAGAAAATAGAAAATAAAATAGGAAATAAGAAAAAATAAAATAAAAATAATAAAAATGAAGAAAAATAATAGAAATATTAGAAAAAAAATAAAAAATAATAATAAAATTTTAAATTTCAAAATAGGATAGAAAATAAACTTAAGATAAAATTTTCAACAAAAAAATATAAAAATTATAAAAATCATGAAAAACTTACGAAACTTATAAAAATCACAAAAATCATGAAAAACTTATAAAACTTATAAAAATCACAAAAATCATAAAAATCACAAAAATCATAAAAAATTCAAAAGAATTATAAAAGAATCGTAAAAATAAGTTTTAACACTTAGAAAATCCTTTTCTTCGAATAAACTCAAAATAGATGTTTTCCCCCAAAATCATTTTCAAAAATCAAATTCAAAGTTTAGGCTTAGAAATTTTTAGAAAAATCCTAAAGATGTTAAGAACGTAAACCAAAAGAGTTTGCAAGAATTAAAATTCATCAACAAACTTAAGATTTTCGAAAAAAAAGCGAACTACGACTTGTTTGATCCTGAGTAGCAGGTACGTAGGCACCCATTCGGGTCAACCCCCTAAAATGAATAAAAAATCATTTTCTTGAAATAAATTCAAAAACATAAAAGTAACAAAGACACAATGAAACACATTTCTAAAGATGAACAATTTTAAGAGATTAGGTGGTAACCGCATAGGTTTTAATAGGTTAGCCTCCGGACCTAGAAACTCTGGTTTTCCCTTTTTCTCTTCTCACAAAAACGAGAAGAGGAAATAACGACGACTAGTAGTCCAAATTAAGACTAATATGCTCATTTAATCTTAATTCAATTTTTCCCAACAACAGTTGGGTGGCGACTCCAAAAATCAAACGAAATTCCTAATTCAAGTCGATGATCTAGATTAGATGAGCATAGGGTTTAGTTTAGATCGGATTAGGAATGGGAATCCAAAAATTAGACTCGACAGTTAGGAACGGAGACCATTATGTATCGAGGGCAAGTGCGGAGAAGTCTAGAAGCTTCTACTAACATATTATGAGAGAAAGAAGAGTGTCTTCAAAACTAGAGCATATGCTTGATAAACATGGTAGAGATAGGAAAAGAATCACTGAGATTAGAGGAAATACTTATTGTCAAAGAATATCCTGATGTGTTTTTAGAAGAACTGCTAGAATTACCACCTTCGAAGGAAATGGACTTTACCATCGAAACAAATCTTAGTACTAAACCAATCTTGAAGCACCATATTGGATTGCCCTAATTGAATTGAAAGAATTGAAGAAGCAACTGCAAGAGTTGATCAAGAAAGGGTTCATTCGCCCAAGTGTACCACTTTAGGTAACTCTAGTAGTATTTGTTAAGAAGAAGGATGGATCCATGTGGCTATGCATCGATTACCATGAATTAAACAAAGTGATCATCAAGAACAGGTATCTGTTGCCAAGGATTGATGATATCTTTAATCAGTTGCAAGGAATAAGTATCTTTTCCAAAACAGATCTATGATCTTGATACGACTAGTTGAGAATCAAGCTAGAGGACATACCCAAGACAGCTTTCTGAATAAGATATGGTTACTACGAATTTCTAGTTATGCCATTTGGATTGACGAATGCTCTAGCTACATTCATAGACCTCATGAACAGGATCTTCAAGCCATTTTTAAATAAGTTCATTCTGGTTTTCATCGACAACATCCTAATCTATTCCAAGACTCCACTAGAGCACGAAGAACCTTTGAGAATTGCCTTAAGATTGTTAAAGGAACATCGACTGTATACGAAACTATCCAAGTGCAAGTTCTAGATGCATCAAGTGGCATTTTTTGGGCAAATTATATCCGATGAAGGTGTGATGGTTGATCCAGCGAAGATTGAAGCCATAGTCGATTGGAAGCAACCCACTATGATGATGAAAGTGAGAAGTTTTCTTGGGTTAGCCGAATATTAAGTAAGATTTGTAAAGGAATTTTCACAAATATCAAGGCCATTGATTGGACTAACCTAGAAAGACGTGAAATTTAAGTGGGACGATAATTGTGAGAGAAGCATCTAGGAGTTAAAGCAAAGATTGATCTTAGCGCCAATCTTAACACTACTTACTGCAGAAGAACCCTTTTGCATATATAGTGATGCCTCACAAAATGGATTAGGATGTGTTTTGGTGCAAAATAGAAGGTCATAGCTTATGCCTTGAGATAGCTGAAACCACACGAGAAGAACTAACCCTACTCATAATCTAGAACTAGTTGCGATTGTGTTTGCCTTGAAGATATGGAGACATTACTTGTATGGGCAAAGGTGCGAAATATATACGGATCATAAGAGCTTGAAGTATTTGTTTACTTAGAAAGAGCTCAACATGCAAAAAAGGAGATGGCTCAAGCTCATTAAAGACTATAATCTCAATATCAACTATCAACCTAAGGAAAGCCAATACCATAACCGATGCTCCAAGCTAAAAGAATCACGATCAAGTGGTAGCGTTATTAACTGAAGAACAACAATTGATACAGAATTCAAGTAATTAAGGATTGAATTCACATAGCATGAGGAGGAAGCCTAGATAGTCGCTATAGAAGTATGGCCTACACTTTTTGATAGAATAAAGGAAATGTAGCTTATTGACTCGAAGATAATAAAACTTCAAAACAAAGTAGAATAAGGAACTAGTATTAACTTTAAAGTGGAACAAGAGGGAATCTTAAGACTAAGAGGTAGATGGTGTATACTGAAAGATCTGCAATTGAGAAATGACATCTTAGATGAAGCCCACAATTCTAGATACACCATACACCTAGGTGGAGACAAGATGTATTAGGAGCTCAAGAAGAGCTATTGGTAGGGAAGGTGTGAAGAAAGACGTAGCATGATTCATCTTTCAATGTTCTATTTGCCAACAAGTTAAAGCTAAACATCAAAGACTCGGGGGATTGCTACAACCATTGTTGATTCTAAAGTGAAAGTGGGAACAAATCACAATGGATTTTGTTACGGCATTACCAAAGGCAAGGGTTGGATATGAAGCTATATAGGTAATTATGGATTGATTGACTATATTTGCTCATTTCTTACCTATTAAAATGACCTACTGCTTAGATAAATTAGCTAGGATCTATCTTCGAGAAATTGTGAGACTCCATAGAGTGTTGCACAATATAGTATTTGATCAAGATCTATGATTCGTGTTGAAGTTTTAGAGAAGTCTACAAAAAGCTCTAAGGATGAAACTACAGTTTAGCACAATGTATTACCCTCAAATGGATAGGCAATCCAAATGGATGATCCAAACATTGGAAGATATGCTAAGGGCTTGTGCATTAGATTTCAAGGATAGTTGGGATCGACACTTGCCATTGGTCGAATTCGCTTACAATAACAACTATCACTGTCGATCAAGATGGCCTCTTACGTAGCCCTATATGGAAGGAAATGTAAATCTATGTTATATTGGGACAGGATCAAAGGAAGTATAATTAAGCTAGACTTGTTGCAAGAAATGGTAGACAAGGTTGCTACCATCAAGCAATGAATGAAGGAAACTCAACATTGCTAGAAGAGTTAGGAATATTTGAAGAGAAGAGAGATCGAGTTTCTACCAAAGGAACATGTCTATCTGAAGGTCATTCCAATTAAGGGGACAAGAAGGATCGAAACGAAAGGAATGCTAAGTGCTAAATATATAAGGCCATACGAAATTCTGGAAAGAGTTAGAGAAGTGGCCTTTCGCCTAGCATTGCTTCCTCAGCTATCAGGGGTTCATAACATCTTCCACATGTCATTGCTTCGGAAGCACATTCTAGATCCCAACAGAGTGATTCGGATGGACATCCTAACGATACGGCCAAACCTAGCATATTGAGAACATTCCATTCGAATTCTCAATACTTAAACTCGAGAATTGCACAATAAGATCATCCGATTCATCAAGGTGCAATGGAGTCAACATTCAAAATGAAAGGCTACGTAGGAGAAGGAGAACATGATGAGAGAGAGATATCCTCAACTGTTTAGAGATCTAGATACGTTTAAAAGTTTTGAAGACAAAACTTTTAAAGGGAGAGAATGTAAAATCAGCGAAACTCACATCATTTAATATTTGAATAAATAAAAGAATTTACTAAAAGACCCAATTTTAGTTTGCAAAAATTTAAATTGAAATAATTAATTTCATAGAAAATAAATTACAAATACTATCAGGATAAATGATAAAATAAATTAAAATTATAGACTTAAGATTATCAAATAAAATTTTTGAGTAAATATTTATACTTGAAATAATTAAATTAATTTAAACATAAATTTTGTAATAGAATACCTAAGTTACTAAATTCAAGAAAATCACCGCGCACAAGAAACGAATTGAGAAAACTTTTAAAGCCACATATATAAATATATAAACCCTCATTTCTAGAAGGCCCCACGAGAAAAGCATAACTGCCAGAACAAGACGAAAAGGACGAAGAAAATGAACAGAGGAGAAAAAGGGAATTTTAAAGAAAAAAAATTCATATCTTCTGCATATGACTTCCAACAATTGAGACTACCAATATATTCTTTGAGATGATTGCAACTTAATTAAAATAATTTTACGTGGAAAAAATTTTATTTTTGGGATTTATATACAATTATTAAATATATATAAAAATTAATATTTAGCTTGAAAACTTGTCAAAATAGTTAAAAAATTACTAGATAAAATGATCCAAGGCATAAATAGCATATGATAATGTATTTCTTGTACTTTTTTTAGGTGAAGAAATTTTTCTTGAGGATATATCTAAGGATTATTAGGATTAATTCCCGGAAAAAATGAAAACAAAATGAGTAGTACTCTATAACGTATTGTTGTTGCATATATTATTACTGTTTGACATGTAATTTGTTGTGTATATATATTTATATGTCAATATCGAAGTGCCTAGGAAATTTCGTAGTTGTTTGCGATATCATTGTTGTGGCCCTTGTTAGTCGTTGCTATTATGGCCGAGTGTTATATATTTTTTTTATTTATCATTTTCTTGTGCTTCTACTGTTGGTCCCTGCTTCTATTCCTCTTGTGATGTGTTGTTTGTAGTCCAGCTAGCAGTTGGCAAGTTATATAGGTTGGCCACCTATATAGAGAGAGAGAGAGAGACAGTAAGAAAAGAGGGAGTTGAGCGTTGGGAAAATCACGTGGCGTGTCCAACTTGAGCAGCGAGAGGGGAAGAGGGAATTACGTGGGGTTGCCATAGCTGATCTCTATCGTTGATATATATTTATATAAGTATAGTAGTTGTAATTTCATAAAAATTTTGAAAAATGATATAAAATTAAAAAAATTAAGCAGAATAATAAATACTTGTAGGTCGGGTAGCGAGAATGACAATTTTGCAATACTAAAAATTTTGAGAAATTTATAAAAAAAAATTAAAACACTATGGTACATTAATACTATTTTAATAATTTATATATAACCAAAAACCTATGATAAATAATAATAGGCTTTAAAATAAAAAAATAAGAAAAAAGATGAAATCCATTTGATAAAGATAACAAATAATGAGAATTAGACATAGAGAAGAATTGAAGAGAATAATCATATGCGAGGAAAGGAATAACAAGCTTAGAATTACAAATTATATAAAACATATTATTAAATAAATTTAGGGAATGAAGTAAATTGGAAAATACCTACATATAGGCATATAAACAAACAAATATAAATATAAATAAAAATAATTGCAAACCCTAAATTTAATTCGTGCAATTTAAATTAAAAGAATAAAGTCCTCGAAACATAAATCACGAACTATATTGAGTTAAATAATGAAATTAATTGAAGTTATAGAATTAGGATTTTCAAATGAAAATTTCGAGTAAATATTTTTGTTTGGAATAATCAAATTTGCTTAGACATAAAATTTAGTAATCAAATACCAAAGTCACAAAAATTACGAATATTATCGTATATATGAAATTAAATATAAAACCTTTAAATATAAATAATTATAATATAATATAATATAATATATATATTAAAATAATATCGCAGTAAGTTAGCAAAAGCAAAAAAAAAAACCAAAACGATATAAAAAGGGAGAAGCCACTAGAAAACACGAGGGAATGCGAGAAACGAATAGAGAATGAGAGGAAAATGGAAAGAAAAGGGAAAAAGGAAAAAAAACAAAAAAATTATATCTCGTACATCCGACCTTTGATCGACGATCCGAGATTACCAACGTGTTCCTTAAGGTAAGTATAGCTCAACTAGACTAGTTTTTCGCAAAACGGAATTAATTAAAAGTTAGGAATAAATATCAAATATGGATAAAAATTAGTATTTAGCCTAAAATTAATTGTAATAACTAGAAAAACACTAGAGGGTGATCTGAATCATGAATAATATGTAATGATGTATAATTCCTTAATTTTTAAGAGAAGCTTGTTATAAGGTTCTAGAAGTCCGTCCAGGAATTCGCTGCCCCATGAGAGAAGCTAGAATTACTCCTCACTTTAGGTTGCCTACATCTCATGTGATTCACACGGTTAATCCAATCTATTGTTGTGATGGCAATCCCTAGGCATCCCTGACGAATGCCTACATAAACAGTATGTTTGTAAAACGGCAATCAGTACATTGCATTCTCTTCTATATCTTGTGGTTTGTATAGATATCCTTTTGATGAAGCCGCCTCAATAGCCATTTCTACCATTAAAGAGATTGCTAATGGCTTAAAAGAGGTGAAGGAAATATTAACTCAAAATACCGGAAGACTATTTTGATTGAAGTCGAAGAAAATGAGACCCTAGTAATATGACTTCATGATACGTTATATTATATATATATTTGTTGCTTATGTGCCTTGTGAATTTGTTTTTCGTATAACTATATATATATATATATATATATATATATGTAATAGGTGTTGGAATGTGTTGTGCAGTCCCTTTCCCTTTGTACGTATGATGATTTCCATTGCCATTTTACCGTGAATGAGAATATATATATATATATATATACAAAACATTGTTGGCTGCCGGTAGTTTGCTGGATTTTTGCCTAACCGTGCGTGTGTGAAGCCTTTCTTGCATTGCAGCAATTGGATATATGTATAAACATACCATACTTATTGGATTGCTGGACGTTCCTTGTATATGCGTGTGTGAAGTTTTCTTCTTTTTTTTTTTTTTTTTCTTGTTGCTACTGGAGTAAAACATATACATATGTATATTAGTTGTAATGCAGAAACACCTACATAATGTTATGAATAAGTGGATGTATATATATTTCCATGTAACCTTGTGATTGCCGGGTCTTCTCCCTTGCAAACTTACGTGTGCTTGCTGTAGATGCTGACCAAAATTAAGACTTTTCCCTTCTTTTTGCTGCTGCTCTATACATAACTATATGTGCAATTGGAACATAGTAAGCTACTAATTCTCTTTTCGTTTCCTTCCATGTGCGTGGGTGTGTGATGATTCCATGGATGGTTGTTCTATTTGTAAAAGTATATATGTATATGCTGGAGACTTGGCTGGGAAATGGGAAGAAGGGAAGCCCTGGAGTCTTGTGTGGATGTAAATAAATATGCATGTGTATGAGGCTTGGAGATTGGAAGCAAACTATGAGAAAGTGGAAGCAAGCATAGGAATGTCATATATGTATATTTTATATGCGAGATGAGGAAAGCGGAAATGGAAATATGACTTGAATGGGTGGACTATAAGATGAAATGGAGGTGGGAGTTAGAATTGTATTAATGTTGGTCTTCTTGTGAGCTTATGTGTTAGGGAATTTGGAAAGAGGGTGGATATCCATGATTGAGGATATGAGATAACATGTATATAGACATGTATTGGCACATAGGTGTTGGATCTCTTTTCCTTAGTGAGTGGGCATGATTTCGCTAGTAGGAATAATGGGAGATGACATGACATGTGCATTGTTGACGATTGTGGAGATTGATGAGGAGATTATAGACATGTGTTATCATGGAGGATGTTGGAAGCAAAGGCTAGAAAAAAGGGAGTCGAAGGAGTCGATCTAAACCATAAGTATATGCATACATCACAAGTTAAGAAGGAGGAGTTAAGTTGCCAATAATCTAAGTCCTTACCATCATAGCTACATACGCTAGGGGTAAGTGAGATAGAAGTATAGGATATTGAAATGGGTATAAGCCATAGATATATAAGGTATATAGGATTAGAGGAAAAAGGTACTTGTAGTCGAGCATAAACAATAAACACATATCTTGATGTCGCAATATGTATAGATAAAGGAGAGATGGGAATCTAACTTAAACTTCATGTGCCATAGGTATATATGTATATATTTAGGGACAAAACATATAATTATAATCATGAATAAGAAGTCCATTGCTTGATGATCTCTTGCTAAAATTTATGGATGTTTTTCCCTTATTGATGTTGTGGATGTACCTTGCTTCATGAAATGATTGAGTGCATTATGAATGGAATGTATGTTAACATGGTTGTCACTTATATATGTGCTTGACCTTGAATGATCACCTTAAAACCTTAACCAATTATTAGACCTAATTAAAAACCCGACATATATTGCACGAACATGACATTGTTTAAGGTCATCACAGCTACAAGGCACACCAGAATTAATCAAAGGGTTACTGTTTTGTCATATGTGAACTAAGTGACTAGGGATTGTCGCGCCTTGACAATTTTGAGTTCGGCCTATCTCTTGAGGGTATGTAAATGCTCGGTGTATGAGTAACACCTGAGTTTACATCACTAAAGCTAAGACACAACTATAATAAATTGATAAGAGTAATTAAATTGTGTGTAAGACCCGAGCTCTGATAGTGGCTTCAAAATCCCTAACCTAAGGTCAAGGAGGGCATAAACCCTAGACTTCACGCTGGTTACCGAAAGACCACATGAGATGCTACATTCATATGATTGTTCATGCATTGCATTTGTTTTGAAAACTTGCTTAAAGTTGTTTGTGTTTGTTGCAACACTGAGATGTTGCACTCCTATCTCACTAGGCTATTAACTCACCCCTCTACAGACTGTTTTGTCGGTAAAAATCTTAAAAGCTTAGGATGGGATAAGATGCAAAGTGTTGAGAGTTTTTGGAAGCTAAGAACGATAAAGTAAGAATTATGATTGGTAGACTATCTAGATGAAATGCCATGTTAGGACCTTAATGCAAACTTTGAATTTGTGAGACTTGGGGTTTTATTCTATTTTACTAGTTAGTAGGGGATTTTGACTCTCTACAATCTTAGTTGACCATGGAACATAGGAATCCATGATTATATTTTCATTATATGATTTTGTGTAATATAATTAGTTGTAATTGATTAAATAATTATTTAGAGCCTTGCAATCTTGACTCATAAGGCGGTTATCATGTAACGAGTGAACACGTGACATGATAACTTTTAGCAGAAACTTCTAGGTCCCCTTTAGGGCATGATAGTAATGCTCCAGCAAGAGGACATGTGTGTACATGAAGAAGGCAACTTTGCTTCCTTTCCACAAGTGTGCAAGTGTTGGCTTTGTTTTCCATTTGTTAGAGTGTATGTGTTGGTCTTTGTTTCCCTTTCTCTTGCATGCGTGTGTGTGAATCAAACTTCCAATGAGAGGGGAGTATAGAGAGGAGCGTATATATATATGAGAGTTGGATGAGGGGAGTAAGCTGGATGATGGAATTGAATGATTATATAAATATATATAGGTACAAACATATGATGTATTGCAGGAAGGGAGTATATATATACATTAGGAGATCCACATGAGGGAATTGTATGTAGAAGGGGAGGCAAGAAAAAGAAAATTATATATGCATGTATATAATCTTGTGGACATCAACCTAAATATATATCTATATATATTGGTGTGTGGCAGCTAAGAAAGGATTGGGAGTAAGAAGCCATACATATATGAATACATATAAACTAATAGTAATGCACTAAAGGCATTTTCATATACACTTGTGAAAATTTCTAAATTAAGATGGAAGGAAAAAAGGGAGAGCAATTGAACGACTTTAGATAAAAATCTGATGTTTGGTGATTTATCTCTTTTGACAATGTGGATGTTGTTTTATGATTGTGATTGAACAAGTGTATTTCATATCTACCTGATGTGCCTAAAACAAAGATTGAGCACATGCAAAACCAATTTGAAAGACAATTAAACAATGTCAGTCAAACTAGTTTCCAATCACATGAACAATGGTGTCAATTCTCAAGATCAATAACCAATTCCACAACACCATGCGATCAATATTGAAATGAACCAAGTATGTGCAGCTCTAATACCAAAAAGATGATGTGCCTAGATGGGGTTTAAGCACATGCAAAACCAATCCAACTAACAACCCCAAAAGATAAGGCCAATTCGGATTACTTTTAGGGCAATATTGCATTATGAACCTAAAATGCAATCTTGGATCCGAATGTTAAAGTTCATAAAATGATTAATACAAAGAAGTATTTCTCAATGAAGATCACAAACTATACTTGAAAGGCTACGTGATTACCACTCAAAAATCAACAAGAACAATAAGCATGATCCACCTTCCAAGAGGATTGATTTCACCATTCATGAAACATGCACAATAGATAAATTGAAAACAAATATAAAAGGAACTCAATTAAGCACAATGTTTTCGAATAGTAAGGAACAAAATATGACCAAGAAATTTTTCAATCCAACCCTAGATATGACACACTAGAGAAGAAAAGAAAACACAACAAATAGAAATTGATATAACTCACAATTTCTCTTTGTTGCACTCGCCATAATTCCAACTCTTGGGATTGAAATTGATAAGAGGGATTGAACTAGGATGAACCTTAAGTTCTCTCACATAAAATGATGTGTGTATATTTTGAAAATTCTCCCTTAAAAACCTTACTTAAGCAAGTATTTATACTTGCTCCCTTTAGGGTTAAAAAGTTCACAAAATTACAACTATGCCACTTTTAGGATAGCTGGTCCTAAAAATATAATTACAAGCAAATGAAAGTGTCCCAAAAGAAATATTACAACGTAAATAGTCCAAAGAAGTAATTACAAATAAAAATAGTCTTCATCATGCTAGCTCTTCCATAGGATTCATCGGCCAGCTCATCACCAGTTTAGGTCGGTCCATGGATAACCTACATGCTGAGTCTTAGTGAATTTGCCCATTACCCTGTAAAGCATGATAAGTGTGCCTGTTGGAATATACAATATATGAATGAAAGAAAAGAGGTTAGTGAACAAATAATTCTTAGGTCGATTTGCTCAAGATTTGAAATCCTTTGGCTCTTGCCCTAATGATAGGTTTTGTCGAATTTCGATTCCTATCATTACCTTGGTTATGATTGAATTTTGAGTGGTTAAGGTGTGATCACCCTAAAACACTAAATCATTTAATTGAATTAACTAAAAGCCAACATGCATTACATGAGACATTGCATGATTGAAGGCCATTACTAGTACAGGGCACATTAGAAGTAATAAAAGGATTACTATTTTGCCAAGTGTGAACTAAATGATTGGGGGATTATCGTGCTTTGACAGTTCCGAGTTTGATCTATCCTTGAGGGTATGTAATGCTCAGTGTGTGAGTAACACTTAAGCTAAGATCACTAAAGCTAACAAACAAACTATAACAAAGAGATAAGAGAAAAATAAATTGAGTTTGAGAGCTGGGCATTGATGGTATGATCTAAATCCCTAACCTAAGGTCAAGGGGGGCATAAACCCAAGACTTCATGCTAGTTACCAAAAGACCACATATGATGTTGCATTCATATGGTTGTTCATGCATAACATATGATTTTGATAACTTGCTTGTAATTGCTTGTGCTTGTAATAACATTGAGAGATTGCACCCTATCTCATAAGCTATTAGCTTACCCTTAGGTCTTGACTACTTGAACTTTGTTAAGGGATACTGAAGCACAATAAGTACATGTTGTGAAGCTAAGGGCAAGGGAATAGTGGAGAGAAAGTAATGACTAGTTGTATATAATGATAGACTCTAAGAGTGTAAAGTCTGTAATTGTTCTATTTTGATATAAAAGGATCCTAGTATACTTGTTTTGTAATGGGTCCCAATCAAAGCCCTCTTTTAAGATAGATATGTAACATTTCTGTTGAGTACAGAACAAGTGGATTTGGAAATTGACAAATGCCCGAGGTATTCGAGTGGTATTTGTTATAATTAAACAAGTTGTTTTACTTGAGCTAAGACACTTCACAGTTGCTTAATAGAGGTTAGGCAATTGTGGTAGGTTGTCACGTTTTGAGTACCTAAAGGGGGTGTGATAAAAAGGTTTAAGGAGTTGTTGTATGAGCAATATATCCCATGCAACATAAGGGGAACAGTTTAGTTTTCAATTAAAAGTACATAAACCAATAGGGCTGCCAACATATGAGCTATGGGGAAAAAGTGTGATGACATCAATAGTAGTTGAGGTTAAAGATGTGATGAAAATTGATAGAGTAAAAGTAGTGAAAGAGTTTACTGGAGTGTTTTTGAATGATTTGCTAGCTTTACCTCCAATAAGGGAGATTGAATTCGGCATAGATGTAGTGGCTGGTATGGCTCCCATATTAAAAGCTACATATCGTATGGCACCTACAAAGTTGAAAGAATTGAAAGATTGGATACAAGGATTTCCAGATAAGAAGTTCATCAGACTAAGTGTTCCACCTTAGAGTGTGCCAGTATTATTTGTAAAGAAAAAAGAAAACAACATGTGATTATGTATAGATTACTAAAAGTTGAACAAGGTTACAATTAAAAATAAATACCCTATTTCAAGGATTGATGATCTATTTGATCAGTTGCAAGGGGCTCAAGTCTTCTCAAAAATAGACTTGAGATCCAGGTATCACCAACTAAGAATGAAGGAAGAAAACATCCAGAAGACCGCCTTTAGAACTAGGTATGAGCATGATGAGTTTCAAGTAATATCGTTTAGACTCATAAATGCACCGGCAACCTTTATAGACTTAATGAATTGGATATTCATGGAATACTTGGACAAGTTTGTCATTGTATTAATAGATGACATCTTAATATACTCTATAAGCAAAGAAGATTACGAGCAACACTTGAGGATAGTATTGAGCAAACTACAAGTAGAAAAGTTATACACCAAGTTTAAGAAGTGTGAATTTTAGTTGAAGTAGGTCACCTTTTTAGGACATGTGATTAGTAAAGATGGATTGTTTGTAGATCCTAAGAAGATAAGAGTTATAAATGAATGCCTTGAGTTGAAGATCGTAATAGAAATTAGAAGCTTCTTGGGGTTAGCATGATAATATAGAAGTTTTGTGAAAAGATTCTCTAAACTAGCAACCCTTTAACCAAGTTGACCTAGAAAGGGGTAAAGTTTATATGGGATGATCGATGTGAAGCAAGCTACATGACATTGAAAGAAAGATTAACTTCTACACCAATGCTTACACTATCAATTAGTGGTGAAAATTTTGTACTGTATAGTGATGCTTCTATTCAAGGACTTGGGTATGTGTTGGTGTAGAATGATAGGGTAATTGAATACACATCTACGTAGTTGAAGCCCCATGAGAAGGACTACCCAACATATGATCTAGAATTAACAGCCATGGTATTTGCACTCATGTTGTAGAGACACTACTTGTATAGGGGGATGTGTAGACTATTCATAGATCGCAAAAGCCTCAAGTACCTCTTTACCTAGAAGGAGCTAAATGTGAGGCAAAGACACTGACTAGAATTGATAAATGACTACGACTTAGACATTTAGTACCATCTTAGGAAGGCAAACATGGTTACTGATGCGCTCAGTAGAAAGAATAATGGTAATTTAGCAACTTTGATCATAACTTAGAAGAAGATATTAGAAGATATGCTGAAATTAGATATGGAAATTGTGACTTAGGAAATTGGAGCTAGATTCACAACTTACAAATACAACTAGTGTTAATTGATAAAATAAAAGTTGTAGAAGATGAAGATATAGAGATATAGGAAATAAAGAAAAGAATAGAAGAGGGAAGAGTTGTGGAATTTAATGAAGATAAACAAAGGGTGTTGAGGTATAGTCATAGGTTATGTGTGCCAAGTGTAGATGAATTAAAGAAAGAAATTTTAAAGGAGGCATACTATTTTGGGTACTCCATTTACCTTAGAAGTACCAAGATGTATAAGGATCTAAAGAACCATTATTGATGGAGGAATATGAAAAGAGAAATTGTTAATTATTTATCTAGGTGCCTGCATGCCAACAGATCAAGATAGAACATTACATATTCGCTGGCATGTTACAATCTTCACCTATACCAAAGTGGAAATGGGAACACATAACCATGGACTTCATCATAACACTACCCAGATCAGCAACTAAGTTAGATATCGCATGGGTAATTGTGGACCGACTTACAAAATCAACTCATTTTATACCTATAGGTATTGGTTACAAATGTGAGAAGTTGGCACAAATTTACATCAAAGAAATTATAAAGTTGCATGGGGTACTAGTCTCCATAGTGTTAGATAGAGACACTAGATTTGTAGCGAGGTTTTGAAATAGTCTGCATAGGGTGTTGGAAACACAATTATAGTTCAATATAGCCTTTCACCCATAGATAGATGGTCAATCAAAGCAAACTATTCAGATATTAGAGGACATATTAAGGGCATATGCATTAGACCTTGGTGGAAATTAGGATAAACATCTACCCTTAGTGGAGTTCGCCTACAACCATTCAAATGGCACCATATGAAGTATTATATGGAAGAAAATGTCAGTTGCCATTACATTGGGATGAAGTGGGTCAGAAATAGGTGTTAAGACCTGATCTAGAATAAGATGTAGTGAATAAAGTGAAGTTCATTAGGTAGAAAATGCAGTCAGCTCAAAGCCATGAAAAATCATATACAGATAAGAGGAGACACCCATTGGAGTTCCAAATGGGAGATCATATGTTGCTGAAGATCTCACCTATAAAGGGCGTGATAAGGCTTAGATCAAGAGGAAAATTGAACCTTAGATTTATGGGATCCTTTGAAAATTTTGAAAGAATTTAACAATGGCATATAGATTAGCATTGCCACCAAATCTGGCTGAGGTACACCCTATATTCCACATTCCCATTCTAAGGAAATATGTACCCAACCCTAACTAGACCATTGCAATGGAACCACTACAAGTGTAACCAAACCTCACAATTATGGAGAGACCATCAAGATTGTGGATACTAAAGAGTAGACTTTGAGAAGACAAGTTATCAAGTATGTCAAGGTGAAATGGAGCAACCAAACTAAGAGAGGTGACTTGGGAGTTAGAAGAGGAGATGAGAAGAAGGTATCTAGAAACTCTTTTGTGATCTAGGTAATTTTCGAGGACGAAAATTGTTGTAAGGGAGGAAGGATGTAAGTACACGAAATATGTAATATATATATATATATTTTATATATATATATTAATAAAAATTCAGCCAGGAATAAGACGATAATTAAATAAAGGGGTGAGGATCAATGTAGTCATTACACAATCAAGGTATATAAACCCTTTTATGACTTACGCCTACACCTTTCTTCCTTTTGACAATGCAAGTTGTGAGACTCCCACAAAACTCTACACACCCTTTTGTAGAAACCCAAGAGAGAAGAGGACAATCAAGTGTTACAATTCACAAATTGAATTGAGGTGAGTAAGTTAATCTTTAAAGTCGCGTATGTTGTAAATTGAGGACTAATGTATTAGGATTTCTATAGATCAAATTGTGCTATGCAAGGTTTGGGACAAAGATTAAAGTTCTAAGACGACTCGATCTGGTAAGTCATTAATTTAAGCCTAACAAGAAATATCTGTAGAAAATTAATGCATAATGAGGATTAGAATTGTTAGAATTAGGCTAGAGTTAGAAAGAATGAAAGATTTCCAATTAGAAATATAGGGTTCACAGTGAACAAAAAAGTATATGGCCTCTTAACACGGTTGTATTGAACCTCGTGTTAAAACGTAGAATGTACAAAAGTTACATGACCTATCAACATAACCATGTCATGTTCTGTGTTGAAACCCAATTCATATAAAAAGATACACGACCTTTCAACATGACCGTGTCGAAGCTCATGTCAAACTAAACTACTCAAAAAGGTATATAACCTTCCAACATGACTATGTTAGAACTCGTGTCAAACCCAAAGTACTTAGAATAGTACAAGACCTCTCAACATGACCATGTCTCACCCATGTCAAAAAAAAAAAAAAAGAGAGAAATGTACATGGCCTTTGGCATGGTCATGTACTACCTCGTGTTCACCAACATGACCTCTAACATGGTCGTGTTGAATTGAAATGTGTCCGTTTCATTTTAATGTGTAGAGATACAATTATAAGAGCATTTAATTTGGATCATATATAGGTTTGGAGGATATGTGAAGCTATAGAAGTGTAAGGAAAAGTCAAGACTTGCAAAGTTAGGTACATGTATACCAAGTTTGTTGCATATACTTGATAAGTTAGATTTTGCGTGTGGATTAATAATATTGCAAATGAACTTGATTGAGTGTACATGTGATTGTGAATTACTAGGTTCGAGAAACCAAGTATGGGTTGATGTTCTTAGGGTGGCACCTTGATGGTCAGTATGTGATGTTGTCTTTAGTGAAGTCGTGTATTAAAATGATTCGGGCCATATGTGGAAGGTTGTGATGTGTAATGTGAAAGGTTGATATGTGAGGACTCATGAACTCATGGACAGTAAGGAGTATCCACTATCATATATATATTATTATTATGTATGGTAATAGACTTATGGATAAAGAGGAATACCTTTGTCATATATATATATGTATATATTATTTTAGGAAGGATTGTTGTGAAAGTTATGTGTAATGATATTTATGATGTGATTGTGTATCGACTAAAAGTTGTGAAAGATAAATAAAATTGTGTATAAATATTGTGTTTTATCATGCATGTGTTAATTGCTTCTATCATGGCATGCGCATGTGCTTGTTGGTATACATAGTGTTGGGTAATTGTTCACCCTTCGAGAAACCCTTTCTTAGTTATAGGTACCATATGAGAGATTATAGGGTATGATGAAACCCTAGTAAAAATGAACCAAGATATAAAGGAGAATGTTGAATACATGTATTATGATGAGTAGTGTCCCAATGAGGAGCAAGGAGAATATGGCATAATTTATAATTTTGATTTTGATTATCATGTTATTTAAGTTGTTAAAAGCTTTCACTATATTTAAATTAAGGAGATTAAACAAGAATTATGTTTTGAAGATGCACATTTTTTAAGAAATTATTATATTGTTGGAGTTTATAAATGCTTTTGCTGTTGTAATTTAAGAGGTTTATTTATTATATTGAATCCATGAAGTTTAATGTTTGGAGAATTGTAGCAATTGAACCTTTATGTGTCTTCAAGTGCTAAGGACACATGGCAGCCTTAGCGTTCCTAACTTTTGGGGCATTACATATTACATCCCCATAATTAAAACCAAACTCTTTGAGGATTATATAGCTCCTACGACAAAGGATAGTACTTGAATAGGGGGGCAATGGAAATAAGTAATTTAAAAGGAAAAGCATATAAAAAAAAAAAGACTCTTATTTTCCATGTAAGAATGTTGATAAAGGTTCAATTGTTTGATCTAAGAAGAAAAAGTATAACTTTACTAAGTTAAAAGCATAAAATTAAAAGCTTCATTAACATATTGAGAATTTGTTACTAATGAACTAAAGTATGCCAAAATTTAAAGTTTTTGTAACATATTGAGAATCTACTACTACCTATCATTATATAAACATCAAATTTTATTTGATTTACACATTCGATAAATATAAGTCTATTTATTTGATAAAGAAAATTATACACAAAATTATTCCCACTCATTTTAGAAAATGGAGAATGGATGCCTTACATTCATGAAACAATTTTTATGCCAATTAATTTTTTTAATTTCCATTATGACCATCACATGATTAAATATTATTGATATTTTCAAATTACTGATTCAAATACTTAACATAATAATGCTAATGAATCTTTCTTTTTTCTTGAAATAGATTGAAATTCTTTCAATTCTTAAAACATCATCAAATCTAATAATGTAAATATGACTAATTTAAAAAATATTCAAAAAAAAAAAGAAAAAAAAATTCAATGGGATGCTATAAGAAATTATATTATAGTTACGAAAAAATTTATGCTTATTGAAAATTACATATTTTTAACAAAAACCTGATAATTTTTTAGGATGCTAATAAAATCTCACACAAAATTTTCAAAGAGATAGGCCCCTCCCAATTTGGAGGCACCTTTGAAATATTCAATATTGAATGTTGATACCTATATATCTTGATCTTAAGGTTTCCTGTGTTAGTTCCTATAATTGTCTCCTAAATGTGAACTCTTAAAAGTTTGAATGGCAAAGTACGAAAACTTCAAATTATATTACATAGTATAGTTAGTGTTTGGCACTTCCATTATGTTTAGTGCCAATCAGAGGGATTCTTTTCAATGCTTACTTGCCCCTAATGGCACGTTTTAGAAGACTGACCATGCTTCATAACCATTTCCCTTTAATAATTCAATCTTATCATTTCTCTTTCTTGGCTAATAATTTCATCCTATCGACTTGGACCAATAATTCAATCTTTCCATCCCTCTTTCTTAGCCAGTAATTTCATCTTACTGACTTGGACCACATAGTAGTTGATTTGTCTAGTTTTGAAGGAAATGGGAAGTGAAGTGACTTCAATTTGCAGATTTTATTACTAACCTAGAAGAATGGCAAAACAATGAAATAGGAGAAAAGCTTCAATAATACTAATATGCTATGTGGATGAATTTCCATTGCATAAGGCAAGTTGTGGATTTCCATTTACTAGTTCTATATCCTTAATATCCATGTCATGACAAATAAGATCTTGCAATAAATTGATAGAAATTGATTATGTAATACAGGAATATCTTTGTTACTTATTGATTTATATAATAAAGATATTATTATAAAGAGTAAAGCACGAGGATGGAATTTTATAAAATTTTAAGGGGCAATTTGGTCATTTCACATGGAGCATATAAATATCCCAAGTTGACCTAGAGAGCCTCCTTTGCCATTCTAAACAGTGAAACAAAGCCGTAAGAGACAGACACTCCTTATGAGAAAACCTAAGATGACAATAGGAAAAAGGAGAGAAGCAATTCTAAAGAACTTAGGAAATTTAAATTAGGATTATGGAATTCGGAATTTATGTGAATCGCTTGCTCATGCAAAACACGAAGTTTAAACAAGGACGATAGAAGAATGAGAATCGGCGATCCGAGATTTACAATTTGCGGAATTGAAGTGAGTAATCTAACCTGTGTAATTTATTTACAAATTTTAAAGATATAATTAAGCTTAGGAATAGAAAGGATTCGGTTTAGGAGTGATAGGAATCATATACCTATAGGACCTATCACTAGAGCATGAGCTAAAGGATTACGAAATTTGGCGATGAAGGTCTTCTTTGAACAATTAGACCTCGATGATGTTTGTTTAGTATCTTCTTTTCCATTATATAATTATTGTGCATTCCAGTAGGTAGATTTATCGATTCTATAAGACGACGGGTAAAATTCACAAGGATCAATTGAGGGTCATTCATGGACTTATATCAATTGGTTTAACAATTGCTCCATGGAAGAGAAGAACTGACCATTTTGAGGGTTTATTTGTAATTATCTTTTGTTGATTCAAAATCGGTCACTTGTTAGCTTTATTTATAATTTGGTTTTGTTGTTTTTACCTTAATTAGAGCAAGTATAAATACTTGTTAAGTAGGTTTTAGTGAGGACTTTTGAACTCATATTTCGGCTGCCTATTCACGTAAAAGAGGGATCCTTAATACTCTTATTAATTCTTCCATAGGATTGTGGCGAGTGGACATGGATTTGTTGTGAGTAATATCAATAAATTACAAGTTGATCCTAATTCCAACTAGTGTGTAATATCTGGTAAGGAATTAGTTACTTTATGTTATTATTAGTTCCTCGTCAATTAGGGTTTATTCTTCAAGTTTTGATTCATGCCATTTTTTATTTGGAAATTGGATTCAAATAGTGTTGTTTATTTGATTAGTTTTGGAATTCCGATTGAGTTCGTTTAAATTGCATATTCAATCAAGTGGCTCTTGCAATTAGGTTTCACGTGGAAGTGGAATCATTCCCTTTTTATGATTTGTGTTTAGTGGATTATCCAATTAGCATTTGCATTATTGTAATTGGATACTAGGCACATCATCATTTTGGTATCAGAGTAAGGATTAGAGAAGGGAATTTCGTGAATCACAATTGGGATTTCGGGTTCTTGATCCTTCAAGATCAAAATTGGATTGTGTGAAGAGAAATTTGAAGTCTTATGTTGAATTGTTCTTTGAATTGCTTGCTTAATCTTTAATTGAAGTGTTGAAATCAGCTTGCTTCCTTGCCATGATTGGGTTGTTAGTGGAAGAAGGGGAAGTCTTTGAATATGAAATTCCATCCATTTGAAGTAATGTTGATTGTTGCCTTGTTATTTCCTTGCAATAGTTTGAAATTGGGAGTGCATTTTCAGAATTGCTATTCTTGTCGTGGAGGATTTGGAAACAATTTGAATTCAAAAGCAAACATTAAGTTTAAGGAGTTATTATGTATTGTTAATCTTAATACACTTTGATTATTTTTGAATTATTTTCTTACCATTTGGAGAAGCCTTCATTAATTGTTCCATTGTTATTGTTGCCGTGAATTAGGAGTGGAAGTGTATGTGTTGTACCATAGGTGAAGTGTGTGTATTGTACTATGGGTGAGGTGAGTGTGTGTGTGTAGTGGTTTGAAGAAGTGTTGCATAGTGGTTGTGTGAGTACCACGAAGAGAGTGTGTGTTGAAGTGCAAAGTGAGTATTATTGAAGTGATTATTGTGTAGTGCATTTGATGTAAGGTATATAACACTTGCCTTGAATTGTCGTTATATTTCAACAAATCAATTCATCAACCATGTCGAATGTTATTATGAATGGAGGACTTGTTAATGAGGCTAATAATCAGGAGGGAGGTGATTTGTATTTATCTATTAATGTATCGCACCGAACTTTGACTTCATTTTCTACCACTGATGATGAGTAGAGAGAAAACTTGTTTCACACCTCTTGTAGAGTATAAGGTAATCTATGTTCTATTATTATTGATGACGGTAGTTATACTAATGTAGTGGCTACATCATTAGTATCGAAATTGAAACTTGTAACTACCTCACATCCAAAACCCTATAAATTGCATTGGTTGAGTGAGCAGGGGAGTCTCCATGTTACCTAGAGGGTTAGGGTACCTTTCAGTATAGGGGATAAATATCATGATGAAATTATGACATTCTTCCTATGTGTGCATCCCATATGTTGCTTGGCAAGCCTTGGTTATGTGACATAAGGGTTTTACATAATTGCTTTAGAAATACTTACGTGTTCTAGAAAGAAGGTAAATGTATCATATTGGACCTAATGTCACCTTTAGAGGTCCAATAGGTTCAAAGACAAATTAGTAAACCTTTAGAGGTCCAAAAGGTTCCAAGATAGGTCAATAAAATTGGGAAGAAAAAGACCTTACTATTGGAATAGTATGAGTTAGAGGAGGCCATAATAGATGAGAGACCGATATATTTATTGCAGATGAAGTATGCCCTAGAGATGGAGGGGCGTCAACATCTACCCCCTATGGTATCTTAGGTATTGGATGAGTACAGTGATCTTTTCACAAACAAATTGCTAGAGGGTTTACCACCTTTGAGAGTTATAGAGCACACCATTGACTTCCTACCTGGGTTAGTTTTGCCAAACCGACCTGCGTATCACATGAATCTCAAAGAGGCTAAGGAATTGAAACGTCAGGTGGATGAGTTGGTAAAACGGGGTTTTTTTAGGGAGAGTCTTAGTCCTTATGCTATTCTAGCCTTTCTTGTCCCTAAGAAGGATAATATTGGAGGATGTGCATTGATAGCTGAGCTATCAATAAATTACCATCAAATACAGGTATCCTATTCCTAGACTTGATGATATGTTAGATGAACTATATGGTGCATAAGTGTTCTCCAAGGTCGACCTTAAAAGCGGATATCATCAAATTCAGATGAGAGAAGGAGACGAGTGGAAGACTGCTTTTAAAACATGCCATGGACTATATGAATGGATAGTTATGCCATTTGGTTTAAGCAATACTCTTAGTACATCAATGAGATTAATGAATCATGTAATGAAGGAGTTTTTAGGTAAATTTGTCGTTGTTTATTTTAATGACATTTTGATATACAGCAAAAGCCTAGAAATCATGTAGAGTATCTTTAGGAGGTATTTTCATCTTGAGGGGGTAGCAGTTGTTTGCAAATCTCTAAAAGTGTTCCTTCTACTAAACTGAGGTAACATTTTTGGGATTTATTATATATGGTTCCGGTGTTAGGGTTGATGAGGAGAAAGTAAAGGCTATTAAAGAATGGCTAACACCAAAATCAATCGCTAAGGTAAGAAGTTTCCATAGACTAGCTTCATTCTATAAACACTTTGTCCATAACTTCAGTAGTATTGTTAATCCATTAACTGAACTAACCAAGAAAAATGTTCCTTTTGTTTTGGGTGAGAAGGTGATAAGAGTAAATTAACCCTTATAAATCATGGGCGTTAATGATGAATTTGTGTAGTCTTTTGAATAAAATCAATGTGGATTCGATACTTAACAGATAAATATATCAGTTTCAGGGTATAATACCAAAAAGAAGTGGAAAGATAACAAAAGAAGCATGATTGAAGCTTAAAAGATCAAGTTAAAGCTAATTAGGGACAACATAGGGAAAGCCACGCCCGTGTCATGAACCGTGTGCACACCTGAGGATGAAAGTTGTCACTTGGAAAGGAAGCACGGCTTGTGATATGGGTGTGCTTGAAGCCGTGGCAGACGCTGCAGAGAAGTGAAAAAATCCAGTTAATGGCACGGTTCATAATCTAGCCGTGTTTCTAGCCATGTTTATAGCTATGCCACACACTAAACAAAGAATGAGGAATTGCGGATTATCGACCAGAGGGAGACACGGTTAGAAATCTGGCCATGTTGGTGGACGTGTTAGGCGAATATTATTCACTTTTCGAGATTTACTTGGAAAAGGAAAGATACACTTGTATCTTTCCAGCTAAAGATCCTCTGCCATTTCCTAGAAAGTATAAATTGAACGACCCTAGGGAGAAGAGAGGGGGGCGGCACAATAGAAACCCTAGAGACGAGAAGTTGTTACCAGAAGAGTTTTCGGATTTGAAGCCAAGATATTTTTTTTTTGAATTTCCTTATGGATTCAATTATTTTCTATTTTATTCTTTTTATTAGATTCATGAGTAGCTAATTGTTTTATACCTGGTCCCTTGAGAAACCCCTAATTGTCATGTAACAGAATTGTTGATGTTCAATAATTAATCTTAATCTTTGAGTTTATTCATGTTGTAATCATGGTTTGTTCATCTTGATATGTGCGTAGTATTAGGATTGAACTAGATCTCTGTTATTAAGATTGAGAAATCGTTTAATAGAGTAGATCTGGCATGAATAAAAAGACCACTTGTAATCCTAGAGATAGGTTATAGGAGGTTTTCTGTATTGAACGAGGTCATTGTGGTCTGATTCAATTGAGAGTCCTAGGATTTTATTGCAATCTTAATTATGTTAATTAAAGAGAGATCTTAATTGACTTAATTAAGATTAGGGATTATTGATCTTGAGAAAGACCTTAATCTAGTGTAAGAAACTCTGCAGATCAAAGATGTTGGGTATTAATCATTGGAAAGTTTGTAATTGAATAAAAGTTGCATGATAATTAGTGGTGGATCTTGGGTAGGGTATGTGTAGACCATTAAATTAATTAAGGGAGTGTTTGAATATATTCACTGTAATCATTTTATTCGTTCTATTCAGATTTAAGCAATAATTAGGATAATTGAGATCATCAATAGTGAAAAGTTAAATAGTAGGATAATCGTTAGTACTAGTACTTATAATTCTCCGTGGGATCGATACCTGTACTCCTATGCTATACTACTAATTGATAGGTACACTTACCTGAGAACTGATCGTAAGCTAGGATTGAGTATATGATTTAACTTGTTAGAACGATCAGATCGTCCATCAGAAGGCCCAAAAGAGTTTTGAGGAGATAAAGGTAAAACTTACTAGTGCTTCAGTATTGGCTTTACTTGATTTTGATAAAGTTTTTGAATTAGAGTGTGATGCCTCTAGGATAGGAATTGGTGCTGTGTTGATGTAGGATAAGAGGCCTATTGCCTATTTTAGTGAAAAGTTAAGCGTTGTAACTTTGAACTACTCAATATATGATAAGGAATTCTATTCCTTAGTGAGGTCATTGATGACATGGCAGCAGTATCTACTTCTGAAAGAATTCATTATCTATATAGATCATGAATCACTAAAACATTTTAAGGGTCGGTAAAATCTATCAAAATGCCAAGCCGAATGGGTGGAGTTTCTGGAGAGTTTTACATATGTTATTAAGTACAAGAAAGGTAACATGAATATGGTAGCTAACACTTTGTCACGCAGCTATGTACTTATCACTTCTCTACAATCGAAACTACTTGGATTTGAATTGCTAAAGGAACAATACATGTATGATGAATATTTGAAAGCAATTATTGAGAAATGTTCTAGGGGAAAGATATTTGAGGGGTATTACATGATTGATGGATTTTTGTATAAAGCTAGAAAGTTACGTATACCTTATGGTTCTGTGAGGGAATTTTTAGTGAAGGAAGCACTTGCAAGAGGATTGTCTGGTTACTTTGGTGAAAAGAGAACCCTAAGCTTGTTAAAAGAAAATTTTTATTAGAGGGGCATAATAAGGGATGTTCATAAGGTGTTGGAAAGGTATAGAGTATGTAAAAGGGAAGAAAGGGGTTCAGGGTGAATATATGCCTTTGCTTATACCTACTAAACCATGGACTGATATCAGCATGGATTTTATTTTAGGTCTGCTTAGGACTCAAAGAGGAAAGGATTCTATTATGGTTGTTGTTGATAGATTTAGCAAAATGTCCCATTTTGTGCCTTATCACAAAATAGATGATGCACTTTTTATAGCTAACCTTTTTATGTAAGAGATTGTAAAATTAAATGGTGTTCCACATAGTATAGTATCTGGCAGAGACACTAAGTTTCTTAGCTTCTTTTGGAAGACATTATGGAGAAAACTTGGTACTAAACTTATGTATAGTACCTCTTGCCACCCATAGACTAACGGCCAAACTGAAATTGTTAAACATACTCTTGGTACATTACTAAGAGCAACGGTTGGCAAGAATCTTACTGATTGGGACTTGTGTCTCCTTATTGTTAAGTTCGCTTACAATAGGTTTAATCATAGTTCAACCAGTAAGTCTCCCTTTAAAGTCGTGTATGGCTATAATCCTACTCTTTCATTGGATCTCATAACTAGTCCGACAACAAAGGAAGAAAGCTTAAATGGAGTTAAGAGAGCCAAGGAGATTCAGAAACTTCATTAGAAGACAGTTGAACGTCTTCAAAAAAACACAAGAGCAACAAAAACTTCAAGGAGACAAGAACAAGAAAACCAGAATTTATAATCCAGGTGATCTAGTCTGGATTAATCTAAGCAAAGATAGGTTTCCTCACAAGAAATCACAAAAGCTATCACTAAGAGCATATAGACCTTTCAGAGTTATCAGATGCATCAACAACAACGCATATAGAATAGAATTACTAGAAGGGTACGACGTCTTTGCTACCTTTAATGTTGCAAATCTGTCACCATATTTGTCGGATGATATTCATGAAGACCTATCAGATTTGAGGGCAAATCTTCTTGAGGCCCGAGGAGATGATAGGAATCATATACGTACAGGACTTATCACTAGAGCAAGAGCCAAGAGATTACAAAATTTGGCAATGAAGGTCATCTTTAAACAATTGGACCCTGACGATGTTTGTTTTGTATCTTTTTTTCCATTATATAATTGTTGTGTATTCCAACAGGTACATTTATCATTTTTATAGGACGACGAGTAAAATTCACTAAGGATCAATTGAGGGTTATTCATGGACTTATATCAACCAGTCTAACAATTGATCCATGGAAGTGAAAAACCGACCCTTTTGAGGGTTTATTTGTAATTGTCTTATGTTGATTCAAAACCGATCACTTGTTAGTTTTATTTGTAATTTTCTTTTGTTGTTTTTACCCTAATTAGAGAAAGTAAAAATACTTGCTAAGTAGGTTTTAGAGGGGACTTTTGAACTCATATATTTCAGCTACCTATTTACGTAAAAGAGGGTTCCTTCATTTCATAAAATACTCTTATCAATTCTTCCATTGGATTGTGGCGAGTGGAATTGGATTTGTTGTGAGTAGTATCAATAAATTACAAGTTGATTCTAATTCCAACTAGTGCATAATATCTGGAAAGGAATTAGTTACTTTATGTTGTTATTAGTTCATGTCAATTAGGGTTTATTCAAGTTTTGATTCACGCCATTTTTTATTTAGAAATTGGATTCAAATAGTGTTATTTATTTTATTGGTTTTAGAATTCCAATTGAGTTCATTGTAAATTACATATTCAATCAAGTGGTTCTTGCAATTAGGGTTCAAATGGAAGTAGAATCATACCCTTTTTTTATGATTTGTGTTTAGTGGATTATCTAATTAGTATTTATATGATTGTAATTGGATACTAGGCACATCAAGGAGGAATAGAGTAAGAGAAATAGGTTCGGGGTGATCACCGACGGTAACATGGCCTAACAATACGATTGTGTTTCGACCATGTTGAAATGGAAAAGTGCACCGAGAGATACACGACCTTCGAACAAAATCGTGTTTCGACCGTATTAAGTTAAAGGCAACACGACCTCCAGCTACGGTCATGTTTAACCGTGTTGAATTAAAGGTGCACCAAGAGATACACGACCTCATAACATGGTCGTGTTCTGACCATGTTGAAATAAAAAGGTTCATCGAGAGATACATGATCCCTAACACGGTCGTGCTTCAGCCCGTGTTAAAGAACACAATCCCCAACATGACCTTGTTGAATAAAGTATAACATAATTATATGTTTGTTTAATTTCAAATTAAACTAATTTCCATACAACCTAGATAACTAGTAAGGCCATAGAGAAATTAAATGAATAGGACTAAGGAGATTAAGAATGATATTGATCTTAGATTAAATACTAAGAAGAGTATGTTAATGTGTACAAATTTCCAATTAAGTTAAGTCCAAGACCAAGAAGTTCTTAAGGCTGGGATCCAAAGTACGTGCAACTTATGTGTTGTTATGTGTTTGTTTAAGTTAGTACAAATATTTCAAATTGAATTAAGTATATGATTCGGTTTAAGTATTTAAGTGATATGTTGTATGTGCTTAGCTTGGCTTAGGGACCCACAATGGTAGATTCCTAGGGAGCACCCCAATGATCCTTATGTGATGCTGTGATGGGAATTAAACCTCTTGACTTAGCATTATGAAATCTTCTCAAACAAAAGTAACTAAGATATTCACATACTATCTTTATTTATTTGATGTAATTTGTTTTTGCATTTTTTTAAGCAGGTACAATTGTCGGTATTACAGGATGATAGCTAAACACAATAGCAATTGGTTTATGAATGAGTTATGGTCCATAATGAACCAAATTGAACCAAGGGAGAATCGGTCTTGTGTTTGCTCCTTGTGATCATGATTGAAGCTTAAAGGGATCACTATGTGTACTAGTTACTTAGGTTATTTCTTCATATTTAGGTATAGGTGTAAATAGTTGTTGTTTAGGTTGTTTTTGGAACACTTTTCAAATTAAGACAATTGACTTCTTTGCCGTGAGAGACTTGTTCTTATCATGCCACTCTTATCAATTCTATCATAGAGAATTATGGCGAGTTTAGCTTAAGGATTTTTGTGAGTAACATCAATCATTCTTATGTCATTTCCAATTATCACTAATGTGTAATATTTGGTACATAATTGGATTTCATTTGTTCCTTTTTTTTACATTTCACACAAATTAGGGTTCTTCTCAAGTTAGGGTTTTACAATTGGCTTGGAATTGGAATCAATTGTTATTCCTCTTTGAATTGTGTTGAATTATTCATTTAGAGCACATCATAATTTGGTATCAGAGCATAGGTTTGTGAAAGGGAATTGCACGTGTAGATTCTTAATTTCGAAATTGGGAATTAGGGCATATGTTATGAAATTGTTTAATTGTTGACTTCACATAAATTGTGCAGTGTTCTACTTTAGTAGTTACAGATTGAAGTTGAGGGAAGTATAATTTAGGGATTCTTGTCATAATAACTTACTATGAAGGTTAGGAAACATTTTCAAATTGATTCCATATTTACCTTGTGTAGTAGATTGTGCATTAATTCTCTTTGAATGCATTTTAACTAAAGCTTGGAATCATTTTTGTATTTTGATTGTAGAAGTGTGCCGTGATTGTGAAGTGTGCCATAGGTGTATGAGTCTTGGTGGAGTGTACTTTGTGTCTTGAAGTGAGTAGAACTTTAAAGGAGTTTTGTGTATCGTAGAAGTGTTCTTATGTATGTTGCACCATATGTGTGTGAGTGAAGCCATAGAGTTTATGTTGCATTGGTTGTGTGTTGAACTGTAGGCATGTGTGTGTTGCCATAGAGTATGTGTTGTGGTTTAAAGGTGTGTTGCACTATAAGTGTGTGTGTATGCCATGGAGTGTGTTTTGTGGTTTAAGGGTATGTTGCACCGTGGGTGTGTATTTATGTGTGCTATCGTGGAGTATGTTGTGGTTTGAGAGTATGTGTGTACATTGAAGTGTAAGTGTTATGTCGTGGAGGTGAGTGTGATCTTGAAGGTTGTATTGAATTGTTCTTGTGTGTTGTGAAGAGTATTAGTTGGAGGAATTGGTGTGAAGCTGTGATTGTATAAAAACACATTTCAAAATCATGTCAAATGATAGTGTGAATAGTGGAATTGGCAATGAGGCCAATAGTCAGGTTGGTGGAGGTTAGGGTCGTCATGATGTAGGTGGAAGAATACTAGAGGAACAATTGCAGGATCTCACCACTATTGTTGCCACATTAGCAACATGGGTAGATCAAATGACGATGCCACAACCATTAATGGCAAATCTATAGGTACCCCCACCTCGGGTAGCCCATCAGAATGCTTACAAGGAAGAAGCTATTGAAGGTAATATGGGTAGGAGGATGGAAGGTGATTATCATGCTTTTAAGGAGGAAAGCGATGATAATTTTGAAAATGAGCCTCACCCTAATCATGAGTTCAAACTGCCTCGAGGCTTAGAATATGTGAAATTGTATATGCCTTCATTTGCTGAAAGGGGTTCCACAAAAGACTACTTGGATTAGGAGGATAAAGTCGAGAGCCTATTTGAATGTTATGAGATTAATGATCACACTTGGGTTCGCCTTGTAGCTGTTGAGTTTACTGGTTATGTCACCTTATGGTGGAAGAATCTTGTAGTTAGTAGACAAAGAGATGGTGAGATACAGGCACATACCTGGTAGAAAATGAAACTGGTTATGAGAAGAAAGTTTATACCAGAGCACTATAGGCAAAAGTTGTTTATGCATCTCCAAACATTGAAGTAAGGAGGCAAAACAATTGACAAGTATGTACAAGAGTTTGAGACATTGATGATCAGATGTGGGTCGATCGAACCTCTTGAATAAACCCTAACACGATTTGTGTCGGGGTTAAAATATGAAATTTCCTGCATTATGGAGCTCTAGAGGTATGATACCATTGATGAGGCCATCTAGCTAGCTCTGAAAGTGGAGAGATAGAGGCGATCCAATCCATTTAGAGTAGTAAGCAACAAGTATGGAACTTCTACAAAACCTCATGGGTCAGATAAGTAGCAGATTGAACAAAAGGGAATTGATAAAGCTGTAGACACAAATACAACTATTACTAATAGGGAGAGGGGAATTTCTGGAAAAGGAAAAGAGGTTGTTGGGGTTGACATTTGACAAACATTGCCAGGGTCAACAAGTGGCAAGATGGACAAATCAAATGCTTTAAATGCATGGGTTTTGGACACATGGCTGCTCAATGTCCTAACAAAGGGTGATGACAACTATGAAGGTGGAAAATTCAGAGGAAAAAGAAGAGATACTAGAGCCTAATGATTTGTCAATAGTGTTATAGGAATATTATGATGATCTTGAGGCTGAGGCATGTGAAGACAAGGGAAATGATAAATATCTATCTATTAACGTGTTGCATAGGGTAGTGACTATATCTCTAGATGTTGGGGACATACAAAGGGAAAACTTGTTCCATACTCCCTATCAGGTTCTGATGTGCTCAAAACCAAGTCCAAGCACAATCAAATGACTCAAAGAAAAAAAATCACAACTCAATTACAATCCGGTCCAATTAGGTGACAATTCACACGAACTCCTTTGGAAATTTGATAGAAAACCAAAGATCAAATGATGCAATTGCATTCTATATATGTAATCTTCACCATATAATAACAAGAATAATTGAATTCCACGAGAATCAAACCAAAATGAATGGATCAAAACCGTGATATCAACTTCCCCTTTAATTCCAATGCACGCCAACAATAAAATGATATTGATTTCAAGTACTAAAAGAACAACCAATCTTAAACAAGATAATTGTTCACAAATTGCATTTAGAAATATGTCCAAGAAACTCCAAATCAAGCCTAAATATGACTCACTAGAGATGAAATGAAAAACAATAAAGAAAGAAATCGATATGACGCACAATTTCCCCTTGTTGCACTCGCCACAATTTGATGAGAGCCATGATGGGAGCCAAGCCAGAAGATGGAATGTGGATCCTCTTAAAGTGCCACCTAGACCGATCACAAGAACTTGAGCGAAACAATTCAAGGAAGCACTTAACGGGTTGATAAAGGATGTCCATGAAGCCAGAAAGGATTGGAGCCACCATGAAGCCGGAAAGGATTGGAACAACCATGAGAATGCTCTTGCTCTTGTACAAGTCATAACGGATACGGGTTGAAGAGGGCGTGTCTTTACAAGGCACGGCCGTGTAATGAGTCTGGAGGTTCCACAGAAACATACACGGTCATATACATGGTTCAAAGGCACGGCCGTGTATGGTATCAAGAATATCTACAGAAACATACACGTCTAGAAAGGTACGGCCGTGTATATGCTCTACGCCAGCTCCAACGCCGCCGGCCTTTAAGTCCTTGTTTTGTTATGTTTTCCGCAATTTAATGATGTTATGTCATTTTGGGCTTTATTATTACGAGTTGTAAACCCTAATATAAATGTCTAGGATTGAGAACAGAATAGAGGATACAATAGAACATACAAGTTTGAATAACACTTTTGAGAGAATTCCTCTCTTGGTTCTTTAAAGAACTTCCTTGAACTTATCGGATTTTCTTATGTGGCGTTCATCCCAACTTATCAATCGATCTTTCATCCCAATTGTGGCATTTACATAATATACCAAGGTTCTTGCCTCACTTATAGGCAATAGGTCGTGGTTTCCATTCGATTGTTTGGCATCTTGAGTAGTAATTCCGAACGTATTGGTATTGGGTTTTGTCACACGTAGGCGTGGTTATATTAGTTTGGTATCAGAGCCTAGGTTTGTTAAACCATCAGTTCGGTTTGAGGAAGGTAACATCAAAACCTTAACTCCAATCGTTCATATCAATTGTTCATATCAAGTTCATGGTGTTAATTGTCTATTGAAAGTGTAGTGCCTCCTATTCATTGTTGTTACAAAAAAAAAAAAAAAAAAGAACGTGATCAAGAGCAAAAACAAAGGCAACAAAAAAAAGGAAAGAAAAAAAAAAGGAAAATTGCGAGCCCTAGAGTTGTTTTGAATTCTACGAAAGGGAATTGGTGTAGTTTGGGTTAGTTCCAAGAGAATTGAGAAGAGGAATTGGTGAGTTGATATCATCATTGCTTGTGAGAATACACGAGTGACTATGTGATATCATCGTTGGAGCGAAACACGTAAGGGAGTGTATCGTAAGGCTTAATTATATATATTTGTGTTAGTACTAATCTTTTCTATAGGAACTATGTTGAGGCAACATTCTCCTGAAGGTGAGAGGGGAAGGTTTGATGCTAGGTTAGTGATTGAGGCGTTGAGGGGTGAGATGAAGAGAATGTTTCAAGAGGGCATGGAACAAATTCATGAGACGGTGGAACAAAAACCAGAGCAATCTAAAAACGTCTTCCAAGGGCGTAAGAGGGAGAGTTGTTCTAGGAGAGTACAAAGGGGTGGAGATGAAATGTCTGATGATGAATTTGATGAACCTTCTGTCGTGAGTTATAGAGGTTATAGTGGTAGGAATAGAGGAACTAAGGATTGGGAAGATAGAGGAGATAGGAATAGAGAGGATAATCAACTGAGTAGTATAAAGATGAGGATTCCTCCTTTCCAAGGGAGAAATGATCCCGAGGCGTACTTAGAGTGGGAGAAAAAGGTAGAGATGGTGTTTTATTGTCACAACTATAGTGGGAGAAAGAAAGTGAAACTTGCTGCCATTGAATTTTCGGATTATGCCATAGTGTAGTAAGATCAACTGATGTTGAATCGAAGAAGGAATGGCGAACCACCTATTGAGTCTTGGGAAGAGATGAAGCGGGTGATGAAGAAGCAGTTTATGCCTGCGTATTACTATCGTGAATTACACAACAAATTGCAAACTCTTAAGCAGGGAAGCCAAAGTGTGGATGAGTATTTCAAGGAGATGGAGGTTACTATGATTAGGGCGAATGTAGAGGAGGATAGAGAGGCTACCATGGCTAGGTTTTTTGTTGGATTGAATAGAGAAATTCAAAATGTTGTAGAACTACAACATTATGTAGAATTGGAAGATATGGTTCATATGGCTATAAAGGTTGAGAACCAACACAGAAGGAAAGGTAGTAGTACAATACGGTTTCAATAGGGTGCTGGTTCATCCACCTGGAAGACTAACTAATGGAAGAAGGAAGAAAAGCCTGTACCTACCAAACCAAAAGGAGAGTAGAGGCAAGCGGGTTCTACTCCTAGTAACCAAGGTAAACCTGATTCTTCTACTCCTAGAAATCGTGACATTTGATGTTTTAAATGCTAAGGCAGAGGCCATATTACTAGTTAATGTCCGAATAGGCGTGTGATGATTCTATGTGATGATGGTGAGTATGAGACTGAGGGGGATAGTGAAGAGGATGATATGCCTCCATTAGATGACGCTAGTGATGACGAGGAGCCTGCAATAAGGAAGTTAGTGGCAGTAGTGAAGTGAGCTTTGAATGTGAAAGTGAAGCAAGAAGAGGAGGTGCAACGAGAGAATATCTTTCATACTATATGTTATCTAGGTGATCATATTTGTAGTTTGATCATTGATGGAGGGAGTTGCACTAATGTGGTGAATACTTTTATTGTCGAGAGGCTGGGACTCAAGACTACTAAACACCCTAGTCCATATAAATTGCAGTGGCTGAATGATAGTGGCGAGACTAAGGTGAGTAAGCAAGCCTTGATTGCTTTTCGCATCGGTAGGTATGAAGATGAGGTGTTATGTGATGTAGTGCTGATGCAGGCGTGTCATGTGTTGTTGGGGAGGCCATGGCAGTTTGATAGAAAGGTTGTTCATGATGGCTTTTCTAATAAGTATACACTTGTTCACCAGGGGAAAAGCTTTAATCTTAAACCCTTAACACCTAAACAGGTGTATGAGGATCAGTTGAAGCTACAACAGTCTTTTGCAAAATATAAGGTGAGTGAAAAACAGAGGGAGAGTGAGAGAGCAAAAGATAGTGAAAAAGAAAAGGAACACAAAAGTCGATATCAAAAGGAAAAAGAGGGGAAGGCTGGAAAGAGCGTGAGAGACCAAGTTGAAGGGGGATCAACTTTGGTGGTGAGTGAAAAGGAGAGTGCAGCCTTGCAAAAGGAGAGTTGTGTGGCAAGAGCAAGTGTAGTGAAGAGGATGATATGCCTCCATTAGATGACGCTAGTGATGACGAGGAGCCTGCAATAAGGAAGTTAGTGGCAGTAGTGAAGTGAGCTTTGAATGTGAAAGTGAAGCAAGAAGAGGAGGTGCAACGAGAGAATATCTTTCATACTATATGTTATCTAGGTGATCATATTTGTAGTTTGATCATTGATGGAGGGAGTTGCACTAATGTGGTGAATACTTTTATTGTCGAGAGGCTGGGACTCAAGACTACTAAACACCCTAGTCCATATAAATTGCAGTGGCTGAATGATAGTGGCGAGACTAAGGTGAGTAAGCAAGCCTTGATTGCTTTTCACATCGGTAGGTATGAAGATGAGGTGTTATGTGATGTAGTGCCGATGCAGGCGTGTCATGTGTTGTTGGGGAGGCCATGGCAGTTTGATAGAAAGGTTGTTCATGATGGCTTTTCTAATAAGTATACACTTGTTCACCAGGGGAAAAGCTTTAATCTTAAACCCTTAACACCTAAACAGGTGTATGAGGATCAGTTGTAGCTACAACAGTCTTTTGCAAAATATAAGGTGAGTGAAAAACAGAGGGAGAGTGAGAGAGCAAAAGATAGTGAAAAAGAAAAGGAACACAAAAGTCGATATCAAAAGGAAAAAGAGGGGAAGGCTGGAAAGAGCGTGAGAGACCAAGTTGAAGGGGGATCAACTTTGGTGGTGAGTGAAAAGGAGAGTGTAGCCTTGCAAAAGGAGAGTTGTGTGGCAAGAGCAAGTGTAGTGAGGAGAGCGTTAGTGATGAAGCAACCTATGTTGTTGCTGGTTTTTAAGGAAACTTGTTTGAATACTAACGAACTATTTAACTCTTTGCCTAGTGTGGTTGTGTTTATTGTGCAGGACTTTGAAGATGTCTTCCCTGGGGAGATTCCAAAGGGTTTACCACCTATTCGTGGTATTGAGCACCAGATTGACCTTATAACCGAAGTATCAATTCCAAACAAACCATCTTATAGGAGCAATCCAAAGGAGACAAAGGAACTCCAAAGGCAGGTCAATGAATTAATGGAGAAGGGGTACGTGAGAGAAAGCATGAGTCCATGTGCAGTGCCTGTGATTTTGGTACCTAAGAAGGATGGGTCATGGAGAATGTATGTTGACTACCGCGCCATCAACAACATCACGGTAAAGTATCGTCATCCCATTCCTCGCTTAGATGACATGTTAGACGAGTTACATGGGTTTAGTGTCTTTTCCAAAATTGATCTGAAAAGCGGATATCACCAAATTAGAATGAAAGAAGGTGATGAATGGAAAACTGCATTTAAGACAAAATATGGATTGTATGAGTGGTTAATAATGCCTTTCGGTTTAACTAATGCACCTAGTACTTTTATGAGACTTATGAACCATGTTTTGAGGAATTTTATTGGCAAATTTGTAGTTGTTTATTTTGATGATATCCTCATTTACAGCAAGAGTTTGGAAGACCATATATCTCACTTGAGGGATGTTTTAGAAGTGCTTTGAAAGGAGCAACTATATGCTAACCTCAAAAAGTGCACTTTTTGCACAGACAAACTTGTGTTTCTTGGTTTTGTTGTTAGTGCACAGGGAATACAGGTTGATGAAGAAAAGATTCGTGCGATCCAAGAATGGCTTAGTCCAACTAATGTAAGTAATGTGTGGAGTTTCCAAGGACTAGTGAGCTTTTACAGGAGGTTTGTGAAGGATTTCAGCACCATTGCAGCACCACTTACTAAGGTAATGATGTGCCTAATCACACTTTAAAACACATCCAAAAGACTTAAGAACAACTATCTCAAGTCTAGGCAAAATCGGATCCAAAAATGGCACTTTTCAAATGAACCCTAATGTTGAAATGATGAAATTCAATCAACCAATAAAATAATCAGAATACCCCAAAGAAAATGCCTTCTAACAACACTCTAATTTCATATAATCCACGCAAAGGAAGCCTCAATTTGACAAAGAAAACCGTAAAGTAAGATCCCTTTCCCAATGGTGAAAATCACGTTTTCAAGGAAAACCTTAAAGATGAATGGAATCAATTTGATAATTTCCTTCAAATAATCACAAGAATTCATGAATAATAACATTTAAATCTGACCAAGAACTATCTCAAATCAACCCTAGATACAACACACTAGAGAAGAAAAGAAATCACAACAAAATGAAATTGATATAACTCACAATTTCAAGATGTTGCACTCGCCACAATTTCAAGTCTTGGAATTGAAATTGATAGAGTTGGAACCAAGGTATGAACCCTAATTCACACGTGAAAAGAGGTGTATATTCTGCAAAAAATGATCCCCTCAAACCCTCTCTTAAGCAAGTATTTATACTTGCTTCTCCTAGGGTTAAAAAGTGCTCAAAATTACAAGTTTGCCACTTTTAAGGTGGCTGGCCCTAAATGAAAATTACAAGGAAATAAAAGTGTCCCAAAAACAAAATACAACCAAAATAGTTCAATAAACATTTACAAGATACAAGATAACATAAGTCTTCATGATCTAATGCCTCAGAATAGCGAACAATCGCAGCAGGTCTTTGATTGTTATCCTGAAAAATGTTCGGTGTCCAACTGAAGTTGTAGGACATTTTGGCATCCCATGGAGAATTATAATTGTACCTGTAAGATTATTCTCAAATTTAATTAGAAATAAAGACAAAAGGTAAAATATGAGCAATTTGGATAATCATCCAAATTGGGTTCTGAAGAGGTTGACATTGTCAGAAATTTTCCCATCATCTCCTCAGGCTTCTGAAAAATTTTCCCTCAAATCTAGAGGATCAGTTGTGGAACTGAACCCTAGTATCTCTCTTGTCCTGCTCTTCCGGCTAACCATGGTAGTGGATGGATTCCTGATCTATCTCTGAAAACCTTGGACCTCAATGGAGTCATTGGTAATAGAACTATACGTGACTCGCCCATGCTGAACATGTAGGTATTTTCAAAGCCATCATGTATCACTCGTCGATCATACAACCACGGCCAACCCAACAGCAAATGGAATGCATGCATAGGAACTACATCACAAAGGATCTCATCATGATAGTTCTGCCCGACACTCATAGGAACCTTTGCCCTAAGGGTAACCTGCATACTACCTCTATTATCCAGCCAATGCAAACCGATAAGGACTAGGATGTGGTATAGTAGACAGTTGTAATTTGTCTACCAGTGCAGCAGATATAACATTCGTGCAACTACCACTATCGATGATGAGTACACAAAGGTTACCTCTGATTCTGCAAGAGGTTTGAAATATGTTCTCCCTTGAATATTACTGGTATCAAGAGATGTGGACAAAATCCTGCATAACACATTAAGGGGTAGATATTTCCTCTCAGTATGCTGCTCAGGTGCATTTGCATTCTGATCATCGTAGTATTCCTACAGTGCTGTAGGTAAGTCTGTAGGCTCAATCTAACCATGATCATCCTCAATATCCTCTCCAGTGTCTTCCATAACAGTCATCACCCTCTTATTTGGACACTGTGCAGCCACATGCCCAAATCCCATGCATTTAAAACATTTTATCTGGTGCACTTTCCCACTAGTAGATCCGGGAACAGTTTGCCTCGTTTCTGATGCCATGACCTCTTTACCCTTCCCAATGGGTAAGTTTTCTCTTACAATGGTTAGGGTAGTAGTGTCCACTGCTTTGACTCCCTCACCTACCTCCTTTGTTCCTCCTGATCGACTGTCGGCTGAGATGGGTCTATTAACATTGTTAGGACTACTGCTTAGAGCCCTAAAGAAGTTGGACCTCCTCTGTCTCTCTACTTTTAAGGCCAACTGAATAGCCTCATCAAGTGTAGAATAGTGTTGCAGCTCAACAATACACGCTATCTCATATTTTAACCTGAGACAAATCGCACTATAGTTTGTTCTGGAGACTCAATAGACCCACACCTAATCATAAGGGTCTCAAATTCCTGCACATAATCATCCACTATTTTGCCCCCCTACCTCAAAGTTTGCAGTCGCATAAATAGCTCCTGTTTATAGTACTCAGGAATGAACCTTTTCCTTAGCAACCTCTTCATGTCCCTCCAGGTATGAACCTCTGCCTCTCCATCCCGACGCCTGTTGATGATCAGATTCTTCCACCAAAGTGCAGCATACCCCACAAATTCAACAGCAGCCAATCTAACCCTGGTACTGTCGTCAATCTCATAACATTCGAAGAGACCTTCGACCTTATCCTCCCATCCAGGTACTCATCTGCTGATCCCTTACCATCATAGGATGGCATCTGTAGTTTCACATACTCCAAACCCCGAGGTGGCCTGAAATCCCTATTCTGATTTAGGTTGACCCCAAAATTGTCATCTTTTCTTCCACTACTCTGTTTCGATGAGGGTTTTGTGGAGCTACTCGAGGTGGTACTGGTTGGTTTACCACTGGTGGTTATGGTAAAGTCATCCTGTCAACTCTAGTTGCTAGTGTAGCAACTATAGTAGTAAGCTCTTGAAATTATTCCTCTAAGGTCCTCCTACCTGCAACATTAGGACCCTGACCTCCACCAACTCGACTATTGGCTTCATCACTCATTCCTCCATTCACGCTATTATTCGACATGTTTGTGGATGCAATCTATTTGAAGTACTAGTGTAATATCTAGTAATTGTAGCACACTCACTTCACAAAACAACTTCACGCCAAAACTAATTCACTCCGCCACTTGCACACTACACACACAACACACTAAATCCACGCAACAATAATATGTTGCAACCCTTCACTTCCACGGTAGCAACAAGCAAAACTAACTAAAGATACTCCTTTAAATGGCAAGCAATTAATTCCAACAAGTTAATGTGCAATCAAGGTGATTAATACACAATAACTCTATTGTTTAATGGTTAATTTGAATTCAAATCAGTTTCCTAATCCTCCACACCACTTGAAGAAATCTGCTAATGAAATGACTCTTCAATTCCACAATAATGAAGAAACAACATACACTTAATTAATAATGCTACAACAAGAAATTCCTCTCATTCCTCACGTAAACAACATACGACAAGGATGAAGACAATAACCAAACTTTTCTTTCAAATCAGAAGCTTCATTTATCCTCTTCAACAAAGATCAATCATGTAAAGATCAAGGTGACACACAAAAAAAATTTCAATTGTTCCGAATTTCCACTCTTCTACAATTCGGTTCACAATGGTAAGACAAAAAAACTTTCAATTCCCAAACTTCAATCGACAAACCCCTTCTCATAAACCTTCAAGCACTGATACCAAAAAGATGATGTGCCTAATCACACTTTAAAACACATCCAAAAGACTTAAGAACAACTATCTCAAGTCTAGGCAAAATCGGAACCAAAAATGGCACTTTTCAAATGAACCCTAATGTTGAAATGATGAAATTCAATCAACCAATAAAATAATCAGAATACCCCAAAGAAAATCCTTCTAACAACACTCTAATTTCATATAATCCATGCAAAGGAAGCCTCAATTTGACAAAGAAAACCGTAAAGTAAGATCCCTTTCCCAATGGTGAAAATCACGTTTTCAAGGAAAACCTTAAAGATGAATTGAATCAATTTGATAATTTCCTTCAAATAATCACAAGAATTCATGAATAATAACATGTAAATCTGACCAAGAACTATCTCAAATCAACCCTAGATACAACACACTAGAGAAGAAAAGAAATCACAACAAAATGAAATTGATATAACTCACAATTTCAAGATGTTGCACTCGCCACAATTTCAAGTCTTGGAATTGAAATTGATAAGAGTTGGAACCAAGGTATGAACCCTAATTCACACGTGAAAAGAGGTGTATATTCTGCAAAAAATGATCCCCTCAAATCCTCTCTTAAGCAAGTATTTATACTTGCTTCTCCTAGGGTTAAAAAGTGCTCAAAATTACAAGTTTACCACTTTTAAGGTGGCTGGCCCTAAATGAAAATTACAAGGAAATAAAAGTGTCCTAAAAACAAAATACAACCAAAATAGTTCAGTAAACATTTACAAGATACAAAATAACATAAGTCTTCATGATCCAATGCCTCAGAATAGCGAACAATCGCAGTAGGTCTTTGATTGTTATCCTGAAAAATGTTCGGTGTCCAACTGAAGTTGTAGGACATTTTGGCATCCCATGGAGAATTATAATTGTACCTGTAAGATTATTCTCAAATTTAATTAGAAATAAAGAAAAAGGTAAAATATGAGCAATTTGGAAAATCATCCAAATTGGGTTCTGAAGAGGTTGACATTGTCAGAAATTTTCCCATCAGGTATCAAGAAGAACGTGGGGTTCAGATGGGGAGAGTAATAAGAGAAGGCCTTTTAGACGCTTAAAAATAAGCTGACTCAGGCGCCATTACTTGCTTTACCTAATTTCTCTAAAACGTTTGAAATTGAGTGTGATGCTTCAAGATTAGATATTGGAGCAATGCTCATGCAAGAGAGAAGACCAATTGCATTCTTTAGCGAGAAGCTAAGTAGGGTAACCTTGAACTACCCTACTTATGACAAGGAGTTATATGCATTGGTTCGAGCACTGGAGACTTAGCAAAACTATCTTTGGCCAAAAGAGTTCGTGATCCACACTGATCATGAATCCTTGAAGTACTTGAAGGGACAACATAAGCTAAACAAAAGGCATGCTCGTTGGGTGGAGTTCATCGAAACATTTCCCTACGTCATCCACTACAAGCAAGGTAAAGAGAATGTCGTTACGATGCACTTTCTAGGAGGTATGCTCTTATCTCCACTCTTAGTTCTAGACTACTTGGTTTTGAGCACATTAAGGAATTGTATGCTGCTAATCGAGATTTTTGTGAAGAGTATGTGCATTGTGAGAAGAGTGGTCATGGTAAATTTTATAAACATGAAGGATTCTTATTTAGGGAGAGTAAACTATGCATTCTAAATTGTTCTTTAAGAGAATTACTAGTGAGGAAGTCTCATGGAGGAGGTTTAAAGGGTCATTTTAGAGTAGCTAAAACTATAGGGGTATTACAAGAACACTTCTATTGGCCTCATATGAAATGAGATGTTGAGAGGATTTGTGAGCGATGTGTCACGTGTAAGCAAGCAAAATCTAGAGTCCAACCTCATGGGCTTTATACCCCACTTCTCATTCCTCATGAGCCTTAGGTAGATATTTCCATGGATTTTGTGTTAGGATTACCCAGGTCTAGACATGGTCGAGATTCTATTTTTGTAGTTGTGGATAGATTTTCTAAGATGGCACATTTCATTCCTTGCCACAAAATAGATGATGCTTGCAATATTGCTAATTTGTTCTTTAGGGAAGTTGTGAGATTGCATGGTATACCTAAAACAATCATATCGGATAGAGATGCTAAGTTCTTGAGCTACTTCTAGAAGACCATGTGGGCTAAGTTAGGAACTGAGCTATTGTTTTCTACTACTTGTCATCCACAGACCGATGGTCAAACTGAGGTAGTAAATCGAACTTTATCTACTTTGTTAAGGGCAGTCATTAAAAAGAACATTAAAAGTTGGGAGGATTGCTTGCCGCATGTTGAATTTGCCTATAATTGCACAATGTATTCTGCTACTAAGTTTACTCCTTTTGAAATTGTGTATGGTTTTAACCCACTAACTCCTTTGGATTTATCACCTCTGCCTATTTCTAAGTATGTTAATCTAGATGGCAAGAAGAAAGCAGAATTTGTTAAATAGATCCATGAGAAGGCAAGACTAAACATTGAGCGAAGAATAGAGCAGTATGTGAAACAAGCCAATAAGGGTTGTCAACAAGCTGTCTTTGAACTTGGAGACTGGGTTTGGGTTCACATACGCAAAGAGCGGTTTCCTATGTAGCGTCGATCTAAATTACTTCCTAGAGGCGATGAACCATTTCAAATTCTTGAGCGCATCAATGATAATGCATACAAGATAGATTTGCCAGGTGAGTATCAAGTAAGTGCTACGTTTAATGTTACTGATCTGAGTCCTTTTGATGTAGGCGACGATTTGAGGACAAATCCTTTTCAAGAGGAGGGGAATGATGAGAGCCATGATGGGATCCAAGCCAGAAGATGGAATGTGGATCCTCTTGAAGTGCCACTTGGACCAATCACAAGAACTCGAGCGAAACGATTTAAGGAAGCACTTAACGGGTTGATAAAGGATGTCCATGAAGCCGGAAAGGATTGGAGCCACCATGAAGCCGAAAGGATTGGAACAACCATGAGAATGCCCTTGCTCTTGTACAAGTCATAACGGATACAGGTTGAAGAGGGCGTGTCTTTACAAGGCACGGCCGTGTAGTGAGTCTGGAGGTTCCACAGAAACATACACGGTCATATACATGGTTCAAAGGCACGGTCGTGTATGGTGTCAAGAATATCTATAGAAACATACATGTCTAGAAAGGCACGGCCGTGTATATGCTCTACGCCGGCTCCAACGCCGCTGGCCTTTAAGTCCTGTTTTGTTATTTTTTCCGCAACTTAATGATGTTATGTCATTTTAGGCTTTATTATTACGAGTTCTAAACCCTAATATAAATGTCTAGGGTTGAGAACAGAATAGAGGATACAATAGAACATACAAGTTTGAATAACACTTTTGAGAGAATTCCTCTCTTGATTCTTTAAAGAACTTCCCTTGAACTTATCGGATTTTCCTCCCTGGCATTCATCCGATTGTGGTGTCTACATAATATACCAAGGTTCTTGCCTCACTTATAGGCAACGGGTCGCGGTTTCCACTCGATTGTTTGGCATCTTGGGTAGCAATTTCAAACGTATTGGTATTGGGTTTTGTCATACGTGGGCATGGTTCGTATCACAATTCAAATTCTTGGGTCGAAATTGATAAAAGAATTAGAACTAGGATGAACCCTAATTCCCACACATTAAGTGCTTGTGTTTAATTTTCAAAAATGGCCTCCTCAAACCCTACTATAAGCAAGTATTTATACTTGTTACTCCTAGAGTTAGAAAATGGTCAAAATTATAAGTTTGCCGCTTTCAAGGTGGCTAGTCCTAAATGAAAATTACAATAAAATGAAAGTTTCCCAAAAGAAAATACAACATAAAATAGTTCATAAAGCAATTACAAAGTACAAAATATCATAAGTCTTCAAGAACCAATGCCTCGGAATGGAAACAATCGCAGCGGGTCTTTGATTGTAAATCTGAAAATGTCCCGTGTCCATCAACTAGTGTAGGACATATTAGCATCCCTTGGAGAATTATTATTGTATTTGTAAGATTATTTCTCAAATATTTATTAGATGAAAAGAAATGAAGTAAATATGAGTGATTCGGACCATTATCCAAATCGAGTTCTGAAAGTGTTGATGCTGCCGGAAATTTTCCCATCAGGTTCTAGGTAATTTGTGTGTTCTTTTCATTAATAGTGGTAGTTACACTAATATTATAGCTGCTGCATTAGTAAATAGATTGCAAATAGTCACTAGTTCACATCCTCATCCTTATAAATTGCATTGGTTGAGTGTACAAGACAGTCTGTCTATCACTCAAAGGGCTAAGGTTCCAATCAGCATAGGAGAAAAATACCATGATGAAATCATTTGTGACATCCTTCCTATGTGTGTATTTCATACTACTGGGTAGATGATGAGGATCAATAGACCTTAGCCGTTTAATAGGAGACTAGTGCATGATGGGCTTAGAAACACCTATGCGTTTCGCTAAGATGGAGAATGGATTATCTTAACTCCTATGTCACCAATTGAGGTACAAGAGTTCTAAGAACAGATCAACAAAACTACTGGACAATCAAGACTTTAGGGCGACAAGTACATGCAAACAAAAGTTTTCAATCAAGGAAAAGACCTATTAGATTTAAGGGAAAATCTTCCACAAGCCTAAGGAGATGATAGGAATCAAACCTCTTGACCTAGCATTGTGAAATCTTCTCGAACAAAAGGAACCAAGACATTCACATACTGTCTTTATTTATTTGATGTAATTTGTTTTTGCATATTTTTAAGCAAGTGCAATTGTCGGCATTATAGGAAGACGACCAAACACAATAGCAATTGGTTTGTACATCGATCATGGTCCATAATGAACCGAATTGAACCAAGGGAGAACTGGTCTTATGTTTGTTCCTTGTGATCATGATTGAAGCTTGAAGGGATTGGCCATGTGTACTAGTTACTTAGGTTATTTTTCCATATTTAGGTATAGTATAAATAATTGTTGTTAAGGTTGTTTTTGGAACACTTTCAAATTAAGAAAATTGATTTCTTTGTGGTAAGAGACTTATTCTTATCACACCACTCTTATCAATTCTACCATAGAGAATTGTAGTGAGTTAGGCTTAGGGATTTTTGTGAGTAACATCAATCATTTTTAAGTCCTTTCCAATTATCACTAGTGTGTAATATCTAGTACGTAATTAGATTTCATTTGTTCCTTCTTTTTACATTTTACGCAAATTAAGGTTCTTCTCAAGTTGGGGTCACACAATTGGCTAGGAATTGGAATCAATTGTTCTTCCTCTTTGAATTGTGTTAAATTATTCATTTGGAATACTTCACATTGTCCCTAGTGGAGTCGTGCTTAGAAATGATCTAGGTTGAATAATGTTTAAGTGGTTAAGTGTGCATGGGTGTGGGGCCCATAGTGGCAGTTCCCATCACCAAGTTCAAGTGTTTAAGTGTACATAAGTGTGGGGCCCATAGTGGCAGTTCTCATCACTAAGATTAAATGTTTAAGTGGACATGGGTGTAGGGCTCATAGTGGCAATTCCCATCACTAGGTTTAAGTGTACATGGGTGTGGTACCTGTACTGGCAGTTCTCATCACTAAGTTTAAGGATTCAAGGATCATGGGTATGGGGCCCGTAGTAGCAATTCCCATCACCTAGACATGCTCCATTGTGTTAAGTGTGTTAAGGGGGTCATGAGAACCCTATCGTATGCTTGTGGGCATAAAATTATATTATCAAAATGATTTTCTATGTTTAAGTCTGCATGATGCACGTGATAATCGTTTATGTTTGTCATGCTTATGTGTTTATATTATACATACTAAGCATTAGCTCACCCTTTGGGGAACAATTTTTAGATGTAGGTGTTGAGAGATATGAGAACCCAGAAGATGACTTAGGTTTAGCTGAACTACAGAGAGAGAAAGATGAAGAGTACTATTATTATTATGGTGATTAAGTTTAGGAAGAATTATGACTTTTAACTGTAATAGATAGTATTTGTTGAGAACTGTTATTTTTTGTGTTTAAAGACTTCTGCTGCGTTAGGCGTTTGATGTGGTTTACGTTATTATTTGAAACTTTGGAGATATATGAAATGCTGATAGGAATCAAAATTCAACAAGACCTATCATTAGGGAAAGAACTAAATGATTTCGAATCTTGGAGATGAGGGTTTATTTTGACCACATCAACCCTAAAATTATTCGTTTACTAACATTTTTTATCTTATTCATGTATTATATATTCCAACAGGCACATTTATCATATTTTATAGGGCAATGGACAAAATCACTCAAACTCAGCTTGTAGGTTATCCATGGACCGACCTGAACCGGCTATGAGTTGGGCCAACGAATCCTATGGAAGAGCTCGCATGATGAAGACTATTTTCTTTTATTTTGTAATTGTTATTTGGACTATTTTATGTTGTATTTTCTTTTGGGACACTTTCATTTTGATTGTAATTGTCATTTAGGACCAGCCACCTTAAAAGTGGCATAGTTGTAATTTTGAGCATTTTCTAACCCTAAAGGGAGCAAGTATAAATACTTGCTTAAAGTAGGGTTTGAGGAGGCCATTTTTTCATATTATACACTTCACATTTTCGTGAGGGGGCTTAGGGTTTCCCTAGTTCCAATTCTCTTATCAATTTCAATTTCCAAGAGTTGAAATTATGGCAAGTGCAACAAAGGGGTAATTGTGAATAGTATCAATTCCTTCTTTGTCGTGTTTCCATTTCATCACTAGTGAGTCATATCTAGGGTTGATTTGGATTTTTCTTGGACATATTTTTTATTGCAATTTGTGATCAATTATTTTGTTAAAGATTGATTGTTTTTAATACTTGATATCAACGTCTTCTTATATGACATGAATTGGAATTGTAGAAGAAGTTGGTGTCACGGTTTTGATCAATCCCTCTTGATTTGATTCACATGGATTTCACTTATTATTGTTGTTACATGGTGAAGATTACATATATGGATTGTAATTGCATCATTTGACCTTTGGATTTTTACCAAAATTCAACTAGGTTTATGCAATTTATTGATTCCATTAACCGGGTTTTGTATGTGAGTTGGGGTTTGTTTATTTGATTCATTTGCATGTGCTTGGGCTTGGATTTAAGCACATCATCTTTTGGTATCAGAGCTTGAGGTTTAAGAGGAGGGATTTTCAATTTTGGACTTCAGAAACTTAGGGTTCTTATTACCTTGATCCGAAAATTGTGCATTGAAGAATTGAATTATTTCAATTGTGTTGTTGAAGTGATTTCCTTGTTGTTAATTTTTGTGGATGTGGAGTACTCAACATATTATTTGTCTCCTTAAGTTGACCATAATTGGTTTAAGGGAAATCATCATTATCATCATTCGTGGGAAGTGAAATTTGAAGGCTAGGAAAGTGTTGTTTTGAAATCCTTGCCGTGTGTTGTAGTGTTATGTGTGACATTTGTGAATTCGGAATTGAGGAGAGCAATTTGCAATTTCCAAATTTGAAGTGTGTGGAAGGATAAGCATCCATTTGAAATTCAAACACCTTCTTTAAGTTTGAAAGTAATTCATTAAGTAGCATTGAATAAGTGTTATTTGAATTTGAATTGTTTTTACCATTTATGGAGAAGGTTGCATTTAGCGGAGTAACTTCAAATTTGAATTTTGTTGCTACCATTGCTTGTGGTTTATGGTGTGAATGGGAGTTGTGTAGTGGCAAGGATGTGTACACCTTGATGTATTGTGTGTGTGTTGTATTGGGGAGGTTGTGCATCGTGGTTGTTTTTGTGTAGAGTTGTGTTTGTAAAAAAAAAAAAAAAATTAGTGAAGTTGTGTGTGTAAGAGTGAGTGGTGGTGTGACTTATTGTGTGTGTAAATGTGTGTGGCGGTGTGAATTTTTGGAAGTTATGTAGAGAAAGGTGCTGCGCATTGAGGCTAAAGTGTGAGAGTATAGTGCATGGATAGCAAACCGTGAAGGGGAAGAATGCCGTTTCAATTGTGAAGTAGAATTATGTAGTGTGTGCATTTTCAGAAATTGGACGAATCACAATTATTATTTTTAGATTTGAAATCAGAATTGAAAGTGTACATTAAGAGGTCAATTTGAAATCTCAAATACACATTAAGTCATAGTTAATTGTGTATCTTTTGAATTTGAAAAAGCCTCTTACCATTTGTGGAATATTGCAATTATTGAACTCATTTTGAATTTGAAAGTGAGCTTCCTTATCTTGCTTGGAAGTCGCGGTTTTGGTTGTAATTGTAGAAGTGAAATTGTACCGTGGCTTGAGAAGTGAATTTTGGAGTTATTCTTATTAATTAGTAGAGGTTATGTACATTTGATGTTGGTTATTATATGTGTTGTCAAGGACATTGTTAGTAGTGGTGTGAAGTATCTTGCACCGTAAGCATAAGGGGACTTTTGTGGTGGTGGACTTGTGTATTTTTGTATTTGTTAAGGTGTTTCACATTGTGCTTATTTATAGTGTGAAATCAAGGCAAGAGAAAGGAAAGTGAGTAGTAGAATTTGAAATTCAAACAAGTCATTAAAGTGTGAAATTAATTGAACTAGTTACTTAAACACTTGTTATTGAATTTAATTCTATCTACTTGAAAGTAGTTGAGTGTACTTCATTTGTGGCTTGATTGTGTACTTAAACCTTGGAAGTGTGAAGATAATTAATGTATTGTTGGATTTGAGCACAATCATGTCTAGTGAAATGTTTCATTATGCTAATGTATTGCACCGGACATTGACTACATTTACTACTAAAGATGGCGAACAAAGGGAAAACTTGTTCCATACTTCTTGTAGGGTACAAGGAAATTTATGTGTCCTTATAGTTGATGGTGGTAGTTGTACCAATGTGGTAGCAGCATCATTAGTATCGAAACTAAAACTTGCTACTATTCCACATCCTGAACCGTATACATTGCATTGGCTTAGTCATCAAGGGAGTTTGCATGTGACCCAAAGAGCTAGGGTGCCATTCAGTGTAGGAAATAAATACTTTGATGAGATTGAGTGTGATATTTTGCTTATGTATACATCCCATATATTGTTTGGTAGGCCTTGGTTATATGATAGGAGGGTTTTACATGATGGCTTTAGGAATACTTATGTATTCCAAAAGGAGGGAAAACGAATTATTCTGTATTCGGTGTCGCCTTCAGAGGTTTAAAGGGTTCAGTAACAAATCAGTAGACCGTTAGTGGGCCATGAGTAGTTGAGCCAACCTTTTGAGCACAAAATTTGTTAGCCACAAATGTGCCAACCTTTAAAGGATCCTGGTGATCATAATCAAATGAGCAAACTACCAGAGGACCAAACTATTCAGAGTCAATTATGTTCACCTTCAGAGATACTAGAGGATCATGAGTAGTTGAGTAAACCATTAGAGGATTCTAAGGGTCAGAGTCAGATGAGTCTATCATTAGAGAGCCTGACTATTTAGAGACAGTTGTGTTCACCTTCAGAGGTTTTAGAGGGCAATGAGCAGTTGGGCCAACCAATAGAAGATCATGAGAATCAGCAACATACAAATGAGTTAGAAAAGGAGAAAACAGTTTCAGTGGAATGGGTTGATACAGGGGTGACTTTAGTGGATAATGGAACATTATTTATGTTGTAGATGAGATACATCCTAGAAATGGAGGAGAGAAAACAATTACCACCTGTAGTATTTCAGATATTGGGATTCTGCAGAGATACTTCTTCAGATGGATTGCTAGGAGAAAACAAAGTCTCTATTGCATTTGATCTGCTAAATTTGAGGACAAATCTTTTTGAGGCCTAAGGAGATGATAGGAATCAAAATCTGATAAGACCTATCATTAGGGCAAGAACTAAAGGATTTCGAATCTTGGCGATGAGGGCTTATTTTAACCACATCGACTTGAAATTATTTGTTTATTAACCTCTTTTATCTTATTCATGTATTATATATTCCAACAGACACACTTATCATATTTTATAAGGCAATGGACAAACTCACTCAAACTTAGCATGTGGGTTATCCATGGACCAACCTAAACTGGCGATGAGTTGGGCCGACGAATCCTATGGAAGAGCTCGCATGATGAAGACTATTTTCTTTTATTTTGTAATTGTTATTTGGACTATTTTATATTGTATTTTCTTTTGGGACACTTTCATTTTGATTGTAATTGTCATTTAGGACCAGCCACCTTAAAAGTGGCATAGTTGTAATTTTGTGCATTTTTTAACCCTAAAGGGAGCAAGTATAAATACTTGCTTAAAGTAGGGTTTGAAGAGGCCATTTTTTTAGATTATACACTTCACATTTTCGTGAGAGGTCTTAGGGTTTCCCTAGTTCCAATTCTCTTATCAATTTCAATTTCCAAGAGTTGAAATTGTGGCGAGTGCAACAAAGGGGTAATTGTGAGTAGTATCAATTCCTTCTTTGTTGTGTTTCCATTTCATCACTAGTGAGTCATATCTAGGGTTGATTTGGATTTTTCTTGGACATATTTTTTATTTTAATTTGTGATCAATTATTTTGTTAAAGATTGACTGTTTTTAGTACTTGATATCAACATCTTCTTATGTGACGTGAATTGGAATTGTAGAAGAAGTTGGAGTCATGGTTTTGATCAATCCCTCTTGATTTGATTCATGTAGATTTCACTTATTATTGTTGTTACATGGTGAAGATTACATATATGGATTGTAATTGCATCATTTGACCTTCGGATTTTTACCAAAATTCAACTAGGGTTACGCAATTTATTGATTCCATTAGACCGGGTTTTGTATGTGAGTTGGGGTTTGTTTATTTGATTCATTTGCATGTGCTTGGGCTTGGATTTGAGCACATCAAATGCTTTTATTATAGATGTTATAGGTTAAAAAGTATTGGATTTGTTTCAGAGCCTTAACGTGTTCTTATGAGACAAGAACACATGGTCGATAATAGCGCGGCTTGGGTTTCGGGGCATTACAACTTAGGTGGTATTAGAGCTCCAGGTTTTATGATTTTTAGAGAGTTAAGTTTGAATCTATAGAGAATAGGTTCATGATCCTTATGAATTAAGTTCTGATTTGTAGAGCATAGGTTGCTAATCTTGGAAAGCTTAGGTAATGATCCTTAGTACTAAGTGATGATCAATAAACATAAGTTTTAAAAAATAGAGTCTACGATGTGATCTTTAGAAGGATTAAGCACTAGATCATTAAGATAGTGAGACATAAAGAGAGTGGGTAAAATATGGGACGTTTACTTAATTATGTACTTATTTTCTTATATTATTATTTTACTTGTATTCTTCTAACTGCTAAGAATTATATATGAATAGACCGCTTGTGTATGGTACATGTGTATATACTTACACACTAAGAAACTGACCTTAACCGATACTAACATAAGTAGATCCAGTTATCTCTTCATAAACAAAATGCCTCCAAGAAGAATTACTAGAGTAGGAGCTGGGAGGGGTGCTAGGCGTGATAACCCTCATGAAGAGGAAGCTTAGCACCTACAACAACAAAGGGAAGGAGTTCAGATAGCTGAAGAGACAGTTCAACTATTGCATATAGTGAAACACCTGGTGAGACTATTGGCACAACAACACCAAGCACCTAATGTCCCACAACATAGGAATGCCAATAAACCCTTCAACTTTGGTAGGCTCATAAGAGTGGCTAAGGAGTTTAACCTCAGAGTGGATGACCCAATTGAGGCCGAGGATTAGGTGCAAGAGATTGAGAAAACTTTTGCTGCTTTCTAGATACCAGAAGATAGGAAGGTGAATTATGCTGCATTCATTCTAAACGGAACTGAAGCAAAATGGTAGGCTCCGGTCCCTAGACTTGCAAGGGAGTGCATGAACTAAGCAGTGTTTAAGGAGTTGTTTTATCAAAGATACTTCCCCAATAGCTCTAGGGATAGAATGGAGAACGATTACTACAATTGCAAACAAGGGAACTGAACAGTTGAAAAGTATGAGGCAAAGCTGAATCGCCTCATTTAGCTCCTTCTTGAAAATGTATGCAATGATGACAAGTCTCGAGCTAGAAGGTTCCTTAGAGGATTAGAATTGGACCTACAACTTACAGTAAGGGCTTTTTAGCTGAATACATATGCTAAAATGGTAAATAAAGCGAAGTGCTTAGAACAAAATAAGAAGATCATAGAAGAATAGAGGAGCTGCAGAGTAGTAATAGCTCTAGGAAAAGAACTTGCCTCTAGTGGAATGACGTAAGATAGGGGTAAAAGGCATCACTTACTATAAAGCAGAATACCCAGAGCTATAGCCCCTCCTCTCCAGATCAAGCAAGTGCCTTTGGCACTCATTACAGCAAACACAAATGCTAAATGTCCCAGATGTTATGGACCCCATGAGTTAAGAGAGTGTAGATGGCTTGATAGGGCATGTTTCTCATGCGGGAAGAAATGGCAAATTAGTAGACATTGCACAGAAAGGTCAATTCCCCTAATCTTTTATCATGTATGCAACTAGAGGGGACACAAAGCACTCAACTGTCCTCAAGGAAAGATTAGAAACCAAGCAGGGCCAATCTAACAAGCGGTTAGACCTCCAGTGAGAGGATAGAGAGGTAGACCACAAGCAGGAGGTCCTAGATAAAGAATTCTTACCAAAGTGTTCGTCATTCATCAGCAGTACCACCAGGATGTACTAGATGTGGACAAAATTGTAGGTTGCTTCCAGTACACTCCTGCAATGCATATGTACTATTTGATACCAGTATGTCTGTGTCCTGTGTGTTTGAAAACTTTATCTATACATGTGCTTTGGATGTTAAAAATATGGATGATTGCTTGGCTGTTAGTACTCCTTTAGGAGTAGGAGGAAAGATAAGTAAAATATACAAAGGAGTACATTAGTAGGGTGATGCCGACAGACCTATTGATATTAGAAATGATAGAGTTTGACATTATTTTGGGTGTCAACTGGCTATCAAAATATCATACCACCATTGATTGCCACAATATGGTGGTATAGTTTAATATACATGGAGATGGATATTTTGAATACAAGCTTGAAGTGTAGAGACCCACTAGATTGCTTACCTATAAGATGTGGGGAAAAGGTGTACTGGCAACCATATCTATAAAAGCTAGTGAAGAAGTTAGGATGGAAGAAGTACCAATAGTGAGGGAATTTCTTAATGCATTCCCAAAAAATCTTCCTGGTTTACCCCCAACCATGGAGATAGAATTCAACATAGATTTGGTACAGGGTACAGTACCCATATCAAAATCGGTCTACAGAATGACACCACTAAAATTAGAAGAATTAAGGAAACAATTACAAGAGTTACAAGATAATGGCTTTATAAGACCCAGTATCTCTCCTTGGGAAGCACCAGTCCTGTTTGTGAAGAAAAAGGTTGCAAGTATAACACTTTATATAGACTATAGGGAATTAAACAAGGTCACCATAAAGAATAAATATCCACTTCCTAGGATAGATGACCTATTTGACCAGCTGTAGGGAGCATAGGTGTTCTCCAAAGTAGACTTGAGATCAGGTTATCATTAACTCAAAATCAAAGAAGAGGACATTCAGAAAATAACATTTACGACTAGATATGGGCACTACGAATTTCTAGTAATGACCTTTGGACTAACGAATGCATCGACTGCATTTATGGATTTAATGAACAAAGTATTAAGAGATTTCCTAGATAAGTTTTTAATCGTCTTTATAGATGACATCCTGATATACTCTAAAAGTACCGAGGAGCATGAAGAGCACTTGAGACTAGTATTAGGCAGGCTATAAGATGAGAAGTTGTATGCCAAATTCAGTAAATGTGAATTCTGGCTGGAACAAGTAGTCTTTTTAGGTCATGTGGTTAATAGGGATGGTATATTTGTAGACCTAGAAAAGGTGAGAACAATAGTAGACTGGTAGAGACCGAAGACAGTTATAGAGGTAAGAAATTTCTTGGGTTTAACAGGCTACTATAGGAGATTTGTTGAAGGGTTTTCTACTAAAATAGCAAACCCTCTCACCAGACTGACAAAGAAGAATGTGAAATTTGAATGGGATAATAGATGTGAAGTCAACTTTCAGATGCTCAAAGAGAAACTGGTGACAGCGCCAATTTTGGCTTTGCCCAAGAGTAAAGAAGTGTTTACAATGTATAGTGATGTCTCGGTTTAAGGGTTAGGGTGTATATTGATGCAAGGTGGCTAGGTAATAGCATATGCATCTCGACAATTGAAGCCGTATGAAAAGAACTACCCAACTCACGATTTGGAATTGATAGCTGTAGTGTTAGCTTTGAAACTATGGAGACACTACTTATATAGAAAAAAGGTGCAAAATCTTCACCGACCACAGAAGCTTGAAGTACATATTTACACACAAAAGAGCTAAACATGAGATAGAGAAGATGGTTGGAGTTAATTAAAGACTACAACCTAGAAATACAATACCATCTAAGAAAAGCCAATGTGGTGGCGGATGCCCTTAATAAAAAGAAATAGGGTAATGTAGCCACTCTCATCACTTCACAGAAAGAGTTATTAGAAGACATGCACAAAATGGAGCTAGAAGTCTTAACACAAGAAGTGGGAGCAAAAATGACTACTTTAAGGATTCAGCTAACCATTATAGATAGAATTAAATCGAGTTAGATGGAAGATAAAGACATTCAAGAGCTCAAGAGCAGAATGGAATAAGGCAAGGCACCAGAATTCAACTTAGATGCTAAAGGAACCTTGAGGTATAAAACGAGAATATGTGTGTGAGGGATGCAGAATTGAAGGGAGAGATAATGAAAGAAGAGCATCATTCTACTTACATGATACATCTTAGGAGTACCAAAATGTATAAGGACTTGAAGAGCTATTATTGGTGGAAAAAAATGAAGAGAGAAATAGCAGAATATATAGCCAAATGCCTCGCATGCCAGTGGATCATAATAGAACACCAGAGACCAGCTGGAGAATTACAGCCTCTTCCAATACCAGAGTGGAAATGGGAGCATGTAACAATGGATTTTGTTACAGCCTTCCTGAATACTAGAGAGATGCAAGATGCAGTCTTGGTTATAGAGGACAGATTGACTAAGTCTGCTCATTTCATATCTATCAGACTAGGATATAAATTATAGAAACTGGCTCAATATACATACAGGATATAGTCAGGCTACATGGAGTGCTAGTGACAATCACTTTTGATAGAGACACAAAGTTTGTGAGTAGATTTTGGAGCAGCCTTCATAAGGCATTGGGCACCAAACTGCAATTCAGTATGACATTCCACCAACAGACAGATGGTCAGTTTGAAAGGACTATACAAATATTGGAAGATTTTCTCAAGGTATATACACTAGACTTTGGAGGAAACTGGAATGAGCATATACCTCTGGTGGAATTTGCCTATAATAACAGTTACCAGGCAACCATCCAAATGGCACCATATGAAGCTCTTTATAGAAGAAGGTGTAAATCTCTACTGCATTGGGATGGAGTAGGAGAAAGATAGATGATGGGGCCGAAGTTAGCATAAGAAGCAGTTGACAAGGTAAAACTAATCAAACAGAGAATACAGATGACCCAATCTCGACAAAAGAGCTATGCAAATAAGAGAAAGTGTCCTTTGGAATTTCAAGTGAGAGATAAGGTATTATTGAGAATTTCTCCAACAAAGGGAGTGATCAGATTCAGGTTGAGGGCAAAGTTAAACCCGAGCTATATAGGCCCATTCGAGATCTTAGAAAGAATAGGCACGATGGCTTACAGGTTAGCTCTTCCACCGAATCTGACCGAGGTGCATGATTGGTTCCATGTATCCATGTTGAGGAAGTATGTACCTAACCTAAATTAGATAGTGGCCTTGGAACCACTGAATGTGCAGCCAAATTTGACGTCTTTAGAAAAGCCAATAAGGATTTTAGACACTAAGGAACTGGTGCTAAGGCGGAAAACAATCCCTTATGTTAAAGTGCAATGGACAAACCAAACAGAAAAGGGAAGTAGCATGGGAGTTAGAGAAAGAAATGAAGAGAAAGCATCTAGAACTCTTCTAAAATTAAGTACTTTCGAGGATGAAAGTTTTTATAAAGGGGAAAGAATGTAATACATGAATATCTTTATTATTTATTCATTTATATGATAAAGATATTATTATAAAGAGCTAAGGATAAGGATGGAATTTTATAAAATTTTGAGGGGCAATTTAGTCTTTTCACATGGAGCGTATAAATATCCTAAGTTGACATAAGGATCCTGCTTTGCCATTCTAAATAGTGAAATAGAGCTGCAAGAGAAAAGATGCTCCTTATAAGAAAATCTAAGACAATGATAGGAAAAAGGAGAGAAGTAATTCCAAAGAACTCAAGGGAAGGATTTTGTAAGAAATTTAAATTAGGATTATGGAATTCGGAATTTATACCAATCGCTTGCTCATGCAGAACACGAAGTTTAAACAAGGACGGTAGAAGAATGAAAATCGACGATCCGAGATTTTCAATTCATGGAATTGAAGTGAGTAATCTAACCTGTGTGATTTATTTATAATTATGAATTTTAGAGATATAATTAAGCTTAGGAATAGAAAGGATTAGGTTTAGAAGGAATAGAAGTAAGAGAAATAGGGTTTGGGGAGATCACCAAGGGTAATACGGCTTAACAACATGGTCGTGTTTCGATCGTGTTGAAATGGAAAAGTGCACCGAGAGATACATAGCCGCCCAACACGGTTGTGTTCCAACTGTGTTAAGTTAAGGGCAACATGGCCTCCCATCATGTTCATGTTTTGACCATATTGAAATAGAAAGGTTTACCGAGGGATATACGATCCTTAATACGGTCGTGCTTCAGCTCGCATTGAGCAACACGGTCCCTAACATGACCATGTTAAAAAAAGTATAACATAATTATATGTTTATTTAATTTCAAATTAATCTAATTTCCATGCAACCTAGATAACTAATAAGGCATTAGAGAAATTAAATGAATAGGATTAAGGAGATTAAGAATGATATTTATCTTAGATTGAATACTAAGAAGAGTATGTTAATGTGTACAAATTTCCAATTAGGTTAAGTCCAAGACCGAGAAGTTCTTATGATGTGCCTTGGATCCATTTGCAAGAACATAAAGGCAATTGAAGAATCAACTAAACTAAGTTCACAAAATGGCGTGATGCCAATTACAATGTAAACCCTAATTGTGTGAATCAAATTACTCTAATACCAAATTATGATAAGGATCACTCGTAATTGTAAGATATATAAAGGATAACACAAAGATGAACCAAATTCCAATCAAATTAGGAGTGAACTAAATTTGAAAATTGGAACCTTAAATGCGAGAATAAGAACAAATAAATCAACCAATTACTACTAGATATGACACACTAGAAATAATTGGAAGCAGCTTAATAAATATTGATATAACTCACAATAATTCTTAAGCGCACTTGCCACAATTTCAACAAGGAAATTGACAAGAGTAAAAGTTTGCATGAGGAAGTGCTCTCTATGGCAAAGAAATGGCAGATTTCTAATTCAACAAAAAGTCCCTTCTAAAACCTACTTAGCAAGTATTTATACATTCTCTAATTAAGGTAAAGTCAACAAAACAAAATTACAAATAAAACCAACAAGTGATCGGTTCTTAAGCAATAAAAGATAATTATAAATAAACCCTCAAAATGGCCAATTCTTCACTTCTATGGAACACTTGTGGACCGGTTGATGTAAGTCCATAAATGACCCACAATTGATCCTTAGTGAAATTTATTCACTATCTTGTAAAACTGATAAATTTACCTGCTACAATGTAAAGACAAATTATTATTAGATAAATAAGACAACATGTGGATATCTGGGCTCATGTATCCAATTTAGTTTCCTACTATTGAAACCGTAGGTTTGATTCCCATCATCTCCTCGAGCCTTTGAAAGATTTGCCCTAAAATCTAAGGAGTCTTCTCTTGGACTAACACCTAGTGTTTACGTTTTCTTGTTGGTTTGAGGTCCTAGGAAGCTATTGGTTTTACTAATTTGTTCTTGAAATGAGCGAACTTCAGATGGAGACATAGGAGTTAAGATAATCCATGTACCATCTTTTTGAAAAAAATAAGTGTTTCTGAACCCATCATGTAGCACTTTCCTATCAAACAACCAAAGTCTACCTAGCAGTATATGAAAGGCGCACATAGGAAGCACATCACAAATAATCTCATCATTATATCTATTTCCTATATTGAATGGCACATTTGCCCTCTATGTAACATGCGAACTCCTTCGGTCATCCAGCCAATGCAATTTATAAGGGTATGGATGTAGACTACTGGCTAGTTGTAAGTTATTTACTAATGCAGTAAATACAACATTAGTGCAACTACCACCATCGATGAAAAGAACATACAAGTTACCTCAAATCCAACAAGGTGTGTGGAATAGGTTCTCCTATTGTATGTCCTTAACATCTAGAGATATGGTCATAACCTTGCGTAACACATTAATAGGTAAGTATTTATCATCCCTCTTACCCTTATGTGTCTCAGCACTCTGATCATCATAATATTCCTGTAGAGCTATAGACAAATCTATAGGCCTGACAACTTCTTCCTAATCATCTTAATCATTTCCCTCCATCACAGTCATCACCCTTTTATTGGGACATTGCGCAGCCATATGTCCAAAACCCATGCATTTGAAACATTTAATTTAGCGCATTTTCCCACTAGTTGACGTTGGTACTATTTACCTGAAATCAGATCTAACCACCTCTTTTCCTTTCCTAGAAACATCCTTCTCTTTATCAGTATTAGAGATATTTTTGTCCACGGCCTTAGCATGTTCCCCTATTCCCTTTTGTCTACCCATTTGGCTATTTGCTCCAATAGGTTTAGTAGAAGTTCCATACCTATTATTAGCGGCTTGAAAAAGGTTAGATCATCTTTGCCTCTCCACTTTCAAGGCTAACTGTATTGCCTCATCAAGTGTATTATACCTCTATAGCTTTATAATGCAGGCAATCTCATATTTCAACCTAGTCACAAATCGTGCTAGGGTTTGCTTAGGAGGCTCGATTGATTGACATCTGATCATCAGTGTCTCAAACTCCTGTACATAATCATCAACCGTTTTGCCTTCCTGCCTTAGTGTTTGGAGATGCATAAATAGTTCCTGCCTGTAATGTTCATGTATGAACCTTTTCCTCAAAACCCATTTTATGTCCCGCTAGGTATGTATTTCAGCCTCGCCATCCCTTTTTCTGCTAATCACAAGATTTTTCTACCATAAGGCGGCATAACCTATGAATTCCATTGTTGCAAGACAAACCCTAGTGTTATCATCAATACCATAACACTCGAATAGACCCTCAACCTTGTGCTCCCAATCCAAGTAATCATCTATTGAACCCCTGCCATCGAATGAAGGCATCTGCAATTTCACGTACTCCAATCCCTGAGGTAGTTTGAAATCCCTGTTTGGGTAAGGGCTATTCTCAAAATTATCATCTCTTTCCTCCCTAAGAGCATGATAATTTCCCTCCATTCTTTTGCCCAAATTACCCCTAACCGCTCCTTCCTTATGAACATTCTAAGGAACTACCCTAAGTGATTCTGCTTAAGGATTTGCCACTGGTGCTTGTGGCATTGTCATTCAATCTATCCTTGTTGCTAATGTAGCAACAATGGTGGTGAGGTCTTGCAACTACTCCTTTAATGTTCTTCCACCTGCAGTTTGATGACCTTGACCACCACTAACTTAGCTATTGGCCTTATTGCCAATTCCCCCATTCACACTATCATTCAACATGGTTTTTTTTTTTTGAAATTTTCTTTTCTTTTCTTTTTTAATAACTCACAATCACCCTTCACAACAACTACACACTTTCACGTTAACAACAACTATCATAACACTACACCATGGTACATACACACTTATGGTGTAACACACACTTCCATGCCTCAATACATAACCAATACAACACCCTAACACTTAACACTCAACTTCATGGTACAAGCTTCAATCACAACATACACTTACACTCACGGTGTAGCACTTCTACAAATCACAATACACACACTTCTACACCACTCACACACTCCTAATCACGGCAATAAACAACAATGGAAGCAATTAATGAAGCTTATCCAAATGGTAAGTAAACAATTCAAAATAGTTAAAGTGTATTAAGATTAACAATACACAATAACTCCTTCAACTTAATGTTTACTTTTGAAATTCAAATTGTTTCCAATTCCCCCATGGTAAGAAGAGCAAATTTGAAAAATGCACTCCCAACTCCGAAATTGTACATGGAAACAATAAGGCAACAATCAACACAACTTCAAATTATGGAATTCAAATTCAAAGAACTTCCCCTTCTTCCACTCATGGCAAAGGTTGCAAGCTGATTTCCACACTTCATAATACTTCAATTAGAGATCACGCAAGCAATTCATGGAACAATTCAACATAAGACTTTAAATTTCTCTTCACACAATTTAATTTCGGAATGAAGGATCAAGAACCATAAATCTCAATTGTGAATCATGAAAACTTCTCTTCTCTAAAACCCTTGCTCTGATACCAAAAATTATGATGTGCCTAGGATCCAATTGCAAGAACACAAAGCCAATGGAAGAATCAACCAAACCAAGTTCAAAAAATGGCATGATGCCAATTACCATATGAACCCTAATTACGTGAATCAAATTGCTCCAATACCAAATTATGATAAGAATCGCTTGCAATTGTAAGATATATAAAGGATGACACAAAGATGAACCAAATTCCAATCAAATTGGTTGTGGACCAAATCTAAAAATTGGAACCCTAAATGTGTGAACAAGAATAAATAAATCAACCAATTACAACTAGATATGACACATTAGAAATAATTGGAAGCAACTTAAGAAATATTGATATAACTCACAATAATTCTTAAGCCTAGTCACCACAATTTCAATAAGGAAATTGATAAGAGTAAAAGTTTGCATGAGGAAGTGCTCTCCATGGCAAAGAAATGCTAGATTTCTAATTCAAAAAAAAGTCCCTTCTAAAACCTACTTAGCAAGTATTTATACTTGCTTTAATTAAGGTAAAGTCAACAAAACAAAATTATAAATAAAACCAATAAGTGACCGGTTCTTAAGCAACAAAAGATAATTACAAATAAACCCTCAAAATGGTCAGTTCTTCACTTCCATGGAACACTTGTGAACCGGTTGATGTAAGTCCATAAATGACCTACAATTGATCCTTAGTGAATTTTATTCGCCATCCTGTAAAACCAATAAATTTACCTGCTACAATGTAATGACAAATTATTATTAGATAAATAAGACAACATGTGGATATCTAGACTCATGTATCTAATTTGGTTTCCTACTGCAGGAACCATAGGTTTGATTCCCATCACCAGGTTTAAGTGTACATGGGTTTGGGGCCTGTAGTGGTAGTTCCCATCACCAACATTGTGTTAAGTGTGTTAAGGAGGTCATGAGAACCCTATTGTAAGCTTGTGGACATAAAATTATATTATGAAATGATTGTCTATGTTTAAGTCTGCCTGATGCATGTGATAACCATTTATGTTTGTCATGCGTATGTGTTTGTATTATACGTATTGGGCATTAGCTCACCTTTCGGGGAACCATTTTTAAATGCAGGTGTTAAGGGAGATGAGAACCCAGAAGATGACTTGGGTTTAGTTGAACCACAGAGAGAGGAAGATGAAGAGTACCATTATTATTATGGTGATTAAGTTTAGGAAGAATTATGATGTTTAACTATAATAGATAGTATCTATTGAGAACTGTTATTTTTTGTGTTTAAAGACTTCACTATGTTAGATGTTTGATATGGTTTAAGTTATTATTTAAAACTTTAGAGATATATGAAATGCTTTTATTATAGATGTTACAGGTTAAAAAGTATTGGATTTGTTTCAGAGCCTTAACATGTTTTTATGAGATAAGAACACGTGGCAGACAATAATACAGCCCTGGTTTCGGGGCATTACAGATTCATTATTTCACTAGTCCCTTCAGTATCATGTGATGACAAATAAGATCATGTAATAAATTAATAGAAAGGGAGTCATTGTTTCAACCATCACTTTAATATCCATGTGATGACAAGTAAGATCATGCAATAATTTGACAGAAATGGAGTCATTCTTTCACCTTTTTATGACTTTCTACAGTATGCTCAAGTGAGCTACCGTTCAAATAATCTAGCTTCAATATCCATGTGATGACAATTAAGACCGTGCAATAAATTGATTAAAATGAAATCAATGTTTAACCTTCCTATGTCTCTCTATAGCATGCTCAAGTGAGCTGCCATTTCTTGCTTCCTTGAAACATTGCCCATAAGGTCAATGTAGACCTACATTATTATAGCATATATAATTACAAAAACAATATATGTCCCACTCGAGGCTAATTTATGCACACCTAATAATGAAGAAAAAAAAGTGTGCTAGCATGTATAACAATATCAAGCATGATTAAGTAGATATTGCATCTTTATAATTAAGACCAAACTCTTTGAGGATTATTTAGCTCTTATAGTAAAGCAAAGTACTTAAATGAGGGGGTGATGGAAATAAGTAATTTAAAAAATGACTCTTATTGTCCATGTAGGAATGTTAATAAAGGTTTAATTATTTGATCCATGAAGTAAAAGTGTAACTTTATTTAGTTAAAAGCATAAATTAAAAACATCATTAACATATCGAGAATTTCTTACTAACAAACAAACTAACGTATGCAAAAATTTGAACTTTTAGTAACATACTGAAAATCTATTACTATCTTGTCATTATATAAGATCAAATATCAATTAATTTGCACATTTGATAAAGATAAGCCTTAATATTTAGTAAATAAAATGATACAAAAAATTATTCCCACTCTTTTTAGAAAATGGAGAATGGATGCCTTACATTCAAAAAACAAGTTTTCTCTGCATAACACTAAGACCTACTAATAGGTTATGAAATTCAAATATATTTGAAATAATGAAAAAATTTCCATATTTCTAAATATTGTTATAAAGCACATATCACATTATCACATATAGTAAAAGTTACTTGGAAATACTTTCATACATGAAGCAAAAAGACATAACGTAACACGGTAAGAGCACTATAGAGAAAGCCATTGAAATATTAAAGGCTTTGAACTTGTGTGATGGGAATCTACCTTGTGATCTTGATGGATAGGGAACTTGATTTGGATGATGATCTAAATCACTTGCATGTATACATATTCTTCTTTATCTAATAAAAGTTTGAATGGTAATCTAGCAGGTACAATGATCATTCTTCACGGGATGCCACATGAACTTCACTGTTGGTCAAAATAGGGACATCATCGGATTCATATCCAATAGCCCGCCGTGATCAACATTGACTCGACGAACCGGCTCTTTAAAGATTATTATCTTTTGCACTTGTAATTTATTTCTTTAAACCATTTATTTTGTAAGCTTTTGGGACATTTTATTTGGTTGTAATTATGGACTTAGGATCAGCCACCCTTTAATGGCATAGATGTAATTGTTTAGTCATTTTAACCTTAAAGGGAGCAAGTATAAATACTTGCTTAAGTAGGGTTTGTGAAGTAAGTTGAGAGTATACAATTTGCTGCCTATTTTTGTGAGAATTAGGGTTCTTACTCAAATTTTCATAAGACTCTTATCAATTCTTCATGGAATTGTGGTGAGTAGCAACTTAAGGATTTGTGAGTTATATCATTTCCTTAATTGATTCCATTTCATGCCAGTGTGTAATATCTAGTTTTGATTTAGAATGTGTTCTATTGGTTCTAGATTTCACGTCATTTGTAGGGTCAATTCTATCATTTTATTGCTTGCAATTTAGTGGAATTGTATCCTAAATTGTATTGTTAACTATGGAAATTCAATTGCTAGTGGAATTCATCATTTGCATGAAGGTTTTTGTATAAGAAGTTCACTCTATTTTTAGTCTTGTCGATCATTGGATTTCCAATTAATCTTGTGTTGTGTGCTTAATCCATTTAAGCACATCATCTTTTGGTATCAAAGCAAGTTGTTCATGCAATTAAGCACATCATTGTGGTATGCTTCATTATTATTTTTTTATTTTTTATTCAAAAGCATTTGGCATCTTGCTCGATTAAAGCAAAAAAATTATTTGCATGTGAAAATATGTGATACCTAAGAATAAAGTTCAAGAAAAATAGTCAAACTATAGTATCAAGATATGTAACCTTATTGTTATGAGAAAAAAAAGAAAAAAAGAAAAAAGGAATCACAGCAACAATGAAACAAAGAAAAAAGCAAAATCATCAATAAAAAATTAAATATCCTATCCCTAAAAGAGAAACACACAATACCTATGGGTAAAGTAATCACCATTCAAAAATTTTATTATGAGTAATAACTTACAGAGTTAAAAGTTTAACTACAATGATAGGAATCAAAATCCGGTAAGACCTATCATTAGAGCAAGAGCTAAAGGATTTCAAATCTTGGCAATGAGGGCCCATTAAGCAAATCGACCCCGAAATTATTTGTTTACTAACCTCTTTTCTCTTATTCATGTATTGTATATTCTAACAGGCACACTTATCATGCTTTATAAAGTGATGGACAAACTCACTAAAACTCAGCTTGTGGGTTATCCATGAACAGACCTAAACTGGTGATGAGTTGGCCCGACAAATCCTATGGAAGAGCTAGTATGATGAAGACTAATTATTTCTTTGGACTATTTATTTGTAAGCTTTTGGGACACTTTTTATTTGGTTGTAATTGAGTTTTAGGACCAGCCACCCTAAAAGTGGCATAGTTGTAATTTTGTGAACTTTTTAACCCTAAAAGGAGTAAGTATAGATACTTGCTTAAGTAGGGTTTTGAGGGAGTTAGCCAAATTTTCAAAAAGAACAAACACTTTATGTGTGGGGGTTAGGGTTTTCCTAATTCGAATTGCTCTTATCAATTTCAAATCCCAATTTGAGGTTGTGGCAAGTGGCTCCAAGGCTAATTTGTGAGTAATATCAAATTTACCTTGTTGCAATTTCCTTTCTTCACTAGTGAGTTGTATCTAGGGTTGATTTAAAAGTGTTATTGACCAAATTTGATTGCATTTGCAATCAAATTCTTGTTGCTTCAATTGATTGGTTTTAGCTTTTAAGTTTTAACCTTCATTTTGAACCATGGATCACTTTGTTGGGAAAGTGGATCATGGAATTGGTTCTTGCTATTTTTGTGTGTAATTCATGTGGATTTATTTGTGATCATTGTTGTTTTGGAAGAATTCATCACTGTGGAATTGTTACTTGCAATTTAGAGCATTTGGATTTCATTGCATTCCATTAGGGTTCATGCTAAACCTAGTAGTATTGAGCCGAGATTCCAATTGCATGTACTTAACCCTTAATTTAGGTACATCATGTTTGGTATCAGAGCTGAACATACTTGGTTCATTTCAATATTGATCACATGGTGTTGAGGAATTGTTATAGACATTGAGTTTTGACACCATTTTTCATGTGATTGGAAACTAGTTTGATTGACATTGTCTAATTGTCATTCAAATTGGTTTTGCATGTGCTTAATCTTGGTTTTAATCACATCATCTTTTAGTATCAAAACTATAACATACTTGGAATTAAGATTGATCACGCCATTATTTAAAGGATTGGTTCATAAATATTAAGCAATTGCACAATTGTTGAACTAATTTGATCGATATTGTTTGATTGTCTTTCAAATTGGTTTTGTATGTGCTTAATCTTGATTTTAAGCACATCATACAACTTTTAGTAATTAAAAGAACGTCTCATTTTTATTTTATTTTAGTTGCTTAGAAATGATTATTTACTTTTAGCCATAATTTTTTATTCGACCTCTTGTATTATCTTTTCAAAGTCATATTCAATACTTGATAATATTACAAAATAAAACTTCAAATTTCATGTTTACAGAACAATTGAATGTTGATAAAAAAAATAACAAAAAAATAAAAAAGCAGAAGTTTTAGACAAAAGAGTGAGGTGGACTTTAAAATAGTTTTTATCAGTGTGAAAAAAGAAAAGAAAAGAAAAAAAAAGAAAAAAGAAAAAGGACATTCAATAAGCTATTAACCAAAATATAAATAAATAGACAAAAGAAGCATGTACTTTAAATATTTAACCCAGTACTAAAAGCTAAAATCCTTTTAGTTTTGTTCCTAAAAATGGAACGAGGTAAAAGGGAAAACATGAATTTTAGCAAGCCCTTATTTGGTAATAATCTTTGCCATTTAAAACCTATAAATGAAAGAAAACAAGAAACTAGAAAATAAATACTGAAAAGAAAAACAAAAGGGAAATACAGTTATTGGCACCTAAAGCAAATCATAAACTAGAAAACATATGCTTTTTTATCCCATTATTTAGCCAACACAAACAAATTAAAAGCCAAAATGATCTTTAGTTGAAAGTATAGGAAATGTTCCAATGGACCATCAATTTTGAGCTTTGTTGCAAACCATCATAGTAGTTCTAAAAGAGAATTTCACATTTAAGGCAAAACATTAAAATAGGAGCAAAGTCTTAATAGTACTAATATGTCACGCGAATGGATCGATGGTGAGTCAAAACTAATAAAATTTTAATACATAAAAATATAAAAGTATTTTTTTTATTTCTACTATGATCATCGCATGTTTAAATATTATTGATATTTTCAAATTACTCATTCAAACACTTAACATATTAATACTAACGAATCTTTTTCTTTTTTCTTTTTTCATGAAATAGATTGAAATTCTTTCAATTCTCAAAACATCATCAAATCCTATAATGTAAATATGACTAATTAAAAAAATATTCAAAAGAAAAAAACAAAAGATTTTTCAATAAGATGCTATAAGAATTCTATTATAGTTATGTAAAATTTTATGATTATTGAAAATTATATATTTTTAGCAGAAACTTGATTATTTTTTAGGATGTAAATTAATAATTTCACACAAAATTTTTGAGGAGATGGGCCCCTCCTAATTTGAAGGTGCCTTTAAGATATTCCATATTGATTGTTGATACCTATATATGATCCTAAAGTTTCTTGAGGTAGTTTCTATAATTGTCTCATAATGTGAACTCTAAAAAGTTTGAATTGCAAAGTATGAAAAGTTCATATTATATTACATAGTAAAATTACTATTTGACACTTCCACTATGTTTAGTGCCAATCAAAGGGATTCTTTTCAATGCTTTCTTGCCCCTAATGGCATGTTTTAGAAGACTAACCATGCTTCATACCCATTTCCCATTAATAACTCGATCTTGTCATTTTTCCTTCTTGGCCAATACTTTTAGCTTATCAACGTGGACCAATAATTCAATCTTGTCATTTCTTAGCCTATCAACATGGACCAATAATTCAATCTTTTCATTTTTCTTTCCTAACCAATAATTTCGTCTTATCAACTTTGACCAATAATTTAATCTTGTCATTTCTCTTTCTTGGCCAATAATTTCATCCTATCAACTTAGACCACATAGTAGTCAATTTGTCCAATTTCAAGGAAATGGAAAGTGAAGTGAATCAATTTGCATATTTTATTATTAACCTAAAAGAATGGCAAAACATTACAATAAGAGAAAAACTTCAATAATACAGTATGTAGATGAATTTCCATTGCATAAGGCAAGTTGTGGATTTCTTGATGTCCCTTATAATCCAATTGCAAGAACACCAAGCCAATTAAAGAATCAACTAAAGCAAACCCACAAAATGGCATGACACCAACAATTACGTGAACCCTAAATTGTGTGAATGGAATTGATCTAATGCCAAATTATGATGAGGATCAATTGCAATTGCATAATATGTAAAGGATAACACTAAAATGAACCGAATTCCACTCAAATTGGAATTGAATCAAATCTGAAATTTGGAACCCTAATTCACGTGAACAAAAACAAAGTAACACAACCAATTACAACTAAATATAATTGGAAGCAACTTAAGAAGAATTAATATGACTCACAATACTTCTTAAGCCAACTCGCCACAATTTCAATTGAAATTGATAGGAGTGTATTGCGTGAAGATGGAACTCCCCGCACGAAAAAAGAAAGCAGATTTTAAATATTCAAAATGTCCCCTTTAAAACCTACTTAGCAAGTATTTATACTTGCTCCAATTAAGGTAAAACCAACAAAACCAAATTACAAATAAAACCAACAAGTGATCGATTTTGAATCAATAAAAGACAATTACAAATAAACCCTCAAAAGTATCCAGTTCTTCACTTCCATTGAACAATTGTTGAACCGATTCTTCTTTGATTTATGTAGGTCTATGAATAACCCACAAACTGAGCTTAGCGAATTTATCCACCGCTTGTAAAAACCTACAAGTGTACCTACTGGAATGCACAACAAATATGTAACAGAAAAGAAGACATTAAACAAATATTCTTGGGGTCTAATTGCTTAATGAGACCCTCATCGCCAAATTTTGTAACCCTTTGGCTTTTGCCCTAGTGATAGGTCTTGTAGGTATATGATTCCTATCATCTCCTCGAGCTTTAAGGAGTTTTTCCCTCAAATCTAATAGGTCTTCATGAACATCATCGGGTAAATAGAGTGATAGGTCTGTAACATTAAATGTAGTAGAGACTCTGTATCCTCCTAGCAATTTATCTATAAAAATATCACTATAGGCATCCAATACTTGAGATACCATAGGGTATAGATGCTTTCGCCCCTCCATCTCTAGGATATACCTCATCTACAATAAATATAATGGTCTCTCATTCGCTATGGCCTTTCTTAAGTCAAACTGTCCCACTAATAAGGTCTTCTTCTTCCTAGTTTTACTTATATGTCTCTAAACCTCTTAGTCCTCTAAAGGTTTACTCATTTGCCTCTGAACCTCTTGGTCCTCCGAAGGTTGACTCATCTGCCTCTGAACCTCTTGGACCTTTGATGGTGACATTAGGTTTAACACTATACGTTTACCCTCCTACTGGAACATATAAGTATTTCTATAGCCATCATGCAAAACCCCCCTGTCATACAACCAAGGCCTGCCAAGCAATATATGGGATGCACACATAGAAAAGATATCACTTACAATCTCATCATGATATTTATCCCCTATACTGAAAGGTACCCCAGTCCTCTAGGTAACATACAGACTACCCTGCTCACTCAGCTAATGCAATTTATAGGGTTTTGGATGTGGGGCAGTTACAAGTTTCAATTTCGAAACTAATGATGCAACCACTACATTAGTGCAACTACCACCATTAATAATAATAGCACATAGTTTACCTTGTACTCTACAAGAGGCATGGAACAAATTTTCCCTCTATTCATCATCAATGGTAGAAATGAAGTCAAAGTTCGGCACAGTACATTAATAGATAAATACAAATCACCTCCCTCCTAATTATTGGCCTCATTGCTAAGTCCTCCATTCATAGTATCATTCGACATGGTTTTGAAATTTTCTTTTCCTTTTTTTTTTATCACTCACAATCACCACTTTACAACAACTACACACTTCCACACCAATAGCAACTTATCACAACACTACACCACAGTGCACTCACACACTTCTACGATGTAACACACAACTTCCATGCCTCAACTCACAACTAATACAACCATAGTGCAAGCTTCAATCACTTTGCCAAACACACACAACTCAACCACGGTGCAAGCTTTAATCACAAAACACACTTACACTCATGGTGCAACACTTCTTCACTTCCACAATACACACACTTCTACAGCACTTTTACACTTCAATAATTCATGGAAACAAACAACAAATGAAACAATTAATGAAGGCTTCAAGATTAACAATACACAATAACTTCTTAAACTTAATGTTTGCTTTTGAATTCAAATTGTTTCCAAATCCTCCACGGCAAGAAGAGCAAATCTAAAAAGAAAAAAAAAATGCACTCCTAATTTCAAAATTTGCAAGGAAACAATTACGCAACAATCAACACTACTTCAAATGATGGAATTTCAAATTTAAAGACTTCCCCTTCTTCCACTCACAACCCAATCACGGCAAGGATGTAAGTTGATTTCAACACTTCACAATACTTCAATTAAATATCAAGTAAATAATTTAAGGAACAATTTAACACAAGACTTTAAATTTTCTTCACACAATCCAATTTCAGTCTTGAAGGATCAAGAACCCTAAATCCCAATTGTGATTCATAAAATTCCCTTCTCTAAACCTTGCTCTGATACCAAAAAGTATGATGTGCCTTACAATCCAATTACAAGAACACCAAGCCAATTGAAGAATCAACTTAACCAAACCCATAAATGACGTGACACCAACAATCACATGAACCCTAAATTGTGTGAATGAAATTGATCTAATGCCAAATTATGATGAGGATCAATTGCAATTGCATAATATGTAAAGGATAACACTAAAATGAACCGAATTCTACTCAAATTGGAATTGAATCAAATCTAAAATTTGGAACCCTAATTCACGTGAACAAGAACAAAGTAATACAACCAATTACAACTAGATATGATGCACTAGATATAATTGGAAGCAACTTAAGAGGAATTAATATGACTCACAATACTCCTTAAGCCAACTCGCCACAATTTCAATTGAAATTGATAAGAGTGTATTGCGTGAAGATGGAACTCCCCTTATGGCAAAAGAAGGCAAATTTCTAAATGTTCAAAAAGTCCCCTCTAAAACCTACTTAAAAAGTATTTATATTTGCTCCAATTAGGGTAAAACAACAAAACCAAATTACAAATAAAACCAACAAGTGACTGATTTTGAATCAACAAAAGACAATTACAAATAAACCCTCAAAAGTGGCTGGTTCTTCACTTCCATGGAACAATTGTTAGACCAGTTCTTCTTTAATTTATGTAGGTTTATTAATAACCCACAAACTAAGCTTTAGCGAATTTATCCACCGTCCTGTAAAAAGCCATAAGTGTACCTACTAGAATGCACAACAAATATGATGTGTGAACCCTAGGTATATTCAACCTAGAACCTGACGTACGTTATTTGAATCAATTCCCCAATGATCATCTCAAACAAGTAGCACGTAACTAGACCCCAATCACACTTGTTGATTGAAACCTAAGTTATCAATTAAGGGTTTCCTATAGTAATTTGGTTGAGGAATTCTTAAAGGAAAGTTCTTTTGCAAAGAACAAAAGAGGATTTCGTTTTTCACGAAAAAAGTATGTAACTTTCTATTCAATCATAAGTGTCCCTTATGCCAGCCCTTACACGGCTTATATAGTGTATACATGTAACAATATAAAAACCTAAGTTTCTTAATCTAATTTGCTTCCTTATCCTCACGTGAATCAAGTAACTAATTATTTTAAATTACAAACCAAAAGCAAATACTAAAAACATAACAACAAAAAACTACAAGTCTTTTTCCTTTTCAGTTCAACACACAACATTTGTTCTAGGACTTCAATTCCTTGCATTCTTCCATGGAAATGTGAATCACATTAATAGGTGTTGGTTCTCTTTTCATGTAATTTGATTCCTTGGCTTGTAGGTCCATGACTAGTCATTGTAGGGCATCATTCATTCTCTTTGCTCTAGCTCAAGTCATTAGGCCTCCAATTCCTTACAATGGATCTTAAGTTCTTGCTTTTGTCTTCTTAGGTGCTAAATGATCCTCATCATTCCCTCATTCCTCGAAAAGATTCGTGATAAGTATAAATTAACACTTGTATTTTATATGAATTATAGTTGTTTGTGTGATAAGTTGATGTTATCTTGAAGAATTTTGATACTTAAAAGATAAATATTTCAGTTTCAGGGATGAGGACCACTATTTTGAGAGGAGATATCGACTTGGATTGAGATCGGAGAAGAATACATGAAGAAAAATGCTTTTTGGAAGGAATAGGGGAAGTACACGGATGTGTATTTCTAGAGCACGACCATGTGTTGGGCTTAAAAAAACCAATAGAAGCTTACACGGTTTGAGTACATGGTTGAAGGCACGACCGTTTATGTAAGGCTTGAAAAAAAAAAACCAATAGAAGCTTACACGGTTGAAGGCACGACCGTGTGTTGGCTTATTCACAGAAGTACATGGCTGTGTATAACCATGGGTTGAGACCGTGTATATGAAAAGTTTGGCCATTTCAGGAGATTTTTCGGTTTCCATATATATATCTCTTCGTTTTCCAGAGGGGGGAGTTCCTAACCTGAAGGAGATAGAAAGAAATGGAGAAAGAAAGAAGAGGAAGAGACCGAAGAAAGATTATCTAAGGGAAAAGCAACATCAACGGATTCATCTTTCTCTTCCGAAGGATTTATGCACGTGGGTTTTTCATTTTCATTGATTTGTAACTTGAAAACCATGAGTGGCTAATTTATTTCATACCCGTACCTTATGAACCCTAATTGTCAGGTAACATTGGATTAATTTCATAGTTAATGAATAGCGGAATTCTTTGGATTTATTCATGTTGTTCATTTAGTGTTGCTAATTTGATGTATGGCCAGCATTGAGTTTGCATTGATTTCTTAAAAGTTGATTGGAAAATCTCTTGTTTGAATAAATCGTGCGTGAATAAAGGAATTCGTATGTAATCTAGGGATAGAGAACATGAATTTTCCGTATTAGATTGAATTAGATAATTCGACCTAATTGAGGGTTCAAGAGTGTTAATGCAATTCTAATTGATTTTGATAAAAGAGGGATCTTTATTAATGCGATTAGGGTTAGGAGCTAATGAATCTGTGAAGAACATTGGCTTAGTGTTAGATACTCCGCGGTTCAGAGATAACCATTGCTCGTTAACTGATTAATAAAAAGGGTAAAGGTAAATGATAATTAGAGGAGTAGTAAGGGTAGGGTATGTTCTTAATTATTGGATTTAGTAATCAAATTATTGTTTTAGTTTTAATTGCTTTAGAATTTGTTAAGTGCTTTTAATTTAAGCAGAATCTCTTGAATTTGTGCGGTTAGATAGTTGGTTAGAGTTTTTATTGGTACTTGCTAATCCTTGAGGAAACGATACCTGAATACAATTTTATACTATTACAATCGATAGGTGCACTTGCCTTATTGATGTAACAAAGAGTCGTAAAAAAGGATTTTTAAAATTTGTGTGATTATGGTCAACACCAACTGTTTGGCACCATTGCCGGGGATCAGCGATATTAAGAAAGCTCAACGCTGACTACTTTAACCATTTATTCTTTAGTATTTGTTGTGTTACATTCACTCTTTTGTATTCCCTTGATTTTCTTTTTAGTTTATGATAAGGAGCTCTTCGTCCAAACTTCTTGCTTTTGACCTAGAGATTGAGCAGACATCCAGAAGAAGGTTGAGGAGTGCCTTTGAACAAGCTGTGGGAAATCCAGTTTTTGAAAATCAGCAATTAGGTGAAGAGGAATTGCATTCTAGTGAGGGTGAGAATTCAGTTGCAGAAATGGCTGATCAAAGTCGAACGATGGTTGATTATGCTAGACCTACATTGGATAGCACGGGATTTTGTATAGTCTGACCTATAATAAATGCCAACAATTTTGAAGTCAAAGCCTCTACAATGAACATGATCCATAATCAATGCCAGTTCAATGGTTTAGTTGATGAGGACCCTCATGCTCACATCCAAATGTTTTTAGACATCTGTAAAATAGTTAAACAGAACGGGGTGATAGATGAAGCTTTGAAGTTGTGTCTTTTTCCTTTCACATTAAGGGGAAAAGCAAGGCAGTGGTTCAGGTCCTTAGATCGAAATTCCATCACAAGTTGGGCCCAGTTGGCGGAAACATTTTTGGACTACTACTTCTCGCCTTCTAAAATAGCCAAACTGAGAAATGATATCACATCGTTTACTCAGATGGATAATGAGCCCCTTCATGAATCTTGGTTAAGATTTAAGGAATTGCTCAGGCGGTGCCCACATCATCAGATGCCCAATTGGTTACAAGTCTCTACCTTCTATAACGGGTTTGATTATCCAACGCGACAAACCATTGATGTTGTTGCTGGTGGTACATTTATTGTGAAGACTCCTGAGGAGTCTCTACAGCTGTTTGAAAACATGGCGAAGAACAACCATCAATGGAGTAATGGTAGGACATGGCAAAGAGCAGCAGGGATCTATGAAGTTAAAATGATGACCACCCTTGTAGCAAAGGTTGATGCTCTAGCCAAAAAAGTTGATGGGATGGCAATATCTAAGTCACCCCAATATTTTTCAGCTAGTCAATCAACCACATTAGTGGGTCATGATTATATGGAGCAAATTGATTATGTTAGCAATCCTGTGCGATCTCAGAACAACCCTTACAGTAACACATTTAATCCAGGCTAGTGCAATCACCCTAATTTTTCATGGAGTAATCCACCAATTCCTCGGGGTAATGCACCTGCACTTGGATTCCAAAGACCTCCTCCACCACCTTTTACTGAAAAGAAGTCCAACCTGGAGGATATGATTTCCAAGTTCATTCAAACCTCAGAGCAGCACCAGTAAGCAACAGATACTGCTTTAAGAAATCATGAGGCTTCCATTCACAATCTGGAAAACCAGGTGGGTCAGATTGCAAAAATATTATCAGAGAGACCACAAGGGTCCTTACCTGGGAACACAGAACCTAATCCAAGGGAGTAAGTGAAGGCAGTGACCCTTAGGAGTGGAAGGGAGTTGCATTTTGACACCATTGGAGTGCCAGAGGTTGTACAAGCACAAGAGGTTAAGGTTAGACAAGACAAGGTTGCTAAAGAGGAATAAGCCATTACACAGGGTAAGGAAAAGGAGCTTGATAAGGAGGAAGATCTAGGAAAGGCTAAGACATCAACAGTTCAGCCCTATAAGCCTCCAATTCCATATCTAGGCCGCTTGAAAAAAGATAAAGAGAAAGAACACTTCGGTAAGTTTTTAGATTTGTTTGAACAATTGCATATTAATATACCATTCGTGGAAGCTCTTGCGCAGATGCCTAAGCACGCAAAGTTCTTGAAGGATTTGCTATCAAACAAGAAACAGCTGGAAGAGGTTTCTACTATAGTCATTAGAGTAGAGTGTTCAGCTATTTTGCATAATAAGTTGCCTAAGAAACTCAAAGATCCGAGTAGTTTTACTATTCCATGCCTAATAGGTGAACTGCCTATGGAGAGAGCCTTGGCAGACCTTGGGGCAAGTGTAAACTTGATGCCCTATTCATTGTTTAGGAAGCTTAAACTTGGTAAGCCAAAGCCTACAAGGATGAGTTTGCAGCTGGCTGATCGCTTAGTCAAATTTCCTAGAGGAATCATAGAAGACGTCCTAGTAAAGGTAGAAAAGTTCATTTTTCTTGTTGACTTTGTTATCTTGGACATAGATGCAGATGTAGAGGTCCCATTGATCTTGTGACAACCATTCCTTGCTACTGCACGAGCAATGTAGATGTTACTAATGGGAAACTAGTTTTAAGACTGGGTGAAGATGAGTTGACTGTGACAATCCCAGCAGCTTTGAAACAATCTTTAAGCGTTGATGATTCTTACCATGCTATTGACTGTGTTGATATGTCTGTGATGAGTTCTATGCAAGAATTGTTATGCCATGACCTTTTGGAATTTAGCTTGATAGCAACTGGAGAAGAAGAGTGTGAGAACTTTGATATTCAGAATGTGATAGCTCAATTGAATGCTTGTGAGGAGGTGGTGTGTAAAAGAGGGTTTAAGAAGATAGGATCTAGTGAGGAAAGAAGGATGAAACCATCGGTTGAGGAAACCCTAGAACTTGAGTTAAAGCAACTCCCAGAATATCTGGAGTATGCCTTTCTGGAGGCTAATTCTAAACTCCCTATCATTATTGTTGCTGGTTTGACAAGGGAACAAAAGGATAGCCTATTGGGGGTCTTGAGGGAGCACAAGCGTGCTCTCGCTTGGAAGATTTCTGATATTCGGGGTATTAGTCCTTCGTTTTGCACCCATAAGATTTTGCTTGAGGATGATTTCAAACTAGTGGTGCAACCTCAGAGGAGGTTAAACCCCAATATGCGGGATGTTGTGAAGAAAGAGGTGATCAAACTCATGGATGCAAGGTTAATATATCCTATCTCTGACAGTTCTTGGGTCAGCCCTGTACAAGTGGTACCAAAGAAGGGGGGAATGACTGTGGTGCCCAATGAAAGAAACGAACTCATACCCATGAGGACTGTAACGGGATGGCAAGTGTGCATAGATTATAGAAGATTGAATGAGGCAACTCGTTAAGGATTATTTCCCTCTTCCTTTTATGGACCAAGTGCTGGAGTGATTGGCAAGACATCTATATTACTGTTTTTTAGATGGAATGTCAGGGTACTTCCAAATTCCAATTGCTCTTGAGGATCAGAAAAAGACCATGTTCACTTGTCCTTATGGTACTTTCGCATATAGGCGTATGCCTTTGGGCTATGCAATGCACCAACGACTTTCCAGCGGTGTATGCTAGCCATGTTTGAGGACTTAGTGGAAGACATCATAGAGGTGTTTATGGACAATTTCTCCGTATTCAGAGATTCTTTTGATGATTGTCTCACTAATTTAGAAAGATTTTTTATTCGAGTGAAGAGACAAATCTGGTGTTAAGTTGGGAGAAATGTCACTTCATGGGGAAGGAGGGCATCGTTATAGGGCATAAAAGCTCTCATAGAGGAATCGAAGTGGATAGTGCAAAGGTGGACACAATTGCAAAACTTCTACCACCTTCTTTGGTCAGAGCCATTCGGAGTTTCCTTAGGCATGCCGGCTTCTATAGAAGGTTCATTAAAGATTTCTCTAAAATAGCTTATCTTCTAACACGACTATTAGAAAAGGACATGTTTTATGAATTCACCAATGAATGCCTTCAAGCATTTAATACACTTAAAGAAAAGTTAACCCAAGCACCTATCATGGTGGCTCCTGATTGGGATCTTCCTTTCGAATTAATGTGTGATGCAAGTGATTTCGCTATTGGAGCGGTTTTGGGACAAAGGAGGGATAAGCATTTTCAGCCTATTTACTATTCTAGTAAGACCCTCATAGGTGCCCAAAAGAACTACACTACGACCGAAAAGGAACTTCTTACTATAATTTTTGCTTTTGACAAATTTCGCTCTTATTTAATTTTGTCTAGGGTAATTGTTTACACTGACCATTCAACTCTCAAGTACTTATTATCCAAGACAGATGCAAAATCGTGACTCATTCGTTGGATCTTGCTTCTACAAGAATTCGATTTGGAGATTCGGGACAAAAAGGGAGTTGAGAACCTAGCTGCTAATCATCTATCTCGATTGGAGAACCCGAAATTGGAGAAATTGAATGAAGAGGATATTGATGATACTTTTCTAGAGGAAGGACTCTATCAAATTAACAAGGTAAGTAACACCTCTAAACCTTGGTTTGCTAATTTTGCAAATTACCTTGTCTGTAAAGTACTCCCTAGTGACAAAAATTCTTAGCAAAAAAAGCATTTCTTTGCTGAGTTAAAGCACTATTTTTGGGAGGAACCATTTTTGTTCCATGTCTGTGCAGATCTAGTGATTAGAGGATGTGTATCCAAGGAAGAAGGGCAGGAGATTTTAAAGCACTATCACACCGGGCCAACTGGCGGTCATTATAGTGTGAATTAGACAGCCTACAAGATTTTGGAATTAGGATTTTATTGGCCAACTATATTCAAGGATTCCTTCAACTTTGTGAAGAGTTGTGACAGATGCTAACGAGTGGGGAGTATGTCAAAACATGATGAAATGCCCCAAAATTTCATATTGGAGTGTGAGATCTTTAACGTGTGGGGGATTGATTTCATGAGACCCTTCCCCAATTCTTTCAGGAACAAGTATATACTTGTGGCAGTGGATTATGTGTCTAAATGGGTAGAGGCCTAAGCTTTGCCCACCAATGACGCCAGAGTAGTGGTGAAGTTCTTGAAGACACTTTTCTCTAGGTTTGGAGCATCACGGGCTTTAATTAGTGATAGGGGAACACATTTTTGTAATGTGCAATTGGAGAAAGTGCTAAAGCGATATAAGGTCACCCATAGATTAGCAACCCCCTATCACCCTCAAAAAGTAGAAGTTTCAAACTGTGAATTGAAAAGGATTCTAGAAAAGACAGTGGAGCACCATTGAAGGGATTGGTCGGAAAAATTGGATGATGCGTTGTGGGCCTATAGGACAGCCTTCAAAACTCTCTTAGGCACCACTCCATATCGACTAGTTTTTGGGAAAGCTTGCCACTTACCAGTAGAGCTAGAGCATAAAGCTTTTTGGGCTTTGCGTACTCTTAACATGGATTTAGAGGCCGCTGGTAGGAAGAAGAAGTTTCAGCTGAACAAACTTGATGAATGGCGTACAATAGCTTACGACAACATGTGAGTTTATAAGGAGAAGATAAAGAGGTATCATGATATGTGGATTCATCATCCAAAACAATTCTGTGAGGGAGATCATGTTCTCTTATTTAATTCGCGACTGAAACTTTTCTAAGCAAGTTGAGATCGAAGTGGTCTGAGCCATTTAAAGTGGTAAAAGTTTCTCCTCATGGAGCGTTAGAATTGGAACACCCAAGTGGACATACCTTCAAGGTAAATGGGCAATGATTGAAGCTATATTTTGAGACTCAAGGGGAAAAAAGGGCCAAGAGGAGTTTAAACTCCACCCTCTTGTGAATTAATCAAGTGCAATCTCATTCTGTCGAGCAAACGACGTTAACCAAAAGTGCTTAATGGGAGGCAACCCATGCATTTCTTTAGGTAAGTTTTTCTTTCTTTAATCCATTCAATTATTCTCTATTATTTTTGGCATTAACTTAGCAGGAAATTCCATCTTTTGCAGATCTAATGCATGAAGGGAAAGTGAGGTAAGCAAAAAGGAGGATCCATTTCAAGCGGTAAATTTTTGAACGGTAGAGGGAAGCGTTTCTGCGAAAGACACGCCCGTGCATGTTACAACACACGGGTTAGGGATGCTACATGTTTGGTGAACTTTTCAAGGATTCATGGTCAGTGCGTATGAATGTTAATGATTTGAGTCACTTTTGAAAAGTAGATGTTGGAAGCGCAATTCTGATTTTGATCCAAGGGAGTCCTGTTCTCTTTCACCTTTATTTCCATTTTCCTTCCTTATTGTGTAGTTCAATGTAGACATTGGGGACAATGTCTAACTCTAAGTGTAGGGGAGGGATCTGAGTAAAGGAAGTTATATGAAATATAAGTGTTAATGAATCAAAATTCAAAAGCTTCCCCACTTAAGATGTATTTAATGAATTACTAACAATCAAGAATTGCTGAGATTCCGTTATATTACTTACTGTGCTGAAAATTCTTGGGAATTTTGCAAATGTTTACTCTCTTATCTTGTTTTATAAATACTTTGCTAGAATTACAAGTTGAAATCCAAGTGAAGAATTACTTGTTGTTTAAGTAGTTATTTCGAGAATTGAGAGTGAACTAAGATCTCTAATAGGTTTAGTATGCTCTTTCATTTGCTATTAATGTGAGTTATGCAATTCTAAGTAAAGGAGTAGAGGATACTTGTAACTTGGCGATTCCTTCGCAATTATTGGAACTGAGAACTTTGGGAGTAATTATCTTGAATTAAAAAAAAAAAAGTTCAGAAGTGGGCCTCATTGACTCGAGTAATTAAGCCTGAGGGGTGCCCTCTTAAGGGAATAACATCTATTGACTTAGGTAATGAACTCAGGATCAATGGTTGAAAGCTCGCTACAAGGGTCGTGAGAAAAGTCCAAGAAAACTGAAATTAATTGAGCTATAATTGAAATTAATTAATTGAGATGGTAGAGGTTCGAAGGAGTATCTTAAAACCTAGTAGCCTAAGATCGTCTGGTCTGGGACTTACTGACCAAGGAAACCATTTCAGTTGAAAAGTTAAAGAAAATAGATAGTTGACTTGACTCGAACAAGTAAATCTGAAGGACGCCTTCTATGCTAAGGGGATAACGTCTGTTAACTTGAGTGCTAAGCTCGGGATTATCGATTGAAAATTCATTACATGAGTCGGTTCACTAAGTTAAGTACTTAATGGAAAATCTCCCAATTAAAGGACTAAAGGAAAGAAAAATCCATGAGATAAGTAGATACAACATGTCTTTACTCTTTATTGCATTGCTTATAGGAGTAGTTAAGAGGGAAGTATACTTTACACTACTAGCATTGATCTATGTTCGATTTCACTTTTGGGAATTTGTGTTTAAATGATGAGAGTATAAGTTTAAGTCACTTGGATTAGCCTTGAGAATTCTGGTATTTGTATCTTGTAAACAACTAATGGTGGTATTGAGTAGAGATTGCATATTATGGGGGTAAACTATAAGAATCAATGATGCAAAAAGAAATTCTTGATTGATTGCTAAGTTAATGAAAATCATGTCCTTGTTTTTTCTTTGGCTTTATTACTTGAGGATAAGCAAAAGCTTAAGTGTGGGGGAGTTTGATAAGTATAAATCAACACTTGTATTTTAGATTAATTCTAGTTGTTTGTGTGATAAGTTGATGTTATCTTGAAGAATTTTGATACTTAAAAGATAAATATTTCAGTTTCAGGGATGAGGACCACTATTTTGAGAGGAGATATCGACTTGGATTGAGATCGAAGAAGAATACACGAAGAAAAATGCTGTTTGGAAGGAATAGGGGAAGTACATGGATGTGTATTTCCAGAGCACAGTCGTGTGTTGGTCTTAAAAAAACCAACAGAAGCTTACACGGTTTTAGTACAAGGTTAAAGGCATGACCATGTATGTAGGGCTTGAAAAAAAAAAAAAACCAATAGAAGCTTACACGGTTTGAGTACACGGTGCCGTGTGTTGGCTTATTCACAAAAGTACACAGCTGTGTATAACCATAGGTCGAGACCATGTATATGGAAACGTTTGGCCGTTTCAGGAGATTTTTCAGTTTCCATATGTATATCTCTTCGTTTTCTAGAGGGGGGAGATCCTGACCTGAAGGAGATAGAAAGAAACGAAAAAAGAAAGAAGAGGAAGAGACCAGGGAAAGATTATCTAAGGGAAAAGCAACATCAATGAATTTATCTTTCTCTTCCGAAGGATTTATGCACACGGGTTTTTCATTTTCATTGATTTGTAACTTGAAAACCATGAGTGGCTAATTTATTTCATACCCAAACCTTATGGGTATAGGGGATAAATACTATGATGAGATTGAATGTGATATTCTTCTAATGTGTACATCCCATATATTACTTGGTAGGCCACAGTTATATAATAGGAGGGTCTTACATGATGGCTATAAAAATACATATGTATTCCAGAAAGAGGGTAAACGTATCATTCTGAATCCGATGTCACCTTTAGAGGTCCAAAAGGTTCAGCAATAGATCAGTAGGCCATCAGAGATTCCTGAGGATCATAACCACATGAACCAACCTTTAGAGAACCAAATTGTGCAGAAGTAGATATACCAACCTTCAAAGGTTCCTGAGGTTCCTAATTACATGAGCCAACTTACAGAGGACAAAACTAATCAAACACAAATGTGCCAACCTTCATAGGTTCTCGAGGGTCATAGTTAGATGAGCCAACCTCCAGAGGACAAAACTGTTCAAAGGTAGTTGTGTCTACCTTTAGAGGTTCCAAGGCTCATGAGTAGTTGAGTAACCCATTAAAGAGCCAAGAGGGTCAAAGATATACGAGTGAATCAGGAATGGAGGCAACAATATCAGTGGAATGGTTTGAGATAAAGGAGGTCTTAGTAGATGATGGACCATTATATGTGTTGTAGATGAGGTATACCCTAGAAATGGAGGAGAGAAAGCAATCACCCCCTATAGCATTTCAGATACTGGGATTCTGCAGTGATACTTCTTCAGATAACTTGCTAGGAGGATATATAGCCTCTACTACATTTGATCTGTCAGATGTGAGGACAAATCTTTTTGAGGCCCGAGGAGATGATAGGAATCAAAATCCTACAAGACCTATCATTAAGATAAAGCTAAAGGATTTCAAATCTTGGTGATGAGGGTCTTCTTCGAACAAACTAAGCCCGGAATTATTTGTATACTAACCTCTTTTCTATTACTTATGTGTTGTGTATTCTAGCAGGCATACTTGTTGGGTTTTACAGGGCGATGGACAAACTCACTAAGACTCAGCTTGTGGGTTATTCATAGACTGACTTAAACGAAGATGAGCTGGACCAATGAATTCAATTGAAGAACTGGCTCGTTGAAGACATTTTTGTACTTGTTATTTTTCTTTGAACCTATTACTTTGTAATCATTTTGGGACATTTTTATTTGGTTATAATTGTTGAATTAGATCGGCCACACTAGTGTCATAGACGTAAATTTTTAAACATTTTAACCTTAATTGGAGCAAGTATAAATACTTACTAAAGTAGGGTTTGAGGAGCTTTTTGAAACCATATTTTTCAGATTGAAAAAAAAAATGTGAGGAACACCTCCTTACACATACTCTTATCATTTCTTGAGTGAAGTGTGGTGAGTGGGGATTTGATCCTTGTTATGTATAGTATCAATAATGTCAAATCCATCCTAATTCCCTACTAGTGAGTCATATCTAGTGAGGAATTAGTTTATCTTTTTATTGTAATTTTCATGCAATTTTTAGGGATGGATTCAATTTGATTTCATATCCTTTTGATTGTGTTTAGTGTAATCCATTTTGGAAATTGCAAATTGAGCATTGTAATTCTAATTGTTACTTGTGTGATTATCATTAGACATTTAGGGGTTTGGAGTTTGTTAATTTCACGCCATTTGTAGATTTGTTGATTGGAATTGCTTCTATTTTTTATTTGAATGTGCTTTAGCCAATTAAGCACATCATCTTTTTGGTATCAAAGTAAGTTGTTCATACAATTAGGGTTCATTTGGAAATTGTTCTTCACGCCATTTTTGGGATTTGTTAAAGTGGTTCTTCAATTGGTTTCATGTTCTTGAATTTGTACATCGATTGTTATGAAAAATTTTATGATTATTGAAAGTTATATTTTTTTTAATAGAAACCTGATAATTTTTTAAGATGTTAATTAATAAAATCTAACATAAGTTTTTTAAGGAAATGGGCCCCTCCTAATTTGGAGGCACCTTTGAAATATTCCATATTAAAAGTCAAGACTTATATACCATGATTTTAAAGTTCTTGAGTTAGTTTCTATAATTGTCTCCTAAGTGTGAGCGCTTAAAAGTTTGGATGGCAAAGCACAAAAAGTTCAAATTATATTATACAGTATAGTTATTATTTGACACTTCCATTATGTTTAGTGCTAATCAAAGGGATTCTTTTCAATGCTTTCTTAGCCAATAATTTCATCCTATCGACTTGAACCCATAATTCAATCTTTTCGTTTCTCTTTCTCGGCCAATAATTTCTTCCTATCGACTTGGACCAAATAGTAGTTAATTTGTTTGATTTCAAGGAAATGAGAAGTGAAGTGACTTCAATTTGTAGATTTTATTATTAACATAAAAGAATGTCACATTTTAGTTAGTGATGGTGAATTAAGTTAAATAGTTACAACTACTTCAATGATAATAGTGAAGAGTTGGATCAATATGCAAAATTCAACATCGTTTTCCAGAAGGCTCTAATATGCAAAAGCAATTAGGCCTGCTTTCGCTATTGTTTTTCTAGCATGTTACAACTTGATAAATGTGAATTTTACATGCTTTGACCTATCTTATTTCATGCATGTTTTTGTATTGAATTTGTAGGAAAATTATTTAGATCAAGAGAAAAAAGGATTGTGAAACAAGGCCAAATTATACCAAAAACCATCCTTTAGAAACCAAGAAAGAGGCTAACTTGCAAGACTAAAATCTAAGTTATGTTTTTTCAAGACTCAAATCAAACCTAAACAAAGTTAAAATAGTCTAAATTTCACAAGAAGATAGTACTCACTAAAAGAAACAATGATATGGTGGCCTCATAATCTAACCCAATTGAAATAAAGTTGGATCGACCTATAGTGCATCCTTTCTTCAATTTCTGTGAAATGTTGGTTAACCAACATATTGAACCAATTTTCAAACTAATCACTAAGAATTGATAGTATGTTAATTTTCTAGAACCAATGAAGTTGGATCCAAATTCACTCATTTTAATGGTGAACAACTTCTTAAAAGTGATCTTGTTGATGTTCAAATCTCATCAAATCAACTAATAATACATCAAAAAATTAAATAGAAGCATTATTTTTTTTTCATTCCTTTGAAATTGTTAATTGGCAAAACGATGATAAGCCAAAAGAAATTGGAAGAACCTAACCTTAAATCACTTTGAAAGGTGAAAAAAGAATAAAATGTTTCAGTTAAGAGCTAGTTTACCATCACCAATGATGCCTCCTGATGTGCCTTGGATCTAAATGCAAGAACACAAAGTCAATTGAAAAATCAACCCAACCAAGTCCACAAAAAATGACATGATACCAATAATCATGTTAACCCTAATTACGTGAATCAAGTTGCTATAATGCCAAATTATGATGAGGATCACTTGCAATTGTAAGATATATAAAGGATAACATAACAATAAAACAAATTCCAATCAAATTAGGCATGAACCAAATCTAAAAAATTTGAACCCTAAATCACGTGAACAAGAACAAAGAAAAACAACCAATTACAACTAGATATGATACACTAGAAATAATTAGAAGCAACTTAAGAAGTATTGATATGACACATAATAATCCTTAAGCCAACTCGCCACAATTCCAATTGAAATTGATAAGAGTGTATTTACGTGAAGATGGAACTCCCTCACGACAAGAAAAGACAGCTTTTCTAATTGTTCAAAAGTCCTCTCTAAAACCTATTTAGCAAGTATTTATACTTGCTCCAATTAGGGTAAAAACACGAAAACCAAATTACAAATAAAACCAACAAATGACCGGTTCTTAAGCAACAAAAGACAATTACAAAATAAATCTTTAAAATGGTCAGTTCTTCACTTCTACGGAATACGTATGGATCGGTTGATGTAAGTCCATAAATGACCCACAAGTGATCCTTAGTGAATTTTATTCACCATCTAGTAAAAAGCCGATAAATTTACCTACTACAATGCAAAGAAAAATTATTATTAGATAAATAAGACAACATGTGGATATCTGGGCTCATGTATCCCATTTGGTTTCCCTACTGCTAGAACCATAGGTTTCACTCCCATCATCTGCTTAGGCCTCTGAAAGATTTGCCCTCAAATCTAAGGGGTCTTCTCTTAAACTAACACCCAATGTTTGTGTTTGCTTGTTAACTTAAGGTCTTGAGAAGCCATTGGTTTTACTAATCTATTCCTAAAATGAGCAAACTTAAAATGAAGACATGGGAGTCAAGATAACCTATGTACCATCTTTCTGAAACATGTAAGTGTTTCTAAACCCGTCATGTAGTACCTTCCTGTCAAACAACCAAAGTCTACCTAGCAATATATGAAAGGCGCACATAGGAAGCACATCATAAATAATCTCATCACTATATCTATCTCCTATACTGAATGGCACCTTTGTCCTCTATGTAACATGCAAACTACCTCGGTCATCCAAGCAATGCAATTTATAAGGGTGGGGATGTGGACTAGTGGATAGTTGTAAGTTATTTACTAACGCAGTAGATACAACATTAGTGCAATTACCACCATCAATGAAAAGAACACACAAGTTACCTCAAATCCGACAAGGTGTGTGGAACAGGTTCTCCCGCTGTATGTCCCTGACATCAGGAGATATGGTCACAACCTTACATAACACATTAATAGGTAAGTATTTATCATCCCCCTTATCCTCGGGTGTCTCAGCATTCTAATCATCATAATATTCCTATGGAGCTATGGATAAATCTGTAAGCTCGATAACTTCTTCCTGATCATCTTCATTGTTTCCCTCCATAATAGTCATCACCCTTTTATTGGGACACTACACAACCATATGTCCAAAACCTATGCATTTAATTTAGCGCATTTTCCCATTGGTTGACCTTGGTACTATCTGCCTGAAATCAAATATAATCACCTCTTTACCTTTCCTAGAAACATTCTTCTCCTTATCAGTGTTAGAGATATTTTTGTCCACAGCCTTAGCATGTTCCCCTATTCCTTTTTGTCCACCCATCTAGCCATCTACTACAAGAGGTTTAGCAGAAATTCCATACTTGTTACTAGCGACTCGGAAAGGGTTGGATTGCCTCTACCTCTCCACTTTCAAGGCTAACTATATAGCTTCATCAAGTGTATTATATCTCTATAACTCTACAATGCAAGCAATCTCATATTTCAACCCAGACACAAATCGTGCTAGGGTTTGCTCAGGAGGCTCAATTGATCCACATCAGATCATTAGTGTCACAAACTCCTATACATAATCATCAACTATTTTACCTCCTTGCCTCAGTGTTTGGAGACGTATAAACAATTCCTGCCTGTAATGATCAGGTATGAACCTTTTCCTTAATACCCATATTTATTTTAGCCTCTCCATCCCTTCGTCTGCTAATCACAAGATTTTTCCACCATAAGGTGGCATAACCTATGAATTCTATAGCCGTAAGACGAACCCTAATGTTATCATCAATTTCATAACACTCAAACAGACCCTCAACCTTATCATCCCAATCTAAGTAATCATCTGCTGAACCCCTACCATCGAATGAAGGCATCTGCAATTTCACATACTCCAATCCCTAAGGTGGTTTGAAATCCCTATTTGGGTAAGGGTTATTCCTAAAATTATCATCTCTTTCCTCCCTAAGAGCATGATAATCTCCTTCCATTCTTCTGCCCATATTACCTCCAACTGCTCCTTCCCTATGAACATTATGAGGAACTACCCTAATTGATGGTGCTTGAGGATTTGCCATTAGTAGTTGTGGCATCATCATCCAATCTATCTTTGTTGCTAATGTAGCAACAATGGTGGTGAGGTCCTGCAACTTCTCCTCTAATGTTCTTCCACCTACAGTTCAATGACCTTGACCGCCACCAACTTGGCTATTGGCTTCATTGCCAATTCCCCCATTCACACTATCATTTGACATGGTTTGAAATTTTCTTTCCTTTTTTTTTTTTTATTCACTCACAATCACCACTTCACAACAACAACTATCACAATACTACACCACGATGCGCTTACACACTCACGGTGTAACACATACTTCCATGCCTTAATTTACAATTAATACAATCACGGTGCAATACACTTCAACCACACACTCACTTGGCTAACATACATAACTCAACCACGGTGCAAGCTTCAATCACAACACACACTTATACTCCTAATTCACGGTAACAAACAACAAATGAAGAGCAAATTTGAGAAATTGTTTGCTTTTGAATTCAAATTAATGTTTGCTTTTGAATTCAAATTGTTTTCAAATCCTCCACGGTAAGAAGAGAAAATCTGAAAAATGCATTCCCAATTTCGAAATTTTGCAAGGAAATAATAAGGCAATAATCAACACTACTTTAAATGATCGAATTCAAATTCAAAGAACTTCTCCTTTCTTCCACTCACAACCCAATCACGGCAAGGATGCAAGCTGATTTCTACACTTCAAAATACATCAATTAGAGATCACGCAAGCAATTTAAGGAAAAATTCAACACAAGACATCAAATTTCTCTTCATACAATTCAATTTTGGCATGAAGGATCAAGAACCCTAAATCCCAATTGTGAATCACGAAAATTTCCCTTCTCTAAACCTTGCTTTGATACCAAAAATATGACGTGCCTTGGATCCAAATGCAAGAACACAAAGCCAATTGAAAAATCAACCTAACCAAGTCCACAAAAAATGGCATGATACCAATAGTCACATTAACCCTAATTGCGTGAATCAAGTTGCTATAATGCCAAATTATAATGAGGATCACTTGCAATTGTAAGATATATAAAGGATAACATAACAATGAAACGAATTCCAATCAAATTAAGCATGAACTAAATCTGAAAAAGTGGAACCTTAAATCACATGAACAAGAACAAAGAAAAACAACCAATTACAACTAGATATGACACACTAGAAATAATTGGAAGCAACTTAAGAAATATTGATATGACTCACAATAATCCTTAAGCCAACTCGCCACAATTTCAATTGAAATTGATAAGAGTGTATTTGCATGAAGATGGAGCTCCTTCACAGCAAGAAAAGGTAGCTTTTCTAATTGTTCAAAAGTCCTCTCTAAAACCTATTTAGCAAGTATTTATACTTCTCCAATTAGGGTAAAAACCACAAAAACCAAATTACAAATAAACCCAACAAATGACTGGTTCTTAAGCAACAAAAGACAATTATAAAATAAATCTTCAAAATGGTCGGTTCTTCACTTCCATGGAACACGTGTAGACCGGTTGATGTAAGTCCATGAATGACCCACAAGTGATCCTTAGTGAATTTTATTCGCTATCCTGTAAAAAGCCGATAAATTTACCTGCTATAATGCAAAAACAAATTATTATTAGATAAATAAGACAACATGTGGAAATCTAAGCTTATGTATCCCATTTGGTTTCCCTAGTACTAGAGCCATAGTTTGATTCCCATCACCTCCTCTTGCCATTACACTTTTGATATTTCAACCAACACCAATAAGAAACCCCTCATAAGATTTAATAAGTTAAAATATAAACCACTATCTACTCACTTTCTCTTTGGAAGATAGTTCAAACCATTCATTTCTTAAGATATTTTGCATATCCAATTGAAATTTCTTTGATAATCTTTTTCGAAAATTTGATATTATATAGAAAAAAATATATAGTTTAGGTTAAAAAAAAAATAATTACCAAAATTGGATATCTAACATCATAAATAATATAATAAAGAGATGAACAATAGAATTACTAGGATTGGTGTTTGTGATTGTGCCATTAATCTATCTCGCATTTGAATAACTTTACTCATTAGTTGGTTTAGGTTTTTAATAATTTTAAACTATAAAATTTTGATTCTCTCAAATTGAAAATTATTTGAGTTGACCAATTACTCCTTCCTATTTTTAGATAGGGTGAAAGATTGATTAAACATTTGAAGTACCTAAAGTCTAGTAGAATTATATTGCATATGTCTACATCAATCTATAATTCATATTAGATTATCATGGAATCAATTAAATAAGTTTCTTTATGTGTAAACCTAAGATAAATGTATTCCAATCTAGTCAAAACACATGCTTGGTGATAAAAAATCAACAACTCAACCATTGAAAAATACAATAGAAAAATGTCATAACATATCAATTTAAAACTCCACTTGTAATAACTTATTCATAATTTTAATGAAGCACGCAAGAAATAGGAGGAAAAACAACATCCATATAAAGAAAATAGAAAGGAAGTAGAATAACCATGTCTTGGAGTTTTCATTGCCAAATCTAAGTATAAATGAAATATTCAATCCTTCATCATCATAGTAATTAGTAAATAGGTGAGAAAAATATAATTTCTTTTTGCATCTTTACAAACAAAAAAAAAAAAGGAAGAATAATAATCAATGACACATTTACTTAAAAAAAATCCTTTTGTAGCAAATATTTTGTTAAGCAAAATTGAAAAACTTAATATAATGGGCAAAAAAGAATTAGTAAAAACTTAATCTCTATTCGAGATATATGTAAGATATATGTATAAGAATTGTGGGATGGAGGGATGAACAATGGGAATTGTGTAAGTGCATGTTGGATTTGCAATCTACTGCTTTGATCTACTTGGCTACATTTGTCTCTTACTATAATATAATTAGTGTCATCTGCTATTTATTTCAATAGAGTATTAAAAATAATAATGATTTTTATTAAAAAAAGATTCAAATTAATGTTTTCTTATTGTATTGTAATGATTTATTGTTATTGTATTGAATTTTTCCAATTTTAAATCTTTCTAGTCCTTCTCTAGAAATATTTTCCCATATCCAAATGTTTTGTGAAAAACCATCAAGTAAATGTTTTATTTAAGGACAATGAAAATAACTAGCTATACATGTTGAAAATAACCCAGAAGTTTACAACAGTAAAACTCTTCACATTTTCGATTTTCTTTTTCTTTTTTTACATATTTTCTTTCTTATTCAAAAGTTTTTTTATTACTAGTATCTTTTCATTAACAGTACCAGCAAAAATATCTGAAGAATGAACTCCCCTAACGTAAAAAGTGAACTACAGCAACTTCTTGGCCCCCAAAGCTTTAAATTGCATGGAACTCTTTTCCTAAGATGGTGGCCCACACTTTTAGTTTTTGTAATCCATGAATGTTTCGATTTCAAGCCCAACATTTGCAATTGTAGTTGGACGTGTGTGTATCTTTTTGTCTTCGCTGGATGTCGGCTAATTAATTTCTTGGTCCCTTGTAACTCGATTTTATTTTATTTTTTTTATTCCAAATGGTCCTTGGTCTTAGAAATAACTTTTATGTATATTATCTGAATATGCACATTTTATTTATGAAAAGCACAAAAATACATAAATGAGAATAGTATAAAATCAAGGGTTAAAATATGTAAATATCAAATAAGCTATTAAAACCCTATTTTTAAAGTTTTTTTCTTCAAATTTTATACATTAAATTCATTAATTATGCATTTTATATTTTTTAATCAATTTTCACAATAAAATTACATTAAAAAAAGCAAGAGTATAGTATTTAAATTGCAAACAATATGTAATTTTTCACATTATCAAAGATATTGGAAATTTTTATTAATTAAGGTTGCTCATAAAAAATGCCTATGTACCCTTAGAAAGCCAAGCCTTTCATAGTTTACTTTTCATTTATTTCTTGTTGTTTAATCCATCAAAACGTTTTTACATTTTCACAAAAATACTTTTCTTTCCTCTACATTAAACTTAATTTCCATAATTATCAATTTTCAAAAAACTCAACTTTTATAATTTTAAATTTTTAACACCCTAATTTCAACAAAATTTACTCTCTTTTTTTTATCCCTAAAAAAGTTCTAATTTGCAATTTTGAACAACTACTTTGGGAGTGTTAATTAGTGAAACAACAATAAATGAAACAAAATTGGAAAAATCAAAACCTGAATCACTTTAAAATGTAAAAAAGAATAAAATATTTCGATTAAGAGCCAATTTACTATCCTCGATGGTGTCTCCTCCATCCATTACACTTTTGATATTTCAATCAATCCTAATAACTAATCCCTTATAAGATTTAATAAGTTAAAAAATGAATGACTATGTACTCGGTTGCCATTGGGTGTTGCATTTATCAATTTCTTGGTAGAAGATTTTTCTAATTGTTCATTTGTTAAGATATTTTACATATCCAATTGACATTTGTTTGATAAACGTTTCCACTACTATGATATTGTATGGGGAAAAAAAAATTTTAGGTTGTAATAAAAGAAATAATTATCGAATTGGATGTCCAACACCTTGAATAATATAGTCGAGAACCGAATAGTTGGATAATTTGGACTAGTGCTAGCAATGATGCCAATAATTTACACCACATTTGAATAACTTTACTAGTCAATAGATTTAATTTTTTAATAATTTTTAACTATAAAATTTCTATTCTCTCAAATTGAAAATCACTCAAATTAACTAATTACTCCTTCCCATTTCAAGATAAGGTAAAGGACTGATTAAATATTTTAAGTACCTAATCCCTAACAAAATTGTAGTGCATATGTCTATCTATAATCCATATTAGATTATCATCAAATCAATTAAACAAGCTTCTTTAAGCATAAACCTAATATAAATGCAATCCAGTCTAGTCAAAACACATGCTTAGTGATTGAAATCAACAACTCAACCATTCAAAAACACGGTAGAAAAATATCATAACCTACCAATTTAATACTCCAATTGTAATATGTAATCCATAATTGCTTGAGTATATGCATTTCATTGTGTATTTAGTAGGCAACACCTTCACTTAGCCACAATTATGCCAAAATATTGTAATTAGAGTTGGTGTGACCTCCTATGAATCATTGAGCTTATAATACCATGAGGCTACTTAGATTTTCATGATCTAAAGAGTCTCTAGAGTCATCTCATGCATTAGAACATAGCTCTCATTTGCTAGTGATGATGTGGTTATCCCTTTTGATGGAGTATTTTATCACTCTTAAGCAGTGATAGTGACATTTCCTTCGTAGGATCAAGAATTCTCTTTCATTAATCAAAGTGATATTTTCCATTACTTAACTACTTGGCATAAACTTCTAGAGTTTTGGTGCTAGAGGTATATATTAAGGAATCATCCTAGTTTGAAGTACGATAATTAGGTACAAGGAAAGTTCTTGAGCTTAAGGCATGGGAGATTAGATGTTAAGGTATTGCTTGAGCTTAGGGCATAGAAGTTGAAGATGCTAAGGCATTGCTTAGGCTTAAGGCATGAAAGTCCAAGATGTTGGGGCATTAGTTAGGTTTAAGGTGTGGAAGTTGGAGATGCTAAGGGATTACTTAGGTATAAGGCTTAAGGCATGGAAACCAGTGATGCAAGGGCATTGCTTGGGCTTAAGGTGTAAAAGTTAGTGATATTAGGGCCTCCCTAAGCTTAAAGCGTAAAGTTGGTAATGTCAAAGCCTTGCCTAAGCTTAAGGCATAGAAGTTGGAGTTGCTAAGGCCTTGATATGATTCCAAGAGCTAAGATACGAGCACCAAAGAAGATAAAGTCAATCCGAGCTCTAGGTAATAGTATAGGGTCTAAAAAAAGAGGACATAAGCGTCGGGAGGACCCAAGGCAAAGTTTGGCCAGCTTTAAGCTGACCTTCAATAAAGGCCAGCTGAGTTAGCTTCAAGGCTGCCGGCCTTAGAGCCGACCTAAATGAAGGCCGTCGGCCTTGGTGCCAGCCTAAATAAAGGCTGCCGGCCTTGAATGGTTTCGCACAATTTTTTTTAGGATGATATAAATAGGCGTCCTTAGGGTTTTTCGAGGGAGAATGTTATTTTTGCTGAATAGATAAACACTTTGAGTGTGTGTGAATCCTCTTTGGAGATTCTTGAATATTGAGAATTGATTTTCACTTTATTCTTATTGTTCTTATCAAATTCTTGGTTCCTATAGAATTTGTGGCGAGCATTGTTATTGAATTCTTGGAATTCTTTAACCTTAGTGATTGATTTATAGAATGTGGTCCCTATCATTTTATTATTTGATTGCGAATTAGTTTAATTTTATCAATCTTGGCATCTATAGATTGGTAATTTTATCCATATCCTTATTTTGTTCGTTAGTACCAAAATCCAGAAAACCCTAAAAATTTGTAACATTTGATTGTTATTGACGATTTGATTTGTGGAAAGGAATTCGATTTCAAATCCGCATCATTAAGTATCAAAGCTAAGGTTGAATTCGTAAGAATTCAGAGTTAGAAGGATTCGTAAGGAGCGAAGGTTTGATTCGTAAGGATTCAGAGTGGTGGATTCGATCAGAACGTGGGTTAATTCGATAAGGTTGTTGAATCTCAACTCAATTGTAGTTTTAATTCATTACTGTTGTTGGTTGGGAAATTTGGGAATTTATTTTGTGAATTGTATTGCTGTGAATTGGTGATTGGGCTGTAGTTGAGAAATTGGGGTTTTTGCTTAATTCAGTTGTTGGGTGTTGAATTGCTGTGAATTGGTGTTTAGGGCTGTTGTTGAGAATTGGGTTTTGGGTGAATTTCTATTGCTGAATTTTGAAGGGTAGAGATGTCGTCACAGGGAAGTGTTCAAAACAACAACAATGGAAATGATGTTGATAATGGGGGTGAGGTTGTGACTAGGGCTGAGTTCAATCAAATCCAAGAAAATCTTGGATTGATTATAGAGAGATTGGAGGTTAGGGATAGAAGAAGCCATAGTGGTGTAGGAATTAAGAGGAGACATTCTAGTGGTGAATCTGATGCTGGTAGTGAAAGGAGTGGGAGAGGAAATAATGATGACAGGCGTAAGGGGATTGAAAACATAAAGCTGAAAATTCACCTTTCACTGGTAGTAGTAAACCAGAGGAATTCCTAAACTGGGTGCCATGGGTTGAGAAGGTGTTTGACTGCTATGAGTGGGATGAGCGGATGAAAGTGAAGATGGCATCTTTAGCATTCTCTGAATATGCTAGTTTGTGGTAGGATAAATTACAAGCTGAGAGACGTACTGTGGATGAGGAGAAAGTGCGTTCATGGGCTTTGATGAAAAGGTTGATGAGATGCAGATTTGTGCCAGATTACTATAAACAAGAGATGCTGATGGAGTTGCAATCCTTGAGGTAGGGTAAGAGAAGCATAGAAGAGTATGTGAAGGAGTTTAAGACACTAATGGCAAGGTGTGATATTAGGGAATCATAAGATGAATCTATAGCTCGTTTCATCAATGGGCTGAGATGGACATTGCCAATGTATTGGAACTCCAACATTATCAGACTCTTAAGGATGTGATTAAATTAACCAATCAGGTTGAGCGGCATCAGCGTAGGCGGGATCAGAAATGGCGGGATCAGAAATCATATCAACACCATAAGTCAGATGATGGTGAGAGGGAGAAGGAAAGGAAGGAAAAGGGAAAGGCAGTCGCTAGTGAGGCTGTTAACCAAACACAACAAAAGAGGAGTAGGGATATCAAATGTTTTAAGTGTTTAGGACTTCGCCATATTGCTTCTCAATGTCCTAATAAAAGGGTTATGGTCTTAAAGGCAGACAAAGTGGAGAGTGAGGAAGAAGAACAGAAGAGTACTGAGGCAAAAGAGGAAGATGAAGACACTATAGCAAATCCAGTATAGGGAGACATGCTAATGGTTAAGCAAGATGAAGCTGTTCCTAATCAGAGAGCCAATTTATTTCATATCCAAGGCATGGTGTAAGGGAAGACTTGTTTGATTGTGGTTGACACAGGCAGTTGCACTAATGTTGCTTCAGCAAGCTGGGTTACTAAGTTGGCTTTACAGGTGGAGCAGCATCCAAGACCTTATGCACTTCATTAGTTGAGTCCACAAGGAGCTATTCATGTACATAAACAGGTTCGTGTCCCATTACTTATTGGTGATTATACTGACGAGATTTCTTTGTGATGTAGTTCCCATGGAAGCTACACATTTGATCCTTAGAAGACCTTGGCAGTATGACCTCAGAGCTAAGTATGATGGATACACCAATGAGTATACCATTCAGCAACAAGACAAGGCATACAAGCTTCTTCCTATGAGTCCAATTGAAGTACAACAAACAAGACCGATTTGCCTTAAGAAGCCTAAGGGAAAGAAGAGTCTGTTTATGTGGCCTAGCAGGATGGACAATACAAATTCGAGGTCGAATCTTTTTCAACATAGAGGGAATGATACGATTCCAAGAGCTAAGATACGAGCACCAAAGAATACAAAGTCAATCCGAGCTCTAAGTGGCAGTACGGGGTCTAAAAAAAGAGGACATAAGCGTTGGGAGGACCCAAGGCGAAGTTCGGCCAACCTTAAGCCGGCCTTGAATAAAGGTCGGCCGAGTTAGCTTCAAGGCCGCCAGCCTTGGAGCTGGCCTAAATGAAGGCCATCGGCCTTGGTGCCGGCCTAAATGAAGGCCGCTGGCCTTGGTACCGGCCTAAATAAAGGTTGTCGGCCTATGTGTTTAGGCCACCGACCTTGAATGGTTTCGCACAATTTTTTTTAGGATGATATAAATAGGCGGCCTTAGGGTTTTTCGAGGGAGAATGTTATTTTTGTTGAACAGATAAACACTTTGAGTGTATGTGAATCCTCTTTGGAGATTGTTGAATATTGAGAATTGATTTTCACTTTATTCTTGTTGTTCTTATCAAATCTTGGTTCCTATAGAATTTGTGGCGAGCATTGTTATTGAATTCTTGGAATTCTTTAACCTTAGTGATTGATTTATAGAATGTGGTCCCTATCGTTCTATGACTTGATTGCGAATTAGTTTAATTTTATCAATCTTGGCATCTATAGATTGGTAATTTTATCCATATCCTTATTTTCTTCGTTAGTACCAAAATTAAAAAAAAAAACCTAAAAATTTGTAAAATTTGATTGTTATTGACGATTTGATTTGTGGAAAGGAATTCGATTTCAAATCTGCATCATTTGGTATCAGAGCATATTCGAATCCACATCAGGCCTACTTAGGCTTAAGGTGTAAAAATCGAAGATGTGAGGGCCTTGCTTGAGCATAATGTATAACAACCAAATATGTTAAGGCTTTGCTTGGGCTTAAGGCATAATAGCCAGAGATGTTAAGGCCTTGCCTAAGCTTAAGGGGAGGAAATTGAGATGCCAAGGTGTTACTTAGGCTTAAGAGGTGATGGTTAAGATGCTAAGGCATTGCTTAGGCTTGAAATGTAGAAGTTGAGATGTCAAGGCATTAGTTGAACTTAAGGCATAAAAGCTAGAATACTAAGGCATTACCTAGGCTCAAAGCGTAGAAGTTGAGATGCTAAGGCGTAACCTAAGCTAAATGGTAGCAAGCATATAAACAAATCAAACATATATATGTCTATATCTATATATATATAATGAGAGACAAATAAAATTTTCATTATAAGTAACAAAACTCACATTTTTTTTTAATTACAAAAGATATGTTAGGGCTAAGCCCTTTCTTTAATATCACCAATCACTATCATTGGATTCATATGATACCATTTAAGCATTGTTGATTAGGAGTGGTTGCTTCTACCATCATTATCTTTGATGGTAAGCTCCTTACTTCGAACCTTTTCATGGAATATTCTCCTCAAATTCCAACAATCCTTCATGGAGCAATATACTATTCTATGTTATTAACAATATTTGGGATATCTTCTCTCATTCACCTTAGGTTGGTGCTTTAATTTTAGCAACTTGATGTTTTCATCTTGTAGCCAATAGTTGAGAATTATATGTACCCTGCTCATTGAGCATGGAAATTGAGGGCTTCTATAAAACTTCTCTCTATATCATTACCACTTTTAAAGTTCTTGGACTAAACTGAGGACACGAATGCAATCCATTTATTGAGCTTCCCACTATCTCCTTATTGTCTTGCAATGGAATTGTTGGTTCTTTACGCATTCTCCATAAGCATAGTGAAATAACAAAGAGAAATGTTCTCTAGGTGTACAATATACATAGAGAACATCCCTAGGATGCAAATTTTCACTATCTCCTTATCATAATAAATATTTTGAATGTCTAAGGAATGTTCCCTTAAATACAAAATATATTTCATGAGATCCTCTCCTAACTTTTGTTGTATTCTTCCTAGTACTAGCCTAATTAGAGGCATATTTACAACACAAAGGAGGAATGGTTAGTAAAAAAAAGTACGAAACTTATTAGAGAGAAATCTCATGAGGGGACCATGTCTCCAAGTCACAACAAATGAGTGCTCCCTTTAAGCCAACTGCATCTTGGGTGTAAACCCTTACTTTTGCCCTACTCTTCCCTAACCTTACTTTAATTCCTTGTAGATCCCCTTCTTTGCATAAGTTTAGCCTTTGATCCTTTAAGAGTCCACATGGCAATACTTAGAAAGGCTTTCATCAAACTTAGGGTGTCGAAGGGTTTTTGATGTGCTTAAAAAAGATCAAATTCAAGAACATGAAACCAATTGAAGAACCACTTCAATAAATCCCCAAAAATGGCGTGACAAACAATTTCCAAATGAACCCTAATTGTATGAACTCTTGTTCTGATACCAAAAGATGATATGCCTTAATTTGACAAAAAGCATATATACACAAACAAGGAAGCAAATCCAGATCAATCCTCTACAATGGCATGAAACCCCTTAACCCTTTTATAATCCCATTTGAACTCAAATAATCTTACACCAAAATATGATGTGCTTAAATGGATTAAGCACACTACACAAGATTAATTGGAAATCCAATGACCAACAAGACTAAAAATGGAGTGAACTTCTTATACAAAAACCTCCACATAAATGATGAATTCCACTAGCATTTGAATATCCACAATCAACAATATAATTTAAGATACAATTCCACTAAATTTCAAGCAATAAAATGATAGAATTGACCCTACAAATGACGTGAAATCAAGAATCGATAGAACACAATCCAAATCAAAACTAGATATTACACACTAGCATAAAATGAAATCAACTAAGGAAATGATATGACTCACAAATCCTTAAGTTACTAATCGCCACAATTCCTTGAAGAATTGATAAGAGTCTTATGAAAATTTGAGTAAGAACCCTAATTTTCATGAAAATAGGCAGCAAACTGTATACTCTCAACTAACTACATGAACCCTACTTAAGTAAGTATTTATACTTGCTCCCTTTAGGGTTAAAATGACTAAACAATTACAACTATGCCACTAAAGGGTAGCCAGTCCTAAATCCACAAATACACTCAAATAAAATATCCTAAAAGCTTACAAAATAAATGGTTCAAGGAAAAATAACAAATATAAAAAATAGCCTTCAACACGTCGGTTCTTTAAGGTCATTGGATATGAGTCCTAATGAGGTTCCCAATTCACTCAATAGTGTAAGTGATTTGGCACCCTATAGAACCGGTAAATGTACCTGTCGAAATATACAACAATTATATGATAAAAAGGTAGAAATCAAGTTAGCATCCTCAGGATTTGGTTGTTCATAAAGAATTCTCAAAACTAGGTTTTGTAAGCCCTTAGCTTAGGCCCTAGTTCTTGTGGGAATTTGATTCCTGTTAGTTTTCCATTTTCTTGAAGCACTTGGGTCAATATTTCATCTTAAAGCTTCTCGTTAGGCATTAATTTGATCACCTTTGTCCTTATTGGATTCACTCAATGAACTTAAATGTTTGATTCCTCAAAAGTCTCGATTTTGAAGAATTTCTTCTTCTAATTGTGAACCAAGGATACAAGGCCATGCAACAGCATTATCCTAAGATGGCTCAAAACATATGTAATTCTCCGAAACCAAGGGCATGTTACTACTTGCCACATGTCCTTATCACACAAGAACATGTTATGGCTCTAAACCTACTTTGATACCTCCTTATCTTATGATTCTTGAAATCTCCATTCATTATCTACAATAATATCATTATAATATAAAACATTTCAATCTATCCTTCAAACCTCAAAACCAATTTAACATGAATCCAAAATCAACATCTAATATAGCGGAAGTCTATAAAACACTAGTTAAATATTCTCCAAAAAACCACTATTCATTACAATCAAACAACAAAAGCCTCATAAGTTCTACTCACCATAATAGTAGTGATAATCATCTTCTTCCTTCCTTTCTAGTCCATTCACCCCTAGATTTGCTTCTAGGTTATCAATACCCTTAGTACCTTCATATAAAAAAATATTCCTCGAAGGATAAGCTAATGCCTAGTACATATTACATAAGCAGATACACATAAACAAACATGAACAAATATCATATGCATTATGTAGTACTTAACAGCAACAACCATTTCATGATATTATTTAAGCCCACAAGTGACAATAAGGTACTTATGACTCCCTTAAAACACATAACAAATTGAAACATGAATTGGTGATGGAAACTACCACTATAGGCCTCACACCTATGATCCCTTAAACTACTTAAACTTGGTGATGAGAACTGTCACTATGGCCCCCATACTCATGATCGCATGAACACTTAAACTTGGTGATGGGAACTGCCACTACGAGCCCTACACCTATGAACGCTTAAAGCATTTAAACTAAAATCTAACTTAGATCATTTCTAAGCACGATGTCACTAGGTTCAATGTCACACGAGAATCATTAGGGTGCTCTGTAGAAATCTACCATTATAGGCCCCTAGGCTGAGCTAAACACATACAACATACACTTAAACACTTAATCGTTCATTTACTTAATCCATTACAATAATATATTCTAACTTAAGCAAACATAAGAAATACATAAGTTACACGTACCTTAAATCATAGCCTTAAGCATGTTTAGTCCTAAACTTAAGCTAAACTGAGATCTATACATATAATAAGGATTACTTCTTAGTACTAATCCAACAATAACCTAATTTCTTAATTCTCTTAATCTATTAGAGTTTCTAAGGTCTTACTAGTTATCGAGGTTGCATAGGAGTTTGTTTAATTGAAATCAAATCGAATAACAAGTCCTACACTAAGTACATGGTCGTGTTTAGGATCATGCACTTCAACATACCCCGGTACATGGTTGTGCAGATGGTTGTATACCCTTCTATGCATATTTTCCTTCAACATGCCCTAAAGCATGGGTGTGTAACTAGTTGTGTTGATTTCTCCTCAACACACCCTTTAGCACGGCTACGTATTTGGTTGTGTACTCTTTAGAACACACTCATTCTAGCATAGTTAAGTACACGAGCATGCACTTAACCATGTTCCCTCTATTTCTCCATGAAACCTAATTCCTCTTTTCCCAATTCGATCCAATTCTTAAATCTCTTAATCTAGAGCTTAATTTGATCCTAAAACATGTAGTTTCTAATTAATTTACATAAATTAGAATACTTCATTGAAATTTCTACAAATCGTATCCTTGATTAATAGATTTCTATGCTCATTACATCCTTTCCCCAAATTCGAATTTTGGTTAAACAAGGTGATGTAACTAAGGTAAATCTTCAATTCGGCATTCTTATTAACACTTTCATAGTAAAAATCTTACCTGGATGAAATTAGATTTGAACCTTGTCCTGCCCTTAGTTGCCTTTAAGTTTTCTCTTGAGTGTTTTCTAGAGTGTTATCTGTTGTTTACTGTATTAAATGGCAAAAGAAGGGGATGCTAGGTCATTTAGGACTTATGTACTTCATCAAGGAATTAACCAATTTACCCCTTAACTTCTTATAAAATCTATTTTTTGACCTTAACTTTTCGTTATGACATATATCAATAAAATAACATTTTAGGTATTTACAACATAAAACCACCCCAATGAAGGCCTAAAGTGCTTCACACCATAAAAAAGCAGAACAATTAAGGGGTCAAGCTCACTCTATACGACTCATATAAGCTCTAGAATGCCACTAATATAGTGTAAATATTTGATACAAGTTGATCGGGTTTGATGCGGTGGTAATTAAAGAACTCCCTTCAAAATTCATTAAAAGGCAGCCGCAACCCAAACTCGAAGAACCTTACAAAAGCGGTTGCCTCCCATCAAAGCAACTTGCTTATCTTCATATGCAGGTTGGATGATCCAACCTTTAGGAAAGTGGAGAGGGCTACAATATAATCCTATTGCATCCATATTAGCCTTGCAAATGGTGCTCTTAATCCCATCAAGACCTAACTTAGATGTAGAAGCTCATCAAATAGTAGTCTAATCAGCTTGCAATCTTCTCCATCATCTGGATAGATATCCAATGCAAGCTCTTAACAAACATCCTTATCCCCTTCTTCTTTGAATAACCTTAAAATAACATTATCCACCTCCTCATCTTATGCCATAGAACTTGAGGTTGACCCCAAGGTCCTGCCATGTTTATTGTTGCAACTTGGGGGTGACAACCCTTTAAATGAGGTCTAAAAGTGTTTTCTAAGAAGAAGACCCAATCATACCTTTAGATTGGATTGGAAATGAAAGCTTGGTGCAAGGGAAGTAAAAGAATCACAAGGATGCAAAAGCACAAGAAGTTTGAGAGAGTTTTGAGAAGTAAAAGAATGCAAAAGTGGAAAATGCAGTCATTTATGGTCCTTATATAGGAAGTTATAGAAGACGTATATAATTTTCAAAAACATCCTGGATTATGCCACATGTCCCACTATTGAAATGAAGGCTACAATCTCTTTAGCCTTTGTAGCTACCTCTTTCCTTGAGTTGCCATGTGTCCTTATACATTATATGCATTGATACACATATGCATATATAGGATTTGAAATTGACAATTGGAAAGGTGAAAGTATATATAGCAAGCTTCCCTACAATATTGAGTTGAAGGGGCAACCTAGAGCTTGGAATTGGCATAATGCCACTTGCTATCATGAACATGGCTCATTTGAGCAAACTGAGGTTAGACTTCCTCAATTGGCTCAACAAAACAGCCTCCTACCTTGAGTGAGTTACTCCCCAACTCAAGATAGTTCGAGCATGGCATCATAACTTAAAGAGAAGCTCCCTAAATGGCCTAAGTTAATGTGCTTTAAGTGCTGAGGTCGGTTATGAAACTCCTCAAGTTGGATTGACACCTCTCAGCAAAGCACGGGTTGCCCCATATATTTGGGTCTTGTTTTATAAATAAGACTACCTCGATTTCACTCCCCATAAGTTTTGATTCCCATGCCTTTACACTACTTCTTTGACTAAAGCATCGAAGTCCAAGTGCTGGAGACACTTTCCGCTCTTAATAGCTGATGTTTGTTTATCTTATAAATCGGATTCAATCAAATTGAAGACTTAACTTAGCCTAAGACCAATCCAAGGCGATTAGTGCAATCAACAACATGAAAACACGATAGAAGTATATTTTTCTTTAAAAAACATTTTGCAGATTTTTATTGGATAATTATATTTTGAATGCTATTATAGTAATTTCAAAATGTTAAAAATTCAAGTGGATTTAGTTAAAAGTGATGGTGGAAAATAATGTACTCATTTGAAATTGAAAATCATTTTGACATATAGAAATCATTTTATTGTTTTATTTTGATTTTTTCTACAATAGTTAATCACATCAATGGCCACTAGCTATTATCTTTGCCTCTTATTATCACATGTTACCAAAAGTCATTTATAGCCATAAACTATTGAAATCACTACGACAATAAGAAAAACGAAAAGGTAGCTTTGTCTTCTAAATTGTTCTTTGCATTATCACTCAATCCAGTTTTACTTTTCTGGGTTAAGATGACTTAGAATTGAATTATACCATTTTTTGGGTTTTTCAACAACGATCGAAGATAATGGATAAACTTTCACTAATGCATCATCCATGGCTTTTGATAAGGTTTATAAAGTACTATTTATTTATATAAATTATAATAATATTTTATTTTATTTTTTTACATTTCGTATTGATATTATACTTAATCATTTTATATTTTAGTTTCAAAGTTCTTGAATTATAATTTATGATTTAATGGAAAAATTTTATGAAAGTAGAAGAAAAATAAAATACCCAATTTACAAGATTGGAAGTGAAACACGAGAAGGAACACACTCGTGTCAATATCTAACCGTGTTGCGCCAAGAATCGGTCGTGCTATATTCAACATATATATATGTGTATATGCGAGAGATCAGATCAGAACAGACGAAGCTGAGACGATCAGATCATATTGCAGCATGAAAACACGCGAGGAAACAACGTCCAACGAGAGACACGACGAGCAAATAAGGAGAATCAGCAGACGCAGGATCAGATTTGAAAAGATCAATTCAGATAAATTAGAAGACTAGATGATCCAATTCCAATGCAGTGACACAACGATCAGAATTAGTTTAGATTAGAATATTAAATAGATATGAAGAGGAGATCAGAATTAGAGGATGACGATCCATTGTAGCGAGGAATGATTACATCTTTATCGTCCAAAATCGTAACTTTATATCAGGAACAAAGATCAGATCGAAAGCGAGAAACACGCAAACAGTTCTATTGTAACCGTGAGAACTCCTATATATATATATATATATATATATGTAACTAGAGTCCTAGATAGTTTCTAGTTTTAGAAGATTAGGAAAATAGAATTAAAATAGAGCAGTGTAAGATAGAATTAGATAATTAGAAAAATGAGATTAGAGGATTAAGAGTACTAGAATAGATTAGATATTTTTAATTTTAATGCTTTTATCTGTGCTTTCTTTTATTATTATTACTTTTAGATTTAACATGATAATAACTTAAATTTTCTTTTGTATTTAGGTGCAATGAACCTTAAAATGAATAAATAATTTTTATGATTATTATTTAATAATATATTTATAATTCTTGTGATTTAATTATATGCTTTTATTGCTTTCAATTTAATATTGCAAGTATATTAGTTGAAATTTGATTTTTTTATATAAAGATTGAGAGATTTTATATAAAAATAGATCTAGTATAATTGAAAAGAATTAAATGCAATCCTAAAGATAGGATGACATGATTCTTTTGAACTAAGGTAAAACCTAATAGTAGAATTTATAGATCGAATATAATATAATTTTAGGAATTTTAATTAGGAACTGATTCCAATTAACTAACCTAAAATTAGAAATTAGTATGACATAAAAGAGCTATTAGTTCAATTTATGAATCCCCATGATTCAAGAGTATAATAATAAATTTGAATAATAATTGGTTAATTACATTATTAATTCTAGGGGATTCAATACTTGAATATATTTTAATTGACTATTGCTTTCTTTAATTTATTTGTTATTTATTTAATTTTTTTCGAATAAATAATAAGAAAAATAGTTAATACTAGTACTTGTAATCCTTATAGAATCGATATCTTTATCTACTATACTATAGAATCAATAGGCACACTTGCCTATAGATCTAAGGTTAAATAATAGGAAGACAGATATCGGCTTTCTTTTCCGCTTCTTGCAAAATTTGACAATTTTAAACCTTTGATTACAAGAAATATCAAAACGTTCATTGCTAAACAAGGAGAAAAATAATGGCTCCTGAGCGTGTAAATTCCTTAAGAGTCATCTGATTTGTATTGCAACTGCATGCATAAAGATGGCCAACATAAGAACGAAATGTGAGACAAGATGGTAAAGTGTTGTACCTTGACATAATTCAAGAAAAGAATTCCTTTTGTAGCCTTCGTGGCATTCCTAGAAAAAAAAAAAGAAGTCTTGTCTTTGGAGGTAGATTGTAATAGAAGAATTAGAGAAATCGCATGTGGTCACCGGTACTGCTAGAAGCAGTTACAAGAAGCTCTTTACTGCTCTCAAAGAAGCGTCATAGGAAGATTGTCTAGCGTTCTTGTGACATGCAAGTTTCTTTCTTTGAAGTTAGAAACTAGGAAAGCATATCTGCATCCATCCCTTGATGCCGAATAATAGTTTTCCAATTTCATAAATGTCGGTCTGAAATCTTGTTGAAGGTACAGCGAGGATCTAGTAAAGCAACAGTCAATCCTCGAAAAGCAGCAGCTGTATCTTTCACCACCACCTTTACTGGTGTTGAATGCACCATATCCACACTAAGACATGCATCCCATAAATTCAATGATTTCAATCCCATTCACTTTGTCGACAGGGGTTTCATCCAATTGCAACAAAGTTGTTGCAGAAGGTAGCAAAATAAAAGCAACATGTAGGAAATAAAACTTTATATTTTTATGAAAAATAATCCAAGATCTCATATGTAAAGTCAAAGCACTATGAATATAATTAAATTCACATGTGGAAACATACTTGAATGTATAACAGAAGCAAGTCTTGAAGGATTTTGTCTTCTAATTTATAGCAATGTCTCTTCTTTATTTTATCGCTGATGGGATGTGAGAAAGACAAAAGAAAAAGGAAAGGAAAGAACACATGTTACTTAGACCGGAGATCCAACCTTATTTATAATCTTTAATATTTTATTTTATTATAGCCGGTCACAATAAATGAAATAAAATTTATGGATTTCTATACATTATGCTCCATACCAAAAAATCTATAAGATGAGTCTAATAGCCTTATCTATTAATTAACCAAATGATCACTTTAATTTAATGGCTTAATTCCTTAACTCAATTAGATAGTCAATAATATACAATTAATTGATATTCTAGACCACAAAAATATGCAATAATCTCCTACTTGGGCCACACATATCTCTAGATAATTGTATATTGTTAAATTCTTATGAGCTCAACTTTTATTGTTTATATTGAGTCTCATCTCCAAACAACCTAGTCCATCAATCATACAATATAGGATCAAAGTGTCCTTTGCAACTATTTATCATGACAAGAGCCATCAATGATCACTAATATCAATATGATTGACGACATAGATCAAGTTTGGATGTATAGCATAGGAATTATGTAATGTGATCCTTAACATACCTATTAACAATAGGTCCTACTTGATAACTCATAATATTTTCCTCACTTTATATACAATTATAGTAGGAATATATATTTTATTTTAGAGAATTCAAAACAACTATATATTAGTTTAATATAATAAAATATAATATACAATTGAATATCAATTGAAAACAAATCTCTTACTATACTATCGCATCATCAAGATGAATGACACCTATGCAAGTGACATGCTCATGAAATACTTTAGGTGGTAAACCTTTAGTAAGCGGATTTGTAATCATGAGATTTGTACTAATATTTTCAAATGACACTTGCGAACTTTGAACTCTCTTTTTAATGACAAGAAATTTTATGTCAACTTGTTTTGATTTTGATTAACTCCTATTGTTCTTGTAATATAGTTCAATAGCTTTATTATCACAAATAATCTTCAACGGTTTTTCAATACCATCAACAATTTGTAGCCCTATGATAAAATTTTGCCATCCTTAGTTTGATGCTTTATAACAAGCAATAAATTCTGCCTCCATGGTAGAAGAAGCTATAAGCACTTGTTTGACACTTTTCCATGACATAACTCCACTAACCATTATAAAATGTAACCAAAAGTAGACTTTCTATTATCAAAGCATCTAACAAAGCTGGAGTTGAAATATCTCATGATCTCCAAATGATCAAATCTCTGATATGTGAGCATAAAATTCTTTACTCTTTATAGGTGTCACATGACACGTTTTGCTATTCTAAAGATCCATGCCATGATGACTCATATATTTACTAACAATGTATGCAATATTTGGACGTGTACATATTTAAGCATACATAAGACTTTTTGCTGCTAATGCATAATGGACATGCTCCTTTGCCTTTTTCTCAATATCATTCTTAGGACATCAATTCAAACTAAACTTATCATCCTTTGCCACTAGAGTGTCTCCTAGTGCACAATTTTTCATGTTGAATATGCTAATACCTTATTGATATATGCCCTTTGTCATAAGCCTAATGTACCTTGTGAATGACCACGATGAAGCTTATATCCAAGAGAGAGGATGCAATCCCAAGATCTTTCATTTAAAAAATTATTTGAAAGAAATCTCTTAGTCTCATGCAATATGCCTATATCGTTATTTTAAGCAAAATATCATTGATATATTGCACTAGAAAAAAAATTTACTCCTACTAATCTTGTGATATACACACTGATCAACATTCCTTAAAACCAAAAGAGATAATCACTTGATCAAATTTTCAATACCATTGATGGGATGCTTGTTTTAATCCGTAGATGGATCTCTTTAATTTGCATACAATATGTTTTGATTCTCCTAATTCAAAACTTTTTGGTTGTATCATATATATTGTTTCCTCAATGTCGCAATTGAGAAGTGCAGTCTTTACATCCATCTAATGGAGCTCTAGATCATAATGAGCAACAAGTGCCATTATAATTCTAAAAAAGTCTTTTGAAGAAGCTAAAGAGAAAGTCTCATTATAGTTGATGCCTTCCTTTTGAGTGAAACCCTCAGCAACAAGAATGCATTATATCATTCAACATTGCCTTTTAAATCTTGCTTGGTCTTAAAAATCCATTGGCAACCAATCGGTTTCATGCCTTTAGGAAATTTAAGAAGATCCCAAATGTCATTATCTTTCATTAAGTTCATCTCTTCCTTCATGGCATCAATCCACTTTTAAGAGTTGGAACTTTGTTTGGCTTGATTGATAGATGATAGATCATCTTCTAATCCTATATCAAAATCATGCTCTTGAAGATATACGACATAATCATCTAGAATCATAGATGTTCTTTGCCTAATGGAAATATGCAATGACACTTGATCTTAAGGCTGTTATGATTCCTCAATATGAGTAAGAACTTGTTCCTCTATAATAGTAGGAGTAACCCCAATAATATTTTAAATATCCATATTTGCATCATGAAAAGTAACGAGTGTAATTACCAATACATTGTCAATTAAAACTATAGGAATGTTAACACATTCTTCCTCAAAGACAATATTCCCGATTGGTGTGCTCCCACTATATTCAACATCCTTAAGAAATTTAGCATTCCTAGTCTAAAAAAAAGTTAAGGGGATTAAAAATTCTTTTTGACACAAGCCTTTGAATCTTGTATTTAGAAAAATGTCCTAAATGCTTAAGCCATAACATAGATGAATTCTCATTTATTAAATTTTATTTTATACCAAAATTACTTGTATGCAAGGTTTCTTCTATATATGAGGCATGGAGATTTAATTTGTATAGATTATCAATCAAAGTACTAGTAGCAATAACATTTGAATATTGAAAAAGACTAAATGCTCCATTTCCAATTGAATGAAGATAACTAGATTTGTCTAAATAAGAAATAGAAATTAAATTTCCTCTAAATGATTGTACATAATAAGTCACTTCCAAATCCAAATAACAACCAGACTTTAATTGTAATCTAAATATACCAATAGTCTTAATAGGAACCTTGTTGCCATTGTCTACATAGATGAATCTATCAACATCACTTGGCATTCGGCTCCTTAAACAATTATGCATGGTAACACTTATGTGAATAGTTGCACTTGTATCTATCCACTAAGTATGGGTTGGTACTAAAGTTAAATTAACTTCTGAACAAACAAAGTTAAGAAGTTTACCTTTCTTTGCAAGCCACTTTGCATACTTAGAACAACCCTTCTTCACATGACTAGCTTTATTGTAGAAGAAATAAGTAATGCCTTTATTTTCTTTCAGCTACATATATGAAGTCTTAGCATCCACTGCTCCTTTACCTTTATGATCCTTTTTTCCTTTTCTTAGGAGTCTTATCTTGAGCATGAATCACCATGTGAGCAGTTTCAATCCTTTCTCATTTCAATCTTTCTTCCTTTTACACACATTGTACAATCAGCTCATTTAATACCCATTTCTCCTTTTGAGTGTTGTAACTTATCTTGAAAGGACTGAATTGAGCATGAAGAGAGATTAAGATTAGGTGCACAAAATTATCATAAGACAATTCCAACTATAGGGCCTCCATTCTTGTAACAAGATTAGACATCTCCATGATATACTCCCTTATAATTTCTTTGCCATTATACCGCATTAAAACGAGCTTTAGCATTTTTCTCATCAGGTATAGCTCCCCTATTGGTATTTGGAATGGAATGCATCATGATCATTAGACTCATGTAGTTAGAATGCTTCCAGTTTTCATAAATTTCTTTTTCCTCAACATTGCTTTCATTGGTAAGGGCAGGAGGCTTATCAATCCTGATCGCATAATCAAGATCCATACATCCTAGCAAAATGGTGATATGTTCCATTCATTTCTTGAAGTTTGTACCATTAAGTACTGGAATATTATTTAAATTAGCAGAAATAGAGGTAGTATTGATTGAACAAAGAATAAATTATGCTCACAATTAATGATAATTTTATACTTTAATGCATGAATAAATATAACACATAAATTATAATTACCGTGCATAATAAATGATACGGACCACGCTAACCCGTGACGAAACCCAATACTAATGCATTCGGAAAATTCGTTGCCTAAGACGCTTAAACATCTAAAGTGGAAACCGCGACCTGTTGTCTATAAGCGAGACAAGAACCTTGGTATAATAATGAAGACGCCACAATCGGGATGGAAGACCGACTGATAAGTCGGGATGAACGCCACGGAAAATCAATCCGATAAGTTCGATTTAGTTCTTGAAGAACCAAGAGAGGTGCCTCTCAAAAGTGTTTAATGTTCAAAGATGTAAAAATTCCTATTGTTCTAAACCCTAGTAGCTTTTATACGAGGGTTACAATTCGTGTAAAACAAGTTCAAAATGACGTAGTTTAGATAAGTGGCGTAAAAACACGAAACAGAAAAAGCTGGTCAGCAGGGGATACACGGCTGTGTACACGACCGTGTACTTTGGCCATGTACTTTTTTGTACAACTTCTGGCAACATACACGGCCGTATACACGACCATGTACTTTGACTGTGTACTTTTCTGTGCACATTCCGGTCACATACACGACCGTGTACTTCTGGTCGTGTATCTTTCTATGGATTTGCTTGTCTCCATACACGGCCGTGCCTTTTAGCCGTGTATCTAGCCGTGTATGATTCTGTGTAATCTTGGAATTCCTATACGGCCGTGCCTTGAAAGAACACGCCCTCTTCAACCCGTGTCCAATGTGACTTGTATAAAAGCAAGGGTCTTCCCATGGTTGATCCAATCTGTTCCAACTTCATGATTGCTCCAATCCTTTCCGGCTTCATGGACAACCTTTATCAACCCATTAAGTGCTTCCTTGAATCGTTTCACTTGATTTCTTGTGATCGGTCCAGGCGGCACTTCAAGAGGATCCACATTTCTTCTTTCGGCTTGGCTCTCACGATGGATCTCATCATTCTCCTCCTCTTGAAAAGGATTTGTCCTCAAATCATTGCCTGCATCAAATGGACTCAGATTAGTAACATAAAATGTGATACTTACTGGATACTTACTTGGTAAATTTTTCTTGTAGGCATTATCATTGATTTTCTCAAGCATCAGAAATGGACCGTCTCCCCTAGGGTTCAACTTGGATCTCCTCTACAATGGAAAACTCTCCTTGCGAAAATGCACCCAAACCTAATCTCCAGGCTGAAAAATCTTGGGTCTCCTGTCCTTGTTCACCCTTGAAGCGACCCTGGCATTTTGTTTTACAATCCTAATCTTTACCTGTGTATGTAGCTTTCTCACGAAATCTACCTTAGAATCAGCATCAAAACTCACAGACTTGTTAAGTGGCAATGGCAATAAATAAATAGAAACCAATGGGTTAAAACCATACACAATCTCAAATGGTGAACAATGAGTAGTGCTATATAAAGCCCTATTATATGCAAACTCCACAAATGGTAGACAATCCTTCCATGTCCTAATGTTCTTCTCTATGATTGCCCCTAACAATTGAATTAAAGTCCTGTTAACCACATCAATTTGCCTATCAATTTATGGGTGACAGATAGTTGAAAACATCTGTTTAGTTCCCAACCATTCCCACAATACTCTCCAAAAATGACTCAAAAATTTCTCATCTCGATCACTAACAATGCTTCTAGGTGTACCATGCGGACACACTACCTTTCTAAAGAACAAATCAACAAGGTGTATAGCATCATCAGTTTTATGACAAGGAATGAAATGAACCATTTTAAGAATCCTATCTACAACCACAAAATTAGAATCTCGACCATGCCTAGGCCTAGATAATCCTAACATAAAATCTATGGAAATGTTTATCCATGGCTCACGAGGAATGACACTATACTCATATAACCAATCTAAGAAGTCACCTAAACAAGGAATGGGATGACGATACTTTACCGTAATGTTGTTGATGGCACGGCAGTCAACACACATTCTCCATGTCCCATCCTTCTTAGGCACCAAAATCACAGGCACTGCACATGGACTCATGCCTTCTCTCACGTATCCCTTCTTCATTAACTCATCTACCTGCCTTTGGAGTTCCTTTGTCTCCTTTGGATTGCTCTTATAAGCTGGTTTGTTTGGAATTGATGCTCTATGTACAAGGTCAATCTGGTGCTCAATACCACGAATAGGTGATAGTCCCTTTGGAATCTCTTCAGGAAAAACATCTTCAAAGTCCTGCACAAGAGACACAACCACACTAGGCAAAGCATTAGATAACTCGTTAGTAGTCAAACATGTTTCTTTAAAAACCAGCAACAACATAGGTTGCCTCATCACTAACGCTCTCCTTACTACACTCACTCTTTCCACACAACTCTCCCTTTGCAAGGCTGCCCTCTCCTTTTCACTCACCACCAAAGTTGATCCCCCTTCAACTTGGCCTCTCACACTCTTTCCAGCCTTCCTCTCCTTTTCGTTTTGATCTTGACTCTTATATTCCTTTTTCTTCTCATTGTCTTTTGCTCTCTCACTCTCACTCTGCTTTTCATTCACCTTATGTTTTGCAAAAGACTGTTGTAGCTGCAACTGGCCCTCATACACTTGTTTGGGTGTTAATGGTTTAAGATTAAAGCTCTTCCCTTGGTGAACAAGCGTATACTTGTTAGAAAAGCCATCATGCACAACCTTCCTATCAAATTGCCATGGCCTCCCCAACAACACATGACATGCTTGCATGGGCACTACATCGCATAACACCTCATCCTCATACCTACCAATGCGAAACCCAATCAAGGCTTGCTTACTCACCTTAGTCTCCCCACTATCATTAAACCACTGCAATTTATATGGACTAGGGTGTCTAACAGTTTTGAGCCCCAGCCTCTCAATAGTAAAATTGCTCACTACATTGGTGCAACTTCCTCCATCAATGATCAAACTACAAATGTGATCTCCTAGATAACATCTAGTATGAAATATATTCTCTCTTTGCACCTCCTCTTCTTCCTTCACCTGCACATTCAAAGTTCGCTTCACTACTGCCACTAGCCTTCCCATTGCAGGCTCCTCATCATCACTAGCATCCTCTAATGGAGGCATATCATCTTCTTCACTATCCCCCTCAGTCTCATACTCACCATCATCACGCAAAATCATCACACGCCTATTTGGACATTGACTAGCAATATGGCCTCTACCTTGACATTTAAAACATCTAATGTCACGATTTCTAGAAGTAGAAGAATCGGGATTACCTTGGTTACCAGGAGTAGAACCCGCTTGCCTCAGCTCCCCTTTTGGTTTGGTGGGTAAAGGCTTTTCTTCTTTCTTCCATTGGTTGGTCTTCCAAGTGGGATGAACCATTACCCTGTGGAAACCGTGCATTACTACTACCTCTCCTCTTGTGCTGGTTCTCAACCTTTATAGCCATATGAACCATATCCTCCAATTCTACATAATGCTGCAATTCAACCACATTTTGGATTTCTCTATTCAACCCCGCAAGAAACCTAGCCATTGTAGCCTCTCTATCCTCCTCTACATTCACCCTAATCATAGTGACTTCCATCTCCTTGAAATACTCATCTACACTTCGGCTTCCCTGCCTCAGAGTTTGCAACTTGTTGTGCAATTCGCGATAGTAATACGCAGGTACAAACCGATTCTTCATCACTCTTTTCATCTCTTCCCAAGACTCAATCGGTGGCTCGCCACTCCTCCTTCTATTCAACATTAATTGATCCCACCATACTATAGCATAATCCGAAAATTGAATGGCAGCAAGTTTTATTTTCTTTCTCCCACTATAGTTATGACAATCAAACACCATCTCACCTTTTTCTCCCACTCTAAGTACGCCTCGGGATCATTCTTCCCTTGGAAAGGAGGAATCTTCATCTTTATTCTACTCAATTGATCATCCTCTCTATTCCTATCTCCTCTATCTTCCCAATCCTAGTTCCTCTATTCTGACCACTATATCCTCTATAACTCCCGACAGAAGGCTCATCAAAATCATCATCCGACATTTCATCTCCACCCCTCGGTACTCTCCTAGAACGACTCTCCCTCTTACGCCCTTAGAATACGTTTGTGGATTGCTCTAGTCTTTGCTCTACCGTCTCATGAATTTGTTCCATTCCCTCTTGGAACATCCTCTTCATTTCTCCCCTCAATGCCTCAATTACTAACATAGCATCAAACCTTTCCCTCTCACCTTCAGGAGAATGTTGTCTCGACATAGTCCCTGCAGGAAAGATTAGTACTAACACAAATATATATATAATTAAACCTCACGATACACTCCCTTACGTGTTTCGCTCAAATGATGATATCACACAGTCACTTGTGTATTCTCACAAATAATGATGACATCAACTCGCCAATTTCCTCTTCTCAATTCTCTTGGAACTAACCCGAACTACACCAATTTCCTTCCGTAGAATTCAAAACAACTCTAGGGTTCGTAAATTTTCCCTCTATTTTTCTATTCAATTTTTTTTTTGTTTGTCTTGGTTGTTGCTCTTGATCACGTTTTTCTTTTCTTTTCTTTTCTCTTCTTTTTTTTTTTGTCGTGATTTTTACTCTTTTTTTTTTTAAACAATCGCCTAAGCGATATTACACTATCAAAAGACAATCAATACTACGAAATTGAATACAATAATTGATATGAACGATTGGAGTTAGGGTTTTTTATATTACCTTCCTCAACCGAACTTGATGTTTTGATAAACCTATGCTTTGATACCAAACTGATACGAACCACGCCAACCCGTGACGAAACCCAATACCAATACGTTCGGAAATTCGTTGCCTAAGACGCCCAAACATCTAAAGTGGAAACCGCGACCCGTTATCTATAAGCGAGACAAGAACCTTGGTATAATAATGAAGACGCCACAATCGGGATGGAAGACCGATTGATAAGTCGGGATGAACGCTACGAAAATCAATCCGATAAGTTCGATTTAGTTCTTGAAGAACCAAGAGAGGTGCTTCTCAAAAGTGTTTAATGTTTAAAGATGTAAAAATTCCTATTATTCTAAACCCTAGGAGCTTTTATACTAGGGTTACAATTCGTGTAAAACAAGTCCAAAACGACGTAGTTTAGATAAGTGGCGTAAAAACACGAAACAGAAAAAGCTGGCCGGCAGGGGATACACGACGTGTACACAACCGTGTACTTTAGCCGTGTACTTTTCTATACAACTTCTAGCAACATACACGGCCGTGTACACGACCGTATGCTTTTCTGTGCACATTCCGTCACATACACGACCGTGTACTTCTGGTCGTGTATCTTTCTGTGGATTTGCTTGTCTCCATACACGATCGTGCCTTTTAGCCATGTATCTAGCCGTGCATGATTCTGTCCAATCTTGGAATTCCTACACGGCCGTGCCTTGAAAGTATACGCCCTCTTCAACCCGTGTCCAGTGTGACTTGTATAAAAGCAAGGGTCTTCCCATGGCTGTTCCAATCCGTTCCAACTTCATGATTGCTCCAATCTTTCCGGCTTCATGGACAACCTTTATCAACCCGTTAAGTGCTTCCTTGAATCGTTTCGCTTGATTTATTGTGATTGGTCCAGACGGCACTTCAAGAGGATCCACATTTCTTCTTCCGGCTTGGCTCTCATCATGGATCTCATCAGTAAATCACATCAACATAAACAAATAACAAAATAACTACTTTAATTGAGCCTTACGAGACATTTAGCACATTATCGATATTTAGTTTTTAAACAAAAATATCAACTGTTAATAGTATCCTCTAAAATAATAATAAATATTGATAACAATACTTCTACCAATGATATGCCTTGTTTTGGACCGATAAATCATTTGCATAAAATTGTAATTATTACATATTTATTATCACTTGTATATTCTCTAGCTAAACAATAACCTTAGTATTTTAAAATAAATTTAGATAATAGAGGTTACTTTGGCGACTTATCATTTTAATTTATCCTGAAATATTATACATGATTTGCAAACATTTATTTTGTAATATATAAATTCTTGTAATGTCAAAATTTTGTTCCGGATCTTGTAATATGCAAAATTTCCATAAAATTTTACTGTGGAAGAAACATGAAACTATTCTTTAAATGCGGAAGCTGAAAACGTGATCAGCTACAATATGATTCCGATCTAACGAAACCATATTCATAGTTTACTCATGAGAATGTCAAACTTGTATTCATAAACTACCAACCAATTGAACAAAAGAGCACCTCATGAGGATAACGAATTAGTGCTTATAATCATGACCGACCTTAAGAAAATAAATCAATTAGGTTTTCTCCACGATTAAATACTGTTCTAGGTGCCAACATCTTGTTGAACAAACCTACTGAAGACCAAATACATCTAAATTTTGATTTCATCGATGCCATGATCATTAAGCTCATCGTCAATTATTTGTTTGGATCGTTTATTCTTGGACCGGAGTGCTACTTTTCCACAAGTTATGGAGCATCTCTAATGGAATATGCATCAAACAATTCATGCTCGACATATACGTTTGAAGTATGCACGGAAGAACTGAATCAATGGAATTCATCATATATAAATTAAATTAACAAGGTAACAATAGGAAGAAAGAAAACGATGGATGCAAATTCTATCAGACGGAAACTATGACATATTATTTATAATTAATCTTGAAACCCTAATCTCTGAATTGGGAAAAGTAGCACCTCGCACAAATTGCCTTAGATCTCATCAATCTTAAAGCATAAAATTTGGGAATATGAACAAGAATAGTTTCATTACTAGATTAGGCTTTAATTTTACACATGGTTGCTGTGATACTACTTGTAGGAAATAAAACTCTATATTTCCATTAAAAAAAATCCAAGATCTTATATGTAAAATCAAAGCACTATGAATATTATTAAATTTGTATGCAAAACCGTACCTAAATTCATGATAGAAACAAATCTTAAAGGTTTTACCTTCCATTTCATAACAATGCCCCTTCTTTAGTTTTCCATAATGGGATATGGGAAAGACGAAAAGAAAAGAAAAGAAAAGAAAAGATACCCTAATACTGCTTAAATTAAGGATTCAACCCTATTTAAGTCTAATAGCCTTATCAATTATTTAACTAAATAATTATTTTTATTTAATAATTTAATTCCTTAATTCAATTAAACATTCAATAATATGCAATTAATTAATATTATGAACCACAAAAATATACCATAGGACTTCCTTTCAAGCGGATAAGAGAATTATTTCCGGCTCTGTTCTCGCCAGCAACTGCCCCGCAACTTTCGATATCTGCCCCCCTCAATTGCATACCGCTCATTAAAGAAACAGCAAGATGCAGTGCCAAAAGGATATGGAACAGCCACGTTTCGACATCTATCAGTGCAGTTGGACAATGCACTAAAAGGAATTGCAGCCCTTGCACTGAGAAGTGACACTAGAGCAATAACAAAAGTAAGATGTATAATAATTTTGAGTCAAATTTGAACGCCTAATCTAGCTAGTAGTTAGAATTGGTAAAATATGCTAATATAGTAGCGTAATCGATGAACTTGTCTCGTTTACATATAAAGCCCTTTTTTACCATGTGTTTTGTTATTTATTCAGCCTTCAAAGGAAGAAATCTTACATTTTTTAAGTCCGTTATTTGTTTCACTGAACTATTTATTTCATAGCAAGTGCTTTAGTCTCCTATATTCATTCTTCAAAGAATTGGATTTCGTCCTGACATTCAAACCCATAGAAATTTCCTTGTGGTGGTATGAGATTTTGTAGGACTGAACAATTCAAAGTGAAATTAGGAAATTAGAGGTGAATTGCAATGATCATATAGGGACTTAGTAGAATCGATTAAAAGCTATTGTGTCATATGTGCACCTGTTATATGATAGCTGCCTTTATGAGTTTGAGATTGCAAAACTTTTTATATATTTAATCATTATATCTAATCACATTACATAAAATTATATAATAGAAAAATATTTACAAAATTCAATATTCTACAGTTTACCCAAACTATGGAGAATTAAATTCTCCTCCTAAACCATAAAATTAGTAGTCACTAAAAATAATCCTAGGTTTCACATAATTATATTTTTATTTGAGTTCCCAAGAATCATAAACTAAATTATATAATTAGATAATTTACTGTGACACTTCTTATACCATAAGTGCTTGGAAATCATCTAAAGTTTCTACCAAAGTATTCCAAATATGTCAATTTAACCAATTGAAGATTTCTCTTGGGGCAACTTCTTGTAAGAAGCCTACAAACCCTAAATGGTAGAGTGAAAGCACACGACTTTGTCAAATATGCAGCACTCCTAAAGTTACTTAGTTCATGGATGGCAAAACACAATATCTCCTTTTGAGCAAATTTTCTCTTTCTACTATATAGCAATGATAGCCTTCAAACCAATGTAAATATCTCATGTTATGCATTTGAGTTTTAGTTTGGGTTCGATAATTAGTCATCTAATATATCTCCAACATTCTATCATTTTACATAGCATTGCCAAATATAGGGAAGTCATGTTTCAATGATCAACCAAGTCAATCAACCAAACCTTTAAGTTCACATAAACATCACATAAAGCAAATCAACTAGCAATTTCAATAGGTTTGACCAAAATATTTCCTAAAGTTGATTGGGAAGTTATGGAGACTTGGTATATTATTGGATATCCTAAGTTATTGGTGTAGGTGTAAGGATTCTAGTATGAGGGTCGTACGTGTGTTGTATGGGAATGTGCTACATGTAGCCTAATAAGGAAAGTAACACAAGTAAGGATGATCAAGGTTCAATGAGATGGGGAGGAGGAGTAGGCGATCCTAAACAAGGCTTAACACTTTGGTGACAAACATAAGTGTGTAGGTAAATTTTGGTTTCGATCTTTTTGAGAAAACTCTGGTAGAGTAACTATGTTTTTTCCAAAAAAATCAGTCCCTTTCAATGAGGAGGTGTAGGGAATTTATAGTATCGGGCCATGAATTTTTTCCATTAAATAACGATGACAATAAATGGTTTTAGACAAATGAGCTCTTATATGGGCTTTGTATGGGTTTGGACCCATTAGAGGCCTTTAGATGTGTGCGAGCCATATTGAGAAAGGTTTGATCAAATTAATTGATCTCGGCCCTACTCTTAGCCTACCATGCCAAATCTCCCTTGATCATTTCAAAATATGAACTTTACTCTCTAAGCCTTATCACCTAGCTCTAAAGAGTTAAATCCATTAAAATAACAAGTCACAAGTCCATCAATTAGATTTAACCTTTTACAAATTGTCCCTTGACTAGAGTCATTTGAACGAAGTCTAAGGGGTTTTGACATGGATTCTGATTCGAATTCCTTCACACATAACCAAATCGTCAACAACAATCAAATAACTCCAATTTTTAGGGTTTTCTGGATTTTAGTACTAACGCATAAAATCAAAGATATGGATAAAATTATTAATCTATAGATGCCAAGAATGATAAAATTAAATTGTTTCGCAATCAAATCATAGAACGATAGAAACCACGTTCTATAAATCAATCACTACAGTTAAAGAATTCCAAGAATTCAATAACGATGCTCGCCACAAATTCTATATGAACCAAGAATTTGATAAGAACAATACGAATATATTGAAAATTCGATTCTCAATATTCTCAAATCTCCAAAAGAAGACTCACACACTCAAGTGTCTTTGTGTTTACAACAAAAATGATAATGTGTCCATGAAAAAACCCTAAGGACCCTATTTATAACATCCTAAAAATTGGTGCAAAAACATTCAAGGCCGACAACAAAAGTCGACGGCCTTCTCTTAGGCCGGCACTAAAAGCCGACGGCCTTGAGGTGAACTCGGCCGGCCTTTATTCAAGGCCGGCTTAAGGCTGGCCGAACTTCACCTTGGGTCTCCCGACACCTATGTCCTCCTTTTTTTTGGTGCTCGTATTTTCACTCATGGAATCGTATCATTCTCTCCATGTTAAAAATGATTCAACCTCGAATCTGTATCGTCCATCCTGCTAGGCCACATAAACAGACTCCTCTTTCCCTTGGGCTTCTTAAGGCAAATCAGTCTTGTATGTTGTACTTCAGTTGGACTCATAGGAAGAAGCTTGTATGTCTTATCCTGTTGTTGAATGGTATACTCATTGGTGTATCCATCATGCTTGGCTCTGAGGTCATACTGCCAAGGTCTTCCAAGGATCAAATGTGTAGCTTCCATGGGAACTACATCACAAACAATTTCGTCAGTATAATCACCAATAAGCAATGGAACACGAACCTGTTTGTGTACATGAACAACTCCCTGTGGACTCAACCAATGAAGTGCATAAGGTCTTAGATGCTGCTCTACCTGCAAACCCAATTTAGTAACCCAGTTTGCTGAAGCAACATTAGTGCAACTGCCTGTGTCAACCACAATCAAACAAAGTCTTTCCGTGCACCATGCCTGGATATGGAATAAATTAGCCCTCTGATTAAGAATAGTTTCATCCTGCTGAACCATTAGCATATCTCCCTGTACTGGACTCGCTATAATGTCTTCATCTTCTTCTTCTTCTGCCTCAGTACTCTTCTGTTCTTCTTCCTCACTCTCAACTTTGTCCCCTTTAATGACCATAATCCTTTTATTAGGACATTGAGAAGCAATATGGCCAAGTCCTAAACACTTAAAGCATTTGATATCCCTGCTCCTCTTTTGTTGTGTTTGGTCAACAACCTCACTAACGACTACTTTTCCCTTTTCCTTCCTTTCCTTCTCCCTCTCACCATCATCTGATTTATGGTGTTGATATGATTTCTGATCCCGCCATCTCTAATCCCGTCTGCACTAATGCCACTCTACCCGACTGGCTAATTTAATCACATCCTCAAGAGTCTAATAATGTTGGAGTTCCACAACACTGGCAATGTCCATCTTCAACCCATTGATGAATCGAGCTATGGATTCATATGATGTTTCCCTGATATCACATCTTGCCACTAATGTCTCAAACTCCTTCACATACTCTTCTATGCTCTTCTTACCCTGCCTTAAGGATAGCAACTCCATTAGCATATCCTGTTTATAGTAGTCTGGCACAAATCTGCGTCTCATCAACCTTTTCATCAAGGCCCATGAACGCACTTTCTCCTCATCATCCCTACGTCTCTCAACTTGTAATTTATCCTACCACAAACTAGCATATTCAGAGAATGCTAAAGACGCCATCTTCACCTTCATGCGCTCATCCCACTCATAACAGTCAAACACCTTCTCAACCCGTGGCACCTAGTCTAGGAATTCCTCTGGTTTACTACTACCAGTGAAAGGTGGAATCTTCAACTTGATGTTTTCAATCCCCTTACGCCTGTCAACATTGTTTCCTCTCTTAATCCTTCCACTACTAGCATCAGATTCACTACTAGAGTGTCTCCTCCTATTTCCTGCACTACTATGGCTTCTTCTATCCCTAACCTCCAATCTCTCCATAATCAATCTAAGATTTTCTTGGATTTGATTGAACTCACCCTAGTCACAACCTCACCCCCATTATTAGCATCATTCCTATTGTTGTTATTTTGAACACTTCCTTGCGATAACATCTCTACCCTTCAATAATCAGCAATAGAAATTCACTAAAAACCAAATTCCCAACAACAGCCCCAAATACCAATTTCACAGCAATTCAACACTCAACAATTGAATTCAGCAAAAAAATTCACCAAACCCCCAATTCTCAACAACAGACCAATCACCAATTCTCAGTAATACAATTCACAGAACAAATTTCCAAATTTCCTAACCAACAACAGTATTGAATTAAAACTACAATTTAATTAAGAATCAATAGCCTTACTAATTTAAGCCTCGATCTGATTGAATCCTTCACTCTAAATCCTTATGAATCCAACCTTCGCTCTGATACCAAATGACATGGATTCTGATTCGAATTCCTTCACACACAACCAAATCGTCAACAACAATCAAATAACTCCAATTTTTAAGGTTTTCTGGATTTTAGTACTAATGCATAAAATCAAAGATATGGATAAAATTATCAATCTATATATGCCAAGAATGATAAAATTAAACTGTTTCACAATCAAATCATAGAACGATAGAAACCACGTCCTGTAAATCAATCACTACGGTTAAAGAATTCCAAGAATTCAATAACGATGCTCGCCACAAATTCTATATGAACCAAGAATTTGATAAGAACAATACGAATATATTGAAAATTCGATTTTCAATATTCTAAAATCTCCAAAAGAAGACTCACACACTCAAGTGTCTCTATGTTTACAACAAAAAATGATAATGTATCCACGAAAAAAACCCTAAGGACCCTATTTATAACATCTTAAAAATTGGTGCGAAAACATTCAAGGCCGGCTAAGGGCTGGCAACCTTCACTTAGGCCAGCAACAAAAGCCGACGGCCTTCTCTTAGGCTGGCACTAAAAGCCAGCGGCCTTGAGGTGAACTGGCCGGCCTTTATTCAAGGCCAGCTTAAGGCTGGCCGGACTTCACCTTGGGTCCTCCCGACGCCTATGTCCTCCTTTTTTTTGGTGCTCGTATTTTCTCTCTTGGAATCGTATCAGGTTTGGGCATAAGATAATTCTTTTCTAATGGTTATGAAATTGCTTGGTGCATGCACACTTATGGAATAGCTGCATAGCTATTGTATATACGCTTGCATGATTTGTATTGTAAGAATCTGGAGCTAATGCTACATATAATTTGGATTCTTCTCTCGGTGTACAAGCTTACAGCATTAGTTAATTGTGCATATTGCCTTTAGTCAATTGAAGATAAATATTGCCTCTATAGCATTAAGTAGTGTTTACAACATTACAAGAATTTTGACGTTTCATGACGTTTAATAAACATCACCCAAAATTAAATAAACGTTACAAAAGAAATTTAATATCATTTATTAAATGTTACAAATAGACGTTACTAAAAGTTTGTTACGGAAAGTATTTGGTGATGTTTAAAAGGTAAATGTCACCAATGTTATAAACATCACCGATAAATTGATAATAGTAACGTTTAAACGTCACCAATAAGCAGCATTTAGTAACGTTTGAATGTTACTAAAAGTATATAATTTGATGCTAAAATTGTTTGCCAAAATTCATTTTCTTAGTAATGTTTAAATGTCACAAAAAAAGGTTTAAACATTACTAATAAGCTTTTTATAGCGTTTAAATGCCACAAATAACTAATATTTAGTAACGTTTAAGCGTGACTAAAATGTTTTTGGTAACGTTTAAACATCACAAAAAATGATTGTTATAATGGTATGATAAGTCTATTTATAAATGTAACAACTTAAACATGTAATAAAATAATAAAGGTGAAAAAAGTAGACATTTGCATATATGCTTATAATTGTCCACTTCCATCAGCAACTACACTTTACAAAAGTAGACATTAACATATCTTAAACAATATTATCCAAACTTTATAGAAATTAGGAGTAAAATAAACTCTCTATTAATAGCCTACTATTGCCCAAATTGATAATTAACTTCAAAAAAGTGACCATACAATAAACTGTAATTCATAAACTAGTTATTCTATTGTTCAGTCTAATTATTGTCTATCAAAAAGTCACTAACAAAATAAACCATCCTTCACAAATTACTTTCTTCCCCACTTTCATCACCCTCTTCAAAAAAATTTAGAGCCAGAATAAACTCCCTTTCACAAGCTATCCTCTTCGCTACTTTCACTATCATCATGACGATTAGGGGGAATTGTAGAAGGCATAATAAACTCCCTATTACTTGGAGATCTTGTCATATAAACGTATAAAAGGTGTAAGATAACTTAATTAATATAATGATTCATTAAACACAATTGCAACTGTAAAGCCCTAAAAATTTCAAAAAGCTATATGAACATTTACAAAAAAATAAACATAATAATAAATACCTCTAGGTCGGGATAGTGAGAAGAACAATTTCTTAATATTAAAAACTTTGAGAAATGTACAACAAAAATTCAAATGTTACGGCGCATAAATATTATCTCAATAAATTGTGTTAATAATAGGTTTTAAGAAAAATAATAAAATTAAAGTTAAACAATTAGAAGAATAAATTCTTCAAAACACAATTTTCAAATAATATTGGGTTAAATATTGAAATTAATTAAAACTATAGATTTAGGAATTTCAAATGAAAATTTCAAGTCAATATTTATGTTTAGAAGAATCAAATTAGCTTAAACATAAAATTTCATATAAAGTGTCATAATTTATTTAGATACTAATATGTGTGCTAAATAAACCTGTACATTGATAATTCTTTATATTTATCCAAATCTTTATTTTTTTTTCTTTCTTTTCTTTTCCTTCTCTTTTTTCTTTCTCCTTTGGTTGCCCACTACTTCTCCCTGGTCCCAACCCTGCTACGTCCTTCCCTTCTTCCCTTTTTTATATTTTTTTTCTCCTTCTTTCTTCCCTTTCTTCTTCTCCTCCTTATCTTCCTTCTGCTCGAAGAAAACCCCTTACTTAGAACTCTATTCCCTCTCTCTCTCGTTTCCCTCAATTTTTCCCTTCCTTCTCCCCAGATTTTCGCTTCCTCCCCCAAACCCTTCACCTCTAAACCAAAACTAAGGTTTCAACCCCGCAACATTACCCTAGGAAAACCCTATCTCCTAACTGCCACTTCGCTACCGTCACCACATTAGCACCTAAACCCTCTACTTCTCTTCCACCACCACAATGACAACTCTCTTTATCGCTTTGCCACTACCCTCACCTACATTCTGTCAACCCCCTCTATCCTTAAACTCTCACATTTCCCCTCTTTGTTGTTATTGGCTTTGTCAATGGTAGTGATGACGACAAAGAGGACGATAACAAAAGCAACCACGACGATAGCAACTACAACGGCTGCAACAATAACAGTGGCAACGTCCACCACAACAGCAATGGTAGCAGTAGTGACCACAATCCCAACAACAATAGCAACGACAACTCCAATAATAGCTGCAACAACAACCACAATGATAATAACGAACAGCAGTAACGGTAGCCCCAACCACAACGATAGCAATGACCATAATGACCACAATCGCAGCAACGGCAACAACAACCACAATAGCAATGGCAACCATGATGACTGTAGCAGCAACGTAAGAAGGGGGAAAGCGGAGAAGGAGCAAGGTATATGGTGTATGTGCGGGTGAAGAATGGTGTGTGTGCAGGTGAAGGTGTCGTGTGTGTCAGGAAAGGAGAACAACAACTACTAGTGACTGCAACAACAACAACAATAGCAGCTGCAACAGTTGCGTTTCAAAGGAGAAAAGAAGAGTGGAAATGGGAGAAGAGAAAGACATATATATGTATGTATACGAATGTATGTTAGGCAGCAAGGAAGAAGAGGAAATGGATAGGTGAATCCAAAGGAGAAGAGAGAATTGTGTGAAGGATGGTGAACATGTGTGTGTGTATGCAGTGATATGTGATGCATGTAAGGATGTGTGAATATGTGTGGGAAAGGAAGAGGCGAGTGTGTAGATGTGTGAGCATGTAGGTATGCATATTGAAATGGCATATGGTTTGAATATGTGTGTGTGTGTGAATGAAGGATATGTATGTGGGTGTGCGTGAATAAAGGATGTGTATATGTGTGTGAATGAAGGTATGTGGTGTATGTGACGGTAGGTGTGATGTATATGGAGATGTGTATATATATTGGTGATGGTGTGTGGCATGTGCAAGGATGTGCATATCGTGCAAGAGATAGTGTGTGGTGTGTGAGGGTGTGTGTATGTGTAAAGAAGGAGGAACCATGTGTGTGTGATGCTTGTGAGTATATGCGTATGTGCATGAGGTGATGTAGGGTGTGAGGTATGTATATATGGGTGTGCGGCATGCGTGTGTATAAGGGTGTGGTGTATGCGGAATGTGTATGTATAGGATGATATGTGGCGTGTGTGGAGGGAGTGTATGCATATGGATGGTGTGTGGTAGATGCAGTTTGTGTATGTGTATGTATAGATGCCATGCAATGTGTGAGGGTATGTATGTCTATTGAAGGTATGGGATGTGTGGAGTATGTGTTTAAGTGTATGAAAGGTGTAAGGTGTGTGGTACTAGTGTGCATATGGATGGTGTGTGGAGTATGTAGCATGTATGTATATGTATGGGAGACGTGTGGTGTGTAAATAAGTGTATATATATAAGGAAGGAGTGGTATGTGGGGGTGTGTATGTGCGTGTGTGAAATAGTGTATGGTGTATAGACATGTGTGTGTGTAAGTATAGAAGCTGAGGATGATGTATGTGGGATGTTTATGTATGAGTATGAGATGATGTGTGGAGTGTGAACATGTATGTGTAGGTATGGAAGGTGAATGTAATGTATGCGAAGTATGTAGGTGCGTGTATGTTGGTGGTGTAAGGTGTATGTGAATAAGTGAGTAAGTGTATGAGATGATGAATGGTGTCAGTATGTGAATATGTATATGGGAGGTATGTAATGTGAGTGGAGTATGAGGGTAAGTATATATTGGTGGTGTGAAGTGTAAGTGGAGTATGAGCGTATGTGTATAGCGGTGGTGTGGAATGTGTGTGGAGTATGTGTGTATGTATACACTAGTGGTATGTGTGTGTATGTAGACTTAAGGAGAAAAGATGATAATGACATGCAATTGTTGGTGTGTGTAATTTCGTGTATGGTATGGTTGTGTGTATCTATGTATAGGTGCATGCGTGGTGTGTGAAGTGTGTATGTATATAGATAGGAGTATGTCGGTGTGCATGTGCTGTGTGGGAAATGTTAGTGTATATATGGTAATGGAAGCGTGAGTGAGGATGGAGACTGGTAGAGAGGATAGGAAACCCTATAGGTGGAGATGCCAACAAAGGAGAGAAGAAAGAATGGAAAGGTGAAACCGAGGAAAGAGGAAATGGCATGAAGAAAGCAAATGTATCTGTGTGTGAAATTGAGTAAGAAAAGAATGTCATTAATGTAATAGCGGTAGCCCAAGCAGCTTGATGAAGTAATCAAGTTAAGAAGGGGAAGACTTGGAAGTGCATGCGTGTCATCGATGAACGATTGTGTATGTGAGTGTGGGGAAAGACATCGGGAAGTTTGAAAAGAAATAGGAGTTAACAAGAGATTGAGAAATCTAGTAGAAATTATGTGGAGTCACTATAGCTGACCCTTCAATACTATACTCGAAGGAGGGACTACACATCGAAATCACCTAATGACAGCTAGGACTACGACGACCCTAAACAAGTGAGTGGGAAACTTAATGATATGCTACCATGTTGTGTTGTATGATGATTTACTATGCATGTGAAATTGTTGTTTATTGTGTTTGAAATTGATTCTAATTCTTGCTAAGTTAAGTTATAGTGGGGATTGATGAGTTAAGGAGAAAGTTATAAAGAATATAGATGAATGAATGGTCTAAGAGTTTAGATGTTGTTACCTTAATGATAGCACCTAGTGCTATGTTGCTAGTGCTATAACCACAAGCTTAACCCATGATTTAAAATTGTTTTCTTCTAAAGCAAACCAAACATAGAAACTTAGCTTTTCCTTCTATAGCTACCGAGTAGGTATGCTTAGTTTGGATAAGGTATATAGGTATCATTATGTATACATGTCAGAGCTGGTTCCTGAATGTGTATACATATACTTAAACAAACTTATTTTCTTATTATATCTATGAAATACACTCATGAACATAACCATACCAAATCATGAGTGCAACTTTGACTTTTTACTACTCAACAGTTCTATTTTCTTACCTTTGTAAGTACGTAAAGGAAGGTGTTTAGTGAATTTTTCTTAATTAAAGATGTGTCACAAACATATATATATATATATGTATATATAATACATAAATGTCTTGAGAACATCAAAAGGAAAATACGAGACGACCTTATTAGCTCTTGAAAGTGAGAATGATAGAGCACTTGAGAAGTGCGATGATATAGAGGTGTCAAAGATGATGATTGTAAATCAACCTCGAGTGGCTGGTTTAACATTTAAGACAAATGACACAAAGGTGTGATATGATGATTGTATATCAACCCTGAGTGGTTGGTTTAACATTTAAAAGAAATGGCACAAAGAGGTGCCGAGTTAATTTAATCTATTGTAAGATTGGATAGTCTACATCCGTAGGGTCTAGGTTCATTGTCTGTTTTGATGATAAGAAAGGCATGATCTTGGCTTGTTGTGGTATGCATGTGAAATGCAATGCTTGGTAGTTACTTCATTGTTTGAATGAGAATTGATTGTGATTGTAGTTTAGACACTTTAAATCAATTAATTAAGGGAGTGGACCTGATTAAAAACCTGACATGCATTTCCACAAGACATTGGATGAGATTAAAGGCCATCACTACGACAGAGCTCGTCGAGGTAATCAATAGGATTACTATTCCACCAAGTGTGAACTAAGTGATTAGGGGATTGTCGCGCCTTAACAGTTTCAAGCCGGTCTATCCTTGAGAGTTTTGCTCTATTTGGTGTAGAGAGATACGGAGCGTTCACTATTGAGTTAAAAAGATATTATAATTAACAAAGTGATAAGATAAATAAATGGGATAATGACTTGGGCACTAATGGTAGCTTCAGAATCCCCAACCCAAGGTCAAGGGGGGCGTAAACCCTAGACTTTATGTCGGTTACTAGAAGACTACGTGAGATACTGCATTCATATGGTTGTTCATGCATAGCATATATTTTGATAACTTAATTTGATATTGCTTGTGTGTATGTAGCATTGAAAGTGTTACCATCCCATTCACTAAGCCATAGTGTGCTCACCCCCTCACAGACGCTTTTGCTAGTAGTGATTACGAAAGCTCAAGATGGGATAAGATGTGAAGTCTTGAGAGTTTTAGAAAGACCGGAACAACAAAGTGAAGCATGGATTTACTTAGATGAAATGTTAGGACACCCATGTGAATAGAATTTGAAATTGAGAAACCTAGGGTTTATTCTATTTTACTGATTGGTAGGGGATACCGATTCTCTACGATTATGGTTGACCATAGGATACAGAATCCATAGTTGTATTTTATTATCCAATTATATGTACTATGATTAGTTGTAAATGCAATTATTTATTTAGAGTCTTATGATCTCTAACTCGTAAGACGATCATCATGTAATAAGTGCACATGTGCCATAATGATTTTATCGGAGACTTCTGGGCCCCCTTTCGGGGAGTGATAGTAACATTTAATAATTCACCTAAATTAAGTGAGAAGTCTGAAAGAAACCTTTGCAAAACTTGAAATACACTATTCAGCTACAAAAAGATAAAAATCTAGTAAAAAATAAGCTTATGGAAAAAGAGAGATATAGTACTATACATGGAAAATAGAAGATTCCATCAGCTACAAATATCATTACTTCTTAAATAATAGAAATGTCAACATCATCCAAAACAATCAGATTGTAAGTTAGCTAAATCTTTATAAAGAAAAAACTTAGTGAAACAACATAACAACTAAAACACCATTCTAAAAATAAAATAAGCCATGGAGAAAAAAAAAAAAAAGACTTCAAATCGAGCTAAATTAGAAGATGTACCTTATCTTCTTGAGCCTGCTGTAAATTCTTTAATTCTTCAAACTAAACATCTCACTTTTTGCTCCATTTCTCCGCTTCAAGTTCTTCCTACAATCTTTTATTTTCATCATTTTTTTACACCTGATTTTGCATTGATTTTCCTATAGTTGGTGGTCCATAACCACGATGGGATGGTAATCTATCCTAGAATTTGCATTCATATATTGATCAGCAATCTTTGAAGAAGATTTTAGTCTGCTTGAGCTTTGTGACTCTTTAAACAAGTGAACCATTTTAGCCTATATTATTAATATTAAGGACAAATGTTAAAAACATTCCACCCCATATTATATTCTAACTATGTAATGTAAAAATGTATTCTTTATACTAACATAATCATCTGTAGCTTGTTGAGAGACCAACCACCAGTACCATTTAATCTAATCTCACAAAATCAAGTTTGCTTGAAGAATTCAATAACATCAAGTGCTTCTTTGTGTTGCTCAATCTAATTGAATAAACAACAAAATATTAAATATTTAACCTATTTCACCATCAAATATATAACATTATCTATAATACTTACATATTTAGGCTTCCTACTTTCAAAGGACTTACTCCCTGCCTTATGCGGATATTTTACACAGTTGTGTGCATACTTTCCATTCATTGACTTTGTTTCGTATTAGTTAAAATAAGAAATAAATTATTGAAATCATTTTCTGATATTACAAAGAAGTATTGTTTAATGAGAACTTACCTTTTCATGTGGATCATATGATTCTAGCACATTTACCTCTTCCAAAGCCATATGATTCCACATATCTGTGACCATTTTCTAATCATCATCACTGTAGGTCCTTAGTTGTGCATTATCACCCACATTTTTCCATTTTTTATGAACATCACATCAGAATTTCCTATAGAGACGTCCCATCCATCTATTAGCCTCATTGAATTTATTTGGATCGCTCATAATATCATCAATATTAAGTCGATTCTACAAAGCAAAGTTTTAGTCATGGCAATTGAAAATAAAGTGATAGGAATCAAATTCTATAGGACTTATCACTAGGGTAAGAGCCAAAGGGTTACAAAATTTGGCGATGAGGGTCTTCTTTAAACAATTTGACCCCAAAAAAATTTTTTTAGCAACTTCTTTCTATTACATATTTGTTGTGCATTCCAGCAAGTACGCTTGTCGGTTTTTATAGGATGGTAGATACACTCGCTAATGCTCATCTTGTGGGTTATTCATGGACCTACATAAGTCAAAGAAGAACCGGTTCACAATATGTTCAATTGAGGTGAAGAACTGGCCACTTGAAGATCATTTGTACTTGTAATTTGTTAATTCAAAATTGGTCACTTGTTGGTTATATTTGTAATTTGTGCTTTTGGGAATCGGCTGCTTAAGTGACATCTTTGTAATTTTTTGTGTGTTTTTACCCTTAATAGGAGTAAGTATAAATACTTGCTAACTAGGGTTTTTAGTGAGCTTTTGACATTTTGAGAAAAACAAACACTTTGTGCTGTGAGGGTTCATCCTTTGCATATAAAGATCTCTGATCAATTTCCTTGTGAAATTGTAGTGAGAATCAACTTAAGTGGATTGTGAGTCATATCAATCTTACTATTGTTGTTTACAAATTGTATTTAGTGAGTAGTATCTAAGTACAATTTGTTGGTTACTTATTTATCACGTGAATTAAGGTTGTATATTTTAGATTTGATCATTTCAATTTGAGATTAAATTCTAGTTCAATTGCATGTTGTTCCATTGGAGATTATACAATTGTTTATTCTTATATCCATTTAATGTTCCAAAACTCGTGAATTGGATTCCAATTGGAAGTGATTTTGACATGCCATTTTGTTGAGGGAGTTGGTTGTTCATGCCTTATGGTTGATGTGTTTGCTATCTAATTGGTTAGGCACATCACAGAGAATAATTTCCATGTCATACTTGATTGATATAAAGACCTCCTAACCTGTACTCTTGCCTAAGCTCGCCTCTTCTCTGATACTAGAAGTGTTCTCCAATCACCCTTAAGATATAGTGGCAATATGTCCTTGCAAGCTTTCCCAATCTTAGATGCTAATTTAGCTAACTGGTCTCTCATAATTAGACAGATTATGGAAGCATCAAACTCTATTACCATCCTACCCTTCCATCTATTGTTCTCCTTCTCTAGTGCTTGTCCTCTATATATACCTCTCCTATTGCAATGTGATGGTGTGCTAACATTAACTACAATAGAAGGAAATACTTTTTAGTAACGGTTACTAACTTTTATGTAACAAGTTATATGAACAATTAAGCTACACGCAATTACTTGAGTCAGGAATAGAAGTAGGTGGACAGCTATTCGATGGATTTGTATTTACATGATTGTTGGGGGTGACATGAGTATGCATCGAGGGAGCATCTGCTACAACTAAATCACTAGCGAAGGAATTTATATCATCTTCAGTATCTTGAGGAGATAGATGTTGCTCCATTGGAGGTGATGGATGTTGCTCTTCCTCAATATCTTGAGAATTTGATGGTATATTGAGAATGGGTTAAGCCTTTCATACAGTCTTTCCTTCCCTTCTTTATCCAACCTTTTGTCTTCAGCTATGACAATCCTACAGTAAAAACATGACACAAAGATGAAATGAACAGTTGATGTGATTCCATAAGATTATAAAATGAAAAAAATGAAAATTACGACTTAAAAAGGATAAAGTAGCATTCTATTTAACTTAATTATGTTTGTTAAGCAAGATCTGGTAGCATGGTGATGACACAAATATCATTGGAGCAGCATCTAATTCACATGAATATACTTAAAATACTCAAAATCCCCATCACTATTATTATAATCCATAAGTGTTTCATCGACTTCATCATGTTACGTGCCATTTAAAACTTAGATAACCCTCTCTACATCTCCAACAATAGTCTTAAGGCAAACATCTATTCTCAACAACACATCTGTATCACAATCAATTATGGGAGACACTAGATTTCCTCTATCCTCATCTTGCTAGAGTAAATTGTTAGTATTTTCATTACATAAATGAGTTTCCACATCACCAAATAAATTCATAGTAAAAGTAAGATAACTTATGTCATAAATATGACGATGCTCAAAGTGCTGCACCACACGCTAATCATTGCCTAGTTTGAAGTCTTCTAGGTAATATATTTGTTTAGCTTGCGATGCCAACACATATGGATCACTCTCATACCATGTATATGTTATGTTAATACTTCATAATCCATTATCAACTCTTAGATTGCGATGATGCTCGTTAGTATCCCACTACTTACACTTAAATAAGAAAACCTATTTATTTCAAATATAAGAAAACTCACATATGTCAATTAAAACACCATAAAACTACATGGACGAATGCATGTCTCCTTGGTTTCCTTCTAGAAGTACTCCACTATTTTGGGTCTTCTTTTGACTATCAAAATCGAAAGTGTGATACCGAATGCCGTTATATATTAATTTTTTGTATCTCTTGAAACATGAGTCAAGTTCAACTGATAATGCATATAAGGCTCTTTCAATTGGATCAAAACTTTCATATAACATGCTCATCTACAACAATATCAAGCAACTTAATATCATAATTCACTTACAAGAAGTTCTCTTGAGTTTGAGTAGCATTTACCTTTTTCATGAAACACTAACTAAATTCCCGTTTATGGTGTTGATCAATGTCATCATCATAGTGTGCACGTAAGATACTTATATGTTCCCTATAACACAAACTGAAATTTAATTGCAAACATATTTCACATTATTCCTATAGTTTAAAATACAGTAATAAATGCTTACGTTAAATAAGGTTGAACCTTAGAATAATTATTAATGATATACCACTTCGCTACTTCTACCTCTTTGTCTAATATGGCCACGTATGTGGAAGAGGAAATAAAACCAACCTTATTTCTAAAGACATCTATGCCACCTTCTTCCATGGTATCACAATTCTATTAGGATGATTGAAAACTATCTCAACACCTTGTAAGTGGAGGGAGCACCATGTCAAGCATTCATGTACAATGTAAGTTTTTGCTATGGAGCCCTTTGGAAAAGCCTTGTTTCTAACAAACTCCTTAAGAGAGCCTAAGTATCTAAATTTAACCAAAAAAAAAAAATTGAATGATGAAGGGTTGACTAACACTTATAAAATATTACATTCTACTTATACACTTATACCTTTCAATGGGATACATCCATCAATATGCAACAGGTCTAGCTAGCAATAGTTTGATAGGCAAGTGTATAGCTAAATGCACCATCACATCAAAGAAGGCAAGAGGAAAGATCAATTCCAATTTGCACAATATGGTAAGAATATCACTTTGCATTTGCTTTACCTCATTGACATTGAGAATCCACTTGCATACCTTCTCAAAAAATGAACTAAGTTCAGCTATAACCATCGCAACATCATTCGACAACATGCCACGAACACCCATAGGTAACAACCTTTAAAGCATCACATGGCAATCATGGCTCTTCATCCCAAAAAGCTTTGTGCTCGACTCATTTACACATCTACCGATATGTGATGCAACTCCATCAAGTGAGCTAACACCCTTTAGGAATTGATAGAATCTTCTCCTTTCTATAGGACTCAATGTAAAACTAGCAAATGGCATTGAATACTTGCCATTACCTTGCTTCACCAAATGTAATTCCTTCATAATACCAAGATCCTCCATATCAAGTCTAGCCTTGTAGGTGTCCTTTGTTTTGCCATCAATCTTGAGTATAGTACCAATAACATTGTCACATATATTCTTCTCAATGTACATGACATCTAAATTATGTCGCAACATTAGCTTTGACCAATATGGAAGTTGAAAGAATATTGACCTTTTTTTTCAATTATGGTCTTTAAGACGATGAACCCTTCTAACCTTCCTTGGATGCTTACCCATGCATAGATTACTTATAAATTACAATTGGTGGAAAATTTCCTCATTGGAATATTCTTATGGATTTTCACGAGTGTCACGACTTCCGTCAAATTTTAAGGTACATCTCCATCTATGGTCCTTAGGAAGCCACATTCTATGACTAATGTATCCAATCTTTCCATTAAGCCTCATTAATGTTGTTTGATCTTGGCATACTAGACAAGCATGATACCCCTTCGTGCTCTACCCTGATAGGTTTCCACATGCTGGAAAGTTATTTATAGTCCACATTAAGGCTGCATGCATGTTGAATGTTGTCTTCGAGAATGCATCATACCATTATCCCAAAGATCCTTTAACTTATTTATCAATGGTTATAAGTAAATGTCAATCTCATTGCCAGGTGCTTTAGGTCTTGGAATCAACATTGACATCATCAAGTACTCTTTCTTCATACACATCCAAGGAGGCAAGTTATATGCCAAAAGCACAATCGGCCACAAATTATATGATTAACTCATATTCCTAAATGGGTTGAAACCATCGCTAGCTAGCCCTAATCTAACATTGTGAGCATCCATCACAAACTCAAGAAACTCAATGTCGAAATTCATCCAAGTTAACCCATCTATAGGATGACTCATTACATTTTCCCTTCTCTTATGCTCCTCTTTATGCCAACCCATTTTTTGGGCAATTTTAGAATTCTTGAAAAGGAATTACAACTTAGGCTTTATAGAAAAGTAACGTAAAACTTTATGAGGAATGGCTTTCACAACTCCACTACACATATTATACCTTGAAGTACCATAAGTAGGGCATTGCATTAAATGCTCATTATCACCTCAAAATAAGCAACAATCATATTTACATACATGAATGTAATGACAACCCATGCCTAACCTGATAGGAATCGGATTCCCACAGGGCTTATCACTAGGGCCCGAGCTAAAGGCCTACATAACTTAGTTTTAAGAATCCTACATGAGAAACCTGATCTCGGGGAAGTTAACTTAATTTCTTCATTCCTATTTTATACTTGTTATGCATTCCAACAGGTTCACTTATTAACCCTGTAGGGTACCAAATCACCTATACTTTTGAGTGAGTCAAGATCCTCATCGGGACTCATTTCGAAAATACCTTGAAGACCGGCATCTTGAAGACTAATTTATTTTTATATTTGTTTTTTACTTGGACCATTTTATGTTGTAATTTTCTTTTGGGACACTTTCATTTATTTGTAATTGTCTTTTAGGATCGACCACCGTAAAAGTGGCATAGTTGTAATTTTGTGGATTTATTAACCCTAAAGGGAACAAGTATAAATACTTGCTTAAGTAGGGTTTTGAAGGGGAATTTTTCATATTAAACACATCACTTTTACATGAGAGAGCTTAGGGTTCATCCTAGTTCAATCCCCTTTTATCAATTTCAATCCCCAGAGTTGAAATTGTGCAGAGTGCAATAACTTGAAATTGTAAGTTTTATCAATTTCTATTTGTTATGTTTTCTTTTCTTCTCTAGTGTGTCATATCTAGGGTTGGATTGAAACATTTCTTAATCAAATTTGAATTAGTATTATTCAAAATATTGTGCTTCATTTGAGTTACTATCATACTTGTTTTTCGATTCATCCATTGTGCACAATTCTTGAACCGTGAAATCAATCCATTTGGAAGTTGAATCACGGAAGTGGTTCTTGTTGTTTTTTATTAGTAATCACGTAGCTTTTTCAAGTATAATTTGTGATCTTCATTGAGGAATACTTCACCATGTTAATCATTGTATGAAATGCATCATACGGATCAAAGATTGCATTTAGGGTTTACGGTCTAATTTTGCTCTAAAAGTGAACCGAATTTGTCTTATCTTTTAGGGTTGTTATTTTGATTGTTTTTCTTGTGCTTACTTCCCATTTAGGCACATCATCTTTTTCATATCAAAGCTACACATACTTAGTTCATTTCAATATTGATCACGTGGTATTGTGGAATTGGTTATAGATCTTGAGAATTGACGCCATTGTTCATGTGCTTGGATGCTAGTTTGATTAACACTGTCTAATTTTCTTTCAAATTGGTTTTGTATGTGCTTAATCTTGGTTTTAGGCACATCATAACCTGTACAAGTACCTATTTGCAAAATAATAAGATAAATTGTTCAACTTGCTTTGCATCTGTAATGTTAGATTTTTTTATAGCAACAATTTCTCCATTTTGAAGGATTCCCTTATAAACCGTTCCTCCTCCACCTTGACCAAGTACTCTATTCACATTGAAATGGCTAGTAGCAATTTCTAGTTCTCTTGAACAGAATAACTTGATTTTCTCTACATTATTATTAATTGAATGCAACTGTTGTTATAATAGCGAACCACCAATTCGCTCAAAGTACTTCTCTCTGAGTTTTCTTTCTTTCCTTGTCTTTGCAATCTTATATATCCACCGTAGGAGAAGGATGAAAACTAAAAAACCTAACCTAGCACCTAAACCTGTATCATTAACAACAAAGAAAAGGATTGATTAGTAACTATTCAAAGCTTCTTTTCTTTGATTTCTTTCCCATCTCCCTCTAAACATTGCAAAATTGTTTCGATTAATTAACATTGATACACCATTTTATATTTCCTATATGTGTATTTAGTTATTTTATCTTTGAAATTCAATATTTTAAGTACCAAAGCTTAAAAAAAGTGCTTTTTAGCAGTCTTTATATGACAAATTTTCCCTTTGTAAAGTTATTAAAAAAGTTCTTTTAGTATTTTCTAAATTATCTTATTTAAGAGAAAAATAGTAAAATAGAGTCTAAACACTTAATTTTAAAGATAATGAATTTAAGTGCATATTAAGCAAATATAAAGATGTATATTTAAATTTTGACCTAAAATATTTTTATATCTATTTAATGAAAGCATTTATTTATGGTTTAGAGAAAATATTGTATACTAGACTATACAAAACTAAAAATATAAACACCAAGTTGTAAAAAAATAAAAAAATTCATACATCTTTGTATTTATCACTTTATTTCCCTCTATAGGTGAAATTCATTTCATTCAAACCCTTAAACTTAATCCCATTTCCTTTCTCTTTTTTCTTTTTCTTTTTCCTTTTTCTTTCCTTTTTGCTATTCAATGTAAGCTAATTTTACATACTGATACGAATCAGACTTCTACAGGACCTATCACCAAGGCCTGAGCTAAGGGTCTCCATAATTTAGTATTGAGAACCTTGCATGAGAAACCTAATATTAAGGAAGCTAATCTATTTTCTACATTTCTACATTATAATTGTAGTGCATTTCAACAGGTTCACTTATCAGTCCTACAGGATACCAAATCACCTATACTCTTGAGCGAGTCAGGATTCTCTTCGGGGCTTAATTCAAAAAAACCTTGAAGACTAGCATCATGAAGACTTATTTCTTTTATATATTTCTCCTTTTTATGGACTATTTTATGTTGTATTTTCTTTTGTGACATTTTCATTTGCTTGTAATTTCCATTTAAGACCGGCCACCTTAAAAGTGGCATAGTTGTAATTTTGTGTATTTTCTAACCCTAAAGAGAGCAAGTATAAATACTTGCTTATAGTAGGTTTTGAGGAGGCCATTTTTCATATTAGAACATCACATTTTCATGAGAGAGCTTAGGGTTTCGCAAGTTCAATTTCCTCTTATCAATTTCAATCCCAAGAGTTGAGATTGTGGTGAGTGTAACAATTGAAATTGTAAGTCATATCAATTTCCACTTGTGTTTTTTTTTTTTCTTCTCTAGTGTGTAATATCTAAGGTTAGATTAGAACATTTCTTGGTCAGATTTGGATTGATATCAATTCGAATTAGTGTGTATATTTTGAGTAATTATCATACCTGTGATTCTCCATCAATAATTGTTTATCATTTTTGAACTGTAGATTGGATATTGTAGGAAGGGAGATTTACATAATTAGATCTTATTGTTCTTGTGTGTAATTCACGTGGAATTCTTGTGATTGTTGTTTTATTGGAGAAGATTATCATTATTATATTGTTAATTGCAATTTTGAACCTTCAGATTTCATTAAATCTCCATTAGGGTTCATGCAATTCATGATCCTATTGAACCGGTTTTTATTTGTGAATTGAAGTTGTTTCTTTGATTCATTTGCATGTGCTTAACCTTGGTTTTTAGGCACATCATCTTTTGGTATCAGAGCTTGAGGTTTAAGAGGAGGGATTTGTCAATTGAGATTCTAAAAACTAAGGGTTATTGTATTATCATCTTGAATCGAATTGTAGAAGTGGAAATTGAAGTATTTGATTATGTTGTTAAGGTGCTATGATTGTTGCTTATTGATGTAGACGTGGAGTATTTGTAATTGCTTTTTCCTCTTGAGTTGATCGTGATTGATTAAAGGGAAGTGATCATTGTGATTATTTAAGGAAAGTGGAATTTTGGAAATTGATTTTTGTTAGCTTCATCTTTGCCGTGAGTTATTTGTCGAGGAAGAAAGGGGAAGTTCTTGAATTGAATTGAATTTCAAAAATTGAGCTTGTTATCTTCATCCTTGCCGTGAGTTATTTGTTTAAGGAAGAAGCGGAAGTTCTTGAATTGAATTCCATAATTTAGGGTTCAAATAGTTGAAGCATTGTTAATTAGTGTATGTTGTTTCCTTAGCATTGCGGAATTGGAAGGGTCATTTTCTTTGGCAGAATTCTTCATTTTACATGGAGAATTAGGAAACTATTTTGAATTCAAATCAATCATTAGTTATAGAGTTATTGTGTATTAATCACTTTAATTGCACATTAACTAGTTGGAATCAATTGCTTGCCATTTGGAGAAGTATTCATATTTGGTTCCATTTTGTTGTTGTTGCCGTGAGTTGAGTGCTACACCGTGATTGTTAGTGTTATGTGTAGTGAAAGGTTGCAACATGTTATAGTTTGTTTATGTTGAAGCTTAAGAGTGTGTGTGTAATTTTGGCATGAAATTGGGTTGAATTTGGGAAAGGTTGTTTGCACCGTGATTTGAGAGGTGTGGAGAATATTATTGTTGTGGTGATTGAGTTTAAATACAACAATGTCTAGTGAAATGTTTCAATATGCTAATGTGTTATGCCGAACATTGACTGCATTTGCTAATAAGGATGAAGAACAAAGGAAACTTGTTCCTACTTCTTGTAGGATACAAGAAATTGCGTGTCTATAATGATGGTGTAGTTGTACAATTAGTAGCCGTGATTGAGGTGTGGAGAATATTATTGTTTGGTGATGAGTTTAAATACAACAATGTCTAGTGAAATGTTCAATATGCTAATGTGTTATGCCGAACATTGACTGCATTTGCTAATAAGGATGAAGAACAAAGGGAAAACTTGTTCCATACTTCTTGTAGATACAAGGAAATTTGCGTGTCCTTATAATTGATGGTGGTAGTTGTACCAATGTAGTAGCCGCCTCGTTAGTATCGAAGCTAAGACTTACTACTATTCCGTATCTTAAACCATATAAATTGCATTGGCTTAGTGATCAAGAAAGTTTGTATGTGACCCAAAGAGCTAAAGTACCATTCAGTGTTGGGGATAAATATTGTGATGAGATTAAGTGTGATATCTTGCCTATGTGTGCATCCCATATATTGTTTAGCAAGCCTTAGTTATATAACAGTAAGATCTTACATGATGACTTCAGGAATACTTATGTGTTCCAGAAGGAAGGCAAACGAGTTATTTTGAATCCAATGTCACCTTCAAAGGTCTAAAACGTTCAACAATAGATCAGTTGACCATTAGAAGATAAAAAGGGTTTAATACAGTGTAATGATTATGAGGAAAAGAAGGTATTATTGATGGGACAGGGTGATATAGAGAGGTTAATTATAGAAGAGGCTCCAACATACTTACTTCAGTTGAGATGTGTATTAGGGTTGCAAGAACCACAATCTCTACCTTTAGCAGTTTCTCAGGTATTGAATGAGTATACTGACATTTTTCCTAATGATTTGCCAGCTGGGTTACCACCTTTGAGAGGGATAGAGCATGCTATTGATCTTATGCCTAACTCAGTATTACCAAACCGACCTACATATCACATGAATCCGAGGAGGCTAAGGAATTGAAGCGCTAGGTAGATGAATTGGTTGAATAGGGGTTTGTTAGAGAGAGTCTCAACCCATACACTGTTCCCACCCTTCTTGTTCCTAAGAAGGATCGTACTTGGAGAATGTGTATCGATAGTAGAGCCATCAACAAAATCACCATCAAATATAGGTATCCTATTCCTAAACTCGATGATATGTTAGATGAGCTGCATGGTTCACAGGTCTTCTCCAAAGTGGATCTTAAAAGCGGATATTACCAAATTCGGATGAGAGAAGGGGATGAATGGAAAATCGCTTTTAAAACACGTCATGGACTATATGAGTGGCTGGTTATGCCCTTTGGTTTGAGTAGTGCTCCTAGTACCATTGTGAGGCTGATGAATCATGTACTGAAAGAATTTCTAGGAAAATTTGTTGTTGTTTATTTTGATGATATTCTAATTTACAGCAAAAACCTATAACAACATGTGGAGCATCTTCAGGTAGTATTTTCAGTATTGAGGACCCAACAGTTATTTGCAAATATTTAGAAGTGTTCCTTTTACCAAACTGAGGTAACATTTTTGGGTTTTGTTATATCTGGTTCAGGTGTTAGGGTAGATAAGGAGAAAGTGAGGGCAATCAAGGAATGGCCAACACCTACTTCAGTTACTAAGGTAAGAAGTTTTCATAGACTTGCATCCTTTTATAGACGCTTTGTCCAAAATTTCAGTGGTATTGTCAGTCATCTCACAGAACTAACTAAAAAGAGTGTACCTTTTATCTAGAGTGAAAGGGCTCAAAGGAGTTTTGAATAGGTAAAAGAAAAACTCACTTGTGCTCCATTATTGGCTTTACCTGATTTTGACAAAGTTTTTGAGTTGGAATGTGATGCTTTTGGGATTGGAATTGGTGCTGTACTAATGCAAGAAAAGAGACCTATAGCATATTTTAGTGAGAAGTTGAGTGGTGCAACTTTAAACTATTCTATATATGATAAGGAATTTTATTCCTTAGTGAGAGCTCTCATGACGTGGCAGCATTATCTCCTCCCGAAAGAGTTTATTATTTATACAGATCATGAATCTTTGAAACATTTCAAGGGACAGTAGCATTTGTCTAAGTGCCAAGCTAAGTGGGTGGAGTTTCTTGAGGGTTTTGCTTATGTGATAAAGTACAAAAAGGGTAATAAGAAAATTGTTGCTGACGCGTTATTACGATGGTATGTACTTATCACTTCTCTTCAATCAAAACTGCTGGGTTTTGAATTATTGAAAGAACAATATATATGTGATGAGGAATTCAAGATTGTTATGGAGAGGTGTTATAGGGGTAAGATGTACGATGACTATTGCATGATTGAGGGGTTTCTATATAAATCAGGAAAACTATGTATTCCGTCTGGATCTGTGAGGGAGTTATTGGTGAGGGAAGCACATGTAGGTAGATTGTCAGGACATTTTGGTGAGAAGAGAACCCTAGTCATATTGAGAGATAATTTCTATTGGAATGTATGATAAAGGATGTCCATAGGATATTAGAAAGGTGTGGTATTTGTAAGGGAGCTAAATAAAGGTGCATAGGGTGAGTACATGCCTTTGCCTATACCAGATAAACCCTAGACTAACATTAGTATGGATTTTATGTTGGGATTACCTAGAACACAAAGGGGAAAAGACTCTATTATGGTGGTTGTTGATCGATTCAGTAAAATGTCACACTTTGTGCCTTATCACAAAACAGATGATACTCTTTTTATTGCTAACATTTTTGTGCAGGAAATTGTCAAATTACATGGAGTTCCACACCATATAGTGTCAAACAGAGACACTAAATTTATTAGTTTCTTTTGGAAGACATTATGAAAAAGACTGGGTACTAAGCTTATGTACAGTACCTCTTGCCATCCACAGACAGATGGACAAATAGAAGTTGTCAACCGCACACTTGGGAATCTACTCAGAGCAACAGTTGGCAAGAATCTTACTGATTGGGACTTGTGTCTTCCTATTGCTGAGTTTGCTTACAATAGGTCTACTCATTGTTCAACTAGTAAGTCTCCCTTTGAAGTTGTTTATGGCTATAATCCTTCTATTCCATTGGATTTTATAGCAAGACCAGCGACATAGGAAGAGAGTCTTAATGGAGTTGACTAAGCTAGACAAATTCAGCACATTCATGATAGAACAGTTGAAAACCTTCAAAAGACCTAGGAACAACGGAGAATCTAGGGAAACAAACATAGGAAAGTTCATCTTTATAATCTAGGTAACTTAGTCTGGATTAATCTCAGTAGGGACAGGCTTCCACATAAGAAGTTATAGAAGTTGTCTCCTAAGTCAGACGGACCATTTAGGGTTTTAAAGCTCATCAACAATAACGCCTATCGGATAGAGTTACCAGGAGAGTATGGAGTATCGGTGACCTTTAATGTCTCGGATCTATCACCATACTTATTAGATGACATGCATGAAGACCTATCAGATTTGAGGGCAAATCTTCTAAAAGCTGGAGAAGATGATAGGATTCAGACTCCTATAGGACCTATCACTAGGGCCTGAGCTAAGGGTCTCCATAATTTAGTATTGAGAACTTTGCATGAGAAACCTAATCTTGAGGAAGCTAATCTATTTTCTACATTTCTACATTATAATTGTAGTGCATTTCAACAGGTTCACTTATCAGTCCTATAGGATACCAAATCATCTATACTCTTGAGCAAGTCCGGATTCTCTTCGGGGCTTAATTCAAAAGAACCTTGAAGACTGGCATCATGAAAACTCATTTCTTTTATATATTTCTCCCTTGTATGGACTATTTTATGTTGTATTTTCTTTTGAGACATTTTCATTTGCTTGTAATTTCCATTTAGAACCAGTCACCTTAAAAGTGGCATAGTTGTAATTTTGTGCATTTTCTAATCCTAAAGAGAGCAAGTATAAATACTTGCTTATAGTAGGGTTTGAGGAGGTCATTTTTCATATTAGAACATCACATTTTTGTGAGAGAGCTTAGGGTTTCCCAAGTTCAATTTCTTTTATTAATTTCAATCCCAAGAGTTGATATTGTAGCAAGTGCAACAATTGAAATTGAGAGTCATATCAATTTCTACTTATTGTGTTTTCTTTTTCTTTTCTAGTATGTAATATCTAGGGTTGGATTAGAACATTTCTTGGTCAGATTTGGATTGATATCAATTCGAATTAGTGTATTTATTTTGAGTAATTATTATACATGTGATTCTCCATCAACAATTGTTTATCATTTTTGAACCGTGGATTGGATATTGTGGAAAGGGAGATTTACGGAATTGGATCTTATTATTCTTGTATGTAATTCATGTGGAATTCTTGTGATTGTTGTTTTATTAGAGAAGATTATCATTGTTGGATTGTTAATTACAATTTTGAACCTTGGATTTTCACGTAATTCATGATCCTATTGAACCGGTTTTTATTTATGAATTGAAGTTGTTTTGTTGATTCATTTGCAAGTGCTTAACCTTGGTTCTATCACATACAGATGGTAACGAAACGCATCTTCTGATTGACGACACAATCATAATGTCCTGGTCGATTCACACATGTCCCTGTATGGCATCTGTGCTGTCCGGTTTTGCATTCGTCAATGTCTAAAGTGCAGAGTGAAAAAAATAAATAAATAAATCGGTACGTTATGTGTTTTAAAAATGTCAATGTGCAATATATCTATGTAAAATTTTTAATGCTTGGGCTAGTTGAAAAGTAGGCTCAAAAGCTCAGCCTTTACAATTACAAGACCTCGTATGACATAATAAATTTTCTCTTCTCAACTTTTTTTTTTTTAATAGAAAATGTTTCCTAAACTGAAAATTAATCGTAAAATTAAGATTACGGATAACATGAGATGTTGTATTGCAAGAGTCATAAAAGTATTAATTAAAAAAAAAAGAAAATAAATAAATTCCATATTTGTATTAATTGTTGGCATGCCTAAGGCTTCACTTTTCTAATATACCATTGGCATTTATTCCGACCAGTGACTCGGATCTGACAATTTCTCGTTTTCTTTTGGTTGTTATAATTATCTTATAGTTTGAGGAAATTTAGCTTTCCCATGATATATACATGGATAGCCGACACAGTCATGCAAGTTACATGAAGTGACAGTATAGTATAGTACCTTTACATCCGTTTTCAGCATATGGATTGCCTTCGTAGCCATCCACGCAACGGCAGTTAACAAATCCTGTTTGCTTCTTCTACTGGTATTGTTCTTCGTCTGAAGGATCGTATGGCTCATTTTCAAAACATGACATATGCAGGGTAAAGGTATTCCTGTGATTGGTGATAGAAAGATCTTTGACTACTCCCCAGTTGAGCACCAGAGGAATTTTGTTCCGTATTCTTAAGGCATGCAAGTCTATACGGTTAGAATCAAAGCTGGAATGGTAGTCATACATGAATGCGTAGCTGCGGGCTTCCCCTATTGCCGCAGATACATCTTCTTTTTCTTTCAAAATGCGCACTGAAAAACTCTGAAGACTGAAGGGGAGATTAGAATGGCAGAAGTTCATGCCGGAAGAGCAATTAATGTATCTGCTACTGTTGCCTTCAGTATCTAATTGGCATTTTGATGTGCATCCTCCGAATTCAGCCGTTTCAGTGTTTTCCACCACGGCCGTAGTATTGCAGCCAACCACGATTAATCTGTTAAAGATGTTGCTAAGGTAAAAAGGGCTTCCTTTCAAGAAACTTAGATCGGCCCAATTCACTGTCAATGGAATCATAACTTTAATGTGTGAATAACCATATCGAGGTTCGAGTAAGCTGATGTTGAGCACCTCGATGTGAATCCTTTTGAGAAAAGGAACAAGAACGTTCCCTTTTTGTGGTCTACACTCAATCTCATGCCACTCGTCTTGGAAACAGCTCTTAGGTCCAATGCCAAAAGGAAACGGAATATCGATTAAGTTTCCACAGGTCTTAGTGCACTCGGACAATGCCCACGGAGCGGCTCCCATCAGCAGAAATACCGGCGCCAGAGCGAGCTCAAAAATAAGCTGTAGCATTGCTTTGAGTCTATCTAACAGAGCTGATTGTAATTTTTATGTATGATGGGACGATGAATGAAGTTGTTCATTAAAGTATATATATTCATACAAGTTACTGTGAGGTATAAATATAACTCTAATCATTTATTTGAATTTTTAAATATAAGGGGTTATATTTATAAACATGCACTTCTAAAAAAATAAAACCATAACTACCATTCTATAAAAATAGAGTGTATTTTGAGTATATTTTATTTTCTTTAAAGCTACGTATTTAATAATATAAATTATTATACAAATAATCTATTTTATTCAATGGAGAAAGGGATTTTGATATGACACATAAAATTATGAGTCAAGTTTGTATATAATTTTATAGTTGAAATATATATATATATATATTATTTTAAAATAATGAAAAACATAATATAAATATTTTCGTGAGGGAAATATTTAATCTTTTATTATATGATTAATTTATATCCTTAGACATCATATTGTGGAATTACTATCACTATTTAAAAAATAATAATTTAAGCATTAAAATAGGGCCTATCCTGATAATATAATAAAAAAATACCTTAAACTTTACGAGACAAACTTGCAACTTAAATAAATAAGGATATAATCAAAAGTTAACGATAAACAAGAAATTAGATAATTATCTACTTAAATTGACAAAATAGAAAACTATAGCTCTCTTTCTCTTTTATAAATAAGGCCCACTCTTCATGTAATAGAATCACTCCAACTTTTGCTATGACTCTGGGAGGAAGGATGGAGAATATACAATAGTAATTGCTCTTTCTCTCTCTGTCTCACCGATCTAAACCTATCAGATATCGGTCACACTCACTCGTAATCTCTTTCTCTATTTTTTTTTTCCCTTGTTTGCTGGAGAAAAACACCTAAGAACAAGTATAATTTTAATATTTTATATTGCGGATCTTAATTCTAAGTATATTATCTTAGGTTCATAATCCAAACATTTTAATTATGAGAAGAAATCAAATGAGTTGTTGTGCAAGTAAATTTTGTTTGTACCCTTTTCGATTTCAATTATTAAAAAGTCTTGGCTGTATCCTAATGTTTAAATCCCGCGAAACAATTATTTTTTATTTTACTTTGCCTTTTTTGGCTTTTTTTTTTCTTTTTATTTGTATTTTTCACATGATTCCCAATAATATATTTCTATATCTCAATTTTTACTTTTTTATTTTTTATTTTTTTGGTAACTATATTGTTCTCAAATTATAATCAATTTGAATACTTTTTCTGCCTTTTGTAAAAATGGTTTTAATAATAGAATTTTTGAACAATATACATAATAACATAATTATTAAAATCATGATTTTATTCATACGAATTTACAAGTTTATAATTTTAGAATGCTTGTTCGAGTTAATTTGGATATAAAATCATTTTATATAAACTCGTGACCACAAGTTTACATGTAAAATTGTTAGCATCTTATACTTTTAACCAAGTCTACTTATTAAGGTTAAATGGGCTAAAACTTAGAAGATACAACTTGATTTGCATAAGATATAAATATTATTGGTAATTTAGAAAACTTGGAATGAGACTATAAGGGTCACATTGATAATAAATATGACAACAAAGACGGTTATGGTAAAGAAAAAGTTAGTGATAGTTTTGATTTTGATAATAAAAAGGGAGTTAATAATTCATTCTGGCTTTGTATTTTATTATTACTATTTATATTGACATTGTTATTCACATTGTAATTTTATACATTAGCATAGCAAATTATGCTAATTTATTTGTACTATAAGTATATAACACTATGAGTAGTGATGAAAATTTATATCAAATTTATTTATTTCCATCTTATATTTCGTGTTTTTTATCTTTTTTATTATGCCAGTAATTCATGTTTGGTTGTATGCCCTTCAAAAACATATTTATCTATATGATATTCCTTAATTTATCCTTAGAATAATTACCACGTATCTTTTCTTCACAATGATTAGTTGAGGATTTTTAAGTAGTTTTCTAATCCTATATACAATATTAAAAAACAAACCCATTATCTATAGTTAAAATATAATAGTGCATAATGATATTAATATTATAGTCAAACCATTATAAATAATATTAATAGAGTAGTAATGACAACGTAAATTGATTAATGATTATTACCTTCTATAACTGTTAACGGAATACCTTCCTTATTTTTATGGTGCCATTTTTCCTATTTAATGTTCCACACTTTCAATATTTCTTTCATATGCATTAAAGTTCTTTATTTTCTTTAGCTAGTAGTTTTATCTTTAAACTTTACGCAAAGAAACCACCTCCGATGTGCCTAAAACCAAGATTAAGCACATGCAAAACCAATTTGAAAGATAAAGAAACAATGTCAATCAAACTAGTCTCAATCACATGAACAATGGTGTCAAATCTCAATGTTTATAACCAATTCTTCCAATGAGGATGTGATCAATCTTAAGTATCTAAATTAGATTGCTCTAATACCAAAAGATAATATGCCTAAAACCAAGATTAAGCACGTGCAAAACTAATTTGAAAGACAATTAGACAATGTCAATCAAACTAGTTTAACAATTGCACAATTCCTCAATATTTATGAATCAGTTCCCACAACAAGGACGTGACCAAGAATGAATCCAAGTATGATGAAGCTTTGATACCAAAAGATGATATGCTCAAAAGGGGATTAATCACAAACAAAAACAACCCAAATATCAACCTCAAAAGACAATATCAAATTTGGTTCACAAGAGAGACAATTTGCAGGAACCCTAATTGATGGATGATGAATCAATTGATAAAATCAAGGAGATGAAATCCACAAAGATGATAATCCTCAATTGAATCAATTAATCAACTTAAATTCCGAGAGAATCCTAATCAACAATACACAAATTCAAACCGTGATCCTCCACACAACAAAGAAGTTCCACGCCACAAGTATAATGATAAATTGATGATATTAACAAGTGCTAAAAACCAGTCAATTATGCAATGATAGTTTGATTACAAATGCAATCAAAATCTGACCAAGAAGACTTCAATCCAACCCTAGATATGACTCACTGGAGATGAAAAGAAACACAACAATAAGAAATTGATATGACTCACAGTTTCCCTTTATTGCACTCGCTACAATTTCGATTCTTGGGATTGAAATTGATAAGAGAAATTGAACTAGGAAGAACCCTAATTCCCTCACGTAAAGTGTATGTTCAAATATGAAAAATGGCTTCCTCAAACCCTACTTTAAGCAACTATTTATACTTTCTCCCTTTAGGGTTAGAAAATGCACAAAATTATAACTGTCACTTTTAAGATGACCGATCCTAAAAGACAATTACAAACAATTGAAAGTGTCCTAAAACAAAGATTACAACATAAATAGTGATGTGCTCAAAACCAAGCCCAAGCACATGCAAATGCATCAAAGAAACAATCCCAACTCAAGCATATGAACCGGTTCAATTGGACTAGAAATTGCGTAAACCCTAATGGAATTTTTGATGAAATCCAAAAGTCCAAAGATGCAATCAACAATCCAATAAGGTTAATCTTCACCAAATAACAACAAATACAAGTGCAATCCACGTGAATCACACCAAGAAGACTAAATCTAATGCCGTGATTTTATCCTCTTCTAACAATAACCATTCACGTCACAAATGATTCAAATATTGATAATGATAACAAATACTAAAACAATCAATCTTATAAAATGATAATTGATCACAATTGCAATAAAAAATCTAACCAAGAACATCCAAATCAACCTTAGATACAACTCACTAGTGATGAAAAGGAAACACAACAAAGAAGGAATTGATATTACTCACAATTGCCCTTTGTTGCACTCGCTACAATTTCAACTCTTGGAAATTGAAATTGATAAGAGAAATTGGATCTAGGGAAACCCTAAGCCCTCTCATGAAAATGTGAAATGTATTATGAAAATTTTGGCCTCCTCAAACTCTACTTTAAGCAAGTATTTATATTTGCTACTCTTAAGGTCAGAAAATGGACAAAAATTACAAGTTTGCCACTTTTAAGGTGGCCGATCGTAAATGGAAATTACAATAAAAAATGAAAATGTCCTAAAAGAAAAATGCAACATAAAATAGTCCATAAAACAATTACAAAGTACAAAAATATCATAAGTCTTTATGAGCCAATGCTTCAAAATGGAAACAATCGCAACAGATCTTTCATTGTAAATATGAAGATGTCTCATGTCCATCAACTAGTGTAAGACATATTGGCATCCTATGGAAAATTATTATTATACTTGTAAGATTATTTCTCAAATATTTATTAGAATAAAGGATATAAAGTAAAAATATAAGCGATTTGGTCCATCAGCCAAATCTAGTTCTGAAGGTATAGGCGGGGCCGGAATATTTCTCATCAAATAGTCCAAAGAAATAATTATAAATAAAAATAGTCTTCATCATGCTAGCTCTTCCATAGGATTCGTCGACCCACTTCATTGCCGGTTTAAGTCGGTCCATGGATAACCCACAAGCTGAGTTTGAGTGAGTTTGTCCATCGCCCTGTAAAGCATGATAAGTATTCCTGTTGGAATATAAAATACATGAATAAGATAAAAGAGGTTAGTAAACGAATAATTCTAGGGTCAATTTGCTCAAAATGGGCCCTCATTGCCAAGATTCGAAATCCTTTGTTTCTTGCCTTAATGATAGGTCTTGTCGGATTTTGATTCTTATCATCTCCTCGGGCCTCAAAAAGATTTGTCCTCAAATATGGTAGATCAAATGTAGTATAGACTTTGTTTTCTCCTAGCAATCCATCTGAAGAAATATCTCTACAGAATCCCAATATCTGAAATACTACAGGGGGTGATTGTTTTCTCTACTCCATTTCCAAGATGTATCTCATCTATAACACAAATAATGACCCATTATCCACTGAGGTATCTTGTATCTCAACCCATTCCACTGATATTGTTTCCTCATTTTCTAACTCATTTGCATGGCGCTAACCCTTATGGCCCTCTAATAGTTGGCTTAACCACTCATGGCCCTTGGAAACCTTTGATGATGGACACAAATGTCTCTAAACAGTCTGGCCCTCTAGTGATCTGCTCATATCACTCTGACCCTCGGTATCCCTTGAAGGTTTACTCAACTGCTCATAAGCCTCTAATATCTCTAAAGGTGAACACAACTGCCCTTGAACAGTTTCGTCCTCTAGTGATCTGCTCATCCGACTCTATTCATCAAGATCTTTGAAGGTTGGTACATTTGTGACAGACAAATTTTGTGCTCTAAAGGTTAGTTCAACTGCTTATGGCCCACTAATGGTCTACTAATTTGTTGTTGAACCCTTTGAACCTCTGAAGGTGACATCGGATTCAGAATAATTAGTTTTCCCTCCTTTTGGAATACATAAGTATTCCTAAGGCCATCATGTAAGACCCTCCTGTCATATAACCAAGGCCTGCCAAGCAATATATGGGATGTACACATAGGCAAAATATCACACTCAATCTCATCAAAGTATTTATCCCCTACACTGAATGGTACCGTAACTCTTTGGGTCACATGCAAACTCCCCTGATCACTAAGCCAAGTTTTAGTTTCGATACTAACGATGCTATTACCACATTGGTACAACTACCACCATCAATTATAAGGACACATAAATTTCCTTGTATCCTATAAGAAGTATGGAACAAGTTTTCCTTTTGTTCTTCATCCTTATTAGCAAATGTAGTCAATGTTCGGCGCAACACATTAGCATATTGAAACATCTCACTAGACATGATTGTGTTCAAACCCAACAACACAATAATTATTCTCACACTTCTATAGTTCAAGTACACAAGCAAGCTACAAGTGAAGTACACTCAACTACTTTCAAGTAGATAGAATTAAATTCAACTATAAGTGTTTAAGTAATTAGTTCAATTACTTTCACACTTTAATGACTTGTTTGAATTTCAAATTCTACTACTCACTTTCCTTTTTCTTGCCTTAGTTTCTCACCACTTAAATACACAATTGGCAGCAATTAAATACATATACAATACTCAATTCACCAGCACATAACTCCCCTTCTACTCACGGTCCCAATATGTTCACGCCACTAACAACAATTATCTTTACAACACAAATAACAATCAACGCCAAATATACACACCCTTCACTAAGTTTACAAAAACACAACACTACACATACTCCTCTTCAAGCCACGGTGCACTTTCCCCACTCCCACACAAATATCAAACTGCAACTTCAACAATAAAGGCAACTCAAATTTCAAATTCAAAATGAGTTCAATAATTGCAATATTCCACAAATAGTAAGAGGCTTTTTTCAAATTCAAAAGATACACAATTAACTATGACTTAATGTGTATTTGAGATTTCAAATTGACCTCTTAATGTACACTTTCAATTCTGATTTCAAATCTAAAAATAATAATTGTGATTCCTCTAATTTCCGAAAATGCACACACTACACAATTCTACTTCACAATTGAAACACCACTCTTCCCCTTTATGGTTTGCTATCCATGCACTACATTCTCACACTTTAGCCTTAATGTGTAGCACCTTACTCCACACAAATTCCACAAATTCACAAATGGAAATTCCCTCACTCAACATACAAACACAACGCCAACAATTCAATACTCCTTTTTACACCACAATTCATACACATACAACCACGATGCAACAACCTCCACAATTTTTTTTTTTTTTTGTAAGCACAACTCTACACACAATACTTCAAAGTATACACTTCCTTGTCACTATAAAACACTAAAGCAAACCGCAACTTATACAAGGCAGCAACAATTCAAATTCGAAAATTAAACTATTTCACTAATTGCAACCCTTCTACAATTGGTAAGAAGTAATTTTCAAATTCAAACAACCACACATTAACTTCTTCAACTTAATGTTTGTTTTGAAAATCAAATAATTTCCAAATCATCCACACAACTCAAATCTAGAAATTGCTCAATTGCACCCACTATTTCCGAAAAACAAACAAGTAAAGTTCACACTGCTTCTTTCTACACAATTGGAGATATTTCACACTTCTAAATTTACATTCAAAAGCACTAGCTTTCCTCTTCCTTCACGATGAAGTCCACAACATAGAAGCTTCAACAAGTACTCAAAATCACTCCAACAAGCAACAAGTTCAACTTCCCAAACAAGACAATCATGCCACTTCAAGTAATCACAACAACAATTCAATTCTACTCTCAATTTCAGAATGAAGATGTAAGAACATGAACCCTAAATTTCCAAAATTCAAAATCAAATAACCCCTTCTCACAACCAGAAGCTTTGATACCAAAAGATGATGTGCCTAAAACCAAGATTAAGCACATGCAAAACCAATTTGAAAGACAAAGAAACAATGTCAATCAAACTAGTCTCAATCACATGAACAATGGTGTCAAATCTCAATGTTTATAACCAATTCTTCTAATGAGGATGTGATCAATCTTAAGTATCTAAATTAGATTGCTCTGATACCAAAAGATGATGTGCCTAAAACTAAGATTAAGCATCGTGCAAAACTAATTTGAAAGACAATTAGACAATGTCAATCAAACTAGTTTAACAATTGCATAATTCCTCAATATTTATGAACTAGTTCCCACAATAAGGATGTGACCAAGAATGAATCCAAATATGATGAAGCTTTGATACCAAAGATGATATGCTCAAAAGGGGATTAAGCACAAACAAAAAAAAAAAACCCAAATATCAACCTCAAAAGACAAGATCAAATTCGGTTCACAAGAGAGACAATTTGCGTGAACCCTAATTAATGGATGATGAATCAATTGATAAAATCAAGGAGATGAAATCCACAAAGATGATAATCCTCAATTGAATCAATTAATCAACTTAAATTCCAAGAGAATCCCAATCAACAATACACAAATTCAAACCGTGATCCTCCACTCAAGAAAGAAGTTCCACACCATAAGTATAATGATAAATTGATGGTATTAACAAGTGTTAAAAACCAATCAATTATGAAATGATAGTTTGATTACAAATGTAATCAAAATCTGACCAAGAAGACTTCAATCAAACCCTAGATATGACTCACTAGAGATGAAAAGAAACACAACAATCAGAAATTGATATAACTTATAATTTTCCCCCTATTGCACTCGCCATAATTTCAATTCTTGGGATTGAAATTGATAAGAGAAATTGAATTAGGAAGAACCCTAATTCCCTCGCGTAAAGTGTATGTTTAAATATGAAAAATGGCCTCCTCAAACCCTACTTTAAGCAAGTATTTATACTTACTCCCTTTAGGGTTAGAAAATGTACAAAATTACAACTATGCCACTTTTAAGGTGGCCAGTCCTAAAAGACAATTACAAACAAATGAAAGCGTCCCAAAAGAAGGATTACAACATAAATAGTGCAAAGAAATAATTATAAATAAAAATAGTCTTCATCATGCTAGCTCTTCCATAGGATTCATTAGCCCAGCTCATCACCGATTTAGGTCGGTCCATGGATAACCCACAAGCTGAGTCTGAGTGAGTTTGTCCATCACCTTGTAAAGCATGATAAGTATTCCTATTGGAATATAAAATACATGAATAAGATAAAAGAGGTTAGTAAATGATTAATTCCAGGGCCGATTTGCTCAAAATGGGCCCTCATTGCCAAGATTCAAAATTCTTTGGTTCTTGCCTTAATGATAGGTCATATCGGATTTTGATTCCATTAACCTCCCTCACTATATAATTTCATACCCTCATCAAATAAAATTACTATATGTTCTTTCTTTCTAAAATTTTCAAATCATTTTTCATGATAAGTTTATTGAGAATAATATAAATTGAAGTAGTGATGGATGTTGTGATAACTCCTCACATCAATTGGGTTGATTATGTTGCATAGGAAAGAGTGTATAGAAAATGAAAATAAAGTGCAAATGATTTAGTGGTTGCAATTAGAATGGGGAAATGGGTAGTTAGTTCAACTTTTTTGTATGTAAAACATCTATTTATCTACTTCTCACCATTTTATGCATTTGTGTCTTCGTATTGTTATCATTCATCATGAGACCTAATATTTTTTTCCTTCCTTCATATCCACTTAATGGAATTCTAAGGAAAAGTAAAGATTAAAGACTAAAGATGATTTTTTCTTTCTTTCTTTTGTTCTTTTTTTTTTTATATATGAATCATTTGCTTTCTCTCCAAATATTTCTTTCTTTTCTTTCTTAAATGATATCTCATTATATTTTTTTTTTGTTTATTCCTACTATATTTAAGACTTATAATTTATATGTTTTGTAAAATTTGTAAAGGATTTCTATTAGCATTAAATTTAAACTTTATAGCTTCCATATTGTGAGTTTTCTTACAAAATATAAGATTCACGGAATTGGATCTTGTTATCTTGGTGTATTTCATGTGGATTTCACTTGTAATCACCAATTCCGTGATTCTTCTCTTCCAACAATGTCTAATTCATGTCACAAAAATGATTTAAAAATTGATGATGATAACAAATGCTAAAACCATTCAATCTTATAACATGATAGTTGATTACAAATGCAATCAAAATCTGACCAAGAACATCCAATTCAACCCTAGATATGACTCACTAGTGATGAAAAGGAAACACAACAAAGAAGGAATTGATATTACTCACAATTTCCCTTTATTGCACTCGCTACAATTTCAACTCTTGGAAATTGAAATTGATAAGAGAAAATGAAACTAGGGAAGCCCTAAGCTCTCTCACAAAAATGTGATGTTCAAATCTAAAATTTTGGCCTCCTCAAACCCTACTATAAGCAAGTATTTATACTTGCTCCCTTTAGGGTTAGAAAATGCATAAAATTACAACTATGCCACTTTTAAGGTGGCCGGTCCTAAAAGATAATTACAAGCAAATGAAAGTGTCCTAAAAGAAAGATTACAACATAAATAGTCCAAAGAAATAAATATAAGTAAAAATAGTCTTCCTCATGCTAGCTCTTCCATAAGATTCGTCAGCCCAGCTCATCGCCGGTTCAGGTCGGTCCATGGATAACCTACAAGCTGAGTCTGAGTAAGTTTGTCCATCGCCCTGTAAAGCATGATAAGTATTCCTGTTGGAATATATAATACATGAATAAGATAAAAGAGGTTAATAAATGAATAATTCTAGGGTCGATTTGCTTAAAATGGGCTATCATCACCAAGATTCGAAATCCTTTAGTTCTTGCCATAATGATAGGTCATGTCGGATTTTGATTCCTATCATCTCCTTGGGCCTCAAAAAGATTTGTCCTCAAATCTGGTAAATCAAATGCAATAGAGACTTTGTTTTCTCTTAGCAATCTATCTAAAGAAGTATATCTGCAGAATCCCAATATCTGAAATACTATAAGAGGTGATTGTTTTCTCTCCTCCATTTCCAAAATGTATCTCATCTGCAACACAAATAATGCTCCATTATCTACTAAAGTCGCCTCTGTATCAACCCGTTCCATTGAAACCGTTTTCTCCTTTTCTAACTCATCTATATATCGCTGATCCTCATGGTCTTCTAATGGTTGGCCCAACTACTCATTGCCTTTTGAAACCGCTGAAGGTGAACACAACTGTCTCTGAATAGTTTGTTCCTCTGGTAGTCTGCTCATCTGCCTATGATCATTAGGATCCTCTAATGGTTTGCACATCTATGTTTGACAAATTTTGTGCCCTAAAGGTTGGCTCATGTCACTAGAAACCTCAAGTACCTCTGAAGAGTTGATCATGTGGCTATGACCCTTAGGTATCTGTGATGGTTGTCTCATCTATCTTTGCATATCTTAGACCTCTAGTGGCGACATAGGGTTCAATACTATACATTTACCATCTTTTTTGAACATATAAGTATTTTTATACCCATCATGTAATACCATCATGTCATATAACCATGGTCTACTAAGCAATATATGGGATGTACAAATAGGAAGAATATCACATTCAAGCTCATCACAGTACTTGTCTCCTATACTGAAGGGTACCCTAGCCCTTTGGGTCACACAAAGACTATCCTGATCATTTAACCAATGTAATGTATAGGGTTCAGGATGTGGGATGGTTTCAAGTTTCAACTTAGATACTAATGATGCAGCTACAACATTAGTACAACTACCACTATCAATAATGATTACGCACAAGTTTCCTTATACCCTACAATAAGTATGGAACAAGTTTTCTCTTTATCCCTCATCAATGGTTGGTAAAGAAGTCATATCCCGATGCAATACGTTAGTAGACAAATATAACTCACTTGACATTTTTGCTTACTAACTTCAACAACCACAATACACTTCACTACACTACGACAACACACCCTTACACACCCATGGTGCTCACACTCAGCCAATACAAGAAATGTTTATTGGTACTTCAAATAAAGTCAAGTGAAATAATTGAAGCACAAATAAATAATTCTTGGTACTTCAAGTAAAGTTAAATAAATGAAGTACACACAATTATATCTAAGTAGTTAAGAATTAAATTCAACCACAAGTGTTAAGTAATGATTTCAATTACTTTCACACTTTAATTGTTTTGCTGGAATTCAAATTCCACTACTCAACTTTCCTTTTCTTGCTTTGGTTTCACACTAATTAACTTCACCATGGGTAGCACTTAAACACAAGCACAAAAATACACAACTCACTGCTACACAACTTCCCTTTTAGCTCACGGTTCCACAATTATTCACGCCACCAACAACAAGTATCTATACAACACACATAAGAACCAATGCCAATTACATACACCCTTCACTAAATGTACAAAAAAAACACAACTCTACACACACAGCTTCAAGTCACAATTCTCTTCCCCACTTTTACACAAAAATCAAACCATAACTTCAATGAAAAAGGCAGCTCAACTTTCAAATTCAAAATGAGCTCAATAATTGCAATATTCCACAAATGGTAAGAGGCTTTTTCAAATTCAAAAGATACACAATTAATTATGACTTAATGTGTATTTGAGATTTCAAATTGACCTCTTAATGTACACTTTCAATTTTGATTTCAAATCTGAAAATAATAATTGTTATTCCTCCAATTTCCGAAAATGCACACACTACACAATTCTACTTCACAATTGAAACACCGCTCTTCCCCTTCACGGTTTGTTATCCATGCACTACACTCTCACACTTTAGCCTCAATGTGCAACACCTTACTCCACACAATTCCACAAATTCACAAATGGCAATTCCATCACTCAACACACAAACACAATGCCAACAATTCAATTCTCCTTTTTACACCACAATTCATACACATACAACCATGGTGCAACAACCTCCACAATATTTTTTTTTTTTTTTGTAAGCACAACTCTGCACACAATACTTCAAAGTATACACTTCCTTGCCACTATAGAACACCATAGCAAACCACAACTTACACAAAAGGTAGCAATTTAAATTTGAAAATCAAACCACTTCACTAATTGCAACCCTTCCACATTTTGTAAGAAGTAATTTTCAAATTCAAACAAACACACATCAACTCCTTCAATCTTAATGCTTGTTTTGAAAATCAAATAACTTCCGTTTTCCCACACTACTCAAATCTAGAAATTGCAAATTGTTTCTCCCCTAATTTTCCGAAAACAAACAATGTAAGAATCACAATTCTCTTCCTACACAATTGCACTTCCGAAATTGCATTAAAAAATGCACTATCTTTCCTCTTCCTTTACGGTGAAGTCCATAACAAAGAAGCTTCAACAAGTACTCAAAAATCACTCCAACAAGTAGCAAGTTTAACTTCCCAAACAAGACAATCATGCCACTTCAAGTAATCATAACAACAATTTAATTCTACTCTCAATTTCGGAATGAAGATGTAAGAACATGAACCCTAAATTTCCAAAATTCAAATTGCAAATCCCTCCTCTCAAACCTCAAGCTCTGATACCAAAAGATGATGTGCTCAAAACCAAGATTAAGCACATACAAAACCAATTTGAAAGACAATCAAACAATGTCAATCAAACTAGTCTCAATCTTATGAATAATGGCGTCAATTTCCAATATTTATAACCTTCTTCAATTAGGATGTGTTCAATCTTAAATCCAAATATGATATAGCTCTGATACCAAAATATTATGTGCTCAAAACCAAGTCCAAGCACATGCAAATGAATCAAAGAAACAACCTCAACTCACACATATGAACCGGATCAATTGGACTATGAAATTGTGTGAACCCTAATGGAGATTTGATGAAATTCGAGGTTCAAAGTAGCAATTAACAAACCAACAATGATAATCTTCTCCAAATAACAATAATTACAAGTGAACTCCACGTGAAATACACCAAGATAACAAGATCCAATTTCGTGATTCTTCTCTTCCAACAATGTCCAATTCACGTCACAAAAATGATTCAAAAATTGATGATGATAACAAATGCTAAAACCATTCAATCTTATAACATGATAGTTGATTACAAATGCAATCAAAATCTGACCAAGAACATCCAATTCAACCCTAGATATGACTCACTAGTGATGAAAAAGAAACACAACAAAGAAGGAATTGATATTACTCACAATTTCCCTTTGTTGCACTCGCCACAATTTCAACTCTTAGAAATTGAAATTGATAAGAGAAAATGGAACTAAGGAAACCCTAAGCTCTCTCACAAAAATGTGATGTTCAAATCTGAAAATTTTGGCCTCCTCAAACCCAACTATAAGCAAGTAACTTGCTCCCTTTAGAGTTAGAAAATGCACAAAATTACAACTATGCCATTTTTAAGGTGGCCGGTCCTAAAAGATAATTACAAGCAAATGAAAGTGTCCTAAAAGAAAGATTACAACATAAATAATCTAAAGAAATAAATATAAATAAAAATAGTCTTTGTCATGCTAGCTCTTTCATAAGATTCGTCGGCCCAACTCATTGCCGGTTTAGGTCGGTCCATGGATAACCCATAAGCTGAGTCTGAGTGAGTTTGTCCATTGCCCTATAAAGCATGATAAGTATTCCTGTTGGAATATATAATACATGAATAAGATAAAAGAGGTTAGTAAACGAATAATTCCAAGGTCGATTTGCTCAAAATGGGCTCTCATCGTCAAATTTGAAATCCTTTAGTTCTTGTCATAATGATAGGTCTTGTCGGATTTTGGTTCCTATCAAATATCCATGTGATGACAAATAAATGATGCAATAAATTGATGGAAATGGAGTTAATGTTTTTCCTTCCTATAACTTTCTACAACATTCTCAAGTGAGATATAGTTCACATAGTGTCACTTCAATATCCATGTGATGATGAATAAGATCATGCAATAACTGATAGGAATGAAGTCATCATTCCGCCTTCTTGCGACTTTCTACAACATGCTCAAGTGAGCTACTATTCAAATAATGTCAATTCAATATCCATGTGATCACAAATAAGATCATGTAATAAATTGATAAAAATGGAATTATTGTTTCACCTTTTAGTGGCCTTTTGTAATATGCTAAAGTGAGCTATTGTTCAAATAGTGTTGCTTCAATATCGATATGATGACAAATCAAATCATGTAATAATTGATAGAAATGAAGTCAACCTTGCTATGCAACATGCTCAAGTGAGCTACCATTTATCAGTTCATTGAAACTTTGCTCACATAATCAATGTAGACCTGCATTATTACAACATATATGATTACAAAAATAATATTTTTCCCACTCATAGTTGATTGATGGACCCTCAATAATGAAGAAATGAGCGAGTTTGTATACAAATATTAAGTATGATTATGTAGATGTTGTGTAAGTACACAATATATATATATATATATATATATATAATATTAATAAAAATGCAGCTAGGGATAAGACGATAATTAAATAAAAAGGCGGGGGTCAATGTCTTTATTACATGGTCAAGGTATGTAAACCTGTCTATGACCTAGGGTTACACCTTTCTTCCTTTTGATAGTTGCAAGCCGTGAGACTCCCATAAAATCCTAGACACCCTTTTGCAAAAACCCAAGAGAGAAGAGGATAATCAAGTGTTACAATTCACCAATTGAATCCAGGTGCGTAAATTGATCATTAAATAAAAGAATTTTCTAAAAGACCCAATTTTAGTTCAAAAAAATTAAATTGAAAGAATTAATTTTATAGAAAATAAATCATAGATAATATTAGGATAAGCGATAAAATAAATTTAAATTATAGACTTAAGATTGTCAAATAAAAAATCTAAATAAATATTTATGCTCAGAATAATTAAATTAGCTTAAACATAAAATTTTGTAATAAAATACCTAAGTTACTAAATTCACGAAAATCACCATACACGAACAACGAACCAAGAAAAATTTTTAAGCCACACATATAAATATGTGAACCTTCATTTCCAGAAGGCCCCATGAGAAAAGCATAACCGCTAGAACAAAAGAAAAAGAAAAGAACAGAGATGAAAAGGATGAAGAAAACGAACAGGGGAAAAAAAAGGGAATTTTGAAGAAAAAATTCATATCCTTCATATATGACCTTCAAATCACGATGTCAGACCATCAACATGTTCCTTGAGGTGAGTGCAACTCAACTAGACTAGTTTTGTATGAAAATGATTTTATTTTTGAGATTTATGTACAATTATCAAACGTTTATAAAAATTGGTATTTAACCCAGAAACTTGTCAAAATAGCTAGAAAATCCCTAGATAGAATGATCCTGGGCATCAATAGCATGTGATAATGTATTTCTTGTATTTTTTTAGGCAAAGAAAATTTTTCCATGGATATACTTGAGAATTATTATGATTAATCTCGAAAAAATAAAACCAAGTTAAGTAGGACTCCAAGGCCTATTATTGTGTGTATTATTTCTGTGTGACGTGTAATTTGTTGTGTATATATATTTTTATGTATATAGCTAAGTGCCTAGGAAATTCGTGTACTATTCACAAGGGTTTTTCCTTGCTGTTTTGGAGGTTCCGTAATTATTTGTGGTATCGTTGTTGTGGCCCTTGCTAGTTGTTGCTGTTGTGGCCGAGTGTATTATATATATATTTTTTATTTATCATTTCTTGTGTTGCTGCTGTTGGTCCCTGCTTCCTTTCCTCTTGTGATGTGTTGTGTGCGTAAAAACAAGTCCAGCGTGCATTTGGTAAGTTATATATATATGTGGAGGACTGCGAGAGACTGAGAGGGAGCCGGCGTCAAAGAGAATCACGTGGACCTTCCAGCAAGCTAGCGACCTATATATATATATATATATACGGAGAGGACGGTAAGAAAAGAGGGAGCTGGGCATTGGGAAAATCACGTGGTGTCCAGCTTGAGCAGCAAGAGGGGAAAATTGATGGCAGAGGAAGAGGGAATTGCGTGGGGTTGCCATAGCTGATCTTTATTATAGATATATATTTACATATGTATAGTAGTGCTGCAATAAGAGGGTGAGTGTGTGCGTGAAGGAGGCGGCTTTGCTTCCTTTCCACAGGTGTGCAGGTGTTAGCTTTGTTTTCCATTTGTTGGAGTGTACGTGTTGGTCCCTGCTTCCTTTTCTCTTGCGCGCGTGTGCGTGAATCAAACTTCCGGTGAGAGGGGAGTGTGGAATTGAATGATTATGTAAATATATATAGATACGTATATATGATGTACTACAGGGAGTATATATATACATTGGAAGATCCATGTGAGGGAATTGTATGCAGAAGGGGAGGGAATACAAAGAAAATATATATATGCATGTATATAATCTTGTGGACATCAACCTTAATATATATCTATACATATTGGTGTGTGGTGGCTAAGAAAGGATAGGGAGTAGGAAGCCATACATATACGAATACATATAAAATAATAGTAACACACCAAGGACATTTTCATATACACTTGTGAAAATTTCTAAATTAGGATGGAAGGAGACCGGGAGAGTGATTGAACGACTTTGAATAAAAATCCGATGTTTGGTGATTTATCTCTTCTGACAATGTGGATGTCATTTTATGATTGTGATTGAACAAGTGCATTCTATTTCTACCTTGGTTATGATTGAATTCTGAGTGGTTGAGGTGTGATCACCCTAAAACACTAAATCAATTAATTGATTTAACTAAAAGCCGACATACAATGCACGAGACATTGCATGATTGAAGGCCGTTATTACTATAGGGCACATTAGAAGTAATAAGGGGATTACTATTCCGCCAAGTGTGAACTAAATGATTAGGGGATTATCGTGCTTTGATGGTTCCGAGTCTGATCTGTCCTTGAGGGTGTGTAATGCTCAGTGTGTGAGTAACACTTGAGCCTAGATCACTAAAGCTAACAGACAAACTATAACAAAGAGATAAGAGAAAAATAAATTGAGTTTGAGAGTTGGGCATTGATGGTATGATCTAAATCCCTAACTTAAGGTCAAGGCGGGTGCAAACCCTAGACTTCATGCTGGTTACTGGAAGACCGTGTGTAATGTTGCATTCATATGGTTGTTCATGCATAGCATATGATTTTGATAACTTGCTTGTAATTGCTTGTGTTTGTAACAGCATTGAGAGATTGCACCCTATTTCACTAAGTTATTAGCTTACCCTTTTATAGATTTGCTTTTGCAGGTCGTGACTACTTGAACTTTGTTAATGGCTACTGAAACATGGTAAGTACATGTCTCAAAGCTAAGGGCAAGGGAACAATGGAGAGAAAGTAATGACTAGTTGTATATACTGATTTTAAAAGGATCCTAGTATACTTGTTTTGTAATGGGAGCCAATCAAGGCCCTCTTTTGAGATAAATTTGTAGCATTTTGATTGAGTATAGAACACATGGATATGGAAATGAACAGGTGCCCGAGGTATTCAAGTAGTATTTGTTTTATTTAAACAAGTTGTTTTACTTAAGTTGAGACGCTTCATGGTTGCTTAATAGTGGTTGGACAATCGTGGCGGGTTGTCACGTTTTTAGTACCTAGAGGGGGTGTGATAACTTTTGTTGGTATTAGAGCTTAGGGTTAAGTTTATGACCAGATATAAACTAGAGATAAGTTAGGTTAAGAGTCAATATCTTAAGAGATTGACTTGATAACCCTTTAGATAGGAAAAGACCTATCTTATTAGGAGAGAGTTGGTAGAAACTGGGAGTAAAATTAATTAGCTTAAAAACTTACAAAATCCTTCGTATTCGATGAAATGTAGGAGATGCTCCAATGCTTGGATTGAAAATGGAACACATGCTATATGAAAGACAAAGATGACTTAATCAACTATTGGTTGAGAATGCAATGGTTATAGATTCAATACAAGCATTTCTCATTCTACAAGATAGTGGATGAATTGATTAAAGACTGGATAGTAGGACTGATTGAGTATTAGTAAGAGCAACCGGATAGATTGAGTGAGGACCTTAGAGATAGATATAGTAGGTATATCACTATACTTGCTCTTGAGGCTTAATTCACGAGAATGGCAGCTATGGAGGAGGAACCTTATGAAATACTATTTGTGGCCCAATTTACTTAAGGATGGGGGTATCCTCAAGAAGTATTGGCACCCTCAGTCAGGTCCAGAAGAAATACACAAAGATATAAGTGTGGAATCTACAACTGGAAGCCAATAATTGATCTGAGATTGTTATATTATGAAGACTCTTAGGATACCATGGATTTCATCGAACACTGTGAATTCGAAATTGTTGATTAGGGGGACATGTTTGAGGTAGAACCCCATTTATAGGATGATGATCCGAAGGAGGAAGAAGATCTAGAGGAGGATCTGCTTCTAGATGAAACTTTCGATATGTAGGGTACTCTAGAGAATACGAGTGTGGCCTCAGACTTTTAGGAAGAAAAGGAAGAGGAAGAAGAATAATAAGAAGCTGAAGAGGAAGAAGAAGAAGAAGAAGAAGAAGAAGAAGAAGAGGAAGGAGGAAGAGGAAGAGGAGGAGAAAGAGGCATAAGTAGATGACTTAGGCAAGAGTGATGAAAACATAAGTAAGTGATCAGGAGGTATCACCTAAGGATATAGGGATAAAGTTAGAATATTTTCTTTTAATAAGTAATGTATATAAGAAATAGTGATGTATATATGTTAGTAAGATTTGAGAGGGAAATTTTTTAATGTAATGTATGTATCCCTTTAATTTAATATGTGTATAAGTTAGAAACTTAAGAAATGTAAAATATGAAAGTATATATATAACATCTTGATTTCCATGAACTTTCGATTTCAATGCACTTATACAAATATGTTATACAACTTTTGTTGATATCTATATCAATATTGATATATATATATATATATCATTAGAACTTCCTAACATATTTGATATGTTACAGTGATAAATTATAGAGGAACTTCTAGTAGAGGATAAAAAGCCACAACATCTTCCAGATGTCGAGATGTTGGCGAAACTTCATTAGTAGGAACTCCATCACTTTCAATACCCTAGGAGAACCTAGAGATCCAACCTAGGATGTTAGGTAAAGCAACTAGGCCAGGACAACGAGGCATAACATAAGCCCCTTCTAACAGAGAAGGAAGTGGAGAAGAATGCATGACGAGGCTAAAAGTGACCATCCAATAGTTAGTCTAACAAGAAGTCCTATTAATACTGACATTTAATGCTAAGAAGCCAACCACCATCACAATCAATCCCTCTGCTGCCTCAACTATAAGTGCCACTACCATCTCCACCAATCCAAACTGCTCACATGCCACAAACAAAAAGTGGACTAAGGTACGACCAAAGAGGAAATGGTCGAGCTTAGAAGAGTACTTTTCCAAACTTCATACGTTCCAATAGGTTCTATGATAGATTGTATGGAAAACTCGAAGAAGTTAAGGAATGGATGGCCCCACTAGAGAGGTCATTCACAGCTTACGAAGTAAAAGACCACCTAAAATTGGCCTATGCATCATACATGCTGAAAGCGAGAGCCAAAACATAGTAAGATGTGAAGCAAAGAACTTTAACTCAGTTGATTGCTTAGGAAACTTTTTGAAGGGAGTTTTTCAAGGAATACTTTCTAGGAAGAGTTAGGACAAGGTTGAGCAAACAATTATTCCAATTGAAGAATGGCTCAAAGACCGTAGATCAATATGAAAACGAGTTCATTTGTGATAGGAATCATATAACTATAGGACCTATCACTAGGGCAAGAGCCAAAGGGTTACAAAATTTAATGATGAGGGTCCTCTTTAAACAATTAGACCCAAAAATATTTATTTAGTATCTTCTTTTCTATTACATATTTGTTATGCATTCCAGCAGGTACACTTGTTGGTTTTTATAGGATGGTACATAAATTTGCTAAAGCTCAATTTGTGGGTTATTCATGGACCTACATAAATCAAAGAAGAACCGGTCCAACAATTGTTCCATGGAAGTGAAGAACTAACCACTTCTGAGGGTTTGTTTGTAATTGTCTTTTGTTGATTAAGAACTGGTCACTTGTTGGTTTTATTTGTAATTTTGTTTTGTTGACTTTACCTTAATTAGAGCAAGTATAAATATTTGCTAAGTAAGGTTTAGAAGGGACTTTTGAACTCTATATATTTCAGTTACCTGTTCACGTGAAAGAGCTTCCTTCTTTTCACAAAATACTTTTATCAATTCTTCCATAGGATTGTGGCGAGTGGACTTGGATTTGTTGTGAGTAGTATCAACAAATTACAAGTTGATCCTATTTCCAACTAGTGCGTAATATCTAGTAAGGAATTAGTTACTTTGTGTTGTTATTAGTTTACGTTAATTAGGGTTTATTCTTCAAGTTTTGATTCACACCATTCTTGATTTTGCAATTGGATTCAAATAGTGTTGTTTATTTGATGGGTTTTGGAATTCTAATTGAGTTCGTTGTAAATTGCATATTTAATTAAGTGGTTCTTGCAATTAAGGTTCACATGGAAGTAGAATCACGCCTTTTTTTATGATTTGTGTTTAGTGGATTATCCAATTAGCATTTGTATGATTATAATTTGAATTGTAGGGCACATCATCTTTTTTGTATCAAAGCAAGGTTTAGAAAAGGGAATTTCTTAAATCACATAGGATTTAGGGTTCTTGATCCTTCAAGACCAAAATTGGATTGTGTGAAGAGAAATTTGAAGTCTTGTGTTGAATTGTTCTTTAAATTGCTTGCTTGATCTTTAATTTAAGTATTGTGAAATGTTGAAATCAGCTTGCATCCTTGTCGTGATTGGGTTGTGAGTAGAAGAAGGGGAAGTCTTTGAATTTGAAATTCCATCATTTGAAGTAGTGTTGATTGATGCATTATTATTTCCTTGCAAGAGTTCAAAAATTAGAGTACATATTTTTCATAATTGCTATCCTTGCTGTAGAGGATTTGGAAATAATTTGAATTTCAAAAGCAAACATTAAGTTGAAGGAGTTATTGTGTATTGTTAATCTTAATACACTTTGACTATTTTTGAATTGTTTTCTTACCATTTGGAGAAGCCTTCATTAATTGTTCCATTGTTGTTGTTGCTGTGAATTAGGAAGTGTAAGAGTGGTGTAGAAGTGTATGTATTATAGTTGAAGAAGTGCTACACTGTGGTTGTGAGTGTATATGTGCCGTGGTGAAGTGTGTGTGGCATAGAAGAGTGTGTGTCGTGGTTCATTTTTGAATTTCAAAAGCAATCATTAAGTGTGGAAGTTATTGATGATTTAAATACACTTTGACTAGTTGGAATCATTAGCTTGCCATTTAGAGAAGTGTCCATAATTACTTCTAATTTCATTTGTTGTCGTGATTGTGGAGTGTGCCATGGGTGTGTGAAGCTTAGGTGGAGTGCACTTTATGTTGTGAAGTAAGTGAAGATGTGGAGTAGGGTGCTACACCATGAGTGTGTATATGTGGCGTAGAGTGTATGTGGTGATTGAAGCTTGTACCATGAAGTGAGTGTTATGTATTGAAGTGTGGAAGTGTGTGTGTGTGAAGTATTATTATAAGGTTGAAAAAGGGGTATTATGTGTATTGCATTTTACGTGAAGTATATTGCATTTACCTTCAATTGTTTTTGTATTTTAACAAATCAATTCATCAACCATGTCGAATGATACTATGAATGGAAGACTTGGCAATGAGGCCAATAATCAAGAGGGAGGTGATTTGTATTTATCTATTAATGTATTGCGCCAAACTTTGACTTCATTTCCTACCATTGGTGATGAATAGAGGGAAAATTGTCCCATACCTCTTGTAGAGTATAAGGTAATCTAAGTGCTATTATTATTGATGGCAGTAGTTGTACTAATGTAATGGTTGCATCATTAGTATCGAAATTTAAACTTGTAACTACCCCACATCTAAAACCCCATAAATTGCGTTAGGTGAGTGAGCAGAGTAGTTTGCATGTTACCCAAAGGGCTAGGGTACCTTTCAGTATAGGGGATAAATATCATGATGAGATTGTATGTGATATCTTTCCTATGTGTGCATCCCATATATTGCTTTGCAAGCCATTAGTTGTATGACATGAGGGTTTTGCATGATAGCTATGGAAATACTTATATATTCCAGCAGGAGGGTAAACGTATAGTGTTGAACCCAATGGCACCATCAAAGGTCCAAGAGGTTTAGAGGCAGATGAGTCAACCTTCCAAGGATCAAGAGGTTCAAAGGTAGATGATTCAACCTTCAAGGGACCAAGAAGTTCAAAGGTAGAAAAATAAACCTTTAGAGGTCTAAGAAGTTCAGAGGCAAATGAGTAAACCTTCAGAGGACCAAGAGGTTTAGAGACATTAAGTAAAATTAGGAAGAAAAAGACCTTATTCTTGGGACAATTTGAGTTAGGGCAAGCTATAGTGGATGAGAGACCAATATATTTATTGCAGATGAGGTATATCCTAGAGATGGAGGGGTGAGAACATTTACCCCTTGTGGTATCTCAGGTACTGGATAACTATAGTGATCATTTTACAGATAAATTGCTAGGAGGATATAAAGTCTCTACTACATTTAATATTGCAGACCTATCACTTTATTTACCCTGATGATGTTTGTAAACACCCCATTTTTCCCCTAAGAATGAATAATAATCAATAATAATCAATTTTCAATTTTTTCCAATTTTTTTCAATTTTCCCTAATTTAGCACAAATAATTAAAAATATTCAAAAAAAATAAAAATAAATAGGAAAAAACATCAATTTTGAAAAATGATTTTAGAAATGGCAATAATAAACAATAAATAATTTTTACAAATTTTTGAAATTTCAAAAAATACAAAAAAATAAAAAAATTGCATCGCATATGTACAATTTGCGATATAAAGAAAATCAGGAAATTGGGCCAGCTCAACTGGCTCGTGTGTACGCATGGGGAGCGTGTGGAGGCCATAGGTCGCGAGTTCGAATCTTCCCCCGAGCACTCTGTGCAATTTTTTTGTCTTTCGCCTGGAGCTGCCACGTGGTAGCGTGCGATTGGCTGGAGGAAGCGCACGCGCCGGGCGCGTGATCGTCTCCTACCTCGGGCCCGAGATCACCGACGGAAGAGAAAATTCGAATTTCGACCATTTCGATTCGATTTTTTTGCACAAATTCAACAGATCTTCAACAGAAATAAGATAAACATTATCTAATTGGAATTAAATCGCAACAAATCAAAGGATTTACACAAATCGGAGTTAGTTTTTTTAACCGAAAATCCGATTAGCTTCGATCGGAGGAAATCCGAGTTTATCCAGCTCGGTTTCAAGCGCCTATAAATAAGAATGGAAGGCAAGAAGATGGATCACAGATCACAATTGAGAGAAAGTGACAAAAGAGGGCAAATCGGAGAGCATCGGAGGAAACTCAAAACCGCGAGCACCGATCGGAGTTGAACCACCACCAAGAGACGATCTAGGAGCAAACCACCGCCACCATTGGATTCAGCACCCTCAAGAAGCTAGGATTCGACAGCTCACCCACGACGAAAGACTGCCGAAATGCCGTGAACGAGCATCCTCCGCCGCTGTGTCCGATCGATCCGACCCGACCCACGCACCGACCCGGATCCAGGTAAGTCGGATTTTCCGGATTTTCTATTTTTTTTCGAATTTTTTTTATTTATTTATTTGTATTTATTTGATTTATTATTTTGCTAAATTGTTTATTAATTTTTTGGTTATTTTATTTATTTAGTTATGTTTTATTTTCAATAAATAGGAAAATGATAGAAATTAGATTTTTTTAGGATTTAATAATGTAGAAAATAAATAAAATAAAATAAAATAAATAATAAATAAAAAAAGAAAAGAAATAATAATAATAAAATATAGAAAAATAATAAAAATATTAGGAAAATAATTAATAAAATTTTAGATCTCAAAATAGGATAAATAATAGCTTAGGATAAAATTTTTCACAAAAATCACAAAAAAAATCATAAAAATTATAAAAATCATAAAAAATTATAAAAATCATAACAAATCATAAAAATCATAAAAATCATGAAGATTCATAAAAATTAATAAAAATTCAAATAAATGAGTTTTGGCACTTAGAAAAATCATTTTCTTCAAATAAATCCAAAATTGATGTTTTTCCCTAAAAATCATTTTCAAAAATCAATTAAAGCTTAGGCTTAGATTTTTTGGAAAAAATCGCAAAAATGTTAAGAACATAAATCAAAAGAGATTTCAAAAACTAAAATTCACAAACAAACTTAAAGTTTTCAGAAAAGCGAACTACGGCTTGTTTGATCCTGAATAGCAGGTACGTAGGCACTCATTCGGGTCAACCCATAAAATGAAATTAAAAAATCATTTTCTTGAAATAATTCAAAAACATAACAGAAACACATTTCTAAATAGGAATAATTTTAGGAGATTAGGTGGTAACCGTAAGGTTTTAATAGGTTAGCCTCCGGACTTAGAAACTCTAGTTTTCCCTTTTCCTCTTTTCAAAAAACGAGAAGAGGAAATAATGACGACTAGTGGTCCAAATTAAGACTAATCCGCTCCTTTAGTCTTAATTCAATATTTCCCAACAATAGTTGGGTGGCGACTCCAAAAAAAATAAAACGAAATTCCTAACTCAAGTCGAGGATCTACATTAGATGAGCATAGGGTCTAGTCTAGATCGGATTAGGAATGGGAATGCAAAAATTTAGACTCGACAGGATGGCGACTCCACTAGGGACTCATTCAAGTAGGCTAGCCACCTGAGTCTCCTCAAATTGTTCTTTTAAAGAAATGTCTTTCAATTATTATTCTGTTGCTAACTTTTCAGGGATTAGCTAAGTTTAGTTTTCTTTACTTTGGGGTCTGCATGCATGCATATGTTCGTGTGAATAGATGCAGTCGAACCTGGACCATCCTAGAACCCTAAGACGGGGAGCCATTGTGTAGGTTTCGGGCGAAGTGAGTTGATCACCGTTCGGGACCGATTAGGCTATCCACCCAATGCTTCGATATAGCCTGAGATCCATTTCTCCAAGAATGCGGGAGGCCATAGAGCTTGGGGATCAGTTAGAACCAACCTATTTGCATACATAAGTCATGGGTTGACAATTGATGATAATTGTAATGAATTGTTGTTTTGTTCATGGAGTTCGGATCTATTTCCCTGTAATTTCTCATAATTCTGGTTGTAATTAGGGAATTTCTTGTTGTAATAGATGGCTAGTACCGCAGTCGATCGCCTCCTCCGCAAAGAGATCCGGGTGTACAAACCTTTGGACCCAAAATTGGTGCTGGACCACTGGTTCACCTTGTACAATCCAGAGGAGTAGGCCTTCATCCAGTAGAAAATAGGGCCCATCCTCTCACTAACAAAGATAGAGGTGAATTTGCCTTTGGTACGGACTATGCTCCACCTATGAGAAATAGAGCCTGTGGCTTTCTTCATTGGGCTACGCGAGATCACTCCACTCAAGACCAAAGCCAGGGTTGAAGAATTAGAAGCCGTCATCAGTGGGAAGCCTGAGTCTCCACAACAGAAGACCAAGAGAGCTAGGAAATAGATTATCATTGTTATCTTTTATTTGTTTGAATGTCGAACTCCAAAAATTATTCAATATTAATAAAAATAAAGTTTCAATATTATATCATCAATCAATTGTCAACCCTTTTATTTTTAGCATCCGTATGACACATGCATAGCATTTGCATACATCATATTAAAAACAAAAAAAGAAAGAAAATAAAAATGCGCGCCAGGTATCAAAATAGCTCCCAAGAAACCGAACCCTCCCAGAAGCCCAATTTGCACACGTTCAAGACCAAAATGGCAAACAGCGGCAACAAGACTAGCATTGACTACGTTCCTGCAGCCGAAGAAGAAGCACAAGTAAGGGGTGTCAAAGGCAGAATGAAGAAAAAGCCAATCGACACCCAGATGTGCATCCCACCTCTCCAACAATCTTTCCGAAAGGAAAATATCGTTCAAGAGCTTTGGATAAACGAAGGAGACGCCAACAAAGGGAAACCAACCCCCCGTACGTCCAACCAGCATCCAGCTTTGAGCAATTGGTTTTGTTATCCTATCAATAGCTCTAGGTTAGCTCAAAAGTAGAGAATAGTTATTGAACAAATTTTTTAGACTCTTTATCAATTCAATTACAGTTTGTTTTTCTTCTTATATATATGCTTTCATTTTTACTTTACCCAGATCTCCTACCATCGAACATCAGGGATATTTCGCTCAGATAGAAAATAAAAACGTTGATATCGTTTCCAACGCTGCTGGGTCAATTGTTGAAGGCGATATCTTAGACCCGAAATAATACAAGAAAATTGGAAAAAACATGTACAAAGCAAAATTTAGATCGACGAGCTTGTGGAGACAGTAAATCTAGGAAGCATGGAAAACCCTAAGAACCTCAAAATCGGGACTAGTTTGAGTGTCGAGCAAAAACGTGAGATAACCGAGCTATTAACGGAATATGCAAATGTGTTTGCCTGGTCATATGGCAACATGCCAGGGCTAGACCAGTCAATAGTAGTTCACAGGCTTCCCACAAGGGAAGATGTCAAACCTAAAAAACAAAAACTGAGAAGATTTAGGCCGGACATCTTACTAAAGATTAAAGAAGAAGTCAAGAAACTGCTAGAAGTAGGGTTCATTGAAGTATCCGACTACCCAGAATGGGTAGCAAATATAGTCCCCGTCATGAAAAAGAACGGAAAAGTACACGTATGCGTAGACTTCCGGGACTTAAACCAAGCTACGCTAAAGGATAACTTCCCCCTACCTCACATTGATGTTCTAGTAGACAACACTGCGGGAAACCATCTCTTCTCATTCATGGACGGTTTCTCTGGATATAATCAAATAAAAATGGCTAAGGAAGATGAAACCAAAACGACTTTCATCACAACATGGGGAACTTTCTGTTACAGAGTCATGCCCTTCGGTTTGAAAAACGCGGGGCAATGTATCAGAGAGCCATGGTCGCTATACTTTACGATATGATGCATCGAGAGGTCGAAGTATATGTCGACGACATGATAGCCAAATCCAAAGAAGGAGAAAGCCATATAGATATCCTGAGGAAATTGTTTAAACGACTGAGAAAATTCCAACTCAAGTTAAACCCAGAAAAATGTACTTTCGGGGTCACGACAGGGAAATTGTTAGGGTTTGTTATAAGCCAGGAGGGCATTAAAATCGACCCTGACAAGGTAAAGTCCATATTAGAACTACCTTCCCCACGCTCCGTTAAAGAAGTAAGAAGCTTGCTGGGAAGATTAAATTATATAGCTCGTTTTATCTCACAGCTCACAGACAAATGCCGGCCATTATTCCGTCTGTTGAAGAAGAACGCCACAATAGAATGGCACGACGAATGTGAAGAGGCATTCAAAACAATCAAAGACTATCATACAAAACCTCTGGTCTTAATAGTTCTGAAACAAGGAAAACCCTTATTCCTATACCTCATTATACTCCCTGAATCCATGGGATGTGTGCTGGGGCAGAAAGATGATGAGGAAGAGAGCGTTCCATATATTATCTGAGCAAGAAGTTCACGGATGGGGAACAGAGGTACTTAGAGGTAGAGAAGACGTGTTGTGCTTTAATCTGGGTCATGCATCGACTAAGGCAATATACCCTTTACTAACATATTGAACTGCTGACAAGACATGATTCCTTGAAATACTTGGCAGAGAAACCAGCCTTGATAGGGAGAATCTCTAAGTGGCAAATGCTCCTATCTGAGTTCGACATCACATACGTAAATCAGAACTCAATGAAAGGGCAAGCCTTAGCCGATCAATTGGCGGAACGCCCTGTCGAAACAGATTCCCAAGAACTACAAGCCCAATTTCCGGATGAGAATATATTAACAGTGGAAGATATACCGGTAGAAGACTTTAGGATAGAGCAGAACCCGAAATGGAAACTATTTTTCAATGAAGCCGCCAACGTATTCGGTTGTGGGGTTGGGGCAGTATTGATATCCCCAGATGGCACTCAATTCCCTGCAGCAACGAGACTTACATTTCCCTATACCAATAACATCGCAGAATATGAAGCATGTATTCTCGGCCTCAAAATGGCCTGCCAAATGGGAATCCGCGAGTTAGAAGTATATGGAGATTCATCGCTCATCATACTATAGACAAGAGGGGAATACAAGACTAAAGACCCCAAACTAGTACCGTATCATCAACACTTGACAAAGCTAATTGAAGAATTCAAGGCAATCACTTTCACATACATCCCGAGAACTCAGAATCAGTTTGCAGATGCACTAGCCACAGTAGCATCTATGATCCAGATAACAGGGGGAGCCGAAGTTCAACCGATGAAAATTGACATCGAAAGTCGACCGCCTACTGTTTAACCGTTGAGAAAGTACAAGATGACAAGCCCTGGTAATCACAACATCAAGACCTTTCTCCAAGAAGGTAAATACCCCGAAATGGCTAGCAAGAATGACCAAAGAACACTTAGAAGGTTAGCAAGTCATTTCCTATTAAGTGGGTCCATACTTTACAAGAGATCATTTGATACCACCTTGTTGAGATGTGTGGACAAAGATGAAGCATGCGAACTAATGAAAGAGGTACATGAAGGAGTATGTAAACCTCATATGAATGGCTACATGTTGGCCCGAAAAATCATGAGGTTAGGATACTATTGGTTGACCATGGAATCAGATTGCATAAAATATGTCAAGCACTGTCATCTGTGTCAAGTCTACGCAAACCGGATAAATGCTCCGCCCAACGAGCTACACTTGTTATCAGCACCATAGTCATTCTCCATGTGGGGAATCGACATAATAGGCCCTATCACTCCAATAGCATCCAACGGCCATAGATTTATACTGGTAGCGATTGATTACTTCACTAAATGGGTCGAAGCTTCATCATATACCAATGTTACAAAGAGGGTAATAATCCGCTTCTTAAAAAGGGACATAATAGCCCAATATGGAGTTCCTGAGTCCATCATCACCGACAACGGTACCAATCTCAACAACAAATCGATGACAGGTTTATGTTAACAATTCCATATAAACCACAGAAATTCAACTCCCTACCGACCTCAAATGAACGGGGCAATAGAAGCAGCTAACAAAAATATCAAAAAGATCATCGAGAAAATGACAACAACTTACAAAGATTGGCACAAAATGCTACCGTTTGCTCTCATGGCTTATAGGATTTCAATAAGAACATCTACGAGAGCTACCCCTTATTCATTGGTATATGGTACAAAAGTAGTGCTACTAGTTGAAGTTGAAATACCATCATTCAGAATCTTGTCGGAAAATCAGTTAACCGAATTAGACTGGGTAAAGAAGAAGCTTGATCACCTGAATCTGATTGATGAAAGAAGGCTTACCGCACTATGTCATGGCCAGTGTTACCAACAAAGAATGGGCCGAGCGTTTAACAAGAAGATGAGACCCCGATACTTCAAAGAGGGGGATCTGGTACTAAAGAAGGTTCTCTCGAATGCCCAAGACTCCAGAGGGAAATTTACCCCAAACTATGAAGGCCCCTATGTGGTGAAAAAGGTTCTGTCAGGAGGTGCTTTAATACTAACTCAAATGGATGGTCTAGAATTGAGAGACCCCATTAACACAGATGCTGTAAAGATGTACTATCCTTAGGCAAGAGAATTGAAATTTTGCCAATGTTTATGAAAGCCAACATTCGCTACAAATTTCATTGAGTCGAGTTTTTTACTTTTTTCAAGCAAAGTTAATATTCCTGAATGGTCGATAATCCGAATCAATTCTCATCACAAAAAATATTCCTAAACACATTACCCATCACTTCGCCTATAAAAGATAAACACTAAAATGATAATGAATCTTAATATAGTTTGTGATATAATTCTACTTACTTTTGAGCATTAGAACTGAATGCATTAGTAGGATAACATTACCATCAAAAGAGCCATGTGCATAAAGAAAGGGAGCACAACAAAATTTTCAATCTCATGCCAAGAAAAGAAGAAATGAAGCAGAAGAAAACCAGCCCAAGGGTTCGGTTGTTTGGTTACTATCCACAATAAAGTTGGCAAGCACATTGAAAAAATAATAACTATCATGAAAGGCATCACATCATTTAGCTCAGTCAGTAGAAAGCATATTCAGAAGCATAAGATGAGTCATCCCCTAGTTGGGCACTTGTCTAAACATTCCTCTTAATAAGGTAGTTAGCCCAAGATGGGCACTTTCCTAAAAAATCTGTTCTCAAGGTCAGCTCATACGGGCACTTTTTGAGACAGTTCAATCAATTTTATCATAGGTTAGTCAGCCCAATATGGGCACTTTCCTAAAAAGTTGTTCTCAAGGTCAGTTCATAAGGGCACTTTTTGAGACAACTCTATCATAGGTTAGTCAGCTCAAGATGGGCACTTTCCTAAAAAATCTGTTCTCAAGGTCAGCTCATAAGGGCACTTTTTGAGACAGTTCAATCAATTTTATTATAGGTTAGCCAGCCCAATATGGGCACTTTCCTAAAAAGTTGTTCTCAAGGTCAACTCATAAGGGCACTTTTTGAGACAACTCTATCATAGGCTAGTCAGCTCAAGATGGGCACTTTCCTAAAAAATCTGTTCTCAAGGCCATCTCATAAGGGCACTTTTTGAGGCAGTTCAATCAATTTTATCATAGGTTAGTCAGCCTAATATGGGCACTTTCCTAAAAAGTTGTTCTCAAGGTCAGCTCATAAAGGCACTTTTTGAGACAACTCTATCATAGGTTAGTCAGCCCAAGATAGGCACTTTCCTAAAAAATCTGTTCTCAAGGTCAGCTCATAAGGGCACTTTTTGAGACAATTCAATCAATTTTATCATAGGTTAGTCAGCCCAATATGGGCACTTTCCTAAAAAGTTGTTCTCAAGGTCAGCTCATAAGGGCACTTTTTGAGACAACTCTATCATAGGTTAGTTAGCCTAAGATGGGCACTTTCCTAAAAATCTGTTCTCAAGGTCAGCTCATAAGGGCACTTTTTGAGACAGTTCAATCAATTTTATCATAGGTTAGTCAGCCCAAGATGGACACTTTCCTAAAAACCCATTCTCAAGGTCACTCATAAGGGCACTTTTTGAGACACTCTACCATAGGTTAGTCAGCCCAAGATGGGCACTTTCCTAAAAATCTATCTTAAGGTTAGTTATCCCATGAGGGGCACTTTCCTAGATTCTCCCTATTAGTCAGCTCTTGGGGCACTTTTCGGAAATATTCTTCCAAACAGTTGCTAGTCTAACAAGACGCTTCTGTTGATAGGTAGCTAGCTCATAAGGGCGCTTCCTAAGTAAATCTTCTTTCCAAGGTTGCTAGTCTAATAAGACGCTTCCTATCATCATTTCTTCCACACAATGCTTGAGGTGTTTCCTATAGCCAATTAGTCAGCCCATAAAGCACTTTTTGGGGAGGGAACATGACTCTAAATTGTTAGGACCATGTTATCTATTTAAGAGGCCAAAAATGTGTCTTTCTTGTTCTTTGTAGTTAAGTTTTTCAAACTTTACTACAAAGAGGGGTAGCTGTAAACACCCCATTTTTGCCCTAAGAATGAATAATAATCAATAATAATCAATTTTCAATTTTTTTCTAATTTAGCACAAATAATTAAAAATATTCAAAATAAATAAAAATAAATAGGAAAAAACATCAATTTTGAAAAATGATTTCAGAAATGGCAATAATAAATAATAAATAATTTTTACAAATTTTTGAAATTTCAAAAAATACAAAAAAATAAAAAAATTGCATCGCATATGTACAATTTGCAATATAAAGAAAATTAGGAAATTGGGCCAGCTCAACTGGCTCGTGTGTGTGCATGGGGAGCGTGTGGAGGCAAGAGGTCGCGAGTTCGAATCCTCCCTCGAGCACTCTGTGCATTTTTTTTGTCTTTCGCCTGGAGTTGCCACGTGGCAGTGTGCGATTGGCTGGAGGAAGCGCACGCGCTGGGCGCATGATCGTCTCCTACCTTGGGCCCGAGATCGCCGACGAAAGAGAAAATTCGAATTTTGGCCGTTTCGATTCGATTTTTTTGCACAAATCCAACAGATCTTCAACAGAAATAAGATAAACATTATCTAATTGGAATCAAATCGCAACAAATCAAAGGATTTACACAAATTGGAGTTGGTTTTTTTAACCGAAAATCCGATTACTTCGATCGGAGGAATCCGAGCTTATCCAGCTCGGTTTCAAGCGCCTATAAATAGGAATCGAAGGCAGGAAGCTGGATCACAGATCACAATTGAGAGAAAGTGAGAAAAGAGGGCAAATCGAAGAGCATCGGAGGAAACTCAAAACCGCGAGCACCAATCGGAGTTGAACCACCATTAGAGACGATTGGGAGCAAACCACCGCCACCATTAGATTCAGCACCCTCAAGAAGCTATGATTCGACACCTCACCCGCAACGAAAGATCGCCGGAACGCCGTGAATGAGCATCCTCCGCCGCCGTGTCCGACCAATCCGACCCAACCCGATTCGACCCAACCGACCTGACCCGCACAACGACCTGGATCTAGGTAAGTCAGATTTTCCTGATTTTCTATTTTTTTTTGAATTTTTATTTATTTATTTGTATTTATTTGATTTATTATTTTGGTAAATTGTTTATTAATTTTTGGTTATTTATTTATTTATTTAGTTTTTTTTTATTTTCAATAAATAGGAAAATGATAGAAATTAGATTTTTCTAAGATTTAATAATGTAGAAAATAAAATAAAAATAATAATAAAAAAAGAAATGAAATAATAATAATAAAATATAGAAAAATAATAAAAATATTAGGAAAATAATTAATAAATTTTAGATCTCAAAATAGGATAGATAATAGCTTAGGATAAAATTTTTTACAAAAATCACAAAAAAAATCATAAAAATTATAAAAATCATAAAAATTATAAAAATCATAAAAATCATGAAGATTCATAAAAATTAATAAAAATTCAAAAAAATGAGTTTTGGCACTTAGAAAAATCATTTTCTTCAAATAAATCCAAAATTGATGTTTTTCCCTAAAAATCATTTGCATAAATCAGATTAAAGCTTAGGCTTAGATTTTTTGGAAAAAATCCCAAAAATGTTAAGAACATAAATCAAAAGAGATTTCAAAAACTAAAATTCACAAACAAACTTAGAGTTTTCAGAAAAGCGAACTACGGCTTGTTTGATCCTGAATAGCATGTATGTAGGCACCCATTCGGGTCAACCCATAAAATGAAATTAAAAAATCATTTTCTTGAAATAATTCAAAAACATAACAGAAACACAATGAAACACATTTCTAAATAGGAACAATTTTAGGAGATTAGGTGGTAACCGTAAGGTTTTAATAGGTTAGCCTTCGGACTTAGAAACTCTGGTTTTCCCTTTTCCTCTTTTTAAAAAACGAGGAGAGGCTAGTGGTTCAAATTAAGACTAATTCGCTCCTTTAGTCTTAATTCAATATTTCCCAACAATAGTTGGGTGGCGACTCCAAAAAAAAAAAAACGAAATTCCTAACTCAAGTCGAGGATCTACATTAGATGAGCATAGGGTCTAGTCTAGATCAGATTAGGAATGGGAATGCAAAAATTTAGACTCGACAATGTTCATGAAGACCTATCAGATTTGAGGGCAAATCTCCCTAAAGCTCGAAGAGATAACAGGAATCATATACCTACAAAACCTATCACCAGGGCAAGAGCCAAAAGGTTACGAAATTTGGCGATGAGGGTTCTCTTTGAACAATTAGACCCCAAAAATATTTGTTTAGTATCTTCTTTTCTATTACATATTTGTTGTGCATTCTAATTGGTATACTTGTCGATTTTTATAAGACAGTGGAATAGTTTGTAGGTTATTCATGGACCTACATAAATCAAAGAAGAACCAGTCCAACAATTGTTCCATGGAAGTGAAGAATCGGCCACTTTTGAGGGTTTATTTTTAATTATCTTTTGTTGATTAAGAACTGATTACTTGTTTGTTTTATTTGTAATTTTATTTTGTTGACTTTACCTTAATTAGAGCAAGTATAATACTTACTAAGTAGGGTTTAGAAGTAGCTTTTTGAACTTGAGAAAAATACACCTATTCTTGCCGTGAGGAGAGGTCTTTCCATGTAAACCCAACTGTTATCAATTTCAATTGAATTTGTGGTGAGTTTGCTTGAGGAGTATTGTGAGTTATATCAATCCTTCTTAAGTTGCTTCCAATTATTTTCTAGTGCGTCATATCTAGTTGTAATTGGTTATGATACTTTGTTCATTTTCATGTGAATTAGGGTTCCAATTTTCAAATTTGATTCAATTCCAATTTGAGTGGAATTCGGTTCATTTTATTATTGTCCTTTACATACTATACAATTGATATTGATCCTAGTCACAATTTCGGCATTATAGTCATTTGAATCCACATGAATTAGGGTTCAAGTGCTTGTTGTTGATCACGCCTTTGTGGGATTGGTTTGGTGTTTGTGCTATTGTTTTGGTGTTCTTGCAATTGGAATTGTAGGGCATATCAATTCGACTGCTACAGTTCGCTCTGGGTATTTACAAGGATTTAGATGAGTTAAAGCGATAATTGTTTATGAATGGACTAGGCATAGAAACTTAAGGGTGAATCATGGAGTTCAAGTTGTAAACATACGCAGAAGTGGTAAATAAGGCTTAAGCTTTAGAGTAGACTAAGTTAAAAATGGAAGAAATGAGAGCGCAAGCTTGACCAAGTGTTGGAATGCATGTTCTAACCAAGAGACCACTATTCCAGCTAACTCCAAATGATAGGGGAAAGAGGCCTATGGTGAATATGAGACTCTAAGTGTGAAGTTGTTAGTTATCTCCCCTCAAGAGAAACCGATAATCGTAGTTTGCTAGAAGTGTAGAAAGAGATATTATGCAATAGAATGCCCTTACTTGAAAGGGAAATGCTTTCGATGTGGATCGAATGATCATAAGGCGACAGACTATCGGTAGAGGAATTTCATAATATGTTTTGTATACGAGCAATAAGGGCATATAGCTAATGTCTACCCTAAAACACACCAAGGACCAAGAGCCCAAGTTACAGCACCCAAAACTACTATAGGAAAGCTAGCTAATAGACCAGCGAGATAAGGGGCGCAAGGAGCTAATACCTAGGCTACAAAGGCTTGAATAGTGACTATTAAGGGCACAAATGTAGGAGAATGGGCGAGTGAGGAGCCAAGGCAATACCAAGACATCGACCTGGTAGCTACGAAATACTTAGAGGAAAGAGATGTAGTGATAGGTACATAAAATTGAACTTACCTATGTACGATTTTTACATATGAAGCGTAAATAGGAGATTAATTAGAAGAGTTAAGAATTGTAAAAGATTTACTATTAAAAGATTTAAGTAGATAAAGTATAATTAATCAAGTACTACGTAATTAATAGGACTCATCTTAATCTCTACCTAACCGACTTTAGTCCTCTTTCATACAAGAGCTATGCATTCTTTCATAAGTTTAGCTATAACTCAATAGTTAAAGCTAGAAGCTCAACCTTCTCTAAAAATCTTAAAGATTAGCACTCCTACTAAAGAAAGAGCTACCACTAAAGAGAGTGTAAAGAAATGCCCGATCAAAATATAGGGAAGAAACATGCCTATAGATTTGATTATCTTATCTATGAGATGCTACGAAGTGATTTTGGGGATGGATTGGTTATCCAAACACTTTGCCAATGTAGGTTGCAAGAATAAAGAAGTGTTATTCAATAGGCTAGGAACAGAGACCACTATGTATCAAAAGTAAGTGCGGAGAAGTCTAGAAGCTTTTGCTAACGTATTATGAGAGAAAGAAGAGCGTCTTCAAAACTGGAGCATATGCTTGATAAACACAGTAAAGATAGGAAAAGAATCACTAAGATTAGAGGAAATACCAATTGTCAATGAATATCCTGATGTGTTTTTAGAAGAACTGCTAAAATTACCACCTTTGAAGGAAATGGACTTTTACCATCGAAACAAATCTTGGTACTGAACCAATCTCGAAGCACCATATCGAATGGCCTAAATTAAATTGAAGGAATTGAAGAAGCAACTGCAAGAGTTGATCAAGAAAGGGTTCATTTGCCCAAGTGTACCACCTTGGGTAACTCTAGTAGTATTTTTTAAGAAGAAGGATGGATCCATGCGACTATGCATCGATTACCATGAATTAAACAAATTGATCATCAAGAATAGGTATCTATTGCCAAGGATTGATGATATCTTTGATTGGTTGTAAGGAACAAGTATCTTTTCCAAAATAGATCTACGATCTAGATACCACTAGTTGAGGATCAAGTTAGAAGACATACCCAAGACTGCTTTTTGAATAAGATATGGTTATTATGAATTCTTAGTTATGCCATTTGGATTGACGAATGCTCTAACTGCATTGATAGACCTCATGAACAGGATCTTTAAGCCTTTTTTAAATAAAGTCATTGTGGTTTTCATCAACAACATCCTAATCTATTCTAAGACTCCACTAGAGCATCAAAAACCTTTAAGAATTGCCTTAGGATTGTTAAAGGAACATCGATTGTACGTGAAACTATCTACGTGCAAGTTCTGGATGCATCAAGTGGCATTTTTGGGGCAAATTATATCCGATGAAGGTGTGATGATTGATCCAGTGAAGATTGAAGCCATAGTCGATTAGAAGCAACCCACTACGATGATGAAAGTGAGAAGTTTTCTTAGTTTAGTCGGATATTATGTAAGATTTGTAAAGAAATTTTCACAAATATCAAGGCCATTGACTAGACTAACCCCAAAAGACGTGAAATTTGAGTAGGATGATAATTGCAAGAGAAGCATCCAGGAGTTAAAGTAAGGATTGATCTTAGCGCCAATCTTAACACTACTCAACATGGAAGAACCCCTTTGCATATATAGTGATGCCTCACAAAATGGATTAGGATGTGTTTTGATGTAAAACAAGAAGGTCGTAGCTTACACCTTGAGATAGTTGAAACCACACGAGAAGAACTATACTACTCACAATCTAGAACTAGCTACGATGGTGTTTACCTTGAAGATATGGAGACATTGCTTGTATGGGCAAAGGTGCAAAATATATACGGATCATAAGAGCTTGAAGTAACCATTTACCAGAAAGAGCTTAACATGCGACAAAGGAGATGGCTCGAGCTCATTAAAGACTATAATCTTAATATTAACTATCACCTAGGGAAAGCTAATGTCGTAGTCGATGCTCAAAGCCAAAATAATCACGATCAAGTGGTAGCGTTATTAACTGAACAACAACAACTGATACAAGAATTTAAGTAATTAAGGATTAAATTCACATAGCATAAGGAGGAAGCCTAAATAGCCGCTATAAAAGTATGGCCTACACTTTTTAATAGAATAAAGGAAATTTAGCTTACCGACTCAAAGATAATAAAGCTTTGAAATAAAGTAGAATAAGGAACTAGTATTAACTTTAAACTAGATCAAGAGGGAGTCTTAAGACGAAGAGGTAGATGGTACAAACCGAAAGATTCGCAATTGAGAAATGACATCTTAGATGAAGCCTACAATTTTAGATATACCATACACATAGGGGGAAACAAGATGTATTAGGAGCTCAAGAAAAGCTATTAGTAGGGATGGATATATAATTGAATTATACTTATTCAACATCGCCATGTTGGGGGCCGTGTTGCTCAACACAGGCTAGAGCACAACCGTGTTAGGGGTTGTGTATCTTTTGGTGTAAAGTTTGGCTTCAATACAGTTGGAATACGACCGTGTTGGGAAGTTGTGTTCTTCTTAATTCAACATGGTCAAAACACGATTTTGTTGAAAGGCCATGTTACCCTTAACTCAACATGGTTGAAACACGACCGTGTTAAAAGGCTGTGTATCTCTTGATGTAACCTTTAAACTTAACATAGTCAAAACATAACTGTGTTGGAAAGCCATATATCTCTTAGTGTAACCTTCAAACTCAATACAGTCAAAACACGATCATGTTAGGAGATTGTGTTAGCCTCAGCAATCTCCACGAACTCCTAATTCTTCATTCTAAATTCTCCTAAACCCAATTCTCTCTATCCATAAACTTAATTTACTCTCTAAAACATGTAATTACAATTAAATTACATGAATTAGATTACTTAATTCAATAATTCCACAAATCGTATTCTTGAGCCATTGATTTCCGTTCTTATTTTGTCCTTCCACAAATTTTGAGTTCTGGATGAGCAAGGTGAAGTAACTAATGTAAATCTTAAATTTAGTATTCTTATTATCCATTTCATAGTAAAACCTTACCTCATGTGATTGGATCAAACAAATTTCTCTTAATCATCTTAAGGTTCCTAAAGAGAGCGTCTCCTCCTCTTTCCTGTTTTTTTCACTATGTAGTTACTGTAAGGGTAAAAAGAGAGAGTTAGGGTTAACATAGAGTATTTATACTCTAATTATAGAAAGACACATCTATCCCTCAATTTTTTATTAAATACTTGTCTTTGACTTGGTTTTACATTATAATGCTATATCATATATATTGATATGTCATAAAAATTCAAGTATTACATTCTCACCCCCCCCCCCCCCCCCCCCCCCTCGATTGTCCTTTCCACAAACGTCAAACATCAGATTTGACTGCACATTCAGTGGTTCCAAATCCACTATCTGATCCAAGTCAAGTACATACTTCCTTAGCATGGATACATGGAATACATCATGTACTCCAACCAAATTTGGTAAAAGAGCTAGCTTATAAGTTATGGTGCCTATTCTCTCCAAGATCTAAATGGGCCTGTATATCTTAGGTTTAGCTTTCATCTCAATCTTAATTTGATCACTCCTTTTGTTGGAGAAATCCACAATAATACCTTATCTCTCACTTAAAATTCCAATGTCTTCTCTTGTCTGCATAACTCTTTTATCAACACTAGGCAATCTATATTCTCTACTTGATTAGTTTCACCTTATCTATTGCTTCTTAAACTAACTCTGGCCCCATCATTTGTCTTTCTCCCACCACATCCCAATGTAGTGGGGATTTGCACCTTCTTCCATAAAGAGCTTCATATGGAGCCATCTAGATGGTTGCTTGGTAACTATTATTATAGGAAAACTCCACCAAAGGTATATGTTCATCCTAATTTGCCTCCAAAATCTAATGCACATGTCTTGAGCAAATCTTCCAATATTTGTATGGTCCTTTTAGACTGACCATCTATCTATGGATAGAATGTTGTGCTAATTTGTAGTTTGGTGCCTAATGCTTTATGTAGGTTGTTCCAGAATCTACTCATAAATCTTGTGTCTCTATCAGAAGTGATTGTCACTAGCACTCCATGTAGTCTGACTATTTCTTATATGTATATCTGAGTTAGTTTTTCCAAGTTGTATCATACTTTAATAGGTATAAAATGAGTAGACTTGGTCAATCTGTCCACTAAAACCCAAATTGCATCCTGCTTCTCCCTGGTGTTTGAGAGGGACGTAACAAAGTCCATTATCACATGCTCCCAATTCCACTCTGGTACTAGAAGAGGTTGTAATTCTCTAGCTGGTCACTGATGGTTCATTTTGATTTGTTGGCATGTGAGGCATTTAGTTACATATTCGGTTATTTTTCTCTTCATGTTTCTCCAACAATAACAGCTTTTCAAGTCCTTGTACATTTTGGTACTTCTATGGTGTATGGTGTAGGTGGAGTTATGTGCCTCTTTCATTATCTCTCTTCAATTCCACATCCTTTGGCACATATAGTCTCATTTTGTATCTTAAGGTCCCTTTTGCATCGAAGTTGAATTCTAGTGCCTTACTTTATTCCATTTTACTCTTGACCTCTTGAATGTCTTTATATTCCATCTAACTCGCTTTAATTCTATCCACTATGGTTAGCTAAATCCATAAGGTAGCCATTTTTTCTCCTACTTCTTCTGTTAAAATTTCTAGCTCCAATTTGCACATGTCTTCTAATAACTCCTTTTGCGAAGTGATGAGAGTGGCTACAGAGCCCTATTTCTTTTGCTAAGAGCATTTACCACCACATTAGTTTTTCTTAGAAGGTATTGTATCTCTAGGTCATAATCCTTTATTAACTCCAACCATATCCTCTATCTCATATTTAGCTCTTTTTGCGTCATTATGTATTTTAAGTTACTGTGGTAGTGAAAATTTTACACCTTTCCCGTACAAGTAATGCCTCCATAGCTTCAAAGCTAGTACTATAGTTGCCAATTCTATGTCATGAGTTGGGTAGTTCTTTTCATATGACTTCAATTATCTAGATGCATAAGCCATTACTTAACCACCTTGCATCAATACATACCCTAACCCTTCAACTGAGGCATCACTATCCAATGTAAACTCTTCTCCACTCTTGGGTAAGGTCAAAACTAGCACTGACACAAGTTTCTCTTTAAGCATTTGAAAATTGGCTTTACATCTATCATCCCATTCGAATTTCACATTCTTCTTCGTCAACCTAGTGAGAGGAGTTTCTGTTTTGGAAAACGTTTCTACAAATCTCCTATAGTAGCTACTAGACCTAAGAAGCTTCTTACCTTTGTAACTATCTTCAATTTGTGCCAGTTTACCATTGCTCTCACATTTTCTAGGTCCATAGATATCCTACCTCTATTAACCACATGACCTAAGAAGACTACTTATTTCAGCTAGAATTCACATTTACTGAACTTGGCATATAACTTTTCATCTTGTAGCCTACCTAATACCAGTCTCAAGTGTTCTTCATGCTCCTTAGTGCTTTTAGAGTATATCAGGATATTGTCTATAAAGACAATTACAAATTTATTTGGAACATCGCTGAATATTTTGTTCATTAAATCCATGAATGCATTCATTAGTCTAGAGGGCATCATCAAAAACTCGTAGTGCCTATATGATGGGAATCAATTCTATGGTTGCAATAGTGGGGAAAACAAATTGGATACATGAGCCTAGATATCCACATGTTGTCATATGTATCTAATAAAACTTTATCTTTGCATTATAGCAAGGTACATTTATCGATTTTACATGATAGCAAATAAAATGCATTAAGGATAAAATTGGGAACATTCTTAGACTTACATTTACCAGTCCACAATGTGTTCTATTGAAGTAAAGAACTGGCCATTTGAAGACTTATTTGTACTTGTATTTTTATGTTTTAGAACCAGTCATTTGTGAAATTGTGGCGAGATTAGCTTGAGGAGATTGTGAGTAATATCAATCTTTCTCTAGTTACTTCAATTTGTTTTCTAGTGTGTCATATCTAGATACATTTTCGTTGTGTTACTTGTTGTCTTTCACGTGAATTAGGGTTCCTCATTTTCATATTTGATTCAATTCAATTTGAGTGGAATTCAAATTCATTTATATTGTTATCCATTACTTATTATACAATTACATTGTTCCTCATCACAATTTAGTATCTTCGCCATTTGAATCCACGTGAATTAAGGTTTAAAGGAGTGCTATTGATCACACCTTTGTGGAATTGATTTAGTGATCACGCATTTATATTGATGTGTATGCTATTGGAATTGTAAGGTACATCATACTTTTTGGTATCAAAGCAAAAGGTTTTGGAGAAGGGATATGCGTGAATTTTAATTGGGAAATTAGGATTCTTGAATTTTCATTTCTTAATTGAAGTTATTTGAAGTGGAATTGAAGTAATTATTTGTGATTGTATTGTGATATACCTTATTGTTGTGGAAGTGGAAGTGGGATTTTGGAATTGAACTTTGTTGTCTTCATCTTACCGTGAGTGCTTGTTGTGAGTAGAAGAAGGGGAAGTTTTGAATTTGAATTTGAACATTGAGTAGTGTTGATTGTTGTAATACTCTTTCCTTTTCAAGAATTCAGAAGTGGAGTACATTTCTTTTCAAATTTTCCATCTTCGCCATGGACAATTAGGAAGTAGTTTGAATTTAAAAACAAATTTTAAGTTGAAGAGTTATTGTGTATTGTTAAATTTAATACACTTTGACTATTTTTGAATTGTTTTCTTACCATTTGGAGAAGAATTCATTAAGTGTTCCAATTGTGGTGTTGTTGCCATGAAGTGGAAGTGTGCGTAGTGAAGGGGTTGCAACTTGGTGTAGTGTGTGTGTATGTGCCATGGTGAAGAGTATGTAGCATAGAAGAGTGTGTGTAGTGGTTAAGTTTTGAATTTCAAAAGCAAACATTAAGTGAGGAAGTTATTATGTATTGATTCTTTAAAACACACTTTGCTTAGTTGGAATCATTAACTTACCATTTAGAGAAGTGTTTGTTATTACTTCTACTTTTATTATTGTCGTGATTGCAAGTGTGTCGTAGGTGTGTGAAACTTAAGTGGAGTGTATTTTGTATCTTGCAGTGATTTTTGTTGTGGTGTGGAAGTGTGGTTATTGTGAAGGGGTGATTGTGAGGTATACTACATTTTCCTTGAGTTGTCTTTATATTTCAAAAATCAAGTCAACAACCATGTTGAATGATAGTGTGAGTGGGGGAACTGGCAATTGAGGCCAATAGCCAAGTTGGTGGCGATTAGGGTTATCGGACTGCAGGTGGAAGAACTTTGGATGAGCAGTTACAGGACCTCACTATTATTGTTGCTACATCAGCAATAAGGATAGATCAGATGACAATGCCATAACCACCAGTGGAAAATCCTTAGGCACCACCACCTAAGGTAGCTCCTCAGAATGTTCATAAGGAGGGAGCAGTTGGGGGTAATATGGGAAGAAGAGTGGAAGTAGATTATCATGCTCTTAAGGAGGAAAGAGATGATAATTTTGGGATTAACCCATACCCAAACTAGGATTTCAGGCCACTTTGGGGATTAGAGTATGTGAAACTGCAGATGCCTTCATTTGATAGCAAAGGTTCAGTAGATGATTACTTGGATTGGGAGGATAAAGTTGAGGGTCTATTTGAGTGTTATAAAATTGATGATAACACCAAAGTTCGTCTTGCAGCTATGGAATTCATAGGTTATGCCCCCTTGTGGTGGAAAAATCTAGTGATCAATAGGTGAAGGGATGGAGAAGCTGAAATACATACCTAGTGGAACATGAAACGGGTTCTAAGGAAAATGTTCATACCAGAACATTACAGGTAGGAACTGTTTATGCGTCTTCAAACACTAAGGCAGGGAGGTAAAACAGTAGATGACTATGTACAGGAGTTTAAGACACTGATGATTAGATGTAGATTAGTGGAGTCTCTTGAGCAAACCCTAGCACGATTTATATCTGGGTTGAAATATGAGATTGATTGTATTGTTGAGCTGTAAAGGTATAATACACTTGATGAGGTTACACAGTTGGCCTTGAAAGTGGAGAGGCAAAGGCGATCTAATCCTTTTTGAGCCACTAGTAACAGGTATGGTACTACTACTTAACTTATTGGAGTAGATGGTTGAATGGGTGGACAAAAGGGAGTAGGAGAACATGCTAAGGCTGTAGATAAAATTATCACTAGCACTAATAAGGAGAAAAATGTTTCTGGGAGAGGTAAAGAGGTAGTTGGATCTAATTTTAGGCAGATAGCACCAGAATCAACCAGTGGGAAGATGTGTCAGATTAAATATTTCAAATGGATGGGTTTTGGACATATGGTTGAATAGTGTCCCAATAAAAGGGTGATGACTATTATGGAGTGATGTGCTTAAAACCAAGCCCAAGCACATGCAAATGAATCAACGAAACAACCCCAACTCACACATATGAACCGATTCAATTGGACTAGGAAATTACGTGAACCCTAATGGAATTTTGATGAAATCAAAAGGTCCAAAGATGCAATCAACAATCCAACAAGGTTAATCTTCACCAAATAACAATAAAAACAAGTGAAATCCATGTGAATTACACCAAGAACAATAGATCTAATGCCATGATTTTTCCTCTTCCAACAATAACCATTCACATCACAAATGATTCAAATATTGATGATGATAACAAATACTAAAACATTCAATCTTATAACATGATAATTGATCACAATTGTAATAAAAAATCTGACCAAGAATATCCAAATCAACCCTAGATATGACTCACTAGTGATAAAAAGGAAACGCAACAAAGAAGGAATTGATATTGCTCACAATTGCCCTTTGTTGCGCTCGCCACAATTTCAACTCTTGGAAATTGAAATTGATAAGAGAAATTGGACCTAGGGAAACCCTAAGCCCTCTCATGAAAATGTAAAGTGAATTCTGAAAATTTTAGCCTCCTCAAACCTTACTATAAGAAAATATTTATACTTGCTACCCCTAAGGTTAGAAAATGGATAAAAATTACAAGTTTGCCACTTTTAAGGTTACCAGTCCTAAATGGAAATTACAATAAAAAATGAAAGTGTCCCAAAAGAAAATACAACATAAAATAGTCCATACAAAGGAGAAATATATAAAAGAAAGGAGTCTTCATGATGCCGGTCTTCAAGATACTTTTGAATTAAGCCCCGTTGAGAATCTTGACTTGCTCAAAAGTATAGGTGATTTGGTATCCTATAGGACTGATAAGCGAGCCTGCTGAAATGCACTACAATTATAATGTAGAGATGTAGAAAATAGATTAGCTTCCTCAAGATTAGGTTTCTCAAGCAAGATTCTCAAAACTAAATTATGGAGACCTTTAGCTCGGGCCCTGGTGATAGGTCCTGTAAGAGTCTGATTCCTATCATCTCCTCGAGCTTCTGGAAGATTTGCCCTCAAATCTGATAGGTCTTCATGCATGTCATCTGATAAGTATGGTGATAAATATGAGACATTAAAGGTCGTTGATACTCCATACTCTCCTGGTAACTCTATACGATGGCATTGTTGTTGATGCGTTTTAAAACCTCGAATGGTCCGTCTGACCTAGGAGACAACTTCTGTGACTTCTTATGTGGAAACCTGTCCCTACTAAGATTAATCCAGACTAAGTCACCTAGATTATAAAGATGAACTTTCCTGTGTCTGTTTCCCTGGATTCTTTGTTGTTCCTGGGTCTTCTGAAGGTGTTCAGTTGTCCTATCATGGATGTGCTGAATTTTTCTGGTTCGGTCAACTCCACTAAGAATCTCTTCCTTTGTCACTAGTCCTGCTATAAAATCCAATGGAATAGAAGGATTATAGCCATAAATAGCTTAAAGGGAGACTTACGGTTAAACTATGAGTAGACCTATTATAAGCGAACTCAACAATAGGAAGACACAAGTCCCAACCAGTAAGATTCTTTCTAGCTTTTGCTTTGAGAAGATTCCCAAGCATGTGGTTGACAACCTCTGTTTGTTTGTCTGTCTGTGGATGGCAAGAGGTATTGTACATAAGGTTAGTACCTAGTCTTCTCCATAATGTCTTCCAAAAGAAACTAAGAAACTTAATATCTCTGTCTGACACTATGCTGTGTGGAACTCCATGTAATTTGACAATTTACTGCACAAAAAGGTTAGCAATAAAAAGAGCATCATCTATTTTGTGACATGGCACAAGGTGTGACATTTTGCTAAATCGATCAACAACCACCATAATAGAGTCTTTCCCCCTTTGTGTTCTAGGTAATCCCAACACAAAATCCATACTAATGTCAGTCTAGGGCTTATATGGTATAGGTAAAGGCATATACTCACCCTGTGCACCTTTCGTCCCTTTAGCTCTCTTATAAATACCACACCTTTCTAGTACCCTATGGACATCCTTTATCATAACCTTCCAATAGAAATTCTCCCTCAATATGGCTATGGTTCTCTTCTCACCAAAATGTCCTGACAAACTACCTGCATATGCTTCCTTCACCAATAATTCCCTCATAGATCCAGATGGAATACATAGTTTTCCTAATTTATACAGAAACCCCTCTATCACGTAATATCCATCATACATCTTGCCCCCATGACACCTCTCCATAACAATTTTGAATTCCTCATCACATATATATTATTCTTTCAATAACTCAAAACCTAGCAGTTTTGACTGAAGAGAAGTGATAAGTACATACCGTTGTGATAAAGCGTCAACAACAATATTCTGATTACCCTTTTTGTATTTTATCACATAGGCAAAACCCTCTAGAAACTCTACCCACTTAGCTTGGCACTTAGAAAAATGATGTTGTCCCCTGAAATGTTTCAAAGATTCATGATCTGTATAAATAATAAACTCTTTTTGGAGGAGATAATGCTGCCACGTTATGAGAGCCCTTACTAAGGAATAAAATTCCTTATCGTATATAGAATAGTTTAAAGTTGCACCACTCAACTTCTTACTAAAATATGCTATAGGTCTCTTTTCCTATATTAATACAACACCAATTCCATTCCTAGAAGCATCACATTCAAACTCAAAAACTTTGTCAAAATCAGGTAAAGCCAATAATGGAGCACAAGTGAGTTTTTCTTTTATCTCTTCAAAACTCCTCTGAGCCTTTTCACTCCAGACAAAAGGTACACTCTTTTTAGTTAGTTCTGTGAGAGGATTGACAATACTACTGAAATTTTGGACAAAGCGTCTATAAAAGGATGTAAGTCCATGAAAAATTCTTACCTCAGTAACTAAAGTAGGTGTTGGCCATTCCTTGATTGCCCTCACTTTCTCCTCATCCACCCTTACACCTAAACTAGATACAACAAAACCCAAAAATGTTACCTCAGTTTGGTAAAAGGAATAGTTCTGGATATTTGCAAATAGCTGTTGTGTCCTCAATACTGAAAATACTGCCCAAAGATGCTCCACATTTTGTTCTAGGTTTTTGCTGTAGATAAAAATATCATCAAAATAAACAACAACAAATTTTCCTAGAAATTCTTTCATACATGATTCATCAACCTCATAAAGGTACTAGGAGCATTACTCAAACCAAAAGGCATAACCAACCATTCATATAGTCCATGACGTGTTTTAAAAGCGGTCTTCCATTCATCCCCTTCTCTCATCCGAATCTGGTGATATCCGCTTTTAAGATCCACTTTGGAGAAGACTTGTGAACTATGCAGCTCATCTAACATATCATCAAGTCTAGGAATAGGATACCTTTATTTGATGGTGATTTTGTTGATGGCTCTGCTATCAATACACATTCTCCAAGTGCCATCCTTCTTAGGAACAAGAAGGGCGGGAAGAGCGCATGGGCTGAGACTCTCTCTAACAAACCCCCATTCAACCAATTCATCTACCTGGCGCTTCAATTCCTTAGCCTCCTCGGGATTCATGCGATACGCAGGTCGGTTTGGTAACATTGAACGGGCATAAGATCAATAGCATGCTCTATCCCTCTCAAAGGTGGTAATCTACTGGCAAATCATTAGGAAAAATGTCAGTATACTCATTCAATACCAGAGAAACTGCTGGAGGTAGAGATTGTGGCTCCTGTAACCTTAATGCACATCTCAACTGAAGCAAGTATGTTGGAGCCTCATCTATAATTAACCTCTCCATCTCACCCTATCCCATCAATAATACCTTCTTTTCCTCAAAATCATCACAATGTATTAAAGCCCTTTTAACCTCCAATGGTCGACTGATCTGTTGCTGGACATTTTAGACCTCTGAAGGTGACATAGGATTCAGAATAACTCATTTGCCTTCCTTCTAAAACACATACGTATTCCTGAAGCCATCATGTAAGACCCTTCTGTCATATAACTAAGCCTGCCAAGTAATATATGGGATGCACACATAGGCAAGATATCACACTTAATCTCATCACAATATTTATCTCCTATAGTGAATGGTACCTTAGCTCTTTGGGCCACATACAAACTTCCTTGATCACTAAGCCAATGCAATTTATATGGTTTAGGATGTGGAATAGTTGTAAGTCTTAGCTTTGATACTAACAAAGTGGCTACTACATTAGTACAACTACCACCATCAATTATAAGGACACACAAATTTTCTTATATCCTACAAGAAGTATGGAACAAGTTTTCCCTTTGTTCTTCATCTTTATTAGCAAATGTAGTCAATGTTCGACGCAACACATTAGCATATTGAAACATTTCACTAGACATTGTTGTATTCAAATTCAATCACCACAACAATGATATTCCCCACTCCTTTCAAATCACGATGCAACAACCTTCCCAAATTTCACAAGACACTCACTTCATAACACAACTCCACGCCAAAATTATTCACATCGCCACTTACACAATACACACACAATACACTTAATTCAAACAACAATAACAACACTCACGGTGCAGTACCCCACTTCTACGGCAACAACAAAATGGAACCAAATATGGATACTTCTCCAAATGGCAAGTAATTGATCCAAACTAGTTAATGTGCATACAAAGTGATTAATACACAATAACTCTATAACTAATGTTTGATTTGAATTCAAAATAGTTTCCTAATTCTCCATGCCAATTGAACAAATCTGCTAAGCAAAATGACTCTTCTAATTCTCCAATGTTAAGTAAACAATGTACACTCATTAACAAGGCTTCAACTATTTAATTCCCCAAATGATGGAATTCAATTCAAGAACCTCCTCTTCTTCCTCAAACAAAAAACTCATGGCAAGGATGAAGACAACAACTTAATTTTCTGAAATTCAATTCAAATCAAGAGCTTCCCCTATCTTCTTCAACAAATCACTCATGGCAAAGATGAAGGTAACAAAATTCAATTTTTCCAAAAATCCACTTCCCTTAACTAATCACAATGATCATTTCCCTTTAATCAATCACGGTCACTCAAGAGGAATAAAGCAATGACAAACACTCCACGTCTACATCAACAAGCAACAATCATAACACCTTAACAACATAATCAATTACTCCAATTTCCACTCCTACAATTCGGTTCAAAATGGTAAGACAACAACCTTTAATTTCCAAATTTCAATTGACAAATCCCTTCTCACAAACCTTAAGCTATGATACTAAAAGATGATGTGCTCAAAACCAAGCCTAAGCACATGCAAATGAATCAAAGAAACAACCCCAACTCACACATATGAACCGGTTCAATTGGACTAGGAAATTGCGTGAACCCTAATGGAATTTTGATGAAATCCAAAAGTCCGAAGATGCAATCAACAATCCAAAAAGGTTAATCTTCACCAAACAACAATAAAAATAAGTGAAATCCATGTGAATTATACCAAGAAGAATAGATCTAATGCTGTGATTTTTCCTCTTCCAATAATAACCATTCACGTCACAAATGATTCAAATATTGATGATGATAACAAATACTAAAACATCCAATCTTACAACATGATAATTGATCACAATTGCAATAAAACATCTGACCAAGAATATCCAAATCAACCCTAGATATGACTCACTAGTGATGAAAAGGAAACACAACAAAGAAGGGATTGATATGACTCACAATTTCCCTTTATTATACTCACCACAATTTCAACTCTTAGAAATTGAAATTGATAAGAGAAATTGGATCTAGGGAAACCCTAAGCCCTCTCACGAAAATGTGAAGTGAATTCTAAAAATTTTAGCCTCCTCAAACCCTACTACAAGCAAGTATTTATACTTGCTACTCCTAGGGTTAGAAAATGGACAAAAATTACAAGTTTGCCACTTTTAAGGTGGTCGGTCCTAAATGGAAATTACAATAAAAAATGAAAGTATCCTAAAAGAAAATACAACATAAAATAGTCCATACAAAGGAGAAATATATAAAAGAAAGAAGTCTTTATGATGCCGGTCTTCAAGATACTTTTGAATTAAGCCCCGTTGAGAATCCTGACTCGCTTAAAAGTATAGGTGATTTTGTATCCTGTAGGACTGATAATTGAGCCTACTGAAATGCACTACAATTATAATATAAAGATGTAGAAAATAGATTAGCTTCCTCAAGATTAGGTTTCTCAAGTAAGATTCTCAAAACTAAATTGTGGAGACCCTTAGCTCGAGCTCTGGTGATAGGTCCTGTAGGAGTCTAATTCCTATCATGGAGGGTAATGAAGAAGATGATGAGGAAAAAGTTATCGAACTAATAGATTTATCCCTAGCTCTATAGGAATATTATGATGATTAGAACGCTGAGACACATGAGGATAAAAAAAGGTGAAAATTACTTACTTATTAATGTGTTACATAAGGTTATGACCATATCTCCAAATGTTAGGGATACACAGAGGGAGAACCTATTCCCCACACCTTATCGGATTTGAGGTAACCTATGTGTTCTTTTCATTGATGGTGGTAGTTACACTAATGTCATATCTACTGCATTAGTAAATAATTTATAATTAGCCACTAGCCCACATCCACACCCTTATAAATTGCTTTGGTTAGATGATCAAGGTAGCTTGCATGTTACACAAAGGGCAAAGGTGCCATTCAATATAGGAGATAGATACAGTGATGAGATTATTTGTGATGTGCTTCTTATGTGCACCTTTCATATATTGCTAGGTAGATCGTAGTTATTTAATAGGAAGGTTCTACATGACGAGTTTAGAAACACTTACATGTTTCAGAAGGATGGTACACAAATTGTCTTGACTCCTATGTCTCCATCTAAGGTTTGCTCTTTCCAGGAACAAATTAGAAACACCAATGGCTCTACAAGACCTCTAACCAACAAATAAACACAAATACTGGGTGTTAGTCCAAGAGAAGACCCCTTAGATTTGAGGGCAAATCTTTCAAAGGCCCGAGGAGATAATGGGAACCAACTCTATGGTTCCAACGGTAGGGAAAACAAATTGGATACATGAGCCTAGATATCCACATGCAGTCATATTTATCTAATAAAACTTTTTCTTTGCATTATAGTAGGTACATTTATCGGTTTTATAAGATGGCAAATAAAATGTACTAAGGATCAAATTGGGGACATTCTTAGACTTACATCCACTGGTCCACAATGTGTTCTATTGAAGTGAAGAATCGACCATTTGAAGACTTATTTGTACTTGTATTTTTATGTTTTAGAACCAATCATTTGGAGTGGCTTATTTGTAATTTGTTTTGTTGTTTTTACTCTAATTGTAGCAAGTATAAATATTTGCTAAGTTGGTTTAGAGGGATCTTTTGAAACTAAGAAAATATGTACCTTTTTCCCGTGAGGAAGAGTCCTTGCATGCAAAATTTCTCTTATTAATTTCATTTGTGAAATTGTGGCGAGATTAGCTTGAGATTGTGAATAATATCAATCTTTCTCTAGTTACTTCAAATTTTTTTCTAGTGCATTATATCTAGATATAATTTGGTTGTGTTACTTGTTCTCTTTCATGTGAATTAGGGTTCCTCATTTTCATATTTGATTCAAGTCAATTTGAGTGGAATTTGAATTCATTTATATTATTATCCATTGCTTATTATACAATTGCATTGTTCCTCATCACAATTTAGTATCTTTGCCATTTGAATCCATGTGAATTAGGGTTCAAAGGAGTGTTGTTGATCACACCATTATGGAATTGATTGAGTGATCACGCATTTATATTGATGTGTATGCTATTGGAATTGTAAGGCACATCAGCATATCTAGTCCTGATTGCTGTTTTTAGGTGTCTTCTTCTTTAATTCTTAATTGATGGTAGCCTGATCTCAAGTCTACTTTAGAGAACACTTAGTGGTCAAACAGGTCATCTATCCTAGGAAGAGGATATTTTTTTTTATTGTGATCTTATTTAACTCCCTATAGTCTATATAAAGTCTCATGCTTCCATCTTTCTTTTTCACAAATAAGATTGGTGGACCCCAAAGAGAGACACTAAGTCTTATAAAATCCTTATCTTGTAGTTCCTATAATTGTTTCCTTAACTCTTCCAATTCCACCAGTGCCATCCTATAGACTGGTTTTGATATGGGTATTGTGCCTTGTACCAAGTTAATGTTGAATTTTATTTCCTTAACTAGGGGTAAACTAAGAAGATCTTCTAGAAACACATCAATTTATTCCCTCACTATCGGTACTCCTTCCATCTTAACTTCTTCACTAGCTTCAATAGATATAGTTGTTAGTACACTTTTTCTCTACATCTCATAAGTGGGCAATTTAGTAGGTCTCTGCACATTTAACTTGTATTCAAAATATCTATCCCCTAATGTATTAAATTGCACCACCATGTTGTGACGGTTAATGGTGGCATGATATTTTGATAGCTAATTGATACCCAAAATAATGTCAAATTCTATCATCTCCAATACCAAGAGGTTTGTTGGCATCACCCTATTGTGTACTTCTATTCTCACTCCTTTATATATTTTTCTTATTCTTCCTCTTACTCCTAAGGGAGTACTAAGAGCTAGATAATCATTCATGTGTTCAACATTCAAAGCACATGCACATACAAAATTCTTAAACAAATAAGATATAGACCTACCGGTATCAAACACCACAAATGCATTGCAAAAGTGTACTGGAAGCATACTAGCAATGTTGTCTATGTTAAGGATGTCCTGGTGGTCTTGGTAGTGAATGGTGAATACCATTATAGGAACTCTTTGTCTAGGTCCTCCTACCTATAGTCTAAATCCCTATCCTCTCACTAGAGGTCTAGCAGCTTATTGCACTAGCTTTGTTTGATTTCTAATTTGTCCCTGAATGTCCCCTCTAGTTGCACACATGATAAAAGATTAGGGGGATTGACCACTTAGTGCAATGCCTATTAATGTGCCATGTCCTTCCACCAGTGAAACATGCCCCATCTGGCCATCTACACTCTCTTAACTCATGAGGCCCATAACAACTGGGACATTTAACATTTAGGGTTGTTATAGTGAGTGCTAAAGGAATTTGTCTGATCTAGAGAGGAGAGACTATAGCACACGATGTTCTACTTTGTAGCATGTGATGCCTTTTACCACTATTTTGTCTTGTTCCATTACAAGCAGGTCTTTTTCTTAGAGTTATTACTATTATGTGGCTCTGCTATTCTTCTATAATCTTCTTATTTTACTTGAGGTACTTCACTTTGTTAACCATTTTAGCATATGTATTTAGTTGAAAGGCCCTTACTACAAGTTTTAGGTCCAATTCCAAACCTCTTAAGAATCTTCTAACTCAAGACCTATCATTATTATGTATATTTTCAAGAAGGAACTATGATGAGAATCAAATCACATTCATTACAAATTTCTTTGATGAAAGAATCTTATCACAAGAGTCGGAGGTAGACACATTTAGGATGGCCATAAAAGTCGATGGCTTACCTTTTAGGCTGGTCCTTAAGGCTGGCGATGTAGGATATAGGTCTGCCACCAAGGTTGGCACCTTTGCCCTTTAGGCCGGCCTTCAAGGCCAGTGATATAAACCACTAAAGCTAGCGGCCATCCTTCCCCAAAGCTAGCAACCTTCCTTCCCAATGCTAGCAACTTACTTTCTTAAGTCAGTTTAGTTTGTGAATTTTTTAGTTTTGTTTTCCTTTTCCTATAAATAGCTTTATAATTTAAGAATGAGGGACTTTTGACATTTTTGTGAATTATATATAGTGAAATTTGTTCTTCATATACTCTTATCATCTTGTAGATTGTGGCGAGAAATAGTATTACATTGTTGTGCGTCATATGAACTGATCTATACTAGGACTACTTTCTTATTGGTGTGTCATATCCGGTCAGGGTTTAGGTTTATCTCGTGTTCTTGTTGTTATTTTGATTGTTGGAAATCGATTGTCATTGATTGTCACCTTGGATTTGGAATTACGTGATTCTATTATAGAAATAGACACATCATCTTTTGGTATCAAAGCTCAAGTTGAGAAAAGGGATTATGATTGTTGAACTTCCATTGAAAGAAATTAGGGTTTTGATATTATGCATTGTATTATGATTAGTTGAGGTCAAATTGGGGTTATACACGGGTAGTCGATTGGGTTGTGTTGCTGTTATGTGTAATTTAATTAAGGCTTATTCTTTGGTATTGATAGTGGATTGGAACATTAAGGTTTTTATTTCGTTATTGTTGTTATGGGTTGTGTGATTCTAAATTGAGATTAAGAGAAGATTGATACTTAAGGGTTGTATTGTTTGTTATGCTAGGTTTTGAATTGGAGATCGAGTGAAGGTTGTAAGTGGGATTTTGCTAATTGGGGATTATTACAGTATGTGATTGTGACTTGTGAATTCCTGTATTAAGATTGCAATTTCTGTGACATATGTCAGACGATAGTGTTAATGGAGGAATCGAGAATAGGCCAACAGTCAGGTTGGAGGAGGAGGTTAGTGACCTTATGTTATGGGTGGTAGGAGAACTTTGGAAGAACAACTACGGGACCTAACCACTGTGGTTGCTAACCTAGCTGCTCAGGTTGATCAAATGATGTTACCCTAATAACCAATGGCAAATCCACAAGAAACCCTACCTCAGGTAGCCTTTAATGTTGTAGGTAGAGAAGGAGCATTAGGAGGAAATAGGGGCAAACAACTTGGAAGAGTGTTATGCTTACAAGGAGGAGAGAGATGATAACTTTGAAGATAAGGTTTATCCTAATCATAAGTTCAGGCCGTCTAGGGGTTTGGAATATGTGAAATTACAAATGCCTTCATTTGTTGGAAGGGGATTTATAGAGGATTGTCTTAACTAGGAAGATAAGGTAGAAAGACTCTTCAAGTGATATGAGATCAATGACCATACTCAAGTTTGTCTGGAAGTAACCGAGTTTACAAAGTATGCTAACTTATGGTGGAAGAACCTTGTGGCCAATAGGAGGAGAGATGGTGATGCTGAGATTCGTACTTAGTAGAAGATGAAAAAGGTTCTAAGGAAGAGGTTTGTTCTAGAGCATTATAAGCATGAACTATCCATGTGCCTCCAGACTTTGAGACAAGGATTTAAAACTGTGGATGAATATGTCCAAGAATTTGAGGCGCTAGTGATTCATTATGGAACCATTTAACATCTTGAGGCACAATTTGTGTCCAGTCTGAAATATGAGATTACTTGTATAATGGAACTGTAGCAGTATGATACCCTTGACGAGGCCATCCAGTTGGCTTTAAAAGTTAAGAAATAGAGGCATTCTAATCCGTAAAGAGCAATGAGTAATAAGTATGGATCCACTACTAAGCTATATGGGTTAGATAGTCAACAGGTTAAGAAAGGAGGAATTATTAAGACTATGGAAGCGAATGCAACTATTATTGATATTAGAAGGGAGAAGGAAATTTCTAGAAAGTGGAAAGCAGTATCTAGGGTAGACATAAGATAAATAATGCTAGGGTCATCAAATGGGAAGACTCATCAAATCCAATGCTTTAAATGTATGGGCTTTGGACACATGACTACTTAATGTCTTAACAAAAGCGTGATGACTGCTATAGAGGTGGAAAGTAAGGATGGCAAAGAAGAGATACTTGAGTTAACATATTTATCAACAGTGCTAAAGGAGTATTATGAGGATTTAAATGTCGAAGCACATGAAGATAAGGGAAATGATTAATATCTGTCTATTAAAGTGTTGCATAGGGTAATGACTACATCTCTAAATATTGAGGATGTATAGAGGGAAAACCTATTCCCTATTCTCTATAGGGTTCAAGGTAATCTTTGTGCTCTTCCTATTGATGGCGGTAGTTACACTAATGTAGTACTTGCTACACTAGTAAATAAATTGCAACTAGTCACTACCCCATATCTTAAGCCTTATAAATTGCACTAGTTGAGTGAACATGAAAATTTGCATGTCATTTAGAGGGCTAAGCTTCCAATCAGCATAAGGGAGAAGTACTAGGATGAAGTTAATTGTGATGTTCTTCTTATGTGTGCATCACACATACTACTGGGTAGAACTTGATTATTTGACATGAAAGTGTTGTATGATGGGTTTAGGAACACCTATGTGTTTTATAAGAATGGTGAATGGGTTGTTTTGAATCCTTTGTCACCAACTGAGGTGCATGAAGCCCAAGAACAGATCAATAAAACCACTAAAACGAAGTCCTTGCTAGTGAGGCCAAAGGAATTGAGAGATGACTTGAATAGAGTGAACCAGTCAGAGGATATTTAGAAGTCTTCAAGGCAGCCATGACTTCAAGGCAACAAACATTTACAAACCAAAATTTTTAGCCCAAGTGATTCTAAAAAATTTGCATCTAAAATAAAAGAACCATCAGATTTGAGGACAAATCTTCCATAGGTCCAAGGACATGATGGGAATCAAATCACATCCATTACAAATTTCTTTGATGAAAGAATCAAATCACAAGAGCTGGAGGTAAACACATTTGGGCTAGCCATAAAGGTCGGCGGCTTACCCTTTAGGCTAGCCCTCGAGGTCGACGGTGTGGGATATAAGCCGACTACCAAGGCTAGCAGCTTTGCCTCTTAAGCTGGCCTTGAGGGCCGGTGGTAGCTGGCGTTGTAAGACATAGGCCAACTGCCAAGGCCGGTGGCTTTGCCCCTTAGGCTAGCCCTTAAGGTCGGTGGCACAAACCACTAACACTGGCGACCTTCCCTCTCTAAAGCCAGCAGCCTTCCTTCCCCAAAGCTAGCGACCTTCCTTCCCAAAGTTGGTGGCTTACTTTCATAAGCCGATTTAGTTTGTGAATTTTCAAGTTTTGTTGTCTTTTTCTAATAAATAGCTTTGTAATGTAAGAATGAGGGACTTTTGACATTTTTGAGAATTAGATACAATGAAGTTTGTTCTTCATATACTCTTATCAATACTATGGATTGTGGTGAGTGACAGTATCAGATTATTGTGCATCATATCAACTAATTTGCACTAAGACTACTCTCTTACTGGTGTATCATATCTAATAAGGGTTTAGGTTTTTCTCGTGTTTTTGTTGTTATTTTGATTGTTGGAAATCGATTGTTTTTTATTGTCGCCTTGGATTTGGAATTACGTGATTCTATTATAGAAATAAGTACATCAAACTGGATGAGGCGATTCAGCTCTGCCTCATATTCTTTAATTGTTTGATCCCCTTATTCACAGTTGTAATATTCATTCTCCATCCTATCCTTAGAGCTACTAGGGAAGTATCTCTAATAAAATAGCTTCTTAAATATAGCCCAGTTCATGCATTCCCCTACAAGTCTAGGAACTGAAGCCCACCATTTTGCTATAGTTCCCTTTAACATGAATGCAACATAATCTACCTTCCTATCTTTAGGTATCTTGAAGGCAGCAAGTGTCTTCTCAATTTCTTGTACCTAATCTTCAACCTCGATTGGGTCATCCACTTTAGGGTTAAATTCCTTAACTACTCTTATGAACCTATCAAAGCTGATGGGTTCATTAGCATTCCTATGCTGTGGGACATTAAGGGCTTGGTGTTGTTGTGCTAGTAGTCACACTAGGTGGTTCACAGTATGTAGTAGTTAGACTATCTCTTTAGCTATCTGACCTCTTTCTTGTGGTTATGGATTTGGAACTTCCTTCTCATTGAGGTTATCACATCTAATACCCCTTTCAGCTCCTAATCCAGTGATTCTTCTTGGAGGCATTCTATTTAAGAAAAGATAACCCGGTATACTTAAGTTAATATTAGCCATGGTTAGTTTCATAATGTGTAAGTATATACACATATACCAATACACATAGGTTTACTTTAGCAGTTAGAAGAATACAAGTAAAGTAATAATACAAGAAAATAATTAAATAATTAAGTAAACAACCCATTTTTTCCCACTCTCTTCATGTCTGACTATCTTATAGATCCAATGTGATATGCTAAACCCAATTCTAGTAAAACAATCTTAATTGAAGATTCAAATGAGTAATTGTTCAACAAAAATGGCGTGATTCTTAATTTGCACATGAACCTTAATTTCATGTAATAAGAACAAAATAAAACTCCTAAATTCTTACTAGATATGATGTACTAGTAGAACTAGGAACAACTTGCAATTGTTGATGCAACACACAACAATTCAAATCTCACTCGCCACAATCCCTAATTTTAGAATTGATAAGAGTATTTATGGAATAGAAGAAAGCCCTTTTGATAGGAATCAAATTCCCATATAACCTATCACTAGAGCCCAAGCTAAAGGCTTACAAAACTTAGCTTTGAGAATCCTTCATGAGAAACCTAATCCTGAGGAAGCTAACTTAATTTCTTCATTCTCATCTTATAATTGTTATGCGTTCCAATAGGTACATTTATCGGTCATATAAAGTGCCAAATTACCTACACTATAGAGTGAGTCGGGAACCTCATTAGGACATATATCTAATGACTTTGAAGACCCGGCATCTTGAAGACTAATTTTTATTTATTTGTAATTATTTCATTAGACTATTTATGTGTAAGCTTTTGGGACACTTTTATTTGAATGTAATTGTGTTTTTAGGACCAACCACCCTAAAGTGGCATAGTTGTAATTTTGAGGACTTTTTAACCCTAAAGAGAGCAAGTATAAATACTTGCTTAAGTAAGGCTTTGAGGGACTTTTGATAATTTTTAGAAAAAAAAAAAATCTTCATGTGTTGAGGGTTAGTGTTTGCTAATTCCAATTTGCTCTTATCAATTTCAATCCTAAAATTGAGATTATGGCGAGTGGCTTCAAAGTGAATTGTATGTAATATCAATTCTCTTTGTTGCCATTTTCCTTTTCATCACTAGTGAGTTATATCTAGGGTTGAATTGGATTGTTTTTGGTCATATTTTGATTGCATTTGTAATCATCTATTATGTTATAACATTGATTGGTTTTAGCACTTGTTATTACCATCAATTTTTGCTTTATTTTATGACATGAGTTAGTCATTGTCAGGAAGGAGGATCATGGTTTGATCTTCTTGTTTTTGTGTAGTAATCTCTTGGGTATTTTAGTATATTTAGTGATTTCAATTGAGGAATTCATCATTTGTGAATTTTATTATCTTGGAATATAGCATTTGGATCATATTTGTGATTTAAGGTTCATGTAACTTTAAGACCTTGGAATCGGATAGATCTTGTCTTCTTAGGAATTGTAATTTTGTTTGATTGCATGTGCTTAAACCCCCTTTTAGGCACATCATCTTTTGGTATCAAAGCTATCAAATTTGGATACTTAATTGATCACGTCCTAATTGAAGAATTAGTTACAAGTATTAAGGATTTGTGCTATTTAATTAATTAGTTTAATCGACATTGTGTGTTTGTCTTTCAAATTGGTTTTGCATGTGCTTAGACTTGGTTTTAGGCACATCATCTTTTGGTATCAGAGCTTGAGGTTGTGAGAAGGGATTAGTTGCAAATTGAATTCCGAAGTTAGGGGTTTGTTATGTAGCACCTTCATCCGAAAATTGTTGGTGTGAACTTGTACTTTTGTTGTTGTGTTGTTGAATTATTGTCTTGTTGATTAGTGGTTGATCACTTGGAGATTTGAACACTCTTGGATTCCTTGATTGTGGCTGTGAACATGTAGTGCATGGGAAGTAAATTGTGAAGTGTAAGAGTAGTGTTCAATTGTTGAAGTGGATTTATGTTGTGTGCATTTGCGGAAAAAAATGGAGGAGTAACACTTGTGTTTTCGAATTTGAATTTAGAATTGAAGTGTGAATTAAGAAGCCAATTTGAAATTTCAAAACACACATTAAGTCATTGTTTAATTGTGTGTCATCTGAATTTGAAATAGCTTCTTACCATTTGTGGAATTTTGCACTTATTGAACTCATTTTGAATTTGAAAGCGAGCTACCTTATTTTATATTGTAGTTGCAGTTTTTGTTGTAGTTTGTGGAAGTGGGAAGTGTATCGTGGCTTAAGGATTGTATGTAGTGTTGTAGCTTTGTAAATTTAGTAAAGGGTGTGTACATTTGGTGTTAGTTATTATATGTGTCGTTAAGATCATTGATGTTAGTGGCGTGAAACATTCTGAGTCGTAAGCATAAGGGGAATTTGTGTGGCGGTGAATGGTGTGTTGTGTATGTGTTTTCCTTGCTGCCAATTGTGTATTTAAGTGGTGAGAAGCTAAGGCAAGAAAAAGGAAAGTGATTAGTAGAATTTGAAATTCAAACAAGTCATTAAAGTGTGAAAGTAATTGAACTAATTACTTAAACACTTGTAGCTAAATTTAATTCTATCTACTTGAAAGTAGTTGTGTGTATTTCATTTATGGCTTGGTTGTGTACTTGAACTGTAGAAGTGTAAGGATAATTATTGTGTTATTAGGTTTAAACACAATCATGACTAGTGAAATGTTTCACTCTCCTAATGTATTACGTCGGACATTGACTACTTTTACTACTAAGAATGATGAGCAAAGGGAAAATTTATTCCATACTTCTTGTAGGATACAAGGAAATTTATGTGTCCTTATAGTTGATGGTAGTAGTTATACTAATGTGGTAGCAGTATCATTAGTACCAAAACTAAAACTTACCACTACTCTACATCCTAAACCATATAAATTGCATTGGCTTAGTGATCAGGGGATTTTGCATGTAACCCAAAGAGCTAGGGTACCATTTAGTGTAGGGGATAAATATTGTAATGAAATTGAGTGTGATATTTTACCTATGTATGCATCCCATATATTGCTTAGCAGGCCTTAGTTATATGATAGGAAGGTCTTACATGATGGCTTCAAGAATACTTATGTATTCCAAAAGGAGGGAAAGCGCATTATTCTGAATCCAATGTCGCCTTTAGAGGTTCAAAGGGTTCAACAACAGATTAGTAGGCCATCTGAGGTAAAAAGGGTTCTAGTGCAATTTAATAATTTTGGGGAAAACAAGGTATTGTTGATGGGACAGGGTGAGTTAGAGAGAATTATGATAGAAGAGACTCCAGTATACTTGCTACAGTTGAGATATGCCCTAGGGGTGTAGGAACATCAGTCTCTACCCTCATTAGTATCTTAGGTATTAAATGAGTACACTGATACTTTTACTGATGATTTGCTAGCGGGTTTACCACCTTTGAGAGGGATAGAGTATGCCATCGATCTTATGCCAGGGTCAGTATTACCAAATCGACCAGCATACCGCATGAATCCTGAGGAGGCTAAAGAATTGAAATGCCAAGTGGATGAGTTGGTTCAGCGGGGATTTTTCAAAGAGAGTCTCAGTCCTTATGCACTTTTAGCCCTTCTTAATATGAACCACTCCTACGTGTGACGAAACCCTATACCAATACGTGTGGAATTGCAACCTAAGATGCCAAATAATAGAAGTGGAAACCGCGACCCATTGCCTATAAATGAGGTAAGAACCTTGGTATATTCTATTGACGCCACAATCGGGATGAAAGACCAATTGATAAGTCTAATTCTAACGCCACGCAAGAGATTCGATAAGTTCAAGAGAAGTTCTTTGGAGAACCAAGAGAGGAATTCTCTCAAATTGTATTATTCAATGTTGTATGTCAGATCTTGTATCTTCCAACCCTAGCAGCTATTAATAGGGTTTACAGCTCATAAGGAAAAAGCCTAAAACGACATAACATAATAAAGTCGCGGAAAAATAACAAACAGGCAATGTTCGCCGGCTGCGTATTAGGCGGTGTAGTAGCTAGCATAGGATGTACGCCGGGTATATATGCCAGCGGCGTAGTGGGCGGCATAGTCCCTTTGTCGCACTCTAACTGCAACGCCGGTTCAAAGCCGGCAGCGTTTAAGCCAGCGTTGTCAAGGTCGACAGCTTTGAACTCCTTGAATGACTTGTACAAATGCAAGTTCATTCTCATGGTTGCTCCAATCCTTTCCGGCTTTTTGGACATCCTTTATCAACCCATTAAGTGCTTCCTTGAATCGTTTCACTCGAGTTCTTGTGATCGGTCTAGGTGGCACTTCAAGAGGATCCACATTCCACCTTCTAGCTTGGCTCCCATCATGGCTTTCATCATTCCCCTCCTCTTGAAAAGGATTTGTCCTCAAATCATCGCCTACATCAAAAGGGCTCAGATCAGTAACGTTAAAAGTAGCACTTACTTGATACTCACTTGGCAAATCTAACTTGTACGCATTATCATTTATGCATTTAAGAATTTGAAATGGTCCATCACCTCTAGGAAGTAATTTAGATTGACGTTGCATATGAAGCCGCTCTTTGTGCATGTGAACCTAAACCCAGTCTCCAGGTTCAAAGACAGCTTGTCGACGACCCTTGTTGGCTTGTTTCACATACTGCTCTGTTCTCCGCTCAATGTTGAGCCTTGCCTTCTCATGGAGTTATTTAACAAACTCCGCTTTCTTCTGACCATCTAGATTGACATACTCAGAAATAGGAAGAGGTGATAAATCCAATGGAGTTAGTGGATTAAAACCAAACACAATTTCAAAAGGAGTAAACTTAGTAGCAGAATGCATTGTGCGATTATAAGCAAATTCAACATGAGGCAAACAATCCTCCCAACTTTTAATGTTCTTTTTAATGATAGCCCTTAACAAAGTAGATAAAGTTTGATTTACTACCTCTATTTGACCATCAGTCTGTGGATGACAAGTAGTAGAGAACAATAACTTAGTTCCTAACTTAGCCCACAGGGTCTTCCAAAAGTAGCTCAAGAACTTAGCATCTCAATCTGACACGATTGTTCTAGGCATACCATGCAATCTCACAACTTCCCTAAAGAACAAATTAGCAATATAGCAAGCATCATCTATTTTGTGGCAAGGAATGAAATGTTCCATCTTGGAAAACTTGTCCACGACTACAAAAATAGAGTCTCTACCATACCTAGACCTGGGTAATCCTAACATAAAATCCATGGAAATGTCTACCTACAGCTCATGAGGAATTGGAAGTGGGGTATAAAATCCATGAGGTTGGACTCTAGACTTTGCTTGCTTACAAGTGACACATCGCTCACAAATCCTCTCAACATCTCGTTTCATGTGAGGCCAATAGAAGTGTTCCTGCAAAACCCCTGAAGTTTTAGCTACTCTAAAATGCCCCATTAATCCTCCTCCATGAGACTTCCTCACTAATAACTCTCTTAAAGAACAATTGGGAATGCAAAGTTTATTCTCCCTAAACAAGAATCCCTCATGCTTATAAAATTTACCATGACCACTCTTCTCACAGCGAACATACTCTTCACAAAATTCTCGGTCAGCAGCATACAAGTCTTTAATATGCTCAAAACCAAGCAGTCTAGAACTAAGAGTAGAGATAAGAGCATACCTTCTAGAAAGTGCATTAGCGACAACATTTTCTTTACCTTACTTGTAGTAGATAACATAGGGAAATGTTTCGATAAACTCCACCCAACGAGCATGCCTTTTGTTTAGCTTATGTTGCCCCTTCAAGTACTTCAAGGATTCATGATCAGTGTAGATCACGAACTCTTTTGGCCACAGATAGTGTTGCCAAGTCTCTAAGGCTCGAACCAATGCATATAACTCCTTGTCACAAGTAGGGTAGTTCAAGGTTGCCCCACTTAGCTTCTCACTAAAGAATGCAATTGGTCTTCTCTCTTGCATGAAAACTGCTCCAATACCTATTCCTGAAGCATCACACTCAATCTCAAAAGTTTTAGAGAAATCAGGTAAAGCAAGTAGTGGCGCATGAGTCGGCTTATTTTTAAACGTCCGGAAAGCCTTCTCTTGTTGCTCTCCCCAACTGAACCCCACATTCTTCTTGATTACTTCAGTAAGTGGTGCTGCAATGGTGTTGAAATCCTTCACAAACCTCCTATAAAAGCTCGCTAGTCCATGGAAACTCCGAACATTACTTACATTAGTTGGACTAGGCCATTCTTGGATCGCACGAATCTTCTCTTCATCAACCTATATTCCCTGTGCACTAACAATAAAACCAAGAAACACAAGTCTGTCTATGCAAAAAGTGCACTTTTTGAGGTTAACATATAATTGCTCCTTTCGAAGAACTTCCAAAACAGCTCTCAAGTGAGATAAATGGTCTTCCAAATCCTTGCTGTAAATGAGGATATCATCAAAATAAACTACCACAAATTTGCCAATAAAAGTCCTCAAAACATGGTTTATAAGTCTCATGAAAGTACTAGGTGTGTTAGTTAAACCGAAAGGCATTACTAACCACTCATATAATCCATATTTTGTCTTAAATGCGGTTTTCCATTCATCACCTTCTTTCATTCTAATTTGGTGATATCCGCTTTTCAAATCAATTTTGGAAAAGACACTAGACCCATGTAACTCATCTAACATGTCATCTAAATGAGGAATGGGATGACGATACTTTACCGTGATGTTGTTGATAGCTCGGCAATCAACACACATTCTCCATGACCCATCCTTCTTAGGCACCAAAATCACAGGCACTGCATATGGGCTCATGCTTTCTCTCACGTACCCCTTCTGCATCAAGTCATTAACCTGCCTTTAGAGTTCCTTTGTATCCTCTAGATTGCTCCTATAAGCTGGCTTGTTTGGAATAGATGCTCCGGGTACAACGTCAATCTGGTGCTCAATACTATGAATAGGTGGTAACCCCTTTAGAATCTCCTCAGGGAAGACATCTTCAAAGTCCTGCACAATAGACATAACCACACTAGGCAAAGAGTTAAAAGGTTCGTTAGTATTCAAACAAGTTTCCTTAAAAACCAGCAACAACATAGGTTGCTTCATCACTAATGCTCTCCTCACTACACTCGCTCTTGCCACACAACTCTCCTTTTGCAAGGGTGCACTCTCCTTTTCACTCACCACCAAAGTTGATCCCCCCTCAACTTGGCCTCTCACACTCTTTCCAGCCTTCCTCTCTCTTTCCTTTTGATATTGACTTTTGTGTTCCTTTTCTTTTTCTATGTCTTTTACTCTCTCAATCTCCTTCTATTTTTCACTCACCTTATATTTTGCAAAAGATTGTTGTAGCTGCAACTAATCCTCATACACCTGTTTAGGTGTTAAGGGTTTAAGATTATAGCTTTTGCTATGGTGAACAAGTGTATACTTGTTAGAAAAGCCATCATGAACAACCTTCCTATCAAACTGCTATGGCATCCCCAACAACACATGACAAGCCTGCATCAGCACTACATCGCATAATACCTCATCCTCATACCTATCGATGCGAAAAGCAATTAAGGCTTACTTACTCACCTTCGTCTTGCCACTATCATTCAGCCACTGCAATTTATATGGGCTAGGGTGTTTAGTGGTCTTGAGCCCCAACCTCTCAACAATGAAAGTATTCACTACATTAGTGCAACTTCCCCCATCAATGATCAAACTACAAATATGGTCACCTAGATAACATCTAGTATGAAAGATATTCTCTCGTTGCACCTCCTCTTCTTCCTTCACCTGCACATTCAAAGCTCGCTTCACTACTGCCACTAACTTCCCTGCTGCAGGCTCCTCATCATTACTGGCATCCTCCAATGGAGGCATATCATCATCTTCACTATCCCCCTCAGTCTTATACTCACCATCATCGCGCAGAATCAAAACATGTCTATTCAGACATTGACTAGCAATATGGCCCCTGCTTTAGCATTTAAAACATTTAATGTCACGATTTCTAGGAGTAGAAAAATCAGGTTTACCTTGATTACCAAGAGTAGACCCCCCCTTGCTTCTGCTCTCCTTTTGGCTTGGTGGGTAAAGACGTTTCTTCCTTCCTCCAATGGTTAGTCTTCCAAGTAGATGAACCAGCACCCTGTTGAAACCGTGTAATACTACTACCTTTCCTCCTGCGTTGGTTCTCAACCTTTATAGCCATATGAACCATATCTTCTAATTCTACATAATGCTGCAACTCTACGACATTTTGAATTCCTTTATTCAATCCAGCAAGAAACCTAGCCATGGTAGCCTCTCTAGCCTCCTCTACATTTGCCCTAATCATAGTAACCTCCATCTCCTTGAAATATTCATCCACACTTCGGCTTCCCTGCTTAAGAGTTTGCAATTTGTTGTGTAATTCACGATAGTAAAACGCAAGCACAAACTGCTTCTTCATCATCCTCTTCATCTCTTCCCAAGACTCAATAGGTGGTTCGCCATTCCTTCTTCTATTCAACATCAGCTGATACCACCACACTATGGCATAATCTGAAAAATCAATGGCAACAAGCTTCACTTTCTTTCTCTCACTATAATTGTGACAATCAAACACCATCTCTACCTTCTTCTCCCATTCTAAGTATGCCTCGGGATCATTCTTCCCTTGGAAAGGAGGAATCTTCATCTTTATATTACTCAATTGATTATCTTCTCTATTCCTATCTCCTCTATCTTCCCAATCCCTAGTTCCTCTATTCCTACCACCATAACCTCTATAACTCCCGATAGAAGGTTCATCAAACTCATCATCAGAATTTTCATCTCCACCCCTTTGTCCTCTTTTAGAACAACTCTCCCTTTTACGCCGTTGAAAGACGTTTTTAGATTGCTCTAGTTTCTGCTCCACCGTTTCATGAATTTGTTCCATTCTCTCCTGAAACATTCTCTTCATCTCACCCCTCAATGCCTCAATCACTAACCTAGCATCAAACCTCCCCCTCTCACCTTCAGGAGAATTTTTCCTTGACATAGTTCCTGCACTAAAAGGTTAGTACTAACACAAATATATATAGAATTAAATCTCACAATTCACTCCCTCACGTGTTTCACTCAAAGAAGGATATCCCACAATCACTCGTGTATTCTCACAAGCAGAGATGTTATCAACTCACCAATTCCTCTTCTCAATTCTCTTGGAACTAATCCAAACCACACCAAATTCTTCCGTAGAATTCAAGAACAAACTCTCCGGGCTTGAATTTTCCCTTTTCTTTCTTTTTTTTTTTGTTTTTGTGCTCGTTCTTTTGTTTTCGTTCTTCTTTTTTTTTTTTTTTTAGGTGTAGAAAAACTGACACCAGGGAGGTTTGATGCTAGGTTGGAGAATGTGTATCAATAGCAAAGTCATCAACAAAATCACCATTAAATATAGGTATCCCATTCCTAAACTTGATAATATGTTAGATGAGTTGCATGGTTCAGAGGTTTTCTCCAAAGTGGATCTTAAAAGCGGGTATCACCAAATTTAGATGAGAGAGGGAGATGAATGGAAAACCGCGTTTAAAACACACCATGGACTATATGAGTGGTTGGTTATGCCATTTGGCTAGGGTAATGCTCCTAGTACATTTATGAGACTGATGAATTATGTATTGAAGGAGTTTCTAGGTAAATTTGTTGTTGTTTATTCTGATGATATTCTGATATACAGCAAAGACTATCATGTGGAGCATCTTCAGGAAGTATTTTCAGTGTTGAGGGCACAACAGCTATTTGCAAATCTCAAGAAGCGTTCCTTTTACTAAACCGAAGTAACATTTTTGGGTTTTATTGTATCTGGCTCAGGTGTTAGGGAGGATGAGGAGAAAGTGAAGGCAATCAGAGAATAGCTAACACCCACCTTAGTCATTGAGGTAAGGAGCTTCCATGGACTAACATCCTTTTATAGGTGCTTTATTCATAATTTCGGTAGCATTGTCAGTCCTTTCACAAAACTGGCTAAGAAAAATGTTCCTTTCATCTGGAGTGAAAGGGCCTAGAGGAGTTTTGAAGAGGTAAAAGAAAAACTGACTTGTGCTCCATTATTGGCTTTACCTGATTTTGATAAAGTTTTTAAGCTAGAATGTGATGCGTCTAGGATAGGGATTAGTGCTATATTAACACAGGAAAAGAGACCCATAGCATAATTTAGTAAAAAGTTGAGTGGTGCAACTTTGAATTATTCTATTTATGATAAGGAATTTTATTCCTTAGTGAGGGCTCTAATGATGTGGCAGCATTATCTTCTCCCGAGAGAATTTATTATCTATACAGATCATGAGTCATTAAAGCTTTTCAAGGGTTAGCAGAATCTGTCTAAGCGACAAGCCAAGTGGGTGGAGTTTTTTGAGGGTTTTGTATATGTGATAAAGTATAAGAAGGGTAATTAGAATATTATTGCTAACGCTTTGTCACGCAGGTATGTACTTATCACTTTTCTTCAATCAAAACTACTGGGTTTTGAATTGTTAAAGGAACAATATGTGCATGATGATGAACTCGGAGTTGTTATGGAAAAATGTTCTGGGGGCAAGATGTATGAGGGTTATTGCATGATTGAGGGGTTTTTATATAAATCTGGGAAGTTATGTATACCTTCTAGATCTGTGAGGGAATTATTAATGAGGGAAGTACATGCAGGTAGATTGTCTAGGCACTTTGGTGAGACGAGAACGCTAGCTATATTGAGAGAGAATTTCTATTGGAAGGGTATATGATCCACACAAAAAGATATATAAAATGAGCGTGAATAAATACCGGCAAGTGTACCGGATCGAATCAAGTAATATAGTGAGAGAAGAGTGTCGAACCACGAAGATTGATTAAGTAATAAACCTATATCAATTTCTACTATTATTTAGGCAATGATATTTGATGAGAATTGAATGAATTATACTAAATGCTTAAAAAGAGAATTGTGTTTGAAAAAGGATGAATTGATGGTGGGAAATTAGAATCCACCCTAATTCTACTAATCATATTGCCTTCATGTTATAATAACTCATAACTATATGGATTTTCACAAGAAATTGAAAAACCTTAATCCCTTTTCAAGTTTTAAAGTATCATAACCCCAATTTGATTTAATTGCTCCCACTAATTTAAATCAATGGAGGATTCTAATTCACAATCATAAATTTCCCAATTATATGATTGCCTAATATCTTTAAAATAATTTCTCCTAATCCCTTAGTGAAAAATTTAATAAAAATATTGCATGAAACACTTAGGTCAATTTCTAATAAAATTCAATAACGCTGCTTCCGCATGAATTATTAAATCTTACTTAGGAATTCCTGATAAAATCTAAATTTCTCTTTCGAGTCATTTACATTCCTATGCCTTGATTTCAATTACAAAATACAATTCATAGCAGGACTTCTTATATGAAAATTCCGTATATCTATATGTCTTATAACATGAATACAATGATCATTTTAGTTTGAATTATGGCTTCATCATGTTTCCCACAAGGATGATTTAAAACATTATGGTATAAATTGCATAAAAACAATTGAAATAAATAGGTGCAATGGAATTCACATTGAATAACAAGAATAAACTAATAAATGGCATAAAAGAAAATAAAGTAAATGAAACAATTGCTATAATCTTCAAGAATTTGTAGAACTTTAATCTTCCGAAATGATTCCTAGAATTCTTCAATTGAAAGCAAACTTCAACAAAATAACATTCTTTCTTCAAACTAAAATTTGGAATAACATGAAATGTAAAAGAATTAAAGAGAATATAAAATCCTAAAGTTCCTAAGGGAATTCTAATGATTCAAAAGAAAAACAAAGGATGCTAAAAACAAAGGATCAAAACAAGGATGCTAAAACAAATGATGCTAAAACAAAAGGATGATCTCAAGGTTCACACAAGGGGCCTATTTATAGATCCAAAGAGGAGGAGGATAAGGTTGATCTGATGAGGAATTGAGTCAGCAAATTAATTAAGATACGATTTTGGAGAGATTTTCGCAATGGATATCCGGGGACCAATGTAGGCTGGCTCAAGGCCGGTAGCTTTGATGCCTTATGAGGCCGGTTTAATGTAAGTTGGCCTAAGGCCGGCGGCCTTCAATGCAATCCTCCGCTCTCTTCTTCAATTTTGTGGAAAACTCCTCCAATTAACTTGTAATTTACTTTTGGGTCCTCAAAACCTGAATTTTCACAATAAACCCCATTAAATATCATTTCTTTATATTTTCTTATAATATTGAAATAAATTTAATATAAATCCAAAAGAAAATATAAGTATAATGTGATCTTATCAACATCCCCACACTTGAACTTTTGCTTGCCCTCAAGCAAAATAATTGAATTAAACAAGAGAGATCCGTCATTGAACTTCTGGTGCCCATTGTTCTGACCATACTGAAACTTGTAACTAGTATATCTAGTTGAAATTTAGTAGTTAATCTAAATACAATAGATTTTTAATCCCAATGTTTAACAATCAAAAGAAAAATACTTAGTACATAAGGAAAAACATTCATTTAAACTTCATTGGTTATTAGCAAGTATAATCTCCCTCAATTTTGCTTCTCTAAACAAGATAACAAAAAGTGAAAGCATGTGGTATCCATTTTTTTCCTAGAATTTCTCCCTTTTAAATTAGTCTTTATTTCACTTGTTGTCCTATATTCACATTTTTTTTATTTGCCTTAATTGACAGCGGAGTGAGACTTCACTCTTCTGAGGGACCAAAGCTCGCCCATGTCAACCTGGCTTTCACTAAGGTACTAAATTTTTGCCTTTCCTTCCTTCTCGTTATTGTGAGTTCTTTGAGTCAACACATCTTGGGCTCATCGCCTAAGTGACCAGGTTTTAAAGGGACCCCTACGAACTCTTCCTCACACTAACATTTAAGATTGGATATTCTTAACTCACTTTCCTGAGTCATTGGAGTAAAGGCCTTTTTTTTTTTGTTTTTTTGTTTTTTTTTAAGGGATCACTAAGTAAAATATTTCCTTTACCTCTTTCACTAGGTGTTAAGGTATTCTCAAAGAAATTTCAAGAGAAATTTATCCCAACCAATTTTTCCTTGAAGTAAACTTGCTTGTTTTTTCAACTTAAGGACTCAATCTCAAGTTCAAATGTTAAACATAAGGTAAACCCGTTCTCTAGAGATTTTACTATTAAATTTTAACTATGTAAACTAGTCACAACAGTTGGCGAGTGGGGCACCAATCTAAGTCAATTTCAAGATTTCATTGATAATAAACACTTAAGGACATAAATAAAGCATGGGAATTGTAAGCTCATGATGTGTGCAATCAATCATTATACTTCTACATTTATAATCCCTTCCCTACACTTAAATTGGACAATGTCCTCATTGTTCCTATAATAGCACAAAATTAAAGAAAAGAATGTCAATTTAAAAATTGAAACACTAGTACTTCCCTGGTGTAAAATTGTTCATCAGCAAGAAAATTCCTCCCAAAATGTTTGTCATCCTTGGAGTGTCTTGAATACACTGGCGGCTCTTATCCAACCTTGAATTAGAAAGGCATATAGGGTGAATACATACCTTTACTTATACCTTTTAAACCCTAGACTGATATCAGTATAGATTTTGTGTTGGGTTGCTTAGGACGTAAAGAGGAAAGGATTCTATCATGGTGGTTGTGATAGATTTAGTAAAATGTCTCATTTTGTGCCCTGTCATAAAATAGATGATGCCCTTTTTACTGCTAACATTTTTGTGTAGGAAATGTTCAAATTGCATACACAGCATAGTGTCAGATAGAGACACTAAGTTTCTTAGTTTCTTTTGGAAGACGCTATGGAGAAGATTGGGTACTAAGCTTATGTATAGTACATCCTGCCATCCACAAACCAACGACCAGACAGAGGTTGTTAATCGTACACTTGGAAACTTGCTTAAAGCAATGGTTGGTAAGAATCTTACTGATTGGGACTTGTGTCTTCCTATTGTTGAGTTCGCTTACAATAAGTCTACTCATAGTTCAACCAGTAAGTCTCCCTTTGAAGTTGTGTATGGCTATAATCCTTCTATTCCATTGGATTTTATAGTAGGACTAGCAACAATGGAAGAAATTCTTAGTGGAGTGGAACGAGCTAGGTAAATCCAACAAATTCATGACAAAACAACTGAACGACTTCAGAAGACCCAAGAACAGTAGAACATTCAGGGAAACAGAAACAAGAAAAATCACATTTATAATCCAAGTGACTTAGTGTGGATTAATCTTAGTAGGGATAGGTTTCCACATAAGAAGTCATAGAAAGTTGTCCTAAATTAGATGGACCATTTAGAGTTTTAAAGCACATCAACAACAATGCCTATCGGATAGAGTTACCAAGAGAGTATGGTGTATCAACAACCTTTAATGTTGCAAATCTATCACCATATTTACCAGATGACATTCATGAAGACCTATTAGATTTGATGGCAAATCTTCCTAAGGCTTGAAGAGATGATAGGAATCATATTCCCATAGGACCTATCACTAGAGCCCGATTTAAGGGCTTACAAAACTTCATTTTGATAATCCTTCATGAGCAACCTAATCTTGAGGAAGCTAACTTAATTTCTTCATTCTCATCGTATAATTGTTGTGCATTCCAACAGGTACATTTATTAGTCCTATACAGTGCTAAATTACCTACACTTTAGACTGAGTCGGGAACCTCATCAGGACACATATCTAATGACTTTGAAGACCCAACATCTTGATGACTAATTTTTATTTATTTGTAATTATTTCTTTAGACTATTTATGTGTAAGCTTTTAGGACACTTTTAATTTATTGTAATTGTGTTTTTAGGATCGGCCACCCTAAAGTGGCATATTTGTAATTTTGAGGACTTTTTAACTCTAAAGGAAGCAAGTATTTGGGTTTTGAGGGACTTTTGATAATTTTCAGAAAAAAAAAAAAAAAGAAAAAAACAAAATACTTCAAGTGTTGAGGGTTAGGATTTCCTAATTCCAATTTGCTCTTATCAATTTCAATCCCAAAATTGAGATTGTAGCGAGTGGCTTCAAAGTGAATTGTGAATAATACCAATCTCTTTGTTGCAATTTTCATTTTTATCACTAGTGAGTTATATCTAGGGTTGAATTGTATTGTTCTTGGTCATATTTTGATTGCATTTGTAATCATCTATTATGTTATAAGACTAATTGGTTTAAGCACTTGTTATTACCATTAATTTTTGCTTCATTTTGTTACGTGAGTAGGTTATTGTTGGGAAGGAGGATCACGGTTTGATCTTATTGTTTTTGTGTAGCAATCTCGTGGGAATTTTAGTATATTTAGTGATTTCAATTGAAGAATTCATCATTTGTGAATTTTATTATCTTGGAATATAGCATTTAGATCATAATTGTGATTAAGTTCACGCAACTTTAGGACCTTGGAACCGGATTGATCTTGTCTTCCTAGGAATTGTTATTTGGTTTGATTGCATGTGCTTAAACCCCCTTTTAGGCACATCATCTTTTGGCATCTGAGCTATCAAATTTGGATACTTAAGATTGATCACATCCTAGTTGAAGAATTGGTTACAAGTATTGAGGATTTGCGCTATTTGATTAACTAGTTTGATTGACATTGTGTGTTTATCTTTCAAATTGGTTTTGCATGTGCTTAGACTTGGTTTTAGGCACATCACCTCTTTCCACTTGAACAAGTATTTATATCTCCAAAAAGTGTCTTTTTTTTGTTCTCCTTTACAAGTATTTATACTACTCCTTAAATATGGAAAAATAACTTAAGGAAAATAGTGACATATGGCCGGTCCTTTCATGCTTATCACGGTCAACAAATACACAACATAAGGCTGGTTCCCTTAGTTCATTTTAGTTCACCATGGATTGTAAATCATCTACAAACCAAGTGCTAGTGTGCTTAATCATCTTCCTATAATACCAATAATTGTACCTGATTAAAAACAAAACAATCATATAAAGTAAATGAAGACACTATGTGAATGTCTTCGGGTTCCATTTGCTCTAAAAGGATTCTCAATGCTAAGTTCTGTAGTCCTTTGGCTCTTTACTTGGGTGATGGGTATCGAATCCAACAAAAATAAAACCGACTTTTAAACAATTATATGATTTGCATATAGTGGTGAGTAGGGTCGAATCCACAGATATTGGTTAAATTTATTTCTATCCAAGGAGAATAAAAAGGAAAAGGAAAATGGGGGGTTTGGTTTGTGAATCGAATAAAGTTAAAACAAGATAAGAAAATTGAATATTGATAAAAGCCTAGCCAAAGGAATCAAGATAGTTTAATTCAAGGAATTGATCATCGATGCAAATGTTCTCTATTCTTGTTCCTAGATAAACTGGTTATGGTTATTAACAAGCTCTAACAACATATCTCTCCGTACTTCCTCGATAACCAAGAGAAGCTCTTTGATTATTTCTCTTATCGATTAGACAATCCTAGACAAGCGCTTAGGATTTAATCTACCAATAGCATTAAAATCTAGAGAGACCACCAATTCATGCCAGTAGATTATAAGATAACCTATTTAAACATGATCACACACCTCCATAACATGAATTCGATCATCTCTTTTATAACCAAACATGTTATTGCGTCACTAAGACTAGAACAATCAAACAATTATGGATTTGACGTGCTAGTTGACAATATATTAACTTGCTAATTGAGTAGAAGAGCTCTATTCATACCAATCAACAAAGATAATAATGACAAAACGATCAGAAGATTTATGAATACCCGAAAGCAAAGAATAGAATAAATACAAGTCAATTAGACCTCACAATTCGTAGAGAATTAAACATCTATGACCCTTTGGCTAGAAAAGTATCTTAGCTACTCATGTTCATCAATAAAACAAAAATAAAAAGTAGAAACATCATGAACTCGGTTGCCTGCTCTGCCTCCAAGATGATCCAAGGTTCTTCAAGATCCAAAGATTCAAAAATTTTGTCCTCACCCTCTAGGGTTGGTTCTATTTATATTGTTAGAGGGATGGCATGTGATCTTTTGCTAGCAAGATACGAAAATATCTTTCCTTTTCCAAGTAGATTTCGAGAAGTGAATCTTCGTCTGCCTAGCACGCCCTACCACACGGCCGTGGGTCAAGCCGTGCCTTCCTCTGTGCATAATTCATGTATCATCTTCCGTATCCAGTGTGTAGCACGGTTTACACCACGACTAGATCCTAGGCCGTGTCATCCTCTGTGCATAATCAACAAATCTTCTCCTTGGCACGTCTAGCTTCCACCACGGCTTCAAGCACGGTTTCTCCCACGGCTTCTACCACGACCGTGCCCTAAGACGTGTCTCTCTTTGTTGAAAGTCCTCATTTCCGCCTTCTTGTCCAGTGTGTAACACGATTTGCGCCATGGTCGTGCCTCAAACCGTGCTTCCGATACACGGCCGTGTACTTCAACCGTGTACCTTCCTGTTGATTCAAAACCAAGTACACGGCCATGTACTTCAATTACACGCCCATGTACTTCCCTCCGGCGGTGTAAATCCTTGTCTTTGAACCAAGTTGTAGATGACTTCTCTAATTTACTTGAATTAGCATCCTTGACTCCATTTAACCTGATTTATCACCATAATAGAATTAAGTACCATTTCCTTATGATTTCTATAAAATCAATAATAATTTAACACAATTTATACTATAAAGATTGAGTTTAAAATGGCTCTATCAAATTCCCCCACAGTTAAACTCCTGCTTGTCCTCAAGCAATTGCATCAAATCAATTGAGAAATCTATCATAGATTATACAAACTGTCTTTTCATCATTCCAAGCATCTATTCATTTGTAATTCATGACTTGTAATTTTAATGTCTACTACTTCAACCAAACTGGTTTCCTGTGATCAAATTACCATGGACAAAATTTAATAGCTAATCTAAACAAAACAAACTTTAATCCTCATGTTTTGCAAAAGAATTTTTATTCCAAGAGTAAATACTTAATCCACTAAGGAAAAACACCCAATTAAACTTCATTGGATATTATCAAGCATATAATCCTTGCAGTATAAAGTAAAAGCATATGGTATAAGCTCTTTGCTAGATATTCTCCCTTTTATACATCTTTGTTTTATTCAATGAATGTTTACATTCATGTTCTTTTGATTTATTCAAGCATCTATTTTGACGGGTTTTTGCCCGCTTCTTTTCATGAACTTTTTCCTTTTTCGCCCTTATCGTTATAGTGAGTTCATTGAGTCGGCAACATCCCGAGCTCATCACTCAAGTGACCGGGTTTTGAGATACCCCTACGGACTCTTCCTCACTCTAACATTCAAGTTTGAATACTCTTAACTCAATTAGTTGAATCATTGGAGTAATGGCTATGCTTGATTTTTTTATTTTTTTTTACTAAGTGTTATGATTACTTTACAAACAACTTCAAAGAGTATATAGTAGCTAATATAACCTAGAAGTAAACTTGTTTATTTTTCACTTAGGACTCGACTTACTCTTAGACTTCCAATTCTAAAGCTAAATACAAGGTAAATTTGTTTCCTAAAGATTTCACTACTTCATTTTAACCATGTATTCTAATCACAGCAGTGGGTGAGTAAAGCATTTGAACAAGTCAATTTCACATTATGTAGATGCTTATTATAACATTTAGTACAATCTCTAGATTTCATGATAATTTTGAAAAAATTTGGCTTAAAATTGCTTAAGGACAAACATTCAGAGTATAAGTTAGTTCTCTATTCTCTATATTTTATTATCCTCTCCCCCACACTTAGCTTGAACAGTGTCATCACTGTTCCTAATTTAGCACAATTGAAAAAGGAATTAACAACTCAAGGAACATTAGAGAATAAGAGAAAGGAAATACTGGTACTTCCCTGGTATTGGAGTTTTCCCCTTAAGCTCTGGAAAGTGTCATCTAATGATGTGTATCCTTGCTGCAGCTGATCCAAAGAGTTCAAAACTACACTAAAATCAAAATAAACTAAACTAAAACAAAACAAAACTAAAGCAAAACAAAACTAAAAGAATTTTTTTTTTTTTTGACATGGGTTGCCTCCCATGAAGCGCCTTTCTTTAACGTCTTTGGCTAGACGTTCCTGGCTGGATGTTCGGATAAGGATTTTGATTCCAGCTTGGGTGCCTGTGGTGATGGGTTAATAACATCAGCAACAAAAACAGTGGAAATATCGTTAGGATGTTTCATGGCATCATAAATGTTAAATTTAATCACTTCACCATCAAATTCCATAGTGAGGGAGCCATCATTTACATCGATTTTCGTTTTAGAAGTCTTAAGGAATGGTCGCCCTAATAATATCAGTGATGAAGTATGAGAATCACTATCGTCCATGTCAAGCACATAAAAATCAGCAGGAAAGACCAACCCATTGACTTGAACTAAAACATCCTCTAAAACTCCCTCAGGATAAACATTGGACCTGTCAGCAAGTTGAACAATGACACCTGTTTCCTTCAAGGGACCAACATTTAAACGTTGATAAATAGACAAAGGCATGACATTGATAGAAGCTCCTAAATCACACATGGCTTTAGCAATTCCAAGATTACCTATTTTGCAAGGAATAGTAAACATACCTGGATCCTTGCATTTAGGAGGAAGCTTCTTCTGAATAATAGCCGAAACATTTTCACTCACACTAATCTTTTCATTGCCTTTCAGCTTCCTTTGTTAGTGCATAAGTCTTTGAGAAATCTAGCATAGCGCGGTATTTGCTTAATTGCATCAAGCAAAGGAATATTTACCTTGACTTTGCGAAAAGTTTCCAGAATCTCTTTTTCTTCCGCTTCATTCTTGATTTCGCCAGTCTGGAGGGGAAAGAGGTAGTATCAATGTGACCTTTGATGGCTCAACTAGAGACTTGCTAATCTGGTTGCCCTGCTGGCTCGGAGTCGAAATCTCTTTCTTGTCTCCTCCTCAAGATTAGACGGATGTCCTTTCTTATTTGGTCCCTGCAATTTTGTTCCACTTCTCAAGGTAATTGCATTAACGCTTTGCTTCAGGTTTGTAATAGTTTGAGAAGGTAACTTACCTTGAGTTTCTAACCTATTGACAGCAGAAGCAAATTGGCTTACCTAATTCTCCAAGTTTTGAATGCTTTGCTTTGTTTCCTCCTGAAATTGTTTGGTATTAACAGTGAGAGACTTAACAATGTCCTCAAGAGACATACTTGAAGTGGAAGGAGCTTGGGGTACTTGGTGTGATGACTTAGGCTGGAATTGTTGGAATTGTTGTGGGTTATTGCCATATCGGAAGTTAGGATGATCCCTCCATCCAGGATTGTAACTATTCGAGTAGGGGTCATACTTCCTTTGCGGTTGTCCTGGAAATCTGCCTACAGCATTGGCGTGTTCATGGTTGTCATCTTGAAACGTGGGGCACATGTCGTCGGATGATTAGGAGCAGCACAAATTCCACAAGCCTTCACCTGCTGTGTTTTTCCAAGAGCTAGCTGCTGCACAAGGGAGGTTAGATTAGAAATTTGATGTTCAAGGTTAGACACACTTACCTCATTTACCTTCCTTGAAGATGTATCATGCCTATATCCAAATTGTTGCAAATTGGCAGCCATAATGGAGATCAATTCCCTAGCTTGACCAGGGGTTTTGTTTACTATGGTGCCTCCACTTGCAGCATCCATCATCTTTCTTTCCATCGGAAGTAGGCCTTCGTAGAGATATTGGATGAGGAGTTGTTCAGATATCCCATGTTGTGGGCAGCTTGCACACAGTTGCTTGAACCTCTCCCAATACTCATGAAGAGTCTCGGTGTCCCTCTGTTTGATACCACAAATTTCTCTTCTTATACCAGCGGCTCTGGAAGCGGGGAAAATTTATCCAAGAAGAGTCTCACCAAAATTTGATGGGTGTTGAATCCAACAAAAATAAAACCTACTCCTAGACAATTATATGATTTGCATATAGTGGTGAGTAGGGTCGAATCCACAGAGATTGGTTAAACTTATTTCTATTCAAGGAGAATAAAAGGAAAAGGAAAATGGGGGGTTTGGTTTGTGAATTGAATAAAGTTAAAACAAGATAAGAAAGTTGTATATTGATAAAAAGCCTAGCCAAAGGAATCAAGATAGTTTAATTCTAGGAATTGATCATCGATGCAAATATTTTCTATTCTTAGTTCTAGATAAACTGGTTATGGTTATTAACAAGCTCTAACAACCTATCTCTCCTTACTTCCTCGATAACCTCAGACAAGCGCTTTGAATTATTTCTCTTATTGATTAAACAACCCTTAGACAAGCGCTTAGGATTTAATCTATCAATAGCATTAAGATCTAGAGGACACCACCAATTCATGCCAGTAGATTATAAGATAACCTATTTAAACATGATCACACACCTCCATAACATGAATTCGATCATCTCTTTTATAACCAAACATGTTATTGCGTCACTAAGACTAGAACAATCAAACAATTACGGATTTGACGTGCTAGTTGACAATATATTAACTTGCTAATTGAGTAGAAGAGCTCTATTCATACCAATCAACAAAGATAATAATGACAAAACGATCAGAAGATATATGAATACCCGAAAGCAAAGAATAGAATAAATACAAGTTAATTAGACCTCACAATTCGTGGAGAATTAAACATCTATGACCCTTTGGCTAGAAAAGTAGCTTAGCTACACGTGTTCATCAATAAAACAAAAATAAAAGATAGAAAACATAATGAACCGGTTGCTGCTCTGCCTCCAAGATGATCCAAGGTTCTTCAAGATCCAAAGATTCAAAGTTCAAAGTTCAAATTGTCCTAACCCTCTAGGGTTGGTTCTATTTATATTGTTAGGGAGATGGCATGTGATCTTTTGCTAGCAAGATACGAAAATATCTTTCCTTTTCCAAGTAGATTTCGAGAAGTGAAGATTCGTCTGCCTGGCACGCCCCAACACACGGCCGTGGATCAAGCCGTGCCATCTTCTGTGCATATTCTTCAAGTCTTCATCCGCGCCCAGTGTAAACCACGGTTATACACACGGCCAGATTTCAAGTCGTGCCTTCATCTGTGCATAATCTTCAAGTCTTCATCCGTGTCCATTGTGTACCACGGTTACACCCACGGCTAGATTTCAAGCCGTGCCTTCATCTGGTTGATGTTCCACACTTTCTTCTCCTTGGTCCTGGCTTCTACCACAGCTTCAAGCACGGTTTCTCCCACGGCTTCCACCACGGCCGTGCCTTAAGCCGTGTCTCTCTGTGTTGAAAGTCCTCATTTTCGCCTTCTTGTCTAGTGTGTAACACGGTTTGAACCTTGGCCGTGCCTCAAACCGTGCTTCCTCCAGTGGTGTAATTCCTTGTCTTGATCCAAATTGTAGATGATTTCTCTAAAATACTTGAATTAGCATCCTTAACTCCATTTAACCTGATTTATCACGATGATAGAATTAAAGTACCATTTCCTTATGATTTCTATAAAATCAATAATAATTTAACACAATTTATACTATAAAGATTGAGTATAAAATGGCTCTATCAGAGATCAATTCCCTAGCTTGACCAGGGGTTTTGTTTACTGTGGCGCCTCCACTTGCAGCATCCATCATCTTTCTTTCCATCGGAAGTAGGCCTTCGTAGAGATATTGGATGAGGAGTTGTTCAGATATCCCATGTTGTGGGCAGCTTGCACACATTTGCTTAAACCTCTCCCAATACTCATGAAGAGTCTCGGTGTCCCTCTGTTTGATACCATAAATTTCTCTTCTTATACCAGCGGCTCTGGAAGCGGGGAAGAATTTATCCAAGAAGAGTCTCACCATATCAGTCCATGTGGTTATAGAACCTGGAGGCAAATAAAACAACCAATCTTTAGCTTTAGTACTTAAAGAAAATGGAAAAGCGCGTAGCTTGATTTGATCGTCGGTTATTCCTTGCGACCTCATACTAGAACACACTATATGAAACTCTTTCAAATGTTTATGAGGATCTTCATTCTCAAGACCATGAAAGGTGGGTAGCAGATGTATCAACCCAGATTTTTACTCGAATTCCACGGCTAGTTCGGGGTAGTGAATACAAAGTGGTTGTTGATTCACATCCGGCGCAGCCAACTCTCGCAATGTTCTCTCGGGATTTGCCATATCGTCTTCTTTTTCAGAATCAATGGATGAATCAGACAAATCCGATGTTAAGTTCAGTCTAGTAGATGATCTAGCTTCTTGTCGTAGCCTCTTTAGAGTCTTCTCAATCTCCGGATTATAAGTTAGTTCACCTGACTGAGAAGAATGAGTCATACAAGAATAGAAATAAATTTGACACCAATCCCCGGCAACAGCGCCAAAATTTGATGGGTGTCGAATCCAACAAAAATAAAACCTACTCCTAGACAATTATATGATTTGCATATAGTGGTGAGTAGGGTCGAATCCACAGAGATTGGTTAAATTTATTTCTATCCAAGGAGAATAAAAATGTAAAGGAAAATGGGGGGTTTGGTTTGTGAATCGAATAAAGTTAAAACAAGATAAGAAAATTGAATATTGATAAAAGCCTAGCCAAAGGAATCAAGATAGTTTAATTCAAGGAATTGATCATCGATGCAAATGTTCTCTATTCTTGTTCCTAGATAAACTGGTTATGGTTATTAACAAGCTCTAACATCCTATCTCTCCGTACTTCCTCGATAACCAAGAGAAGCTCTTTGATTATTTCACTTATCGATTAGACAATCCTAGACAAGCGCTTAGGATTTAATCTACCAATAGCATTAAAATCTAGAGAGACCACCAATTCATGCCAGTAGATTATAAGATAACCTATTTAAACATGATCACACACCTCCATAACATGAATTCGATCATCTCTTTTATAACCAAACATGTTATTGCATCACTAAGACTAGAACAATCAAACAATTACGGATTTGACGTGCTAGTTGACAATATATTAACTTGCTAATTGAGTAGAAGAGCTCTATTCATACCAATCAACAAAGATAATAATGACAAAACGATCAGAAGATATATGAATACCCGAAAGCAAAGAATAGAATAAATACAAGTCAATTAGACCTCACAATTCGTGGAGAATTAAACATCTATGACCCTTTGGCTAGAAAAGTAGCTTAGCTACTCATGTTCATCAATAAAACAAAAATAAAAAGTAGAAACATCATGAACTCGGTTGCCTGCTCTGCCTCCAAGATGATCCAAGGTTCTTCAAGATCCAAAGATTCAAAAATTTTGTCCTCACCCTCTAGGGTTGGTTCTATTTATATTGTTAGAGGGATGGCATGTGATCTTTTGCTAGCAAGATACGAAAATATCTTTCCTTTTCCAAGTAGATTTCGAGAAGTGAATCTTCGTCTGCCTGGCACACCCTACCACACGGTCGTGGGTCAAGCCGTGCCTTCCTCTGTGCATAATTCACGTATCATCTTCCGTGTCCAGTGTGTAGCACGGTTTACACCACGGCTAGATCTTAGGTCGTGTCATCCTCTGTGCATAATCAACAAGTCTTCTCCTTGGCACGTCTAGCTTCCACCACGGCTTCAAGCACGGTTTCTCCCACGGCTTCCACCACGGTCGTGCCCTAAGCCGTGTCTCTCTCTGTTGAAAGTCCTCATTTCCGCCTTCTTGTCCAGTGTGTAACACGGTTTGTGCCATGGCCATGCCTCAAACCGTGCTTCCGATATACGGCCGTGTACTTCAACCGTGTATTTTCCTGTTGATTCAAAACCAAGTACACGGCCATGTACTTCAATTACACGCCCATGTACTTCCCTCCGGCGGTGTAAATCCTTGTCTTTGAACCAAGTTGTAGATGACTTCTCTAATTTACTTGAATTAGCATCCTTGACTCCATTTAACCTGATTTATCACCATAATAGAATTAAGTACCATTTCCTTATGATTTCTATAAAATCAATAATAATTTAACACAATTTATACTATAAAGATTGAGTTTAAAATGGCTCTATCATTGGGTAATGGATCCTGTTGTTGCATTGGTTTGATTTCCATCATCTCCTTGGGCCTGTAGAAGATTTGCCCTTAAATTTAATGAGTACTTTGTTATACATGAGAATTTCTAAAAGCCACCAGGATTAAAAACCTTGGTTTGCAAATGCTTGTTGCCTTAAAGTCGTGATTACCCTAAAGTCTTCTTGAGATGTTCAAAACTCTTAAGCTTCTAAATTTCTCGTAATTGTTTCACTCTACTCAAGTTGTCTTCCAATTCCTTCCTCCGCAATAATAAAGAATTCTTTCCAATATTTTTATTAATCTGTTCTTAGAATTCGTATACCTCAATTGGTGACATAGGAGTCAAAACAACCCATTCACCATCTTTCTGAAACTCATAGTTGTTTCTAAACCCATCATGCAACACTCTCCTATTAAATAACCAAGGCTTACTTAGTATTATATATGATGTGCACATAGAAAGAACATCACAAGCAATTTCATCTCGATATTTCTCCTCTATGCAGATTGGAACCTTAGCCCTCTAAGTGATATATAGACTGTCTTATTCACTTAACCAGTGCAATTTATAGGGATTAGGATTTGGAATAGTGACCAGTTGCAATCTATTTACTATTTCAATAGCTACTACATTTGTGCAACTACCACCATCAATAAGAAGAGCACAATGATTACCTTAAACCCTATAGGAAGTATGGAATAGGTTTTCTCTCTATACGTCCTTAACATCTAGAGATGTAGTCATTACCCTATGCAATACGTTAATAGCCAGATATTTATCATTTCCCTTATCTTCATGCGACTCAGTATTTGGATCATCATAATACTCCTTTAACACAGTTGACAAATCATTTAGCTCAAGTATCTCTTCCTTACCATCCTTACTTACCACCTCCATAGTAGTCATCACCCTTTTGTTAGGATATTAAGTAGCCAAGTGTCCAAAGTCCAAACATTTAAAGCATTGGATTTGACAATTCTTCCCAACTAATGACCCAGGCACTATTTGCTTAATGCTTGCCCCAGCAATTGCTTTCCCTTTTCCAAAAATTTCCTTCTCCTTTCCAATATTAGTAACGGCTACATTTGCTTCCACACTTTTATCAATTCCCCTTATTTCATCTCGTTAACTATCTAACATATATAGTTTAGTAGTGGATCCATACTTGTTACTTACTACTGTATAAGGCTTGGAACATCTTTATCTCTCCACTTTCAAAGCTAACTGAATGGCCTCATCAAGGGAGTCATATCACTGCAACTCTACTATGCAGTTAATTTCATATTTTAGACCAAACACAAATTATGCCATAGTTTGTTCAGGAGGTTTAACTACTCTAAATTAGATCATCAATGCCTCAAATTCTTAGACACACTCTTCTACTGTTTTGCCTCTCTGTTTCAATGTTTGGAGACACATGAACAACTCCTGTCTATAGTGCTCTAGTATAAACCTATTCCCCATAACCCGTTTCATTTCTTGCTAAGTATGAATCTCAGCATCACCATATCTCCTTCTACTGGCTATAGGGTTCTTCTACCATAAGGCGGCATATCTTGTAAACTCAACTGCTACTAGATAAACCCGAGTGTGATCATTAATTTCATAACACTAAAAAAGGCCCTTTACCTTATCTTCCTAGTCAAGATCCTCTGCAGAACCCCTTTCTGCAAATGAAGGCATTTGCAATTTCACATATTCCAAACCCCTAGGCAGCCTAAAATCACGATTAGGATAAGGTTCATCCTCAAAGTTATCATCCCTTTCCTCCTGATAAGCATGATAATCTCCTCCCAATCTCTTGTCCCTATTTTTTCCTATCGTTCCTTCCCTACATGCATCATTATGGGCTACTTGAGGCATGGGTACTTGTGGATTTGCTACTGGTGGTTATGGTAATGTCATCTGATCAACCCGCGTTGCTAATGTAGCAATAATAGTAGTATGATCCTATAATTATTCTTCTAAAGTTCTTCTTTCACTTACAGCACGTCGTCTCTGACCTCCTCTTACAACCTAACTATTAGCCTCATTACCAATTCTTCCATTCACACTATCATTTGACATTGTTGTTGAATTAAGCTTTAACAATTTTTTTTTATTCAATCACACCACTACAACATAAATGTCTCCAACCTCAAATACACTCTTTACAACACAACACACACACGCTTACAGTACAATACACCCTTAAGGCATAACACACACACACTTACGGCACAACACACACGCACTCACGGCATAACATACCCTCACGACACCACATACTCATGGCACCACATACCCTCAAAGTACAATTTTCTCAAAAAACTTAAGTAAATAGTACAATCAAAGAAATTTAATGCACAATTACTACACAATTACAAAATTATGGAATCAATTGTAGTAATCTCCCATTCTTCCATAACAAGAACCCTAAATAATATTTTCCTCAACTTCAATTCGCAATGACCAAGGAAGACATGGCACAATTCAAACAATTTCTCAATTTCAATTCATACAATAATTGATTTGCTAACCCTAAATCCTCAATTCAAAATCAAGACTCCCATATGCAATTCCCCTTCTCAACCATAGCTCCGATACCAAAAGATGATATGCTAAACCCAATTCTAATTAAACAATCCTAATTGAAGATTCAATTGAGCAATTGTTCAACAAAAATGGCATGATTCCTAATTTGCACGTGAACCCTAATTTCATGTAACAAGAACAAAATGAAACTCCCAAATTCTTACCAGATATGATGCACTAGTGAAATTGGGAACAACTTGCAATTGTTGATGCAACACACAACAATTCAAGTCTCACTCACTACAATCCCTAATTTTAGAGTTGATAAGAGTTTAATGGAATAGAAGAAAGCCCGCTTTCCACATGAACAAGCAGCAAAATATATCTCCAAAAAGTTTCTTTTTTTTTTCTCCTTTACAAGTATTTATATTACTCCCTAAATATGGAAAAATAACATAAGGAAAATAGTGCCACACGGCCGGTCCTTCATGCCCATCACGGTAAACAAATACATAACACAAGGCTAGTTCCCTTGGTTCATTTTGGTTCACCATGGATCGTAAATCATCCACAAACTAAGTGCTAGTGTGTTTGATCATCTTCCTATAATACTGACAAGTGTACCTAATTAAAAACAAAATAATCATATAAACTAAATGAAGACACTATGTGAATGTCTTTGGGTTCCATTTACTCAAAAACGATTCTTAATGCTAAGTTCTATAGTCCTCTAACTCTTTGCTTAGGTAATGAATCCTGCTATTACATTGGTTTGATTCCCATCACAGTGCTTAACTCCTTTAAAGATCATATCTTATGCTTTATTGATCATCGCTTAGTCCTAAGGATCATTACTTAAGCTCTTTAGGATCAATGACTTATGGTCAATAGATCAAAAATTAATTCATAAAGATCATCAACCTATTCTCTATAGATTCAAACTTAAGTCCCTAAAGATTATAAACCTAAGGCTCTAATACCGCCTAAGTTATAATGCACCGAAACTTGGGCCACGTTGCTACTCGCTATGTGTCCTTATCTCACAAGAACACATTAAGGCTCTAAATCAACTCTGACACATTTTAACCTGTAACTTGTATATAAAAGCATTTCATACATCCCCAAAATTTCAATTAATTTCATAAACTACATCAACATCTAATGCAGTGGAAATCTTTGAACACTAAAATAACATTCTTCAAAAGATAATGTCTATTATAGTCAAATAACAGAATTCTCCAAATCCTAAACACCATAATAATAATGGTGATCTTCATCTTCCTCTCTACATGGTTTACCCAAACCTAAGTTATCTTCTAGGTTATCATCTCCTTCAACACCTACATCTAAAAATATTCCCCAAAGGGGTGAGCTATTACCTAGTACGTATAACACAAAAATACATGCATGAACAAACACGAATAAGTATCACACACATTATGCAATACTTAAATACATACAACTGTTTCATAATATGATTTATGTCCATAAGCAACAATAGGGTACTTTAGCCAGATTGGTGAAGGTCAGGGTCATAATATTGCAGGTCGGAGTACTTTGGAAGAACAACTCCAGGATCTTACTACCATAGTTGCTACTTTGGCAACTAGGATTAATAGGATAACATTACCACAACCACCAGTGGTGAACCTTCAAGCACCACCTCAGGTAGCTCCATAGAACCTTCAAAGAGACAGAGTAGTGGGAGATGGAAATCTGAATAGAATGATAGATGGGGATCATCATCCTTACAGGGAAGAAAGGGATGACAACTTTGGGGCTAATCCATATCAGAATAAGGATTTCAGCCCACCTCAAGGATTGGAGTATGTGAAGCTACAGATGCCTTCTTATGATGGCAAGGGATCAACTGATGATTATTTAGACTAGAAGGACAAGGTTGAGGGTCTCTTTGAATGTTATGAGATCGATGATGATACTAAAGTCCAATTGGTTGCTGTCGAGTTTCCATACTTAATTAAACTTATAGAATAAAAATCTTTGTGAAGCAAGTTTACTTGTCATTTAAAGGCGGAATTCAAAGATAGGAATTGAACCAAGGTCCTTAGCAAAATGTTAATTAGCTTGATTTCTAAGTTACTAGGAAGTATATTATTTCATCAAAAGTCTTGAGAGCTAATCAATCCATTATAAAAGGGCAAATGAAGTAATTCTCTTGGTGATCTTTCTTAAAAGACCTTCTAAGAAAAGTTTAACTCAAAATAAGATATTTTAGTTAGTATGGGCGGGCTTCGGTCCCTTAAAAGAGTGAAGTACTAACCCCACTACTAGCTAAACAAATCAGTTAAAGTAATGGAGGTTCGATGGGGTCCCTTTAAAACTTGGTCAACTAAGGTCGTCCAACCTAGGATCGGCCGACCAAGGAAATTACTTCAAAGAAAAAAGGGATATCGTCTATTAACTTGGGTGACAAGCCTAGATTATCGGCTAAAAGCTTGCTACATGGGTTTCGGGATCCTCAATAAATAAATGAAACTTTTGGAAAGGTCTATTAAAGGAAGAGGAATCCAGGAGAATCTCTGGTGCAAAATACTTTTATGATGGAGTAGTTCGCTTAGAGAGATGGATGAGGAGGCTATATACTCTGAACTAGCTAATTAAAGTGAGCCAAGTCTCTTTTTGTTTCTATTTGACCTTCAGTTTGATTTTTTATTTGAAAGTTGTTATTAAAAGATAGAGGTAGAAGCTTACTTTACTTTGATTAATTTTAAAACTTTGATTAAAATATCTTTAGTTCTATATTGCAAGATAAGGTGAGGAGTACATTCATTCAATTGAGGAGTTCTATTGGATGTTAAACATGATCATTGATGAATGTTGATATTCTAGCTTACTGTGTTTTGAAATATGAAGTCCCCATTTTGAATTTATGGTCTTTAAAATTGCTTTGCTTAGGGACAAGCAAAGATTCAAGTGTAGGGAAATTTTATAATCGTAATAAAACTCTAAATTCTAGGAAGATTTTAGCTCTTTTAAGTTGATAATTAATAAAAAATCATCCGAAATTGATGCTTAATCAAGGAATATGTTGCTTTCAGGTGTAATGAAGATCATTGAAAGACATTGAGAAGAAAACAACAAAGAGAAAGGAAGAAGAGCATCTCCCCTACCTACCACGCCCCCATATCAGGGGCGTATGAACAACAGACCACCACCATACCCCATATCAAGGGCGTATGGAAGAGATATCAGGAACAGAAGCTACCACGCCCCTTGCTACGGGGGCGTATGGAGCCACGACCTACTTTCTCTGATTTTTTTTTTCTCTCCTCCTCCGTCCCTAGCACCTATATATATACATGTATACATATGAGAAAAAGGGGGGGAACGGCAGAGCTAAGGTTTTAGACTTCATTTTCTCTTCATTTTCATATCTTTTTCCTTAGTTTTCTACCCAACAATCCAAGGAGATTCAAGCAAGGCATTCAAGATTCACTCTATCTAGGTTGTAATCATGAACTCTAGTTTCTCTTCATGTATTTGTTCTTTCATGGTTAGATCTATGGAAGAGTAAACCGTAGACCTAGATCTCATTTAAACTATTTTTTCATATGATAAAGATATGATTTAAATGAAGTTTTATTGATGTTCTTTTGTTCCATTACATGTGCTTCATATTTATCTTAGATTCATATATCCAAAATATGAGTTTATGCTTAATATCATTTGAGTTGATTGAGAAATTGCTTTTATGATCAAATCTATGTTTTGGATGAGATTTGCTTATCTTTCTAGAGATAGAATATCGAAAATCTTCTGTTGAACATTCATTCAAATAGAGTTCATGGCTTCATGCGATTTTAGATTGCTATTGATTGAGGAGAGATCCTAATTGATAAATCTAAGATTAGATAAGTTAATATACTTAAGAAAGTAATTATCTTGCTTCTTGGAACTTAACAACTTAAGAACTCAGAGACGTTAATCCTTAGCTTCTAATGATTTATGTGACAACATAGGTATATAATGAGATCTAGGTTGTTTTATTATCGAATTAAACCTTATGTTGTTAAAGTAGTTTTAGTTAAAATTTTATATTATTAACTATTTTTAGTCTTTAATACACTTCATCTCAATTTGACGGTTAGATAATAGGGAAAGAGCTAGTACGAGTAATTAGTAATCTTCTCTCTGTGGAACAACCCTGCACTTAACACTATATTACGTCCACGGTAGGTACACTTGCCTATTGTAACGTAGTTAGAATTAGGAACAGGTATTATAAATATTAAAACTACGATTGGCAACGATCAAGTTTTTAACGCCATTGCCGGAGAAGAGGCACCGCTAATATTAGGAACACTTATTACTTATTAATCTAGCCACTTGTTTTACTTCTGTTACTTTTCCTTATTTATTTACTTTGAATTTGGGTACTACTAATTGTTTGATTTTTGCTCTTGTAGTGCATGACTAGGAACCGATCTAAGGGCCTTGCTGATTTTGATCTAGAGCCTGAGAGAATCCTTACTCAATCGTGCAAAAGAGACATGCACCCGTCCGAATCTTCATCAATAAGGGTTATGGAAGAGCTGGTGATAGAAGAAATGGTTGACCCACAAGATGACTCTCCTCATGAGCTAAATCCAGTGGTTGAGCATAGGAGAACCAATGCTGAGTTTACCAAGCCAAAGTTGGATGGTGTTAGCTCTAGCATTATTCGACCTAGGTTAAAGGCAAATAATTTTGAGATTAAACCGGTCGTTATTCAAATGGTTCAACATATGCCCAATTTGATGGTTTTGAGGATGAGGATCCAAACTCTCATATTCAATCCTTCCTAGAGTATACGACACTTTCAAATTTAATGGAGTGAGTGAAGATGTGGTTCGTCTTAGACTCTTCCCATTTTCTTTAAGAGGAAGAGCTAAGCAATGGTTAAATTCTTTGCCGAAAAGCTCCATCACCACCTGGGAAGAGTTGGTTACAAGGTTTATAGACAAGTTCTTTCCACCTGCAAAGACCGCTAAACTTAAAGCTGACATCCAGTCTTATCATCAACAAGAGTCGGAAACACTTTATGAGACTTGGGAACGTTTCAAGGAATCATTAAGGAGATGCCCTCATCATGGTATTCCAGAGTGGATGCAGGTTCAGATTTTCTACAACGGTCTCAATAATCAGACTAGACAGATGGTAAATGCTGCAGCTAGAGGCACGATTAATCATCAAACTCCAGAAGAAAGCTTAGCTCTCTTCGAGAATCTGGCTGTGAATAATTTTGAATGGTCACATTCTAGGAGTAGAGATAAAAGACCGGTAGAAGTTATTGATATAGACGTAGCCACTACAATCATGTCAAAAGTAGAGGTGTTGTCTAGAAAGATTGATGGATTGTCACTTTCAAAGCAGCAAGTATCCGCAGTTGAGCCCTCCTTTGGTGATGAATTAGGTTTTGAACAAGTGGATTATTTGGGAAATCAGATCCAGCCTCAGAGTAATCCTTACAGTAACACATATAATCCAGGCTGGAGAAATCACCCAAATTTTTCATGGAATAACAACAACAATTTTCAGAAAGGCAATCCCAATCCTCCCCCTGATTATTAAAGACCACCTAGTCAAAGTTCTAAACCACAATCATCAATTGACGACATCCTGGCAAAGTTGGTAAAAGATTTTGAAGACAAGACAAAAATCATTAGACATGATTTTAAAGAATCAAGACACTACTTTCAAAAACCATGGCACCTCAATCCATAATCTTGAGACTTATGTTGGACAAATTGCTAAATTACTTTCAGAGAGACCTCAGGGTTCATTACCAAGAAATACAGAGACAAATCCTCGCGAGCATGTGAAAGCAATAACCTTGAGAAGTGGTAAAGAACTCCAATCTGAGAATCAAGTAGGAAGAGGTGAGGCATCCGACTCAAAGGAGAAACAACCGATTGAAAATGATGAAGGAGAGCAGCCAGAGAAGTTTGTTGAGAAGAAGTCATCATGATCCAAGCCGATTTCAGAATATAAACCTCCCATTCCATACCCTGCAAGATTGAAGAAAGTTAAGGTGGATGAGCAATATGGTAGATTTTTTGAAGTTTTTAAACAATTGCATATTAACCTTCCATTGGTTGAGGCATTGACTCAAATGCCTAGATATGCAAAGTTTTTGAAAGAATTATTATCGAACAAGAGAAAATTGGAAGAGTTTTCTTCAGTAACTTTAGGAGGAGAATGTTCGGCAGTTATTCAGAACAAACTTCCAAAGAAGCTCGGGGACCCTGGGAGCTTCACCATCCCGTGTTTGATCGGTAACCTAACTGAGGAGAAGACCCTAGTTGATCTTAGAGCTAGTATTAATCTCATGCCATATCAACTCTTCTAGAAGCTAGGACTTGGGGAACCAAAGCCAACCCGAATGAGCTTGCAATTGGTGGATAGATCAGTTAAGTTCCCAAGAGGAGTGGTTGAGGATGTGCTAGTAAAAGTTCAAGACTTCATTTTCCCAGCAGATTTCGTCATCCTAGATATCGAACTAAAGCATCATTGCATAAAAGTTCTTGCATTGACTCTGAAATAGGTAGATCAAGATAATCCACTACAAAACAAGTATCATCATGTTGCAAACTATGCTTAAGAACATCCGGCATCTTCACTATGACTTCATCATTTCCCACTCGCAGCACCAATTTCCCGTCTCCCACATCTATGATAGCTCTTGCAATAGCCAAAAATGGTCTCCCAAGAATCAATGGTATTGTCTTGGGTCATAAAATCTCCAAAAGAGGTATTGAGGTGGATGAGGCTAAAATTGAAGCAATTTCTAAACTACCTCCACCTTCATCATGAAAGCAATCCGAAGCTTTCTTAGTCATGTGGGATTTTATCGTCAATTTATAAAAGATTTTTCAAAAATTGCACGACCAATGACTAAGCTTTTGGAGAAGGATACGCCTTACAATTTTTCCGAAGAGTGCCTCGATGCGTTCAATACTCTCAAGGAGAAGCTCACCAATGCTCTAATTATGGTTGCTCCGAATTGGAATCTTCCTTTTGAAATCATGTGCGATGCAAGTGATATGGCTGTAGGTGCTGTCTTAGGGTAACGTAAAGATAAATATTTCCAACCCATTTACTATGCAAGTAAGACTCTTACCCCTACGCAAGAGAATTATACCACAACTAAGAAAGAGTTGCTTGCAGTTGTCTTTGCTTTCGACAAATTTCGACCCTATCTCATATTATCAAAGGTTATAGTCTATATTGAACATTCTGCTTTGAAGTTTTTGCTGACCAAGCAAGATGCAAAGCCACGTCTGATTAGGTGGATTTTACTCCTTTAGGAGTTTGACCTAGAGATAAGAGATAAAAAGGGTGCCAAGAACCTAACGGTCGATCACTTGTCACGCTTGGAGAATCCATTCCTAGAGAAGTTGAATGAAGGAGAAATCAATGATGAATTCCTTGAGGAACAATTGTTCTCTATAAGTGCAACTGAAGATGGGAATGATATGCCTTGGTTTGCTGACATTGCAAATTATATAGTGGCCAAGGTTGTTCCTAAGGATATGGGATATCATCAAAGGAAGAAGCTTATTAGAGATTCAAGGCATTATATTTAGGAGGATCCTTATTTGTTCAAGATTTGTGCCGATCAGATGATTAGAAGGTGTGTATCACATAAGCAAGGATGGGAAATACTTTTTCATTATCACATCGAACCAACTGGTGGTCACCATAGTTTGAACTGAACGACTCATAAGGTCTTAGAATCTGGTTTTTACTGGCCCTCACTATTTAAGGATGCCTAAGACTATGCAGCCTAGTGTGATAGATGTCAAAGAACTAGAAACCTCTCAAGAAGAAATGAGATGCGTCAACAATATATCTTACAGTGTGAAGTTTTTTATGTTTAGGGTATTGATAAATCTATTTTTACTCTTATAATTGGAGATGATTAAGTCAATTTTTGAGATAATTGGGAGTGAAAATATAAGATTATGATGCTTAATTGATTTATATTTCATGTTCAGGTGTGGAAAAGGATGATTTGATGAAAAGTATTTAAATTCAAGACGAATTGGAGATAAAAGCAAGCAAAAAGGGAATGCTTTGAAGTTAAAGGAAGTCACATGGTTTTACAAACGGCCGTGTGAAGGAATCAGGAGACTACACGGTTCGGATACACGCCCGTGTATCTGACTGTGTATCAGCGTGGAAGAAGAGTTTTCAGGACAGACCAGTACACGGTTGGAATACACACCCGTGTAATCAACCGTGTATGAAGAACAAAGAAGATAGAGGAATACACGGCTATTACAAACGGTCGTGTGGGATATACATGTGATGGGTGTCGAGTCCAACAAAAATAAAACCTACTCCTAGACAATTATATGATTTGCATATAGTGGTGAGTAGGGTCGAATCCACAGGGATTGGTAAAGATATTTCTATTCAAAGAGAACAATAAGAAAAAGGAAAATGGGGGGGTTTTGTTTGTGAATCAAATAAAGTAAAACAAGGTAAGAAAATCAGATATTGGTAAAAGCCTACTAAAGGAATCAAGATGGTTTAATTCTAGGAATTGATCATCGATGCAAATGTTCTCTATTCTTGTTCTAGATAAATTGGTTATGGTTATTAACAAGCTCTAACAACCTATCTCTCCTTACTTCCTCGATAACCTCAGACAAGCGCTTTGAATTATTTCTCTTATTGATTAAACAACCCTTAGACAAGCGCTTAGGATTTAATTTATCAATAGCATTAAGATCTAGAGAGACTACCAATTCATGCCAGTAGATAACCTATTTAAACATGATCACACACCTCCATAACATGAATTCGATCATCTCTTTTATAACCAAACATGTTATTGCGTCACTAAGACTAGAACAATCAAACAATTACGAATTTGACGTGCTAGTTGACAATATATTAACTTGCTAATTGAGTATAAAAGCTCTATTCATACCAATCAACAAAGATAATAATGACAAAACGATCAGAAGATATATGAATACCCGAAAGCAAAGAATAGAATAAATACAAGTCAATTAGACCTCACAATTCGTGGAGAATTAAACATCTATGACCCTTTGGCTAGAAAAGTAGCTTAGCTACACATGTTCATCAATAAAACGAAAATAAAAGATAGAAACATAATGAACCCGGTTGCTTGCTCTGCCTCCGCGTTTCCTTCTTCAAGATCCAAGATTCCAAAGTTCAAAAGTTGTCTTAACCCTCTAGGGTTGGTTCTATTTATATTGTTAGGGGGGTAGCATGTGATCTTTTGCTAGCAAGATACGAAAATATCTTTCCTTTTCCAAGTAGATTTCGAGAAGTGAAGATTCGTCTGTCTGGCACGCCTCAACACACGGCCGTAGATCAAGCCGTGCCATCCTCTGTGCATATTCTTCAAGTCTTCATCCGCGCCCAGTGTGAACCACGGTTAAACACACGGCCAGATTTCAAGCCGTGCCTTCATCTGGTTGATGTTCCACACTTTCTTCTCCTTGGTCTTGGCTTCCACCACGGCTTCAAGCACGGTTTCGCCCACGGCTTCTACCACGGCCGTGCCTTAAGCCGTGTCTCTCTCTGTTCAAAGTCCTCATTTTCGCCTTCTTGTCCAGTATGTAACACGGTTTGAACCTTGGCCGTGCCTCAAACCGTGCTTCCTCCGGTGGTGTAATTCCTTGTCTTGATCCAAGTTGTAGATGACTTCTCTAAAATACTTGAATTAGCATCCTTGACTCCATTTAACCTGATTTATCACAATGATAGAATTAAAGTACCATTTCCTTATGATTTCTATAAAATCAATAATAATTTAACACAATTTATACTATAAAGATTGAGTATAAAATGGCTCTATCAACATGCCCAAAGTTCACTGACTCAGAGAGATACACGGTTTATCTACACGCCCGTGTAGTATGACCGTGTGTCTATCGAAGGAAAGATATCTTCAAATCGATTTTAAATCTTTCGTCCATATTTGAAGGATATCTCATACACACTAGAGAGGAAGCTACCCTAGGTATAAATAGTCGTCTTGAGAGAGAGAAAAAAAAGGAGAGGAAGGAGAGTTTTCAAAAGAGGAGGCCAAGAGGCCGAAAGGCCGAGGAGGCCGAGGAGGCCAAAGGGACAGAAAAGAAAAGATGAAAGGATGAGAAAGGAAGAAGACGACACTGAAGGACTCATGCACAGGGGTTTTCTATTTCTTTTTCATTCTATTTCATTGAGTTATATCTTGAAAATCCTTAGTGGCTAGTTGTTTCATTCCCGAACCTTATGAATTCTAATTGTCATGTAATATGGGATTGATTACTTAGTTAATGAATATTGGAATTCTCTGAATTTATTCATGTTGTTCGTGTAGTGTTGCTAATTTGATGTATGGCCAACATTGAGTTTGCATTGATTTCTTAGAAGATGATTGGGAAATCTCTTGTTTTAATAGATCTTACATGAATAAAGGAATTCGTATGTGATCTAGGGATAGAGAACGTGAATTTTCCGTATTAGGTTAAATTAGATAATTTGATCTAATTGAAGGTTCAAGAGTGTTAATGAAATTCTAATTGATTTTGATAGAAGAGGGATCTTTATCAAAGCGATTAGGGTTAGGAGCTAGTGATTCTGGGAAGAACATTATCTTAGTGTTAGATACTCCGCGGTTTAGAGATAACCATTGCTTGTTAACTAGTTTATTGAAAGGGCAAAGTTACATGACAATTAGAGGAGTAGTAAGGGTAGGGTATATTCTTAGTTATCAGATTAATAATCAAGTTATAGTATTATTTTTAATTGCTAAAGGTTTTGTTAAGTATTCTTAATTTAATCTGAAACCTCTCGAATTTGTGCGGTTAGATAGTTGGTTTAGAGTTAGTATTAGTACTTGCTGAGCCTTAAGGAGACGATACCCGAACTCAACTCTATACTATTATAATCGATAGGTGCACTTGCCTACTTGATCGTAACAGAGAGTCATAGAAAGGGATTTTTAATTTGAGTGATTGCGATCATCAATCAACAAGTTTTTGGTGCCGTTGCCGGGGATCGGCAATATTAAGAAAGCTCAACGCTAACTACTTTAACCAATGCATTTCTTTAGGTAAGCTTTTATTTCTTTAATCCATTCAATTACTCTTTATTTCATTTCAGAGATTCTGTTAGATGGGTGGAGTACATGACTTTAGTCATGAGAAGGTCGGGGATATTACATGTTGGGATTTCTTTTCAAGAACTCCTGGTCCTGTGCACATGAATGCTATTGAATGGAGTGCTTCTGCAAAAGTGGATGCTAGATGCGCGATTCTGATATCGATCCAAGGGAGTCTTGTTTCTCTTTTCCTTTTATTTCCATTATTTTCCCTCTTTCGTGTGCTTTGTGGGCAGACATTGGGGACAATGTCTGATTTTAAGTGTGGGAAAGGGAATAGAAAGAACAAAAAGATATCACAAGAGCAATGAACTTATGGACTTTTAAATGCTCAATTTCCCTTGTTTAAGTAACATTTGGAAGCTTAATGATGATGAGAAATAGTTGCTCAGGAAACATAAAATTCCACTTGTATAGGCAGCTATTTCATGGAAAATTTTTCGAATTTTGCATTATTCTCTTATTTTGTATTCTCTTTATCCTTTTTAGAGTTATAGTATGGTATCCATGTGAGGGAGACTTACTTGTTATTTAGGCTTTCATTTCAGAATTAAGATTTGATTTTGCGATCTTGAATGAAGGAACAAGTGATACTTATAGCTTGGTGACTTTCCCTTACAAAAATAATGGAATAGAACACAAATTGGAGTAATTTGATGATAAAAAAAAATGATGAACAATAACAAATAGTTCAGAAGTGGATCTCATTGACTCGAGTAATTAAGTCCGAGGGGTGCCCTTTCAGGGAATAACATCTATTGACTTGGGTGATGAACTCGGGATCATTGGCTGAAAACTCGCTACAAGGGTTATGAGTAAAATCCGAGAAAACTAAACTAAATGAGGCTTTAAATTAGAATATTTGGATTCGAGTGGTAGAGGTTCGAAGGGGTATCTTAAAACCTAGTAGCCTAAGATCGTCTGGTCTGGGACTTACTGGCCAAGGAAACCGCTCTTATTCACACAAAAAAAAGGGGGGATTGATTAGTTAATTCAACCCGAACAAGTAAATCCGAGGGACGCCCTCTATGCTTGAGGGGATAACATCTGTTAACTTGGGTGACGAGCCCGAGATTATCGATTAAAAGTTCGTTACATGGGTTAATTGACTAAGAAAAGGTACTAAAAGGTTGAACTCCCAATCCAAAAAGGGGAAAAAGATCTAGGAAATAAGTGGATGTATATGCCTGAGTTCTATGATTGTAAGTCTGATCTTAACCTTGAGATTTTTGGTTAAATGATAAAGGGTAAAAGTTTCACTTACTTGGATTAATACTGGAAATCGACTATTGGTATTTTGAATACAAGTGCTTAATAAGATTGAGTGATAAGAAAGGCGAATTGTGGAAAATGGTGGCTATCTTGGTATAAAGTGGGGTTAATGATTGAATTTCTTCCTGAGTTTTAAGAATTCTGAGAATTGAGACTTCCATATGTGTAATTTGCTTGAGGACAAGCAAATGCTTAAGTGTGGGGAAATTTGATAAATCTATTTTTACTCTTATAATTGGAGATGATTAAGTCAATTTTTGAGATAATTGGGAGTGAAAATATAAGATTATGATGCTTAATTGATTTATATTTCATGTTCAGGTGTGGAAAAGGATGATTTGATGAAAAGTATTTAAATTCAAGACGAATTGGAGATAAAAGCAAGTAAAAAGGGAATGCTTTGAAGTTAAAGGAAGTCACACGGTTTTACAAACGGCCGTGTGAAGGAATCAGGAGACTACACGGTTCGGATACACGCCCGTGTATCCAACCGTGTATCAGCATGGAAGAAGAGTTTTCAGGATAGACCAGTACACGGTTAGAATACACACCCGTGTAATCAACCGTGTATGAAGAACAAAGAAGACAAAGGAATACACGGCTATTACAAACGGTCGTGTGGGATATACACCCCAAAGTTCACTGACTCAGAGAGATACACGGTTTATCTACACGCACGTGTAGTATGACCGTGTGTCTATCGAAGGAAAGATATCTTCAAATCGATTTTAAATCTTTCGTCCATATTTGAAGGATATCTCATACACGCCAGAGAGGAAGCCACCCTAGGTATAAATAGTCGTCTTGAGAGAGAGAAAAAAAAAGGAGAGGAAGGAGAGTTTTCAAAAGAGGAGGCCAAGAGGCCAAAAGGCCGAGGAGGCCAAAGGGACAGAAAAGAAAAGATGAAAGGATGAGAAAGGAAGAAGACGACACTGAAGGACTCATGCACAGGGGTTTTCTATCTCTTTTTCATTCAATTTCATTGAGTTATATCTTGAAAATCCTTAATTGTCATGTAATATGGGATTGATTGCATAGTTAATGAATATTGGAATTCTCTGAATTTATTCATGTTGTTCGTGTGGTGTTGCTAATTTGATGTATGGCCAACATTGAGTTTGCATTGATTTCTTAGAAGATGATTGGGAAATCTCTTGTTTGAATAGATCTTACATGAATAAAGGAATTCGTATGTAATCTAGGGATAGAGAACGTGAATTTTTCGTATTAGGTTAAATTAGATAATTTGATCTAATTGAGGGTTCAAGAGTGTTAATGCAATTCTAATTGATTTTGATAGAAGAGGGATCTTTATCAAAGCGATTAGGATTAGGAGCTAGTGATTTGGGAAGAACATTAGCTTAGTGTTAGATACTCCGCGGTTTAGAGATAACCATTGCTTGTTAACTAGTTTATTGAAAGGGCAAAGTTACATGACAATTAGAGGAGTAGTAAGGGTAGGGTATATTCTTAGTTATCAGATTAATAATCAAGTTATAGTATTATTTTTAATTGCTAAAGGTTTTGTTAAGTATTTTTAATTTAATCTGAAACCTCTCGAATTTGTGCGGTTAGATAGTTGGTTTAGAGTTAGTATTAGTACTTGCTGATCCTTGAGGAGACGATACCCGAACTCAACTCTATACTATTATAATCGATAGGTGCACTTGCCTACTTGATCGTAACAGAGTGTCATAGAAAGGGATTTTTAATTTGAGTGATTGCGATCATCAATCAACAGGTATCGATTTCATAGGACCATTTCCATCTTCTTTTAGGAATAAATATGTGCTTATAGCGGTCGACTATGTGAGTAAATGGGTAGAATCACAAGCTCTACCAACAAATGATGCAAGGTTTGTAAAGAAATTCCTCAAACAACTCTTTTCTAGGTTTGGTACCCCAAGAGCGCTTATTAGTGATAGAGGCACACATTTCTGTAATGCGCAAATTGAGAAAGTGCTTAAATGATATGGAGTAACTCATAGACTTGCAACTCCCTATCACCCCCAATCAAGTGGGCAAGCCGAGGTATCAAATCGAGAATTGAAGAGAATTTTGGAAAAATCGGTTTCTCATCATCATCAAGACTAGTCCGATAAGCTTGATGAAGCTTTGTAGGCGTATAGAACCGCCTACAAAACTCCATTAGGAACTACTCCTTATCAACTAGTCTATGGTAAGGCTTGTCATCTTCCCATTGAGGTAGAGCATAAGGCATACTGGGCCATCAAAATAGTAAATTTAGATCTTGAGAGGGCTGGAAAACATAGATTGTTGCAACTCAATGAATTGGATGAGATGAGACTTGCAGCATATGAAAACTCAGCAATCTATAAGGAAAGAGGAAAGAAGTATCACAATTCTAGCATTCAACAGCCCAAACAATTCAAGGAAGGTGATCTAGTCTTGCTCTTCAACTCTAGACTCAAGTTATTCCCAGGCAAACTAAGATCGAGATGGTCCGGGCCGTTCAGAGTAAGAAAAGTATTTCCCTGTGGCACAATTGAGATAGAACATCCTGAGAAGGGAATTTTTAAGGTCAATAGGCAAAGATTGAAACTATATCTTGGAGACAGCAAGTGCTTCAAAGAGAAGGAGGAGATTAATCTCCTCTTAGCATCCGCTTAATCCTGTGATACATCTTTTTGGTCTAGCTAAAGATGTTAAACAAAGCGACTTTTGAGAGGCATTTTATGCCCAATTTTCTTATTTGTTTTTGTTGTTCTTCAATTTTAATACGTTAGTTTTATGATTGAGCATGAGTTCCTACCTTTTGTGGTTGTTTTTAGGTTATGAGAGTTGAAAAGGAGGTGATTGGAAAGCTTCGTGGAGTAAGGAACGTCAAAGAAACATGGCAAGGATCAAATCACTCATCATAAACCATGAAAAAGAAGTGTGGAGAAACATTATGCCCCTACCATAGGGCGTATGAAGGCAAAAGAGGCGACAAAGTGGAAAAATTCCAATTGACTTGCTATCACGCCCCTGCCACAGGGACGTGGCAACCTAGAAATGGCCACAGCATCTACCACACCCCTTGCCACGGGCCACAATGGAGGGCATATCAAATAAAATTTTCCAGTTGTCCAGATTTTGATATTGCAGCAACTGTAAGATTCACACAATTCTTGAATACTGGAGCTGCTATGCAACATATGGTTTTGATCGAGCACTTGATGAATAGCAACATCGAATTCAGGGGAGCACTAGTTCTTTTTATTACCTTTTCTGTCTTAATTTTTCTCTATTTAATGCTCTTTCCTTGTCTAATTTTTATTGTAAGTATAGACATTGAGGACAATGTCTAACTTAAGTGTGGGGGAGGGGTATTAAATATTATGTACAAAGGGAAAAAGGAGAACTAGGTGTGTATGTGCGATTATCGACATAGAAAGTGAAAATTTTTCAATTACTACCAATTTTGAGTAGAAAAATTTTCAAGATTCCTCCAATTTTCTGTCAAAATTCCTCCAACATTTTCTATTTTGCTAGAATTTTTGCTGCAATTGAGGAGTGTTTTAGCATTCAATGATTGAACCCCTCAAAAAGAATGTCGTGCAATTCACTCCTGTTTTTGCACTGAATTTTTTCATACTAAATCAAACTTATAGAATAAAAATCTTTGCAAAGCAAGTTTACTTGTCATTTAAAGGCGGAATTCAAAGTTAAAAATTGAACCAAGGTCCTTAGCAAAATGTTAATTAGCTTGATTTATAAGTTACTAGGAAGTATATTGTTTCATCAAAAGTCTTGAGAGCTAATCAATCCATTATAAAAGAGCAAATGAAGTAATTCTCTTGGTGATCTTTCTTAAGAGACCTTCTAAGAAAAGTTTAATTCAAAATAAGATATCTTAGTTAGTATGGGTAGGCTTTGGTCCCTCAAAAGAGCGAAGTCTAACCCCGCTACTAGTTAAACAAATCAGTTAGAGTAATGGAGGTTCGATGGGGTCCCTTTAAAACCTGATCACCTAAGGTCGACCAACCTTGGGATCGGCCGATCGAGGAAATTACTTCAAAAAAAAAAGGGATAACATCTATTAACTTGGTTTATGAGCCCGGGGTTATCGGCTGAAAGCTTGCTACATGGGTTTTGGGATCCTAAATAAATAAATGGAACTTTTAGAAAGGTCTATTAAAGGAAGAGGAATCCAGGAGAATCTCGGAGGCAAAATACTTTTATGATGGAGTAGTTTGCTTAAAGAGATGGATGAGGAGGCTATATACTCTAAACTAGCTAATTGAAGTGAGCCAAGTCTCTTTTTGTTTTTGTTTGACCTTGAGTTTGATTTTTTATTTGAAAGCTGTTATTAAAAGATAGAGGTAGAAGCTTACTTTACTTTGATTAATTTTAAAACTTTGATTAAAGTATCTCTAGTTCAATATTGCAGGACAAGGTGAGGAGTACATTCATTCAATTGAGGAGTTCTATTGGATGTTAAACATGATCATTGATGAATGTTGATATTCTAGCTTACTGTGTTTTGAAATATGAAGTCCCCATTTTGAATTTATGGTCCTTAAAAATTGCTTTGCTTAGGGACAAGCAAAGATTCAAGTGTGGGGGAATTCGATAATCGCCATAAAACTCCAAATTCTATGAAGATTTTAAGCTCTTTTAAGTTGATAATTAATCAAAAATCACCCGAAATTGATGCTTAATCAAGGAATATGTTGCTTTTCAGGTGTAATGAAGATAATTGAAAGAAATTGAGAAGAAAACAACAAAGAGAAGGGAAGAAGAGCATCTCCCCTACCTGCTATGCCCCCATATTAGGGGCGTATGAATAATAGATCACCACCACACCCCATATCAGGGGCGTATGGAAGAGAAATCAGGAATAGAAGCTACCATACCCCTTGCCACGGGGCGTGATAAGGGGCGTATGGAGCCACAACCTACTTTCTCTTATTTTTTTTCTCTCTCCTCCAAGCCTAGCACCTATATATATACATGTATACATATGAGAAAAAGGGGTGGGGGGTGGGGGGGGAACGGCAGAGCTAAGGTTTTAGACTTCATTTTCTCTTCATTTTCATATCGTTTTCCTTAGTTTTCTACCCAACAATCCAAGGAGATTCAAGCAAGGCATTAAAGATTCACTCTATCCGGGTTGTAATCATGAACTTGAGTTTCTCTTCATGTATTTGTTCTTTCATGGTTAGATCTATGGAAGAGTAAACTATAGACCTAGATCTCATTTGAACTATTTTGTCATATTATGAAGATATGATTTAAATGAAGTTTTATTGATGATCTTTTGTTCCATTACATGTGCTTCATATTTATCTTAGATTCATATATCCGGAATATGACTTTATGCTTAATATCATTTGAGTTGATTGAGAAATCGATTTTATAATCAGATCTATGTTTTGGATGAGATTTGCTCGGGTTTCTAGAGATAGAATATTGAAAATCTTCTGTTGAACATTCATTCAAATAGAGTTCATAGGCTTCATGCGGTTCTAGATTGCTATTGATTGAGGAGAGATCCTAATTGATAAATCTAAGATTAGTTAAGTTAATATACTTGAGAAAGTAATTATCTTACTTCTTGGAACTTAATAGCTTAAGAACTCAGAAACGCTAATCCTTAGCTTCTAATGATTTATGTGACAACATAGATATATAATGAGATCTAGGTTGCTTTGTTATCGAATTAAACCTTATGTTGTAGAAGTAGTTTTAGTTAAAATTTTAGATTGTTAACTATTTTTAGTATTTAATACACTTCATCTCAATTTGACGGTTAGATAATAGGGAAAGAGCTAGTACTAGTAATTAGTAATCTTCTCTCTATAGAATGACCCTGTACTTAACACTATATTACGTCCACGGTAGGCACACTTGCCTATTGCAACATAGTTAGAATTAGGAATAGGTATTATAAATATTAAAACTAAGGATGGCAACGATCAGAGAGCAGTAGACAAAACTACCCTTAGCACTACTAGAGAAAATATACCCTTTGGGAAGGGTAAAGAGGTGATAACACTAGATGTGAGGCAGACTGTTTGATGTGCTCAAAACCACGGTCTAAGCACAATCAAATAATCCAAAGGAGCATTTTAATTCTCAAACATATAACCAATTCCAAAAAGGGTAAAATTGCGTGAACCCTAGTGAAGGTGCAATGAAATCCAAATACTCAATGATGCAATTATGATACCACAATGATAATTTCTTCTAACATCACACTAATCACATATAAATCCACATGAATAATTCACAATCTCAAAAGACTCTTCAACTCTAAGAACCCCTTTTTCTAAATGTGCTAATCACAGTTCAAGAAGCAAACATAAAGGATGAATCGAATTCAAATACAAAGTATCTCAATTAAGCACAAGAATTCAGAAGTAATAGGAATAAAATCTGACCAAGAACTATCTCAATTCACTCCTAGATATTACACACTAGAGAAGAAAAGAAATCACAACAAATGAAATTGATATTACTCACAATTTCAAAGTGTTGCACTCGCCACAATTTCAACTCTTGGGATTGAAATTGATAAGAGTCTAATGACAATTAGGAAAACCCTAATCCTCACACAAAGTGTATCTCAATTCTGAAAATTTTGGTCTCCTCAAACCCTACTATAAGCAACTATTTATACTTGCTACTCCTAAGGTTAGAAAATGGTCAAAATTACAAGTTTGCCACTTTTAAGGATAGCCGGTCCTAAATGGAAATTATAATAAAATGAAAGTGTCCCAAAAGAAAAATACAACATAAAATAGTCCATAAAACAATTACAAAGTACAAAAATATCATAAGTCTTCATGAGCCAATGCTTCGAAATGGAAACAATCGCAGTGGGTCTTTGATTGTAAATCTGAAAATGTCCCGTGTCCATCAACTAGTGTAGGACATATTGGCATCCCATGGAGAATTATTATTGTACCTATAAGATTATTTCTCAAATAGTTATTAGAATATAAGACATAAAGTAAAAATATAAGCGATTTGGACCATCAGCCAAATCCAGTTCTGAAGGTATAGGTGGTGCCGAAAAATTTCTCATCACTGTTCCTGGATCTACTATGGAAGTATGCCAAATCAAATGCTTTAAGTGCATGGGATTTGGGCATATGGCAGCACAATGTCTAAATAAGAGGGTGATAACTGTTATAGAGGGCACTAGGGAAGATGTTAAGGTTGAGGAGGAATGGTGGGTGTCGATTCCAACAAAATTAAAACCTACTCCTAAACAATTATATAATTTGTATACATCAGTGAATAGGGTCGTATCCACAGGGAATGGTTAAATTTATTTTATTAAAAGAAAATAGAGAGAAAAAGAAGAATGGGGGTTTGTTTGTAAATTCAAATAAAACTGAAATCAAATAATAAAATTTTATAACGATGAAGGACTAACCAAAGGTATCATTATAGTTTAATTCATAGAATTGATCATTGATGCAAATATTTTCTATTCTTTATCTCAAATAAACTGGTTACGGTTATTAACAAGATCTAATAACCTATCCCTCCTTACTTTCTTGATAATCAAAACAAGCTCTTTGACTACTTCTCTTATTGATTAAACAACCTTAAACAAGCTCTTAGGATTTAATCTATCAATAGCATTAACAATAAGAGAGACCACCAATTCATGCCAGTAGATTATAAAATAACCTATTTAAACAAGATTATGTATCTCCATAACATGAATTTGACTATTTATTCTATAATCAAACATGTTATTGTATCACAGAGATTAGAACTATCAAACAATTACAGATCTGACGTTCTAATTGGCAATATATTAACTTGCTAATTGAATAGAAGAGCTCTAATTCATACCAATCAAACAAGATAATAATAACAAAACATTCAAAAGATATATAAGTACCTAAAAATAAAGAATAGAATAAAAACAAATCAATTAGATCTCACAATTCTTAAAGAACTAAACTATTAATGATCCTTTGGCTAGAAGATTGTTTAGCCACACATGTTCATAACTAAACAAAATCAAAAAGTGAAAAAGATGAAAAGTTGTCTCTGAATTTCGTCTTAAAAGGGTATATATATATCTCTAGAAAATAAATCAAATCTGATTGGATCTCCAAATAACAAACAAATCTCAGCTAAGCATGTATGTCGAATCCAATGTCGGCGGCGTAAATAGGTAGCGTATATGCAAAACTTCTCCAACGCCGGCAGTGTATACTTCAAGCCTTCTTCTCTTGTACACCGGATTCAACACCAACGGCGTATACCCGGCGTATATCCTTACGCTGCCTCTAAGCCGGCTGTGTAAATCCTTGACTTTGATCCAAATTGCAGATGACTTCTCTAAATCACTTGAATTAGCACTCTTGACTCCATTGAACCTGATTTATCGCCATAATAAAATTAAGTACCAATTTCTTATGATTTCTATAAAATCAATAATAAATTAACACAATTCATACTATAAAAATTGAGTATAAAATGGCTCTATCAAATTCCCCCACACTTAAACTCTTGCTTGTCCTCAAGCAATTGAATCAAATCAATTGAGAAATCTGTCATAGATTATATGAAATTTTTCATTTTTATCATTTCAAGCATCTATTCTTTTATAATTCATGACTTGTAATTTTAATGTCTACTGCTCCAACCAAACTGGTTTCCAGTGATTAAATTACCATAGTCAAAATTTAATAGCTAATCTAAACAAAACAAACTTTAATCCTCATGTTTAGAAAAAGAACTTTTATTCCAAAAGTAAATACTTAATCCAATAAGGAAAAACACCCAATTAAACTTCATTGGATATTAGCAAGTATATAATCTTTGCAACACAAAGTAAAAGCATATGGTATCTACCCTTTCCCTAGACTTTCTCCCTTTTTATTATAAGTCTTATTTCATTCAATGATCTTTACATTCATATTCTTTTGATTTAATCAAACATTTATTTTGACGGGTTTTTTCCCGCTTCTTTTTCATGAACTTTCGCCTTTTTCACTCTTATCGTTATAGTGAGTTCATCGAGTCGGCAGCATCCCGAGCTCGTCACTCAAGTGACCGGGTTTTAAGATACCCCTATGGACTCTTCCTCACTTTAACATTCAAGTTTGAATACTCTTAACTCAATTACTTGAATCATTGGAGTAATGGCTATGCTTGATTCTTTCCCCCCCCCCCCCCCCCCCCCCCCCCCCCTTTTTTTTTTTATAAAGGATCACTTAAGGAGAAAGTTTCTTCTACCTCTTTCACTAAGTGTTATCATTGTTTCAAAAACAACTTCAAAGAGTATATAGTAACTAATTTAACCTAGAAGTAAACTTGTTTATTTTTCACTTAAGAACTTGACCTACTCTTAGACTTCTAATTCTAAAGCTAAATAAAGGTAAATTTGTTTCTTAAAGATTTCACTACTTAATTTTAACCAAGTATTCTAATCACAGAAATAGGTGAGTAAAGCACTTGAACAAGTCAATTTCACATTTTGTAGATACTTATTACAACATTTAGTACAATCTCTAGATTTCATGAAAAATTTGAAAAATTTGGCTTAAAATTTTAAAATTTCCATATAATGCTTAAGGATCTATATTCAAAGTATGAGTATAATATGATTTTAGATGTTAGCTGATCATACTCAATTCTCTATTCTCTATATTTTATTATCCTCTCCCCCATACTTAGTTTGAACAGTGTCTGCACTGTTCCTATTTCAGCACAATTAAAGAGGAATTAAAAACATAAGGAACATTAGAGAATAAGAGAAAAGAAATACTGGTACTTCCCTGGTATAAAGTGTAAAGTGATTGGAATTCTCCCCTTAAGCACGAGAGAGTGTCATCTGATGATATGTACCCTTTCTGCAGCTAATCAAAAGAAAAAAATCAAAACAAAACTAAAATAAAATAAATTGAAATTTTTTTTTTTTTTTAGCATGGGTTGCCTCCCATGAAGCACCTTTTTTTTTAACGTCTTTAGCCAGACGTTCTGATAATTAATCGTAGTACTCGAGGTAAGTTAAACTGGTTTCTTCAATATTACACACTTGAAATCCTTCATAAAAAGGTTTTAAGCGATGACCATTGACTTTGAAAGTCTTACCAGTTTCAAGACTTGTGATCTCAACTACACCATGTGAAAATATGTTAGTGATAACAAAAGGACCAACCCACCGTGAGCATATTTTTCCAGAAAACAACTTCAATCGAGATTGATAAAGTAATACTTTTTGACCTACAGAAAAATTCTTTCGAGAAATCATTTAATCATGAAAATCCTTTGTTTTTTCCTTGTAAATTTTAGTACTCACATAAGCTTCTCTTCGAATTTCTTCAAGTTCTTGTAATTGAAGCTTTCTGTGCTCACCAGCCTCATCCATTTGCATGTTACATTGTTTTACAGCCCAGTACGCCCTATGTTCCAAGTCCACAGGGAGGTGACATGATTTGCCAAATATCAAATGGTAAGGAGACATACCTATAGGGGTCTTGTAAGCTGTCCGGTAGGCCCACAATGCATCTTCAAGTCTTATGCTCCAATCCTTCCTGCTTGGATTGCAGTTTTTTCCAAATAGACTTGATTTCTCAATTTGATACCTCTGCCAATCCATTGGTTTGAGGGTGGTATGCGATGAGTGACATTATACTTCGTAAGCAGAGTTTCCACTACTCTATTACAAAAGTGTGTGCCACGATCACTGATAAGAGCCTTTAGTGTCCCGAACCTAGCAAAAATATGAGATTTGACAAAATCCACAACAACTTTGGCATCGTTAGTTCGGGTCGCTTTGGCTTCCACCCACTTTGAGACATAATCCACAGCAAGAAGGATGTAAACATTACCGAAAGAAAGAGGAAAAGGACCCATAAAATCAATACCCCATTGTCGAGTCTAATTTTTGCATTCCCATTCCTAATCCGATCTAGACTAGACCCTATGCTCATCTAATGTAGATCCTCGACTTGAGTTAGGAATTTCGTTTGATTTTTGGAGTCGCCACCCAACTGTTGTTGGGAAATATTGAATTAAGACTAAAGGAGCGGATTAGTCTTAATTTGGAACACTAGTCGTCGTTATTTCCTCTTCTCGTTTTTGTGAAAAGAGGAAAAGGGAAAACCAGAGTTTCTAAGTCCGGAGGCTAACCTATTAAAACCTTTACAGTTACCACCTAATCTCCTGAAACTGATCTTATTTAGAAATGTGCTTCATTGTGTTTCTATTACTTTTTATTATATTTTTGAATTATTTCAAGAAAATGATTTTTTATTTTTATTTCATTTTATGGGTTGACCCGAATGGGTACTTACGTACCTACTACTCAGGATCAAACAAGCCGTAGTTCGCTTTTCTGAAAACTTTAAGTTTTTTTGTGAATTTTAATTTTGAAATCTCTTTTGATTTATGTTTTTTTATCATTTTTTGGATTTTTCTAAAAAATTCTAAGCCTAAGCTTTAATCTGATTTTTGAAAATCATTTTTAGGGAAAAACATCAATTTTGGATTTATTTTTGAGAAAAATGATTTTTCTAAGTGCTAAAACTCATTTTTATGATTTTTGAATTTTTATGAATCTTCATGATTTTTATGATTTCTATGATTTTTTTATGATTTTTATTAAATTTTCTATAATTTTTGTGAAAAATTTTATCCTAAGTTAATATCTATCCTATTTTGAGATCTAAAGTTTTATTATTATTTTCCTAATATATTTTTTATTATTTTTCTACATTTTATTATTTTATTATTTTATTTTTTTTCCTTATTTTTTATTTTTCTACATTATTAAATTCTAGAAAAATCTAATTTCTACATTTTCCTATTTATTAAAAATAAAAAATAAATCAATAAATAAATAACTAACAAAATAGCAAATAATAAATAACAAATAATAAATTAATTCGGAATAAATAAATAAAAATAAATTAATTAATTAAATTAAATTAAAAAATCCGGAAAATCCGACTTACCTAGATCCGGGTCGGCTCAGTTGGGTCGAATCGGGTTGGTCGGGTCGAATCGGTCAGACAAGGCGGCGGAGGTTGCTCGATCATGGCGTTCCGACGCCCTTTTGCAGCGGGTGAGGTGTCGAATCCTAGCTTCTCGAGGGTGCTGAATCCAATGGTGGCGGTGGTTCACTCCCAGATCGCCTCCTGGTGGTAGTTCATTGTCGGTCGGTGGTCGCGGTTTTGGGTTCTTCTCCGATGCTCTCCGATTTGCACTCTTTCCTCACTTTCTCTCAATTGTGATTCGTGTTTTGGCTTCCTCTACTCCTCCTCTATTTATAGGCGTCCGGAAACCCTCTTGGATAAGCTCAAATCGGCCGATTTGGATAAATCTGAATTTCTTCCGTTTTTAGATTTGATTTTATCCCGGCGATTTGATGTTGATCTCTTGTTTTTCTTTGATTTATCTTATGGATTCGGCTTTATCTTGACAATAATCTAGAAGATTTTGAAAAAAATGATCGATTCCACCTTCGTCGGACTTGCTCCGACTTCTTCTCGCGTCTGTCCGGGTGAAGAAGACAATCACACGCAACACGCGTGACTTCCCTCGGCCAATCACAGCTGCCACGTAGCAGCTCCAGGCGAAAGGAAAAAAAATTGCATCGAATGCTCAGGGGAAGATTCGAACTCGTGACCTCCAGCCTCCCACTCGTTCCCAGCGCACGCACGAACCAGCTGAGCTGGCCTAATTTCCCGATTTTCTTTATATCGCAAATTGCATATATGCAATGCGATTTTTTTTCATTTTTTGTACTTTTTGAAATTTCAAAAATTTATAAAAAATATTCATCCCTTATTATTACTATTTCTGAAATCATTTTTCAAAATTGATGTGTTTTCCTATTTATTTTTATTTTTTGAATATTTTCCATTATTTTTGCTAAATTAGAGAAAAATTAGGAAAAATTGGAAAAAATTAAAAATCGGTTATTATTGATTATTACTCATTCCTAGGGCAAAAATCAGGTGTTTACACCCATATATCAAATATTTCACAAGCAAGAATAGGGGTAAGTGGCATTTGGTCTCTATGTCCTAAGTTGCCAACTTTTTGACATCATTCACAAGACTTACAAAACATATAAGAATCACGAAACAAGGTAGGCCAAAACAACCCACACCCTAATACTTTTTTAGCTGTCCTCTTAGGGCCAAAGTGTCCACCACATGCATATGAGTGACAAAATTGCAAGACAGAAGGAATATCGTCTTGAGAAATACACCTTCTAATGATTTGATCAACATAATGTTTCCACAAATACGAATCATCCCATACATAGTACTTAGCATCACTTTTAATTTTATCTTTTTGAGCCCTAGACAAATCACTTGGTAGTGTCTTAGTAACCAAATAGTTGACAATATCAGCATACCAAGGAATTGTCTTTTGAATAGAAAAGAGATGCTCATCTGGAAAATCATCTTGTAGTGATATTGACTCTTCACTAATAGTATTCTACAGGTGGTCAGCAACTAAGTTTCGAGCCTTTCTATCACATATTTCCAAATCAAATCTTGTATAAGAGTATCCATCGAATAGTCTTGGTTTGCTCCTTCTCGCGAGCAGGTACTTGAGAGCGCTGATCAGAGTAAACAATACTTATACAAGTAAATATGATCTGAATTTTTCTAAGAAAATACAGCCAAGAATCTTTTTCGTTGTGGAATAGTTGCATTGAGTACTATCCAATGTTGAAAGCATAGAAATGACATGAGAAGCTTCTAAATCTTTGGCAGAACAGCTCCAACTGCATAATTGCTCGCATCACACATAATTTCAAAAGGAAGGTTCCAGTCGATGGTTGAATGATTGGAGCAGAAGTTAACTTATCCTTCAATGTGTCAAAAGCATGCTTGCAGGCTTCATCGAACTCAAATGCCACTTCTTTTTGCAGCAATCTACATAGGGGCTGAGTAATCTTGGAAAAATCCTTGATGAAGCGTCGATAGAATCCTGCACTCCCAAGAAAAGAGCGAATTTCCCGTACACTTACAGGGTAAGGTAAAGATTTAATCAATTCTATTTTAGCTTTATCAACTTCAAGTCCCCTAGAAGATACAATATGATCTAGAATTAGGCCCTGTTCAACCATAAAGTGACATTTTTCATAGTTTAATACAAGATTCTTATCTATACATCTCTGAAGCACTTTTGTAAGGTTAGTCAAACATAAATCAAAAGAATTACCATAGACAGTGAAGTCATCCATGAAAACTTCTATGATATTCTCCACATAATCTGAAAATATACTAACCATACACCTTTGAAATGTGGCCGGGGCATTGCAGAGCCTAAAAGGCATCCTTTGATGTGCAAAAGTACCGAATGGACATGTGAAAGTAGTCTTCTCTTGATCTTCCGGCGCCACTGGAATTTGATGAAAACTTGAATAACCGTCAAAACAACAATAGTGAGAATGACCAGCCAAACATTCAAGCATCTGATCAAGAAAAGGAAGAGGGAAGTGATCTTTTCTAGTTGATGCATTTAACTTCCTATAATCAACACAAACCCTCCATCCATTCTGAACACGAGTAGGAGCTAACTCACCATTAGAGTTTTCAATCACAGTTAAGCCTGTTTTCTTTGGAACAACTTGAATTGGACTTACCCATTTGCTATCAGAAATTGGATAGATCATACCTGCATCGAGAAGATTCAAGATCTCTTTCTTAACTACTTCCATCATAGGCGGGTTCAAACGACGCTGAACTTCTCTTGAAGGTTTGCAATTATCTTCCATTAATATCTTGTGCATGCATGTGGAGGGGCTTAGTCCTTTGATATCAGCTATGGACCATCCAATAGCTTCTTTATACTCTCTCAATACCCAAATCAACTTTTCTTCTTCTAGAGTACTTAGTTTATTAGAGACTATCACAGCAAAAATCTCATTTTCTCCTAAGAAGATGTACTTTAGATGTTCGGGTAAGGGTTTTAATTCCAGCTTTGGTGCCTACACAATAAAGGGAAGAAGTCTTGTGTTAGAAGGAGGTAAATTAATGTAGGACACACCATACCTGATAGGTTTTAACGATTCCAGCTCACAAATCATGTCCTGCAAATCAGAGGATATTACAAACTTCTTCTTAAGAGTTTTTAATGTATTAATAGTAAGACTCTTATTAAATGCAATTTTTAACTCATCATCATCTATCAAGTCAAATGTAGCATGTGTTAATGGGTCAATAACATCCATAACAAAAACAGGAGAGATATCACTAGGATATTTCATGGCATCATAAATGTTAAATCTAATCACTTCACCATCAAATTCCATAGTGAGGGTGCCATCATGTACATCAATTTTCGTCCTGGATGTCTTAAGAAATGGTCTCCCTAATAATATCAGTGATGAGTTATGAGAATCATCATTTTCCATGTCAAGCACATAAAAACCAGCAGGGAAAACCAGCCCATTAACTTGTACTAAAACATCTTCTAGAACTCCCTCAGGATAAACATTAGACCTGTTAGCAAGTTGAACAATAACACTTGTTTCCTTCAATGGACCAATATTCAAACATTGATAAACAGACAAAGGCATGACATTAATCGAAGCTCCTAGATCACACATGGCTTTAGCAATTCCAAGATTACCTATTTTGCAAGGAATAGTAAACATACCTGGGTCGTTACAATTAGAAGGAAGCTTCTTCTGAAGAATAGCCGAAACATTCTCACCCACACTAATCTTTTCATTACCTTTCAGCTTTCTTTTGTAAATGCACAACTCTTTAAGAAATTTAGCATAGCGAGGTACTTGTTTTATTGCATCAAGCAAAGGAATATTTACCTCAACCTTGCTAAAAGTTTCAAGAATCTCTTTTTCTTCAACTTCATTTTTGGATTTCGCTAATCTAGAAGGGAAAGGGGGTGCTGTCACCATGACCTTTAGTGGTTCAATGAGGGATTCTCTAGTCTAGTTGTCCTGCTGGCACGGAGTCAAGATCTCTTTCTCAGTCTCTTCCTCAAGATTAGTTCGGTGTCCTTTCTTATTTGATCCCTGCAATTCCGTTCCACTTCTCAAGGTAACTGCATTGGCACTTTACCTTGGATTTGTGATAGTTTGAGAAGGTAACTTACCTTGAGTTTCTAACCTGTTTATAGAAGAAGCAAGTTGGCTTACCTGGTTCTCCAAGTTTTGAATGCTCTGCATTGTCTCATCCTGAAATTTTTTTGTATTAATAGCAAGCGATTTCACAATTTCCTCAAGAGACATACCTGAATTGGAAGGAGCTTGTGGTACTTGGTTTGATGGCCTAAGATGGAATTGTTGGAAGTTTTGTGGTCTATTACCATATCTGAAGTTAGGATGATCCCTCCATCCAGGATTATAAGTATTCAAGTAGGGATCATATTTCCTCGGTGGCTGTCTTGGGAATCCTCCTACAGCATTGGCATGCTCATGATTGTCATCTTGCAATGTGGGGCACATGTCAGTAGGATGAATAGGGGCAGCACAAATTCCACAAGCCTTCACCTGCTGTGTATTTCCTAGGGCTATCTGCTGAACAAGGGAGGTTAGGTTAGAAATTTGATGTTCAGGTTAAAAACACTTACCTCATTTACCTTCCTTGAAGAAGAATCATGTCTAAACCCAAATTGTTGTGAATTAGCAGCTATAATGGAGATCAATTCCCTAGCTTGACCAAGGGTTTTATTCACTATGGCACCTCCACTAGCAGCATCCATCATCTTCCTCTCCATCGGAAGCAGACCTTCATAGAAGTATTGAATGAGAAGTTTGTTCAGATATCCCATGTTGTGGACAGCTTGCACAAAGTTGCTTGAACCTCTCCCAATACTCATGAAGAGTCTCGGTATCCCTCTGTTTGATACCACAGATCTCTCTTCTTATGCCAGCTGCTCTAGATGTAGGGAAAAATTTGTCCAGGAAGAGCTTCACCATATCTGTCCAAGTAGTAATAGAACCTAGAGGCAAATAAAACAACCAATCTTTAGCACTAGCACTTAAAGAAAATGGAAAGGCACGCAACTTGATTTGATCTTCGGATATTCCTTGCGGCCTCTTATTAGAACACACTATATGAAACTCTTTCAAGTGTTTGTGAGGATCTTCATTCTTAAGACCATGAAAAGTGGGTAGCAAATGTATCAAACCAGATTTCAATTCAAAAGCAACGGCCAATTCAGGACACTAATACAAAGTGGTTGTTGAGTCACATCTAGTGTAGCCAATTCTCTTAATGTTCTCTCAGGATTTGCCATATCTTCTTCTTTTTCAAATTCAATGGATGAATCAGACAAATCTAGTGCCAAGTTCAGTCTAGGGGATGAAGATATAATGGTTTCTTTTTAACGCAGCTTAGCTTCTCTTCGCAATCTCTTAAAAGTCTTCTCAATCTCTGGATTATAAGTGAGTTCGCCTATATGAGAAGAACGAGTCATGTAAGAATAAAAATAAATTTGACACCATTCCCCGGCAACGGCGCCTAAAATTTGGTGGGTGTCGATTCCAACAAAATTAAAACCTACTCCTAAACAATTATATAATTTGTATACATCAGTGAATAGGGTCGTATCCATAGGGAATGGTTAAATTTATTTCTATTAAAAGAAAATAGAGAGAAAAAGAAGAATGGGGGTTTTGTTTGTAAATTCAAATAAAACCGAAATCAAATAATAAAATTTTATAATGGTGAAAGGCCTAACCAAAGGTATCATTATAGTTTAATTCATAGAATTGATCATTGATGTAAATATTTTCTATTCTTTATCTCAGATAAACTGGTTACGATTATTAACAAGATCTAATAACCTATCCCTCCTTACTTTCTTGATAATCAAAACAAGCTCTTTAACTACTTCTCTTATTGATTAAATAACCCTAAACAAGCTCTTAGGATTTAATCTATCAATAGCATTAAAAATAAGAGAGACCACCAATTCATGCTAGTAGATTATAAAATAACCTATTTAAACAAGATTATATATCTCCATAACATGAATTTCACTATTTATTCTATAATCAAACATGTTATTGTGTCACAGATATTAGAACTATCAAACAATTACGGATCTGACGTTCTAATTGACAATATATTAACTTGCTAATTGAATAGAAGAGCTCTAATTCATACCAATCAAACAAGATAATAATAACAAAATATTCAGAAGATATATAAGTACCCGGAAATAAAGAATAGAATAAAAACAAATCAATTAGATCTCACAATTCTTAAAGAACTAAACTATTAATGATCCTTTGGCTAGAAGATTGTTTAGCCACACATGTTCATAACTAAACAAAATCAAAAAGTGAAAAAGATGAAAAGTGTCTCTGAATTTCGTCTTAAAAGGGTATATATATATCTCTAGAAAATAAACCAAATCTGATTGGATCTCCAAATAACAAACAAATCTCGGTTAAGCATGTACGCCGGATCCAATGCCGGCGGTGTAAATAGGCAATGTATATGCAAAACTTCTCTAACGCCGGTAATGTATACTTCAAGCCTTCTTCTCTTGTACGCCGGATTCAACACCAGCAGCGTATACCCGGCGTATATCCTTACGCTGCCTCTAAGCCGGCGGTGTAAATCCTTGACTTTGATCCAAATTGCAGATGACTTCTCTAAATCACTTGAATTAACACTCTTAACTCCATTGAACCTGATTTATCACCATAATAAAATTAAGTACCAATTCCTTGTGATTTCTATAAAATCAATAATAAATTAACACAATTCATTCTATAAAAATTGAGTATAAAATGGCTCTATCAAGGAATAAGTTGAGCCTACAGACCTGTTTGTAACACTGCAGGAGTATTATGATGACCAGATTATGGAAACACATGAAGAGCGTACAGGTGAACAATATCTACCTATTAATGTGTTACGTAGGACTCTAACCTTATCTCCTGATTCTAATGACATACAGAGGGAGAACATATTCCATACCTCTTGTAAGATCAAAGGTAGCCTTTGTGTACTCATCATTGATAGTGGTAATTGCACGAATGTTATATCTATTGCTCTAGTAGACAAATTACATTTATCTATTAGTCCACATCCTAGTCCTTATGACTTGCATTGGTTAGACAATCGGGGTAGTATGCATGTTAAGTTAAGGGTGAAGTTGCCTGTGAATGTTAGATAAAAATATCACGATGAGATTCCATGTGATGTAATTCCTATGTGTGCATTCCATTTGTTGTTGGGTAGGCCCTGGATGTTTGATCAGAAGGTGTTACATGATGGATTCAGGAACACCTATATGTTCAGTATGGGAGGGTCTCGAATAGTGCTATCACCTAAGACTCGTCTAAGGTGCACCAATTAGAGGAGCAGATTAGAACTACTTCCACTACATCTGGTAACCAAGAGAACAAGTCAATAGAGATGTTCAGGTTCAATTCTAGAAATGACCCTCTAGATTTGAGGGCAAATCTTTCAGAAGCCCGAGGAGATGATTGGAAATTTTCTAGCACCATAGATGCTCTCAAAACTCAATTTGAATGATGATCTAAATCGCTCATATTTCACTCTATTTCTTTTATCTAATAAATATTTAAATAATAATCTTATAGGTACAATAATATTTCTTCATGGGATGCCAAATGACTTAAATCAGTTGATGGCTAAGGGATATCATCAGATTTGCATCAAAAGGCCCGTTGCGATTTATTTCACTTCGAAGCATTGGCTCTTGAAGTTTTATATTATTTTTGTACTTTATAATTGTTATTGGACCATTCTATGTTGTAATTTTCTTTTGGGACACTTTCATTTGTTTGTAATTTTCATTTAGGACCGGCCACCTTAAAAGTAGCATAGTTGTAATTTTGTGAACTTTCTAACCTTAAAGAGAGCAAGTATAAATACTTGCTTAAGTAGGGTTTTGAGGGGAATTTTTTTTTCAAGATTAAACACTTAACTTTCACATGAGAGAGCTTAGGGTTTCCTATTTCAATTTCCTCTTATCAATTTCAATCCCAAGAGTTGAGATTATGGCGAGTGCAACAATTGAAATTGTGAGTCATATCAATTTCAAATTATTGTGTTTTCTTTTCTTCTCTAGTTGTAATATCTAAGGTTGAATTAGAACATTTCTTGGTTAGATTTGATTAAGTTTTGATTCGAATTAGTGAGCTTGTTTGAGTACTTATCATACTTGTTATTCATCAACAATTGCTTATCATTGTTAACGTGAATTGCCTTTTCTATAAAGGGGGATCATGATATTGCCTTTGCTGGTTATTTTTTAATTCACGTGATATTTCAAGTTTGATTAGTGTACATTGAGGGATTTGATTCATTGTGGTGGATTAGTTCATTATTTATTGACTTTGGATCTCTTTACACCCATTAGGAATCACGCTAATTCCTAGCTTGTTGAACCGGAATTGTTTGAGTGCATTTTGGGTTAGTTTTTGTTCCATTTGATTGTGCTTAATCCCCTTTTAGGCACATCATCTACAAGAGGTATGGAACAAATTTTCCCTTTATTCATCATCAATGGTAGGAAATGAAGTCAAAGTTCACCGCAGTACATCAATAGATAAATACAAATCACCTCCTTCCTGACTATTAGCCTCATTGCCAAGTCCCCCATTCATAATATCATTTGACATGGCTGATGAATTCATCTTTTAACACACTAAACAAATCAATACAACTACAATACACTTCACATCAAATGCAACTCACACAATACCCCTTTTCAAACTTATAACAATACTTCACACTTCAACACACACTATCTCAACACTTTAATACATAACCACTACTACACACACACCACGAGTTCACACACTCACTTCAATGGTGTAACACACAACCACTACTTCACGTCTTCACTCACTTCTATACACAAAGTGTACTCCACCTAAGCTTCACACACCCACGGTACACTCCACAATCACGACAACAAATGCAATTAGAAGTAATTATGGACACTTCTCCAAATGGCAAGCTAATGATTCCAACTAGTCAAAGTGTATTTAAATGATCAATACACAATAACTTCCACACCTAATGATTGCTTTTGAAATTCAAAAATTAACCACAACACACACTCTTCTATGCCATACACACACACTTCACCACGACACACACACACGCGCACACACAACCACAGCGCAGCACTTCTTCAACTACAACACACACTTACACTCTTAATTCATGGCAATAAACAACAAATGAAACAATTAACGAAGGCTTCTCCAAATGGTAAGTAAACAATTTAAAAATAGTCAAAGTGTATTAAGATTAAGAATACACAATAACTCGCTCAACTTAATGTTTGCTTTTGAATTCAAATTGTTTCCAAATCCTCTACGGCAAGAAGAGCAAATCTGAAAATTGCACTCCCAATTCTAAAATTTTGCAAGGAAATAATAAGGCAACAATTAACACTACTTCAAATGATAGAATTCAAATTCAAAGAACTTCCCCTTTCTTTCACTCACAACCCAATCACAGCAAGGATGCAAGTTGATTTATACACTTCACAATACTTCAATTAGAGATCATGCAAAAAATTCAAGGACAATTCAACACAAGACTTCAAATTTCTCTTCACACAATTCAATTTCGGAATGAAGGATCAAGAACCCTAAATCCCAATTGTGAATCACAAAAATTTCCTTTCTTTGAACCTTGCTCTGATACCAAAAAATATGATGTGCCTTGGATCCAAATGCAAGAACACAAAGCCAAATGAAGAATCAACTCAACCAAGTCCAAAAAAATGGCGTGATACAAATAATCACATTAACCCTAATTACGTGAATCAAGTTGCTAAAATGCCAAATTATGATGAGGATCACTTGCAATTGTAAGATATATAAAGGATAACACAACAATGAACTTAATTCCAATCAAATTGGGCATGAATTAAATATGAAAATTGGAACCCTAAATCACGTGAACAATAACAAAGTAACACAACCAATTACAATTAGATATGACACAATAGAAATAATTGGAAGCAACTTAAGAAATATTGATATAACCTACAATAGTTCTTAAGTCAACTCGCCACAATTTTAATTGAAATTAATAAAAGCATAAGAGGCATGAGGATGAACTCACTCCACAACACAAATGGATAGCTTTTCTAATGATCAAAAAGTCCCTTCTAAAACCTATTTAGCAAGTATTTATACTTGCTCCAATTAGGGTAAAAACAATAGAAACCAAATTACAAATAAAACCAACAAGTGACCGATTCTTAAGCAACAAAAGAAAATTACAGATAAGCCTTCAAAATGGCCGGTTCTTCACTTCCATGGAGCAATTGTTGGATCGGTACTTTCTTGATAATAACCCATAAACTGAGCTTTGGCAAATTTATCCACCACCTTGTAAAAACTGACAAATGTACCTACTGGAATGCACAACAAATATGTAATAGAAAATAAGATACTAAACAAATATTCTCGAGGTCTATTTGTTTAAGGAGGACTCTAATTGCCAAATTTTGTAACCCTTTAGCTCTTGCCCTAGTGATGGGTCCTGTAGGTATATGATTCCTATCGTTGCCTTATTGATAGGAATCAAACTCCTCTAGGACCTATCACCAGGGCTCGAGCTAAGGGTCTCCATAATTTAGCTTTAAGAGTCTTGCTAGAGAAACCTAATCTTGAGAAAGCTAACCTACTTCCTACATCTTTACGTTATAATTTTAGTGCAATTCAACAGGTTCACTTATCAGTCTTACAAGATACAAAATCACCTATACTATTGAGCGAATCAAGGTTCTCAACGAGACCTAATTCAAAAGTATCTTGAAGACCGGCATCATGAAGGCTCATTTCTTTTATATATTTCTCCTTTTTATGGACTATTTTATGTTGTAATTTTTATTTTGGGAAACTTTCATTTTATTGTAATTTTCATTTAGGATTAGCCACCTTAAAAGTGGCAAACTTGTAATTTTGACCATTTTCTAACCCTAGGAGTAACAAGTATAAATACTTACTTATAGTAGGGCTTGAGGAGGCCATTTTGCATATTATAAACAAACACTTAACGTGTGGGAATTAGGGCTCATCCTAGTTCATTTTCTCTTATCAATTTCAATCCCAAGAATTGGAATTGTGGCAACTGCAACAAGAGGAAATTGTGAGTCATATCAATTCTTTCTTTGTTGTTTTTCATTTCATCTCTAGTGAGTCATATCTAGGGTTGATTTGGAAGTTTCTTGGTCAAATTTTTTATTGCACTTGTGATCAATTATCTTGTTTAAGGTTGATTACTTTTGTACTTGATCTTACCATTACATTGGTGGCGTGAATTTATACTTGTGTTGGAAGAACATATATCACGTTTTGGTACTTTTCTTCTTCATCCATTTCACGTGAAATTCACTTGATCTTATTGTTATTTAGTGAAATTGATCATTAGTGGATGTTGGTTGCAACTTTGAACCATTGGATTTCATCAAATTTCCATTAGGGTTCACGCAAATTGCTAGTTCAATTGGACCGATTTGATTGTGAATTGAGGATTGTTTTCTTTAATTCATTTGATTGTGCTTGGACTTGGTTTTGAGCACATCATCTTTTGGTATCAGAGAAAAAGTTAAGAGAAGGGATTAAGTGTTGGTTGAATTCTTGATCATCACGCTCAATTAGGGTTCTTCAAATTGTGAACCGAAATTGTATTGTGAATTGAGTTATGAAATTATCTTGATTGAGAATTGAATTTGTTGCTTGTTGAAGTCGAATTGAAGGGTTTGTTGTAGCTTCTTGTGGTTGATCATTTTCATGGAAGGCAGGAGAGTAGAAGTGTGTTATTAATTCACAATTTTCGAACTTGAAATTTGCCCATTCATACCGTGATTAACTTGTTGTTTGAAGAAGCTTGTGGAGTGTGTTGTCGTGAATCCTTTGTGCAATTCGGAATTGGAGGAGTATATTTTTCCATATTTTCATTGTATGGATAGTAGGGAATCTATTTGAATTCAAACACATCAATTAAGTTGAGGAGTTAATGAGTGTTTGTTTGAATTTGAAAATCATTTCTTACCAATTGTGGAAGGGTTGCAATTAGTGAAGTGGTTGAATTTCAAATTTGAATTGCTACCTATTTATGTAAAGTTGTGGTTAGAACTTGTGGAAAGTGGAGTACATCTTATTATTATTGCCGTGGAAGTGGAGTGCATTTGTTGTTGTTGCCGTTTGTTATTATTGCCATGGAAATGGAGTGCATTTTTGTGTTGTTGTCGTGGGAGTTGTTTGTGAAGTGAGTGACTTGTGGAATTTGGGAAAAAAATTGTTGCACCATGATTTTGAAAGGAGTGGGAAATATTTTTGTTGTGGTGATTGAATTTGAATTCAACAATGTCTAGTGAAATGCTTTTGATGGGAAAAATTCTAGCACTATCAACCTTTTCAGAACCCAATTTGGATGATTAACCAAATTGCTCATATTTTATCTTATGTCTTTGTTTCTAATAAACTTTGAGAATAATCTTATAGGTACAATTATATATCTCCATAGGATGCCAAAATGTCCTACAACTTCAGTTAGACACAGAACATTTTTCTAGATAACAATCAAAGGCCCGCTGCGATTGTTCTCTATTCTGAGGCATTGGATCATGAAGATTTATGTTATTTTGTATCTTGTAAATGTTTGTTGAACTATTTTGGTTGTATTTTGGTTTTGGGACACTTTTATTTCCTTGTAATTTTCATTTAGGGCTAGCCACCTTAAAAGTGGCAAACTTGTAATTTTGAGCACTTTTTAACCCTAGGAATAGCAAGTATTTAAGAGAGGGTTTGAGGAGGCTAATCATTTTGCAGAATATACACCTCTTTTCACGTGAGAATTAGGGTTCATACCTTGTTTCCAAACTCTTATCAATTTCAATCCCAAGAGTTGAAATTGTGGCGAGTGCAACATCTTGAAATTGTGAGTTATATCAATTTCATTTTATTGTGATTTCTTTTCTTCTCTAGTGTGTCATATCTAAGGTTGAATTGAGATATTTCTTGGTCAAATATCCTTGTTGTTATTCATGAATTCTTGTGATTATTTGAAGGAATTATCATATTGATATGATTCATCATTGAGGATTTCTTTGATAACGTGATTTTCACTATTGAAAAAAAGGATTATTTTGTTACGGTTTCTCCTTGTCAAATTGAGGCTTCTTTTGCGTGGATTACATGAAATTAGAGTGTTGTTAGAAGGCATTATCATTGAAGTATTCTGATTATATCATTGGTTGTTTGAATTTCATCATTTCATCATTAGGGTTCATTTGAAAAGTGCCATTTTTGGATCCGATTTTGCCTTGACTTGAGATAGTCTTCCTTAAGTCTTTTGAATGTGCTTTCAAGTGTTTTTAGGAACATCATCTTTTTGGCATCAGAGCTCTTTTTTAGAGAAGGGAATTTGTTGTATTCAATTTCATGGAAGTGATCATCAAATAGGGTTGATCAAGTGAAAACCGAAATTGTGTTGTTGTTGTTGTTTGATATTGTGAAATTGTTTTGGATTGGGAATTGATTTGCTGGTTGTTGGAGTTGATTTGGGAAGGTTATTATATCACTTTGTGGACACTAATTCACATGGAAGAGCAGAAATACAAAGTGAAGTTACTTTAGCAAATTTGTTTGAAATTGTGAAACTTACCAATTGTTGCCGTGAAGTAGCTTGTGGCGTGAGAAGTTGTGAAGTTTGTTGTTTGAATTCCATTGTGTAATTCTGAATTTGTGAAGTAAAATTTGCAGATTACATTAAGTTTGGTTAGTAAGGAATTATTTGAATTCAAATCATATGCAATTAAGTTGTGGGAGTTAATGATTGCTATTTGAATTTGAATTCATTGTTACCAATTGAGGAAGGCTTGCAATAAGTGAAGTTATTTGAATTTCAAATTGAAAGTTGCTGCCTATAGTGGGATTCGGAATTCATTTTAGGAAAGCTACTTATTAATCTCTTGTCTTCATTATTTTCCGTGGAAGTTGAAGACTACTTGTATTCATTATTCACCTTGTTGTTGCCGTGGAAGTGATACATCTTAATTGTAGTTGTTGCTTGTGTGTTGCCGTGGAGTGAACTTGTGGAAAATAATTTTTGTTGCACTGTGTATTTGTAGCTTGTTGTGGAGAAGAGTATTACACGTGAGTTGCAATTATAAATTGTAACATTAAGTGGGTTTATTTGTTTGTCTTTTGTAGTTACTATTGTGTGGAGTTTAAGGAAGTATAGTAGTGGAAGTGTATATCCTTGAATCATATCATTTTGGGGAACAACATACAAGAATCTACAAATATGTCTAATGATAGTGTGAATGGGGGATTAGGTGAAGAAGCCAATAGCCAAGTTGGTGGAGGACATGGTCGTAATGTGGTAGGCAGGAGAACTTTGGAGGAACAACTTCAGAATCTTACTACTATGGTTGCTACACTAGCAACTAGAGTTGACAGGATGACTTTACCACAACCACCAGTGGTAAACCAACCAGCACCACCTCGAGTAGCTCCACAAAACCCTCATCGAAACAAAGTAGTGGAAGAAAGGGATGACAATTTTGGGGTCAACCTGAATCAGAATAGGGACTTCAGGCCGCCTCGGGGTTTGGAGTATATGAAACTACAGATGCCATCCTATGATGGTAAGGGATCAGCAGATGAATACTTAAACTGGGAGGATAAGGTCGAAGGTCTCTTCGAATGTTATGAGATCGACAACAGTACTAGGGTCAGATTGGCTGCTGTTAAATTTATAAGGTATGCTACACTTTGGTGGAAGAATCTGATCATCAACAGGCATCGGGATGGAGAGGCTGAGGTTCAGACCTGGAGGGATATGAAGAGGTTGCTAAGGAAAAGGTTCATTCCTGAACACTACAAACAGGAGCTGTTTATGCGACTGCAAACTTTGAGGCAAGGAGGCAAAATAGTAGATGATTACGTGTAGGAATTTGAGACCATTATGATTAGGTGTGGGTCTGTTGAGCCTCCGGAACAAACTATAGCACGATTTGTCATAGGTCTAAAATATGAGATAGCGTGTATTGTTGAGCTGCAGCGCTATACTACACTTGATGAGGCTATTCAGTTGGCCTTAAAAGTAGAGAGACAAAAGAGGTCCAACTTCTTTAGGGCTCCTAGCAGTAGGCCCAACACTGCTAATAGACCCATCTCAGCCGACAGTCGATCAGGGGGAGCAAAGGCGGTAGGTGAGGGAGTCAAGGCAGTGGACACTACTACCCCAACCATTATAAGAGAAAACTTACCCATTGGGAAGGGTAAAGAGGTCATGGCACCAGAAACGAGGCAGACTATTCCCGGATCTACTAGTGGGAAAGCGCGCCAGATAAAATGTTTTAAATGCATGGGATTTGGGCATATGGCTACACAGTGTCCAAATAAGAGGGTGATGACTGTTATGAAAGACATTGGAGAGGATACTGAGGATGACCATGAACACATTGAGCCTACAGATCTACCAACAGCATTGTAGGAATATTATGATGATCAGAATGCAAATGCGCCTGAGGAGCATACTAGAGGGAAATATCTACCCCTCAATGTGTTACGCAGGATTTTGTCCACATCTCCTGATATCAGTGATATTCAAAGGGAGAACATATTTCATACCTCTTGCAGAATCAGAGGTAACCTTTGTGTACTCATCATCGATAGTGGTAGTTGAACGAATGTTATATCTACTGCACTAGTAGACAAATTACAACTGTCTACTATACCGCATCCTAGTCCTTATCATTTGCATTGGCTGGATAATAGAGGTAGTATGCATGTTACCCTTAGGGCAAAGGTTCCTGTGAGTGTTGGGCAGAACTATCATGATGAGATCCTTTGTGATATAGTTCCTATGCATGCATTCCATTTGCTATTGGGTCGGCCCTGGTTGTATGATCGACGGGTGATACATGATGGGTTTGAAAATACCTACATGTTCAGCATGGGCGAGACACGCATAATCCTATTACCAATGACTCTATCTAAGGTCCAGGGTTTTCAGAAACAGGTCAGGCATCCATCCACTACCATGGTTAGTCGGGGGAGCAGGACAATAGAGATCCTAGGGTTCAATTCCACAACTGATCCTCTAGATTTGAGGGAAAATCTTTCAGAAGCCCGAGGAGATGATGGGAAAAATTCTGGCATTGTCAACCTTTTTAGAACCGAATTTGGATGATTAACCAAATTTCTCATATTTTATCTTATGTCTTTGTTTCTAATAAACTTTGAGAATAATCTTATAGGTACAATTATATATCTACATGGGATGCCAAAATGTCCTACAACTTCAGTTGGACACAGAACATTTTTCTGGATAACAATCAAAGGCCCGCTGCGATTGTTCTCTATTCTGAGGCATTGGATCATGAAGATTTATGTTATTTTGTATCTTGTAAATGTTTATTGAACTATTTTGGTTGTATTTTGATTTTGGGACACTTTTATTTCCTTGTAATTTTCATTTAGGGCTAGCCACCTTAAAAGTGGCAAACTTGTAATTTTGAGCACTTTTTAACCCTAGGAGTAGCAAGTATTTAAGAGAGGGTTTGAGGAGGCTAATCATTTTGCAGAATATACACCTCTTTTCATGTGAGAATTAGGGTTCATACCTTGGTTCCAAACTCTTATCAATTTCAATCCCAAGAGTTGAAATTGTGGCGAGTGCAACATCTTGAAATTGTGAGTTATATCAATTTCATTTTATTGTGATTTCTTTTCTTCTCTAGTGTGTCATATATAGGGTTGAATTGAGATATTTCTTGGTTAGATATCCTTGTTGTTATTCACGAATTCTTGTGATTATTTGAAGGAATTATCATATTGATTCGATTCATCATTAAGGATTTCTTTGATAACGTGATTTTCACTATTGAAAAAAAGGATTATTTTGTTACGGTTTCTCCTTGTCAAATTGAGGCTTCTTTTGCGTGGATTACATGAAATTAGAGTGTTGTTAGAAGGCATTCTTATTGAAGTATTCTGATTATATCATTGGTTGTTTAAATTTCATCATTTCATCATTAGGGTTCATTTGAAAAGTGCCATTTTTTTATCCGATTTTGCCTTGACTTGAGATAGTCTTCCTTAAGTCTTCTGAATGTGCTTTCAAGTGTGTTTAGGCACATCAGCCTCAATATGCTAATGTGTTACGTCAAACATTAAGTACATTTGCTAATAAGGATGAAGAACAAAGGGAAAACTTGTTCCATACTTCTTATAGGGTACAAGGAAATTTGTGTGTCCTTATAATTGATGGTGGTAGCTGTACTAATGTAGTAGCTGCCTCGTTAGTATCGAAGCTAAGACTTACAACTATTCCACATCCTAAACCATATAAATTGCATTGGCTTAGTGATCAAGGAAGTTTGTATGTAACCCAAAGAGCTAAGGTACCCTTCAGTATAGGGGACAAGTATTGTGATGAGATTGAATGTGATATCTTGCCTATGTTTGCATCCCATATCTTGCTTGGTAGACCTTGGTTATATGATAAGAGGGTCTTACATGATGGCTTTAGGAATACATATGTGTTCCAAAAGGAGGGCAAACGGGTTGTTTTAAATCCTATGTCACCTTCAGAGGTCAAAAATGTCCAGCAACAGATCTCGACCATCAGAAGTTAAAAAGGCTTTGATACAGTATGATGATTCTAAGGAAAAGAAGGTATTATTGATGGGACAGGGTGAGATGGAGAGGTTAATCACAAAAGAGGCTCCAACATACTTGCTTCAGTTGAGATGTGTATTAGGGTTACGGGAGCCACAATCTCTACCTCCAGCAATTTCTCAGGTATTGAATGAGTATACTGACATTTTTCCTAATGATTTGCCAATAGGATTACCACCTTTGAGAAGGATAGAGCATGCTATTGATCTTATGCTCGGTTCAGTGTTACCAAACCAACCTACATATCGTATGAATCCCGAGGAGGCTAAGGAATTGAAGCGCTAGGTAGATGAATTGGTTGAACGGGGGTTTGTTAGAGAGAGTCTCAGCTCATGTGCTATTCCCGCCCTTCTTATTCCTAAGAAGGATGGAACTTGGAGAATGTGTATTGATAGCAAAGCCATCAACAAAATCACCATCAAATACAGGTATCCTATTCCTAGATTTGATGATATGTTAGATGAGCTGCATGGTTCATAGGTCTTCTCCAAAGTGGATCTTAAAAGCGGATATCACCAGATTCGGATGAGGGAAGGGGATGAATGGAAGACTGCTTTTAAAACACATCATGGACTGTGTGAATGGTTGGTTATGCCCTTTGGTTTAAGAAATGCTCCTAGTACTTTTATGAGGTTGATGAACCATGTGCTAAAAGAAATTCTAGGAAAATTTGTTGTTTATTTTGATGATATTCTGATCTACAGCAAAAACCTAGAACAACATGTAGAGCATCTTCAAGCAGTATTTTCAGTATTGAGGACACAACAACTATTTGTAAATATCCAAAAGTGTTCCTTTTGCCAAACTGAGGTAACATTTTTGGGTCTTGTTGTATCAGGTTCAAGTGTTAGGATGGATGAGGAGAAAGTGAGGGCAATCAAAGAATGGCCAACACCCACTTCAGTAATTGAGGTAAAAAGTTTTCATAGGCTTGCATCCTATTATAAACGCTTTGTCCAAAATTTCAGTAGTATTGTCAGTCCTCTCACAGAACTGACTAAAAAGAGTGTCCCTTTTGTTTGGAGTGAAAAAGCCCAGACGAGTTTTGAAGAGATAAAGGAAAAACTCACTTGTGCTCCATTATTGGCTTTACCTGATTTTGATAAAGTTTTTTAATTGGAATATGATGCTTCTGGGATTGGAAATGGTGCTATAATAATGCAGGAAAAGAGACCTATAACATACTTTAGTGAGAAGTTGAGTAGTGCAACTTTAAACTATTCTATATATGATAAGGAATTTTATTCCTTAGTAAGGGCTCTCATGACGTGGCAACATTATCTCCTCTCGAAAGAGTTTATTATTTGTACAGATCATGAATCTTTGAAACATTTCAGGGGACAACATCATTTGTCTAAGTGCCAAGCTAAGTGGGTGGAGTTTCTGGAGGGTTTTGCTTATGTGATAAAGTACAAAAAGGATAATCGGAATATTGTTGCTGACGCTTTATCACAACAGTATGTACTTATCACTTCTCTTCAGTCAAAACTGCTGGGTTTTGAGTTGTTGAAAGAACAATATGTATGTGATGAGGAATTCAAGACTGTGATGGAGAGGTGTCTTGGGGGTAGGATGTATGATGGATATTGCATGATAGAGGGTTTTCTGTATAAATCAAGAAAACTATGTATTCCATCTGGATCTGTGAGGGAATTATTGGTGAGAGAAGCACATGCAAGTGGTTTGTCAGGACATTTTGGTAAGAAGAGAACTCTAGCCATATTGAGGGAGAATTTCTATTAGAAGGGTATGATAAAGGATGTCAATGGGGTACTAGAAAGGTGTGGTATTTCTAAGAGAGCTAAAGGGAAGAAAGGTGCACAGGGTGAATATATGCCTTTACCTATACCATATAAACCGTATACTGACATCAGTATGGATTTTGTGTTGGGATTACCTAGAACACAAAGGGGGAAAGACCCTATTATGGTGGTTGTTAATCGATTCAGCAAAATGTCACACTTTGTGCCATGTCACAAAACAGATGATGCTCTTTTCATTGCTAACCTTTTTGTGCAGGAAATTGTCAAATTACATGGAGTTCCACACAGCATAGTGTCAGACAGAGATACTAAGTTCCTTAGTTTCTTTTGGAAGACACTATGGAGAAGACTAGGTACTAAACTTATGTACAGTACCTCTTGCGATCCTTAGACAGATGGACAAACAGAGGTTGTCAACCGTACGCTTGGGAATCTACTCAGAGCAACAGTTGGCAAGAATCTTACTAATTGGGACTTATGTCTTCCTATTGTTGAGTTTGCTTACAATAGGTCTACTCATAATTCAACCAGTAAGTCTCCCTTTGAAGTTGTTTATGGCTATAATCCTTCTATTCCATTAGATTTCATAGCTGGACCAACGACAAATGATAGGAATAAAAATCCGACAAGACCTATCATTAGGGCAAGAACCAAAGGAAATCAAATCTTGGCGTTGAGGGCCCATTTTGAGCAGATCGACCCCGGAATTATTTATATACTAACCTCTTTTATCTTATTCATGTATTTTATATTCCAACAGGAATACTTATCATGCTTTACAGGGCAATGGACAAACTCACTTAAACTCAGCTTGTGGGTTATCCATGGACCGACCTGAAACTGCCATGAGTTGAGCCGATGGATCCTATAGAAGATCGGTATCATGAAGAGCATTTCTTTTATGTATTTTTCATTTTATGAACTATTTTAGTTGTATTTTGGTTTTGGGATACTTTTATTTCTTTGTAACTTTCATTTAGGGTTAGCCACCTTAAAAGTGGCAAACTTGTAATTTTGAGCACTTTTTAACGCTAGAAGTAGCAAGTATAAATACTTGCTTAAGAGAGGGTTTGAGGAGGCTTAATTTTGCAGAAAAACACTTCACATTTTCGTGAGAGGGCTTAGGGTTTCCTAATTCCAAAATTCTCTTATCAATTTCAATCCCAAGAAGTTGGAATTGTGGCGAGTGCAACAAGGAGAAATCGTGAGTAATATCGATTCATCTTTGTTGTTGTTCATTTCTTCTCTAGTGAGTCATATCTAGGGTAGATTTGAATCATTCTTGGACTTATTGGTTATTGTAATTTGTGGACATCAATCTTGTAAGATTGATTGTTCTTTTAGTTATTGAATTCACTATCATTTTTAGTGCATTGTGACGTTAATTTGGTATTGAAAGGGGAAGTGGAATTCACGGTTTGTGTTGCTTCATTTTGATCTGATTTCCACGTGTTTCTCAAGCCTTATTGTGGTTATTTGGTTAAGTTATCATTAGAGATTACAATTATATCATTTGAACAACCATTTCCATCAAATTCTACAAGGTGTTCACGTGAAATTGCTTACTAGGTGAACCGGTTTGCGTTTTGTGAATTGAGGAGTTTTCCTTGATTCTTTGATTGTGCTTAAGCTTGGAATTAGGCACATCAACAAAGGAAGAGAGTCTTAGTGGAGTTGACCGCACCAGGCAAATTCAGCACATCCATGATCGGACAACTGAACACCTTCAGAAGACCTAGGAACAGCAGAGAATCCAGGGAAACAGACACAGGAAAGTTCATCTCTATAATCCAAGTGACTTAGTCTAGATTAATCTTAGCAAGGACAAGTTTCTACATAAGAAGTCACAGAAGCTGTCTCCCAAATCAGACAGATCATTCAAGGTTTTAAAGCGCATCAACAACAATGCCTATCGTATAGAGTTACCAGGAGAGTATGGAGTATCAGCAACCTTTAATGTCTCAAACCTATCACCATACTTAGTAGATGACATGCATGAAGACCTATCAGATTTGAGGGCAAATCTTCCAGAAGCTCGAGGAGATGATAGGAATCAGACTCCTACAGGACCTATCACCAAGGCCTGAGCTAAGGGTCTCCATAATTTAGCTTTGAGAGTCTTGCTAGAGAAACCTAATCTTGAGAAAGCTAACATACTTCCTACATCTTTACATTATAATTTTAGTGCATTTCAGCAGGTTCACTTATCAAACTTACAGGATACAAAATCACCTATACTACTGAGCAAATCAGGGTTCTCAACGGGGCTTAATTCAAAAGTATCTTGAATACCGGCATCATGAAGGCTCATTTCTTTTATATATTTCTCCTTTTAAGGACTATTTTATGTTGTAATTTTTCTTTTGGGATACTTTCATTTTATTGTAATTTTCATTTCGGATTAGTCACCTTAAAAGTGGCAAACTTGTAATTTTGACCATTTTCTAACCCTAGGAGTAGCAAGTATAAATACTTGCTTATAGTAGGGTTTGAGGAGGCCATTTTGTAGATTAGAAACAAACACTTATCGTGTGGGAATTAGGGCTCATCCTAGTTCATTTTCTCTTATCAATTTCAATCCCAAGAATTGGAATTGTGGCGACTGCAACAAGGGGAAATTGTGAATCATATCAATTCTTTCTTTGTTGTTTTTCATTTCATCTCTAGTGCGTCATATCTAGGGTTGATTTGGAAGTTTCTTGGTCATATTTTTTATTGCATTTGTGATCAATTATCTTGTTTAAGGTTGATTACTTTGGTACTTGATCTTACCATTACATTGGTGGCGTGAATTTGTACTTATGTTGGAAGAACATATATCACATTTTGGTACTTTTCTTCTTCATCCATTTCACGTGAAATTCACTTGATCTTATTGTTATTTAGTGAAATTGATCATTAGTGGATGTTGATTGCATCTTTGAACCATTGGATTTCATCAAATTTCCATTAGGGTTCACGCAAATTGCTAGTTCAATTGGACCGGTTTAATTGTGAATTGAGGATTGTTTTCTTTGATTCATTTGATTGTGCTTGGACTTGGTTTTGAGCACATCACTTGTGGTGGAAGAACTTTGTTGCCAATAAGAGGAGAGATGGTGATGCTAAGATTCGTGCTTAGCAAGATATGAAAAGGGTGCTAAAGAAGAGATTTATTCCAGAACATTACAAACAGAAGTTGTTCATGCATCTACAAACACTAAGACAAGGATGTAAAACTATGGATGAATATGTCTAAGAATTTGAGTCACTCATGATTTATTGTGGAACCATTGAACATCTTGAGCAGACTATGGCACGATTTGTGTTAGTGCTGAAATATGAAATTGCATGTATAGTAGAGCTATAACGATATGACACAATTGATGAGGCCATCTAGTTGACTTTAAAAGTTGAGTGGCAAAGGTGCTCTAATCCGTACAAAGTATCAAGTAATAGGTATGGATCCAATACTCAGCTATATGGGTTAAATAGTCAGCAGTTTGAAATGGGAGGAATTGATAAGACTATAGAAGCGAATGCAGTTGTTACTGATATTGGAAGGAAGAAGGAAATTTCTAAAAAGGGGAAAGTAGTTGCTGGGGTAGGCATAAAACAACTAGTACCAAGGTCATCAGGTAGGAAGATTCATCAAACCGAATGCTTCAAATGCATGGGTTTTAGACACATGGTTGCTCGATGTCCCAACAAAAAGGTGATGATTGCTATGGAGGTGAAAAGTAAGGATGGCAAGGAAGAGGTACTTAAGCCTATAAATTTATCAACAGTGCTAAAGGAATATTATAAGGATCCAGATGCTGAGGTATATGAGGATAAGGGCAATGATCAATATCTAGCTATTAACGTGCTACGTAGGGTAATGACTACATCTCCAGATATCGAGGATGCGCAAAGGGAAAACCTATTCCATATTCCCTATAAGGTCTAAGGTAATCTTTGTACTCTTCTGTTAATGGTGGTAGTTGCACCAATGTTATAGTTACTGCATTAGTGAATAGATTGCAACTAGTCACTACACCTCATCCTAGGCCCTATGAGTTACACTGGTTAAGTGAACGAGATAGTATGTATGTTACTTAGAGGGCTAAGGTTCCAATCAACATAGGAAAATAGTACCAGGATGTAGTTGACTATGATGTTCTCCCTATCTACGCATTACATATATTACTGGGTAAGCCATGGTTATTTGATGAGTGTTGCATGATGGGTTTAGAAACACCTATGTGTTTCAGAAGGATAGTAAACAAGTTGTTTTAAGTGCTATGTCACCAACTGAGGTGCACAAAGCCTAAGAGCATATCAATAAAGCCACTAACAAGAAGTCTTTATTAGTGAAGAGGAAGGAATTGAGAGACAACTTGAATAGAGTGAATCAATTACATGAAATTCAGAAGTCTTCAGGGTAGCTACGATTTCAAGACAACAAACATTTGTAGACCAAAATTTTTAGTGTAGGGGATTTTCACAAATGTGCATCTAAAACAGAGGAACCATTAGATTTGAGAACAAATCTTCCACAAGTCTGAGGATATTATGGGAATTAAATCACGACCAATACAACTTTTTTCAACATAGGAATTAAATCACAAGAGTCAAAGGTGGACACCTTTAGGCCAGCCATAAAGGCCGGTGGCTCTCCTTTAAAGAAGCCATTCAAGGCCAGCAGCATAGAGATAGGCCGGCCATCAAGGCCAACGACTTTAGCACCTAAGCTGGCCATCTAGGCTGGGGGTGTACTATTTAAGGCTAGCGGCCTTCATGATTCTAAAGTTGGTGACTTATGTAGGTAAACCGATTGATTTTTGTGACTTTTCACATTTTGTTTCTTTTTGCTATATATATGTTGTAATGTAAGAATTTGGGAACTTTTTAAACATTTGAGAAATTACATATTGATGTTGATCTTCATTTTTACTCTTATCAATCCATTGGATTGTGGTGAGTGACAATATTAGATTATTATGCATCATATCAACAACTCCATACTAGGACTACTCTCTTGCTGATGCAGTATATCTAGTAAGGGTTTAAGGTTTATTTTGTATTCTTGTTCGTTATCGTTCATTAATTAGAATGTTAGATTCAGTCATCATTGTTTGTTGCCTAAGAATTGGAATCATTTTATTATAAAATCATTTGTGTCTCATCAGCTTTTGGTATTAAAGTAATCATTTGACTATAGAATCGTTTGTGTCGCATCACAATGTTGTATCAATTTTTCCTCTAGAAAAGTCATTGTTTATCAAAAAGCTACTTAATCTTTCATGCTAAGCTTATAAAGCTTATTTGAGTCTATAAAGCACTTTGTTAAGTTTAAATACATAACTAGGGAATTCAATATGTTCAATGCCCAACGATTGCTCAACATATACTTCTTTTCTAATGAAGCCATTTGGAAATACACTTTTGGCATCCATTTGAAAAGTTTAAATTCTTTGAAAGCGATAAATACCAAAAGTACTTTTATAGCTTCTATCTTAGTAGCTAGGGAAAGAGTCTCATTAAAATCAATTCGTTTATCTTTATTATAACATTTAGCAACCAGACTTGCCTTGTTCCTTGTTACTATTTCGGTTTCATTTACCTTGTTTCTATAAACCCATTTATTTCTAATTACAATTTTAACATTAGGCCAAGATACTAGATCTCAAACTTCATTTCTTATGAATTCATTAAGCTTTCCTTGCATAGCTTTTATCTAAAATTTATCTTTTAAAGCTTCATCAACATTTTTAGGCTCGATTTAGGATAAAAATAATAGATTACTCATATTTCTGAGATAAGCTCTTGTTAACACCCAATTAGATGGTTCTCTAATTATTAGGTCCTTAATGTAACTCTTAACATGGAGTTCAAGTCACACCCTAATCCCTATAGTCACACAATGCCTCTAACCAAGGTCATCACACACTACTTTATTAATTAAAATCACAATGCTCAAGGATTTTATATGCCATGTCACATAAGAACAAATCTCCCGTATAATGTACTCTCTCACAAATAAACAAATGAAGCACTCTTTTGCATTATACTTAGGGTTTACAAAACTTTGCAATTTGTGAGCACAAATACAAAAATAAATGATGGAGAAGAAGACAAGTTAAGATATTTCAAGTGAGAGCTCTTTCTAACTCTATTTAAACTGTGATGAGTTGTATTTATAAGCTTCAACAACTTATTCCCATTGCTCCACTATTTTCCTACATTAAATGCAATCCAACGTTAGTTTTTACCCTATCGACCGATTGCCATGAATGTTAACATCCAGTTGATAGGAGTAAAACACCTAACTTTCCCTCCAAACAATTGGTCATTTCTTAGGTCACCATAATCCACAAAATTCACAAAATGCTCCTAATCCTCCAAATCTCTACTAATTGGTTAGTAGGTTTAAGTCATCATCAATATCTTTCTAGCAAACGATCATTATGAATACCACCAATTAGCTGCCATGACCTGGTGAAATTGATGTGCTTCAATTCTAATTGCAAGATTAAACAATGATAGAAGAAACAAGATAATAATCCTCAATCAATTAGGTGTGAACTCTAATGGACTTAAACCCCAATTGACGTGAAATGGAGAGAAAATAAGGATCCCAATTGCTTACCAGATGTAACACACTAGTAGAAATTAGGAAATGGACTTAGAATTGCTGACGTTACGCACAATAAAAACAAGTATACTTGCTACAACTCTAGGTCGAATTGATAAGAGTGTTTTGTGTGAAAGATAAAACCCTCACACGAAAATGGTAGCCAAATGAAATGAATTTAGGAAAAAAAAAAAGTTTCCTCAATCCCCTCTTTTACAAGTATTTATACTTGTTCTAAATAAGGAAAAATTAACAAAAGAAACATGCTTCAAACCAGTTCTCCTACGTCTTGGAATAAGTGTCAACCAATTCTCCCACGTTAGGAACAATGTATGGACAACTTCTTGATTTTTGTAGGTCCACGAATAACCCACACACCAAGCATTAGTATGTTTGTTTGCCATCTTGTAATACCAACAAATGTGTTTGATGAAATGAAAAACAATTATGTAAAGTAAATGAAGACACTAAACGAATGTCTTCGAGCTCTAATTGTTCAAAAAGTGTCCTCATTGTCAAGTTTTGTAATCCTTTAGCTCTCGCCCTGGTTATGGGTCCTATAGATATATGATTCCTATCATCTCCTTAGGCCTATGAAAGATTTGCCCTCAAATCTGATAGGTCTTCATGAACTTCACCTAGTACATATAGCAATAGGTCTGCAACATTAAATGTAGTAGAGAAACCGTATCCTCATAGTAGTTCTAACCTGTATGCATTGTTTTTTATGCACTTGATAACTTTGAAAGGTCCATCTACTCTGGGTAAAAGCTTCTATGACTTTTTATGAGAAAACTTGCCTTTGCTGAGATTAATCCAGACTAGATCACCTAAATTATAATTCTAGTTTTCCTATTTTGTTACCTTGAAGATTCTACTGTTCTTAAGTTTTCTAAAGATGTTTAGTAGTCCTTTGGTGAAGTTTCTAAATCTCCTTGGGTCATTCTAGTCCACTCAAGCTTTCTTCCTTTGTTGTCAGACTAGCTATGAAATCCAATGGAAGAGTAGGATTATAGCCATACACGACTTCAAAGGGAGACTTACTGGTTAAACTATGAGTTGACCTATTGTAAGCAAACTCAACAATAAGGAGACACAAGTCCTAATCAATAAGATTCTTGCCAACCATTGCTCTTAGTAAGGTACCAAGAGTACAATTAACAACCTCAGTTTAGCCGTCTATCTGGGGATAGCACAAGGTACTATACATGAGTTTAATACCAAGTCTTCTCCATAGTGTCTTCCAGAAAAAGCTAAGAAACTTAGTGTCTCTATCAGACACTATGTTATGTAGAACATCATGTAGTTTTACAATTTCCTGCGCAAAAAGGTTAGCTATAAAAAAGGCATCATCCGTTTTGTGGCAAGGCATAAAATGTGACATTTTACTAAAGCGATTAACAACAACCATAATGGAATCCTTTACTCTCTATGTCTTGGGCAAACCTAAAACAAAATCCATCTTAATATCATTCCAGGGTTGGGTAGGTATAGGCAAAGGCATATATTCACCTTGAACTCCTTTCTTTCCTTTTATCCTCTTATAGACCCTACACCTTTCCAATACCTTATGGACATCCTTCATCATACCCCTCTAGTGAAAATACTCTTTCAACAAAGATAGAGTCCTCTTTTCACCAAAATAACCAAATAATCCTCCAGCATGAGCTTCCCTCACTAACAACTCTCTAACAAACCCATAAAGTATACGCAATTTTCCTACCTTATACAGAAAGCCACCAATCATATAATACCCATCAACTATCTTTTCTCCAAAACATCTCTCAACAATTACTTTCAAAAATTCATCATGCAAATATTGTTCCTTCATCAATTCAAACCCAAATAGTTTTGATTATAAAGAGGTAATAAGTACATACCTACGTGACAAGACATCAGCTACAGCATTCGTGTTTCCCTTCTTGTACTTAATCATATATGAAAAATACTCTAAAAACTCCACCCATTTAGCTTGGCATTTTGACATATTTTGCTGACCTCTGAAGTGTTTCAAGGACTCATGATCTGTATAGATAATGAACTCTTTAGAAAGAAGATAATGTTGCCATGTCATCAACTCCCTCACTAAGGAATAGAACTCCTTATCTTATATTGAGTAGTTTAAAGGTACACAACTCAATTTTTCACTAAAATAGGCAATGGGCTTCTTATCCTACATCAATGTAACACCAATCCTTACCCTGAGGCATCACACTCCAATTCAAAAATTTTGTCAAAATCAGGTACAACTAACACTAGAGCACTAGTTAGTTTTGCTTTCACCTCGTCAAAACTCTTTTAGGACTTTTCTTCCCAAACAAAAGGAACATTCTTTTTTGTCAATTTAGTTAACGAAAAGACAATACTATTGAAGTTATTGACAAATTGTCTATAAAATGAAGCCAATCCAAGGAAACTTCTTACCTCATCAACTAATTTTGGTGTTAGTTGATAAGATCACATTATACTTATATTTTCTTTTGGATTTATATTAAATTTATTTCAATATTATAAGAAAATATAAAGAAATGATATTTAATGGCGTTTATTGTGAAAATTCAGGTTTTGAGGACTCAAAAGTAAATTACAAGTTAATTGGAGGAGTTTTTCACAAAATTGAAGAAGCGAGTGGAGGATTGCATTGAAGGCTGCCGGCCTCAGGCCGGCTTACTACCAAAGGCCGCCGGCCTTGAGCCAGGCCTACATTGCTCCTCGGATATCCATTGCAAAAATCTCTCCAAAATCGTATCTTAACTAATTTGCTGACTCAATTCCTCATCAGATCAACCTTATCCTCCTCCTCTTTGGATCTATAAATAGACCCCTTGTGTGAACCTTGGGAGGATCATCCTTTGTTTTAGCATCATTTGTTTTAGCATCCTTGTTTGATCCTTTGTTTTGAGCATCCTTTGTTTTTTTTATCTTTAGAATCATTAGAATTCCCTTAGGGACTTTAGGTTTTATCCTCCTTTTAGATTCTCTTACATTTCATGTTATTCTAAATTTTAGTTTGAAGAAAGAATGTTATTGATGTTTTCTTTCAATTGAAGAAGTTTAGGAATCAATTCAGAATATTGAAGTTTTACAAACTCTTGAAGATTATAGCAATTGTTTCATTTATTTAATTATCTTATATACCAATTATCAGTTTATTTTATTATTCAATATGAATTCCATTGCATTTATTTACTTCAATTGATTTTTATGCAATCCATACCATAATGTTCTAAATCATCCTTGCAGGAAACATGATTGAAGCCATAATTCAAACTAAAATGATCATTGTATTCATGTTATAAGACATATAGATATACGGAATTTTCATATAAGTCCAGCTATGAATTGTATTTTGTAATTGAAATCAAGGCATAGGAATGTAAATGACTCGAAAGAGAAATTTAGATTTTATCAGGAATTCCTAAGTAAGATTTAATAATTCCTGCGGAAGCAGCGTTATTAAATTTTATTAGAAATTGACCTAAGTGTTTCATGCAATATTTTTATTAAATTTTTCACTAAAGGATTAGGAGAAATTATTTTAAAGATATTAGGCAATCATATAATTGGGAAATTTATTATTGTTGATAAGTCGCAAAATACCCTTATCTAGAGTAATGAAATTGTGCTTTATTGTTGAATTTTTAGATGATTTGTTGAAGAAAAGGATGCTTAATGGAATGAATGTCAATTTTAGGATTTTCTAGAGTATTTTGGAGCTAAGGGAAGGAGTTCTGAAGAGTCGGATCAAGTTTGGAAGGAATTGGATACAATACATGTGAAGTAAAGAATTCTGGAAAGTACACAAGCGAGATACACGCCCATGTACTTTGCTTGTGTATATTGAAGCGGATGTCTGGAAAGTACACGAGTGAGATACACGCCCATGTACTTTGCTTGTGTATACTGAAGTGGATGTCTGGAAAGTACACGAGCAAAGTACACGCCCATGTACTTTGCTTGTGTATCTAAGTTTTGCTGTTGTGCAACGATGTTTCAAATACACGACCAATGTACACTCCCATGTACTTTCTCGTGTATATTCACATAAGGACACTTGGAAGAAAGCATGAGATACACGAACGAGATACACTACTCGTGTATCCATTCGTGTATGTATCCAACCCGGGTACATGTATAAATAAACCGTTAGTTGCCCTAGAAAGGAGGTTCTGAATTTTGTACTTGCTCTGACACAAATAGCAGCAGGGGAAAGAAGATTTTGTCAGTTCAAAAGGAGGTTGAAGACCCACAAAGGAGAAGATTCCATCTTTAAGGGCTGTAACTATGAATTCTAATTATTCTTCCCGTAATTGCATTTCTTTTGTCCAATTTATGGAAGAGTAGACTCTAAATCTAGATTTTATTCAAAACTTCTCTGTCATGTGATGAAGATTCGGTTTTTAATACGAAGTTGTTGACTTTCTTATGATTAATTGCATGCCCTTCAATTGTTTCTTAGATTCATAGATCCGGAATATGAATTTATGTATGATATCATACTAGTTAATTGAGAAATTGCTCTTATGATTAGATTTAATGCAATTAATGAGACTTGATTGTTCTTCTAGAGATATGAAACAAGAGTCTTCTGTTTACATCGATTATTTTGATGCGAATTCACGTGCTTTATGCAATTCTAGGTTGCTATTAAATAAGGAGAGATCCTATTTGATAAATCTAGGATTATATAGGTTAATATACTTGAGAAAGTAGTTAACTTGACTAAGGAATTCGACAGTATAAGGAGTCAACTATGCCAATCCTCATAAATCTAATGAATTACATGATAGAGAAGGAGTAGAATAAGATCTAGGTTGCTTTTGCCAATTGATAAATCTTCAGAACCATTGTTGTTAGTGAGTTATTAGTTTTAAGATTAGATTAATTAAGTTTCATCCAACATATTTAAGCGTCGGTTAGATAATAGGAACGGAGTTAGTACTAGTAGTTGGTGTATCTCTAAGGGACGACCTTGTGCTTACTCGCTATATTACGCTACGATAGGTGCGCTTGCCTATTGCTTCGTAGTAAGATTAAGAACAAGAATTATAAATATTAAAACTACGATTAGCAACGATCAAGTTTTTGGCGCCGTTGCCGCGGATACGCCAATATTAGAAACACTTTTTACTTATTAATGTAACCAATTTATTTCTTTCTTATTTACTTATTTATTATTATTATTTTTTTTCCTGAGAATTTGGAGCTCATAATTGATTTGTATTACGTTTACAGTGCATGACCAGAAGTCGCTCTAAGGAACTTGCTGTTTTTAATCTTGAGCCAGAGAAAATTGTTCGTCATTATCAGAAAAAGCAACACTCGACGGAGTCAACATCATTTAGTATTCAAGGAGAATCACCGAAGGAAGAAATGGCTGATCAATTCAATAATCGTGCTCAAGTGCTGAATCAAGGAAATGTTGTTGTGGATCCCCCGAATCATCAACTGGTTGATAACAATGATGGTCGAGTTAATGAGCCACCTAGAACCAATTCTTATTTTACCAGGCCAAACTTGATAGGCGTCAGCTCTAGCATAGTCCGTCCTCGAATGGAGGTAAATAATTTTGAACTTAAGCCTGCCATGATTCAGATGGTGCAGCAATATACTCAATTTGATGGTTTACAGGATGAAGATCCAAATGCGCATATCCAACTCTTTCTGGAGATATGCGATACCTTCAAATTTAATGGAGTTAGTGATGATGCGATCCGCCTCAGGCTCTTCCCATTCTCTTTGAAGGGAAAGGCTAAGCAGTGGCTGAATTCTTTACCGAGGAACTCCATTACTACATGGCAAGGTCTGATTAAGAAGTTTATGGACAAATTATTCTCTCCTTCAAAGACCGCTAAACTTCGAGCTGAGATTCAATCTTATCATCAGTATGACATGGAGACTTTGTATGAAACCTGGGAGAGATTCAAGGACTCAATGTAGAAATGCCCACACCATGGGATCCCAGAGTGGCTTCAAGTTCAGATATTTTATAATGGGTTGAACTATCAAACGAGACAAACAGTAGATGCCGCAGCTGGTGGCACCTTGAACCATAACACTCCTGAAGAAAGTTTGACTCTTTTTGAAGACATGGCCACGAATAATTATGAATGGTCACATGGTAGGGGTAGAGAAAAGAAGGAGGCATGCATTCTTGAAGTGGATGTGGCTACTTCTATCATGTCCAAAGTTGAGGCTTTATCTAGAAAGATCGATGGATTGGCTGTCTCACAACATCAGTTGGCTATTGTGGAATCCTCAGGTGGTGAAGAAGGACAAACTGAGCAAGTGGATTATTTAGGAAACCCAATTCGGCCCCAGAATAATCCATACAGCAATACTTATAACCCAGGATGGAGAAATCACCCAAATTTTTCTTAGAGCAACAACAATAATATTCAGAAGGGCAATCCGAATCCTCCACCAAGTTATCAAAGGCCAATGGTCCAGAGTTCCAAACCGCCAATTGAAGATCTCCTCACAAAATTCATCAAGGATTCAGAAGACCGATAGAAGTCCTTAGATTTGATTCTGAAAAATCAAGACTCGGCTTTGAGGAATCATGAGGCATCAATACACAATCTTGAAAACCAGGTCGGTCAGATAGCTAAGCTTCTATCAGAGTGATCTCAAGGTTCATTACCGGGAAACACGGAAACCAACCCTAGAGAACACGTTAAAGCTGTCACATTACGAAGTGGTAAGGAACTACAACCAAAGGTTCAAGAAGAAGAGAGTCAGGTGACTGAACCAGCAAAAGAACAAGTAGCTCTCAAAGAAGGGGGAAAGCATTCAGAAAAATCACCTAAGGAGAAATCATCACCTCCATTAATCCCAGAATACAAGCCCAATGTTCCTTATCCAGCACGACTCAAGAAGGACAGAACAGATGGGCACTATGGCAGATTTTTAGAGATATTCAAGCAATTGCATATCAACCTTCCACTGATTGAGGCAATATCACAAATGCCACGATATGCAAAATTTTTTACAGAGTTGCTATCAAACAAAAGAAAGCTTGAAGAGTTCTCCACTGTAACTTTAGGAAGAGAATGCTCTGCGATAATTCAGAACAAACTCCCAAAGAAGTTAAAAGATCCTGGGAGCTTTACCATCCCTTGCCTGATAGGGAATTTATCTGAAGAACGGGCATTGGCTGATTTAGGAGCCAGCATTAATTTGATTCCATACAAGATGTTCCAAAAATTAGGTATTGGAGAGCCGAAACCGACCAAAATGAGTCTTCAGTTAGCCGATCGATCAGTCAAATTCCCGAGAGGAGTAGTTGAAGATGTATTAGTGAAGGTGCAAGACTTCATCTTCCCAGTAGATTTCGCCATCCTTGACATGGAAGCAGATGTGGAGGTCCCTCTTATATTGGGGAGGCCATTTTGGCTACTGCTAGAGCCATAATTGATGTTGGGGATGGGAAGTTAGTGTTGAGAATGGGAAATGAAGAGGTCATAGTGAAAATGCCTGACGTCCTTAGACAAAGCCTGCACCATGATGATACATGCTATGCAATCGACTGCCTTGACTTTGCAGTTTCAGATTCATTGCAAGACCTATCGATTGGTGATGCATTAGAATAGTGTTTGATGAATGGGAAGAAAGAGCAACATGAAAATATGGTGATTAGAGCAGTTGTCAATCAGCTTAATAATAATCCTAAGTTGAGAGAAGAAAGAAGCTTTGAAGGTATGAATAGATCCACCATTCAGAGATCGAAACCTTTAATTGAGGAACCACCTGAGCTAGAATTGAAACAACTGCCAGACTACCTTCAATATGTATTTTTGGAAGAAGATTCTAAACTTTCAGTCTTAATTGCGTCAAATCTGGATCGAGATCAGCAGGAAAGGTTATTACATGTCCTGGGGCAACACAAGAAAGCAATTGCATGGAAAATTGCAGATATGAAGGGGATTAGCCCATCGTTTTGTACACACAAAATTTTGATGGAAGATTGTGTTAAGCTAGTGGTATAACCGCAGCGCCGACTTAATCCAAATATGAGAGATGTTGTAAAAAAGGAAGTCATCAAATTGCTTGATGCAGGAATGATCTACCCGATTTCTGATAGCTCATAGGTGAGCCCCACTCAACTAGTTCCGAAGAAAGGCGGTATGACAGTGGTACCGAATGAAAAAAATGAACTCATCCCGATGAGAACTGTCACTGGATGGAGAGTTTGTATAGATTATCGCAAGCTAAATGATGTAACTCGAAAGGATCATTTTCCTCTTCCATTTGTGGACCAAATGCTTGAAAGGTTAGCTGGTCATGCATATTACTGTTTCCTCGATGGGATGTCTGGATATTTCCAGATTCCTATCACACCCGAACACCCGGAGAAAGGCATTTTCAAGGTGAATGGCCAAAGGCTTAAGCATTACTTTGGGGACAAAATAGTTTTGAAAGAAAAGGAGGAGCTAAACCTCATTCTCATCTCCATTTGAGCTCCACCAGTTCATTACATCGAGCTAACGACGTTAAACAACAGCGCTTCTTGGGAGGCAACCCATGTTGTTTAGGTAAGTTTTCTTCTTTACTCTTTACTTTCTTTATTATCACCCATTGTTTTGGAGTAACTTTTGCAGGACAGCAAGCTATAAAGGGGCTAACCAAGTTTGGATTCTATGAAAGTCACCTTAATAGAGCTTCTTTTAAGCTTTAAGTGTGGGGAAATTTAGGATGGGAGACCTTTTAAAGGGAATGCAAGATGAAGTGATGATAGGTATGTACTTTGATCTGCACAACCGAGTACACTAGTCGTGTATCCGGGTTTTTCACACATGCTAGAGGGTGTCTAAATTGACTTTGCAATACCAAAGGGGAATACGTCATAGTGTGCCCTCCCGTGCACTTCAAAATATGCTCATTGTGTAAATATCAGAGATACATGAATAAGGTACACGCTCGTGTACCTGGTCGTGTATCTAACCCACAGAATGCACAATTCTATACACGAATAAGGTACACGCTCGTTACCTGGTCGTGTATCTGACCCACAGAACACCCCCTCTATATACACGAACAAGGTACACGCTCATGTACCTGGTCGTGTATCTAACCCACAGAATGCTCTCCCAAATACACGAACAAGGTATACGCTCGTGTACCTGGTCGTGTATCTACCTACAGAATGCTCTCCCATGATACACGAACAAGGTACACGTTCGTGTATCTAACCCACAGAAAGGATTCCAAAGTACACGACCAAAGTACATGACCGTGTACTTTGGTCGTGTATCTAATTTTTCTGCTCGTACTATAAAACGACTCCTCACTTCACTCTGCCATTTACACGACCCATTCTCCATTTGTGTATTTGACCCACTCACTCCCACTCTACTCCTCCATACCGTGGTTGTCCTTTCCACACTATAAACTTCTTCCGTTTCAAGGATTCAAGGTAAGTAAGTTCTCTCTTCTTCTTCTTCAATACTTATTGCAATAAGGTTGCTGCTCGGTTTTCTTTTACGACTACCATACATGCTTGCATCTATGATGATGGTATGATGAGTGATTTCGCATTGTGGAATTCGATTGTTGATAGATCTGTAGACATTTTGAACTCACGTGAATGCATGTATGATTGATGTCTTGAGTGGCTGCCAAATAAGTGAATCAACAGTTAGGGTTTGAACATGAATATTTGGGACTTTGATTTTGCGGGTTTCTAGAACAATGTTGTTGTGTTTCTTTTCTGATCTTCTTCTTAGAAACCAAAGTATGAGGCCATTTTTTTTATGATCACTAAACTATCGCACCTAGCTTCTTAGAATCAAGATTCGAACTTTATCGTTTGATGATGCTTTGGGTGTGTTGTAGTTACATTGTCGGCCTTTAGGAAGGTAGGTTGATAATAGACTAAAGCTACAAGACCTGATTGTGAGCGTTCCTATGGTAATTTGTGCATGTATTAGATGGGTAGATACACAACTAGGTACACGGTTGTGTACCTTGGTTGTGTATCTCAACTGTGCTATCCTCCTCCTTGTTTCGGAAACCCAATGCAAGTCCTATCATTTTCTTTGTGTACTTAACAAACCTACCCTATTTTTAAACCATTGTGATTGATTCAGATGGTCACAAAGACTTGTGTAGTTAAACCAAAGTTTACTAAGAAGAAGAAGACCACCCCTACTAAGAGGAAGCGGGATGGTGCTAGTTCATCCTCATTGACATTCTGCTAGCTATGCAATTGGTCCATCACCTGTTTAATCCCGGGAAGTCTCAGTTCCTTTTCTTTTTATTTTTTTCTTTTTATCTCTTTATTTCTCATTACGTTCTTGAATGATAAAGACATTGGGGACAATGTCTCAATCTAAGTGTGGGGAAGGAGATACTAAAGAAATTTGATAAGGGTTGTGCTGAATTGTATGAGTTATTCAAAAATTTTCCCTAATTTTTGTTTTTCTCTCTATGCTTGATAATCGAATTTTGAAATCATGATTGCAAATTACATAGTATTGTAGCATTTAGTGAATGAATTCCTCTAAAAGAGTGTTGTGCATTTCACCTTTGTCTTCTTTGGAACATTGATACTTAGTCAAAGTTATGGGATAAAATCATTGTGAAACTCAAAGATCTTGAGAGCCATATAATCTTTCATGAAAGGGAAAATGAAATGATTCTCTTGGTGATCCTTCTTAGAAGATTTCTTTAAAGTAATAATTTATTGAAAGCATGTTATACTTGAAAAATAAAGGATTGGTTAGTATGGGCAGGCTTTGGTCCCTCAGAAGAGTGAAGTTTGACTCCGCTACTAACTAGTCAAAATAATAAGTTAAGGTAATAGAGGTTCGATGGGGTCCCTTTAAAACCTGGTCACCTAAGGTCGCCTGGCCTAGGATCGATCGACCGAGGAAATTACCGTAACAAAATGAAATACCAGCAAAGCCAAAAGTTGAGAGGGTCTTGTAACTCGAGTAATTAAGCCCAAAGGAACGCCCTCAATTGAGGGGATAACGTTCGTTAACTTGGGTGACGAGCCTAGGATTATCGGTTGAAAACTCGTTACATGGGTTGCAAGATTCCAAAAAGAAAAAAGGATGAAACCAGTGTGAACTATTACAAAGAATAAAATATTTGAAGAGATCAACCAAAAAGGAGGAGGAATCCAGGGGAAACATAGATGCAATGTATTTTCATTATTGATTGCTTCACTAAGAGAAATAATTGAGAAGATATTAGACTTTTTAATGCTGGTTGAAATGTACCACGTTTTCTTTTGCTTTGATTGATCTTGTGTCTAATTTTGATCATGAAAGCCATTGTTAAAATGACAAGGGTAAAGATTGGTCTACTCTGATTAATCCTAGAAATCTGACTAAAGTATCTCTCTTACAATACTTTCATGATAAGTTGAGAAGCACACTCATTAGATTGAGGGATTGCATTGAGCTTTAAAGATTAAAATTCATAAATGCTAATATCTAAGTAGTTCTATTTGGTAACAACAATCATGATTAATGAGAAGTTTGATCAATGTTTTGTTTTGCTTGAGGACAAGCAAAGACTTAAGTGTGGGGAAGTTTGATAAGTCGCAAAATACCCTTATTTAGAGTAATGAAATTGTGCTTTATTGTTGAATTTTTAGATGATTTGTTGAAGAAAAGGATGCTTAATGGAATGAATGTCAATTTCAGGATTTTCTAGAGTATTTTGGAGCTAAGGGAAGGAGTTCTGAAGAGTCGGATCAATTTTGGAAGGAATTGGATACAATACATGTGAAGTAAAGAATTCTGGAAAGTACACAAGCGAGATACACGCCCATGTACTTTGCTTATTTATATTGAAGCGGATGTCTGGAAAGTACACGAGTGAGATACACGCCCATGTACTTTGCTTGTGTATACTGAAGTGGATGTCTGGAAAGTACACGAGCAAAGTACACGCGCCATGTACTTTGCTTGTGTATCTAAGTTTTGCTGCTGTGCAACGATGTTTCAAATACACGACCAATGTACACTCCCATGTACTTTCTCGTGTATATTCACATAAGGACACTTGGAAGAAAGCATGAGATACACGAACGAGATACGCTACTCGTGTATTCACTCGTGTATGTATCCAACCCGGGTACATGTATAAATAGACCGTTAGTTGCCCTAGAAAGGAGGTTCTGAATTTTGTACTTGCTCTAACACACATAGCAGCAGGGGAAAGAAGATTCTGTCAGTTCAAAAGGAGGTTGAAGACCCACGAAGGAGAAGATTCCATCTTTAAGGGTCTGTAACTATGAATTCTAATTATTCTTCCCGTAATTGTATTTCTTTTGTCCAATTTATGGAAGAGTAAACTCTAAATCTAGATTTTATTCAAAACTTCTCTGTCATGTGATGAAGATTCGGTTTTTAATACGAAGTTGTTGACTTTCTTATGATTAATTGCATGCCCTTCAATTGTTTCTTAGATTCATAGATCCGGAATATGAATTTATGTATGATATCATACTAGTTAATTGAGAAATTGCTCTTATGATTAGATTTAATGCAATTAATGAGACTTGATTGTTCTTCTAGAGATAGGAAACAAGAGTCTTTTATTTACATCGATTATTTTGATGCGAATTCACGTGCTTTATGCAATTCTAGGTTGCTATTAAATAAGGAGAGATCCTATTTGATAAATCTAGGATTATATAGGTTAATATACTTGAGAAAGTAGTTAACTTTACTAGGGAATTCGACAGTATAAGGAGTCAACTATGCCAATCCTCATAAATCTAATGAATTACATGATAGAGAAGGAGTAGAATAAGATCTAGGTTGCTTTTGCCAATTGATAAATCTTCAGAACCATTGTTGTTAGTGAGTTATTAGTTTTAAGATTAGATTAATTAAGTTTCATTCAACATATTTAAGCGTCGGTTAGATAATAGGAACGGAGTTAGTACTAGTAGTTGGTGTATCTCTAAGGGACGACCTTGTGCTTACTCGCTATATTACGCTACGATAGGTGCGCTTGCCTATTGCTTCGTAGTAAGATTAAGAACAAGAATTATAAATATTAAAACTATGATTCGCAACAATCAATTGTGAATTAGAATCCTCCATTGATTTTAATTAGCAGGAGCTATAAATTAAATTGGGGTAATGTTACTTTAAAACTTGAAAAGGGATTAAGGTTTTGTCAATTTCTTGTGAAAATCCATATAGTTATGAGTTATTATAACATGAAGGCAATATGATTAGTAGAATTAGGGTGGATTCCAATTTCCCACCATCAATTCATCCTTTTTCAAACACAATTCTCTTTTTAAGCATTTAGTATAATTCATTCGATTCTCATCAAATATCATTGCCTAAATAATAGTAGAAATTGATATAGGTCTATTACTTAATCAATCTTCGTGGTTCGACACTCTTCTCTCACTATATTACCTGATCTGATCTGGTACACTTGCCGGTATTTATTCACGCTCATTTTATATCTCTTTTTGTGTGGATCAAGTTTTTGGTGCCGCTGTCGGGGATTGATTAATATTAGACCATCTTCAGATTCTATTGTTAATTTAGGCACAATTATTTTGTTATTTAATTTTTCTTATCATTGTGTGATCGTTTCCTGTTCTCTTTGAATTTCTTTTTATGCGCAAGAGTAGAAGTGCTGAACTTCTACCAATTAATCTTGAGATAGAACGCACCTTGCAACAACTTAGAAGAGAGCAGAGAAGAACGAAAGAAGAGAACATGGCGGATAAGAACAACAATCGGATTCAGGGTGTTGGTAGAGCACTTCGGGAATACACGGTACCTGTTGTTTCAGGTCCTGCAATCAAAAGACCGACAATTCAAGCTAACAATTTTGAGCTAAAACCAGCACTCATTCAAATGGTTCAATCAAATCAATTTGGAGGATATCCAAATGAGAGTCCCGATAAGCATATTGCAGTATTTCTTCAATATTGTAATATAGTGAAAATGAATAATGTATCTGATGATGTAATTAGGCTACAACTTTTTCCGTTTTCACTTAGAGAAAAAGCTAGGGCTTGGTACAATTCACTGCCACAAGACTCTGTAACCACTTGGGTTGATCTCTCATATAAATTTTTAAGAAGATTTTTTCCACTAGCTAGAACTGCTAAGTTAAGAAATGACATCACAAACTTCACTAAGTTTAGCGGTGAATCACTTTATGAAGCATGGGAAAGATTCAAGGAGGCAATTAGAAAATGCCCCCATCATGGATTACCAGATAATCTCCTTATTGAGATATTCTATCTCAGTTTAGATGACACATTGAGATCTCTGGTAGATGCTGCTTCTGGTGGTGCACTAATGAGTAAGAGATATGATGAGGCTAGTGCTTTGATAGATGAAATGGCCTCTAGTGCACATAATTGGCAACATGAAAGAGGTAAGTCTAGAGTGGCATCTGTCAATGACATGGACACCTTAACAGCTCAGATTTCTGCTCTTACCGCCTAGGTAAGTAAACTCACCTCTGCACCTTCTTTTAATGTTAATCAAATTTCTTGTTGTGAGTTATGCTCAAGACCACACTCAACTCTTGAGTGCCCATCTGGAAACTTTTCCTCCTCATCCCATGGAGAGTAAGTAAATTTTTTCAACAATTTCCAAAGAGGTAATCAAGGACCTTATTCAAACACCTATAATCCTAGGGTGGCGTAACCATCCAAATTTCTCATGGAGAAATGACAACAACGCACTTAAACCTCCTAGATTTCAAAAGCAAGGTCCTAACCATAATATTCCCCATCAACAATATCCTAATCATAATACCTCTTCTCACAAAGTCAGTCTAAAATGGAAGAACTCATGATAAGTTATATGCAAAAGACTGACACAATGTTGCAAAATCAACAAGCCACCATTAGGAATCTCGAAAATCAGCTTAGTCAAATGTCTCAACAGTTGAGTAATAGACCATCTGGGTCTTTACCTAGCAATACTGAGCAGAATCCTAAGGGTGTAAATGCTATTATGCTAAGGAGTGGTAAGGAATTAGTTGATAAGAAACTTGAGGAAGAGGAGGTTAACCTAGAGAAAGATAAAGGGAAACAAAAGGAAGAGGAACCAAAGCAAAATTCACCAAAAGTGAAAGCATATGTTCCTCCTATTCCTTTCCCAGGAAGGTTGAAGCAACAACAATTGGATTCACAATTTGCTAAATTTTTAGAAGTCTTTAAAAAATTGCAAATTAACATTCCTTTTGTAGAGGCACTTCAGCAAATGCCTTCATATGCTAGATTCATGAAGGATTTGCTCACCAAGAAGAGAAAGATAGATGGGAATGAATCTGTAATGCTTAAGGGGAGTGTTCTATGATCTTACAGAAGAATTTATCTAATTTGCCAAGAAAATAAAGAGATCAGGGAAGTTTTGTTGTTCCTTGCACTATTGGTAATTTTCATTTTGATAAAGTACTTATAGATTCTAGTGTAAGTATAAATTTAATGCCTCTATCCATTTTCAGAAAACTAGGACTTGGAGAATGTAAGGAGACGCACGTCACCTTATAACTTGCAGATAGAAGTGTCAAGTACCCAAAGGGTATAGTGGAGAATGTCCTAGTAAAAGTGGACAAATTCATCTTTCCAGTTGATTTTATAGTCCTAGAAATGGAAGAAGATAAAGAGGTACCCATGATCTTAGGAAGACCATTCTTAGCAAAAGGGTAAGGCATTAATTGATGTGGAACAAGGTAAGCTTACCTTGAGAGTTATGGATGAACAAGTCACGTTTAATGTGTATGAGGCTGTAAAGAAATTTGATGACTGTAAATCCTGTTACACTATTGATATTGTTGATGAGTTTTCATGTGAGTTCATGGAAGAGAATGTAGGTGTGAGCACGATGGAGTCGGTTCTTAGGGATTTAGATGATTGGAGTGATGATGAGGATGAACCCCAAGAAGAACGTGCTGAACAAGTTTATGAATTCAAGACTCGACACTATGAGGAGCTAGGGACCATTGAGAAGAAACCGATGCCGTCATTGACACAACCCGCGGTGCTTGAACTTAAACCTTTGTCTGGTCATTTAAAGTATGCTTATCTTGGAACGAATGCTACTTTGCCAGTAATTGTTTCTTCTTCTTTGACAGGTGATCAAGAGCAACAACTTTTGGATGTTCTAAGAGAACATAAGGAAGCTATTGGGTGGACCATTGCTGATATTAAGGGAATTAGCCCTTCAATTTGTACTCATAGAATATTTCTTGAAGCTGAGTGTAAACCTACAGTACAACCACAACGAAGACTTAACCCAACTCTTAAGGAAGTTGTAAAAAAAGAAGTGCTTAAATTGTTAAATGCAGGCATTATTTTTCCAATTTCTGATAGCAAATGGGTTAGTCCTGTCCAAGTTCTACCAAAAAAAGGTGGTATGACTGTAGTAAAAAATGTGGCTAATGAATTAATTCCCACTCGCACTGTAACTGGTTGGAGAGTCTGTATAGACTATAGAAAACTGAATGATGCTACCCGCAAAGATCATTTCCCCCTCCCTTTTATAGATCAGATGTTAGAAAAACTTGCAGGGCATGATTATTACTACTTTTTAGATGGTTATTCTAGTTACAATCAAATCCATATAACACCCGAGGACCAGGAGAAAACCACCTTTACTTGTCCCTATGGCACATTTTCTTTTAGGAGAATGTCGTTTGGTCTTTGTAATGCACCCGCTACATTTCAAAGATGCATGATGTCCATATTTTTTGACATGATAGAAAATTTTATTGAAATATTCATGGATGATTTTTCTGTTTTTGGGAAGTCATTCGAAACATGTCTGACAAATTTAGGATGCGTGCTTAAGAGATGCAAGGAAACTAATCTGCTTCTTAACTGGGAAAAATGCCATTTCATGGTAAGAGAGGGAATAGTCTTAGGGCACAAAGTATCTAAGCAGGGAATTGAGGTTGACAGGGCAAAAATAGAGGTGATAGAGAAGCTACCACCACCTACTACAGTGAAAGGAATCAGAAGCTTCTTGGGACATGCTGGCTTCTACAGGAGATTTATCAGGGACTTCTCTAAAATCTCAAGACCTCTTTGTAATTTATTAGAAAAAGATTCTGCCTTTGTTTTTTATGATAATTGTTTGCAGGCATTTAATCTATTGAAGGAGAAGCTCACCACTACACCAGTGATTGTTGCACCTGATTGGGAGCTTCCCTTCGAGTTGATGTGCGATGCCAGTGACTATGTTTAGGAGCGGTACTTGGGCAAAGGAAAGATAAGTCATTTCATGTAATATACTATGCGAGCAGAACCTTAAATGAGGCCCAAAGGAATTATGCCACAACTGAAAAAGAACTTTTAGCAGTCATATTTGCATGTGATAAATTTCGGCCTTATCTAATAGGTTATAAAATCATAGTATATACTGACCATGCTACCCTTAAGTATTTATTTGCTAAAGTTGATGCTAAACCTAGGCTAATTCGATGGATTCTACTACTGCAAGAATTTAACCTGGAAATTAAAGATAAGAAGGGAACTAAAAATGTGGTGGCTGATCACTTATCCCGTCTTGAATCCAATGTTTTGATTCACCTATAAACGAAAAGTTCCCTGATGAACAATTGCATGTAGTAGAAGTTCAAGGATTACCTTGGTATGCTGATATCGTTAATTATTTGGTTAGCAAAATCACTCCATATGGCTTATCCTACCAACAGAAAAAGAAATTTTTACATGATGTGAAGTTTTATTTTTGGGATGAACCATATCTCATTAAAAATTATGCTGACCAAATAATTAGAAGGTGTGTACCTGAAAGTGAACAGCTTAGCATTATACAGTATTGTCATTCTAGAGAGGCAGGAGGTCACTTTGGTGTAGAAAAAACGGCAGCTAAAATTTTATCATGTGGATTTTATTGGCCCAGGTTGTTCAGTGATTGCAGGAACTACATCATGTCTTGTGCTCAATGTCAAAGGATTGGCAAAATTTCTAGAAGACACGAATTACCACAAAATAATATACTTGTAATTGAGCTTTTTGACATTTGGGGAATCGACTTTATGGGTCCTTTTCCCTCATCTTTTTCAAACAAATATATTCTTTTAGCTGTTGATTATGTTTCAAAATGGGTAGAGACAGTTGCTCTACAAACTAATGACAGCAGGGTTGTCATTAAATTTTTGAAAAAGAATATATTTTCAAGATTTGGGGTACCTAGAGCTATAATAAGTGATGGGAGAACACATTTTTGTAACAGGCAATTTGAGAAATTATTATTAAAATATGGAGTTACTCACAAAATTGCCACCCCTTATCATCCACAAACGTGTGCGCAGGTTGAGGTATCCAATAGGGAAATTAAGCGAATTCTAGAAAAGACTGTCAATGAATCCAAGGAAAGATTGGTCTTTAAAAATTGACGATGCATTATGGGCTTATAGAACAGCGTTTAAAACCCCTATAGGAATGTCCCCATACAAGATTGTTTTTGGTAAATCGTGTCACTTACCAGTAGAGCTCGAGCACAAGGCATACTGGGCTATTAAATACCTTAACTTTGATGAGAAAGCTGCAGGTGAAAAAAGATTGCTTCAACTAAATCAGATGGCTGAATTGAGAGAAGAAGCGTATGAAAATACAAAAATTTACAAAGAACGAACAAAGCGATGGCATGATAAGAACATCGTGAGGCGAGAATTTTTCCCTGGTCAGAAGGTCTTACTATACAACTCCCGCTTGAATCTGTTCCCAGGTAAGTTGAAATCACGATGGTCTGGATCATTTGAAATTGTTAATGTGTTTCCTTATGGTGCAGTTGAGTTGAAGGCAGAAGACAACCATACTTTCAAGGTAAACGGTATCTTCTCAAACATTACTATGAAGGGGAACATGTTGATAGAAATGCCACAACTGTGGATTTGGGAGATTTGAGAACTTGAACTAGAAAAGTCGAGCTAGCGACTATAAACTAAGTGCTTCATGGGAGGCAGCCCATGCTCAATAAGTATATACACTAGTGTTTTAGTTTCGTTGATATAAAAAAAAAAAAATCTAATTCAAGGCTGGATAACAGCCGCCAGTGCATTCAAGACACTCCAAGGATGACAGACATTTTGGGAGGAATTTTCTTGCTGATGAACAATTTTACACCAGGGAAGTACCAGTGTTTCAATTTTTGCATTGACATTCTTTTCCTTAATTTTGTGCTATTATAGGAACAATGAGGACATTGTCCAATTTAAGTGTGGGGAAGGGATTATAAATGTAGAAGTATAATGATTGATTGCACACATCATGAGCTTACAATTCCCATGCTTTATTTATGTCCTCAAGTGTTTATCATCAATGAAATCTTGAAATTGACTTAGATTGGTGCACTACTCCCCAACTATTGTGACTAGTTTACATAGTTAAAATTTAATAGTAAAATCTCTAGAGAACGAGTTTACCCTATGTTTAGCCTTTGAACTTGAGATTGAGTCCTTAAGTTGAAAAAAAACAAGCAAGTTTACTTCAAGGAAAAATTGGTTGGGATAAATTTCTCTTGAAATTTCTTTGAGAATACCTTAACACCTAATGAAAGAGGTAAAGGAAATATTTTACTTAGTGATCCCTTATAAAAATAGTCTTAACTAATATTCATTTATGCAAAAAAAAAAAAAACTCAAAAGAGTGAAGTCTCGCTCCGCTGTCAATTAAGGCAAATAAAAAAAAATAGGACAATAAGTGAAATAAAGACTAATTTAAAAAGGGAGAAATTCTAGGGAAAAAATGGATACCATATGCTTTCACTTTTTGTTATCTTGTTTAGAGAAGTAAAATTGAGGGAGATTATACTAGCTAATAACCAATGAAGTTTAAATGAATGTTTTTCCTTATGGACTAAGTATTTTTCTTTTGATTGTTAAACATTGGGATTAAAAATCTGTTTTATTTATATTAACTACTAAATTTCAACTAGATAAACTAGTTACAAGTTTCAGTATGGTCAGAACAATGGGCACCAGAAGTTCAATGACGGATTTCTCTTGTTTAATTCAATTATTTTGCTTAAGGACAAGCAAAAGTTCAAGTGTGGGGATGTTAATAAGATCACATTATACTTATATTTTCTTTTGGATTTATATTAAATTTATTTCAATATTATAAGAAAATATAAAGAAATGATATTTAATGGTGTTTATTGTGAAAATTCAGGTTTTGAGGACCCAAAAGTAAATTACAAGTTAATTGGAGGAGTTTTTCACAAAATTGAAGAAGCGAGTGGAGGATTGCATTGAAGCCGGCCTGCCGGCCTACTCCAAGCACCGCCTTGAGCGCCTATATTAAACCGGTCCTCATAAGACATCAAAGCCGCCGGCCTTGAGTCGGCCTATATTCAAGGCCCCAGCTTTAAGCCGGCCTTGAGCCGACCTACATTGCTCCTCGGATATCCATTGCGAAAATCTCTCCAAAATTGTATCTTAATTAATTTGCTGACTCAATTCCTCATCAGATCAACCTTATCCTCCTTCTCTTTGGATCTATAAATAGACCCCTTGTGTGAACCTTGGGAGGATCATCCTTTGTTTTAACATCATTTGTTTTAACATCCTTGTTTTGATCCTTTGTTTTGAGCATCCTTTGTTTTTTTTTATCTTTAGAATCATTAGAATTCCCTTAGGGACTTTAGGTTTTATCCTCCTTTTAGATTCTCTTACATTTCATGTTATTCTAAATTTTAGTTTGAAGAAAGAATATTATTGAAGTTTGCTTTCAATTGAAGAAGTTTAGGAATCAACTTGGAAAATTGAAGTTTTATAAACTCTTGAAGATTATAGCAATTGTTTCATTTATTTAATTATCTTCTATACCAATTATCAGTTTATTTTATTATTCAATATGAATTCCATTGCATTTATTTACTTCAATTGTTTTTATGCAATCCATACCATAATGTTCTAAATCATCCTTATGGGAAACATGATGAAGCCATAATTCAAACTAAAATGATCATTGTATTCATGTTATAAGACATATAGATATATGGAATTTTCATATAAGTCCTGCTGTGAATTGTATTTTGTAATTGAAATCAAGGCATAGGAATGTAAATGACTCGAAAGAGAAATTTAGATTTTATCAGGAATTCCTAAGTAAGATTTAATAATTCTTGCGGAAGCAGCGTTATTGAATTTTATTAGAAATTGACTTAAGTGTTTCATGCAATATTTTTATTAAATTTTTCACTAAGGGATTAGGAGAAATTATTTTAAAGATATTAGGCAATCATATAACTGGGAAATTTATGATTGTGAATTAGAATCCTCCATTGATTTTAATTAGCGGGAGCTATTAAATTCAATTGGGGTAATGTTACTTTAAAACTTGAAAAGGGATTAAGGTTTTGTCAATTTCTTGTGAAAATCCATATAGTTATGAGTTATTATAACATGAAGGCGATATAATTAGTAGAATTAGGGTGGATTCTAATTTCCCACCATCAATTCATCTTTTTTCAAACACAATTCTCTTTTTAAGCATTTAGTATAATTCATTCGATTCTCATCAAATATCTTTGCCTAAATAATAGTAGAAATTGATATAGATCTATTGCTTAATCAATCTTCGTGGTTCGACACTCTTCTCTCACTGTATTACTTGATCCGATCCAGTACATTTGCCGGTATTTATTCATGCTCATTTTATTTCTCTTTTTGCGTGGATGATGTGCCTAATTCCAAGCTTAAGCACAATCAAAGGAATCAAGGAAAACTCCTCAATTCACATACACAAAAACCGGTTCACTTGACTAGGTAAATGCGGAAATCCTAAGGCAATGGAATGAAATCCAAAGAGCTCCAATTGCTATTATCAATCCAAACAAGTAATCTTCATCAAATAATAATAATTATAATTGAAACCCACATGAATCAAATCAAGAAAACAAATGGGTCAAACCGTAAATTCCAATCCCTTCCTTCAACTATCCAATTCACGTCACAATGAAGAGAAGATATCATATATCAACACAATCAATCCTATAACAAGCTATTGATCATGAATTGCAAATTAAAACAAGTCCAAGAACATCCAAATCAACCTAGATATGATGCACTAGTGATGAAATGGAAAACAACAATAAGGAACCGATATTACTCACGATTTCTCCTTGTTGCACTCACCACAATTTCAACTTCTTAGGATTGAAATTGATAAGAGTATTTGGAATTAGGAAAACCCTAAGCCCTCTCAAGAAATGTGAAGTGTTTTTTTTGCAAAAATGATAAACCTACAAACCCTCTCTTAAGCAAGTGTTTATACTTGCTACTCCTAGGGTTAAAAAGTGCTCAAAATTACAAGTTTGCCACTTTTAAGGTGGCTAACCCTAAATGAAAATTACAAAGAAATAAAAGTTTCCCAAAACCAAAATACAACCAAAATAGTTCAATAAACATTTACAAGATACAAAATAACATAAGTCTTCATGATCCAATGCCTCAGAATAGAGAACAATCGTAGCGGGTCTTTGATTGTTATCCTGAAAAATGTTCTGTGTCCAACTGAAGAGTTAGGACATCTTGGCATCCCATGGAGAAGTATAATTGTACCTGTAAGATTATTCCCAAATTTTATTAGATATAAAGACATAAAGTAAAATATGGGCAATTTGGTTAATCATCCAAATTGGGTTTTGAAGAGGTTGACGGTGTCAGAAATTTTCCCATCAGTGGATCATTAGCCAATCCTTAATAGCCCTCACTTTTTCCTCATCTACCTTAACACTAAAACCAGATATAATAAATCCCAAAAATGTTACCTCAGTTTGATAGAAAGAACACTTCTTGAGATTAACATACAGTTGTTGCTCCCTCGGTACTAAAAACATGGCCTGTAAATGCTTCACATGATTTTCCAGGTTTTTGTTGTAAATCAAAATGTCATCAAAATAAACAACAACAAATTTACCTAAAAACTCCTTCATTACATGATTCATCAGCCTCATAAAAGTACTAAGGGCATTAGTCAGACCAAATGGCATGACCATCCACTCATATAACCTATGGTGTGTTTTAAAAGCGATCTTCCACTCATCTCCTTCCTGCATTCGAATATGGTGGTATCCTCTTTTAAGATCCACCTTGGTGAATACCTATGCACCATATAGCTCATCCAACATATCATCAAGTCTAGGAATGGGATACCTGTATTTGATAGTGATTTTGTTTATGGCTCGGCTATCAATGCACATCCTCCATGCACCATCCTTCTTAGGAACAAAAAGGGTAGGAACTGCATAAAGACCGATACTCTCCTTGACAAAACCCTAGTCTACCAATTCATGCACCTAACGCTTCAATTCTTTAGCCTCCTCAAGATTCATGCGATATACAAGTTGATTTGGTAAAACCAATCCTAGCTGAAAGTCAATGGCGTGCTTAATACCTCTCAGAGGCAGCAATCCCTCAAGTAATTCATCTATAAAAAAGATCTTTATATTCATCTAGTACCTGAGTTACCACGGGGGGTAACTGCTCACGCCCATCCATCTCTAATGCATACCTCATCTGCAATAGATACAATGGTGATGTACCTAAAACCAACATCTAAGCACATGCAAATGAACCAAAGGAACAACTTCGACTCTCAAAATCAAAAAACCGGTTCAAAAGGGTAAAAATTGTGTGAACCCTAGTGAAAATGTAATGAGATCCAAATACTTAATGATTAAAATTCCGCAAGGATAATTTCTTCTAACATAACACTAATCACCTGTAAATCCACGTGAATAATACACAATAATAATAAATTTTCAACTCAAAGATCCCCTTTTCATCGAATACAAATCACGATTCAAAATTAAGTACAATTGATAGTAAACAACAAATGCTCAATACCAATTAACTAGGAAATAACAACTTGATTACAAATGTAATCAAATGATACCAAGAAGATTCCAATTCAACCCTAGATATGACTCACAAGAGATGAAATGAAACACAACAATAAAAGATTGATATTACTCACAATTTCAAGTGTTACACTCGCCACAATTTCAACTCTTGGGGTTGAAATTGATAAGAGTCTAATGACAATTAGGAGAACCTTAATCCTGACAATAATGTCTTCTTCTTCCCAACCTTATTTATTTTCCTCTATGCCTCTTATAACTCAAAAGGTGACATAGGGTTCAACACTATACGCTTGCCCTCTTTCTGGAACACATAAGTGTTCCTAAAGCCATCATATAAAACTCTCATGTCATATAACCAAGGCCTGCTCAGTAATATATAGGATGCACACATAGGAAGAATGTCATAAATAATCTCATCATGGTATTTATCTCCTATGCTGAAAGGCACCTTAGCCCTCTGAGTGACATGTAGACTATACTGTTCACTCAACTAATGCAATCTATAAGGTTGGGATGAGGAGTTATGACTATTTTCAATTTAGTCACTAACAAGATAGCCAAAACATTAGTACAACTACCTCCATCAATAATAAGAGCACACATATTACCTGATAGGAATCAGACTCCTACAAGACCTATCACTAGGGCTCGAGTTAAGGGTCTCCATAATTTAGTTTTGAGAGTCTTGCTTGAGAAACCTAATCTTGAGAAAGCTAATCTATTTTCTACATCTCTACATTATAATTGTAGTGCGTTTCAGCAGGCTCCCTTATCAGTCCTACGGGATACCAAATCACCTATACTTTTGAGCGAATCAGGATTCTCAATGGGGCCTAATTCAAAAGTATCTTGAAGATCGGCATCATGAAGGCTCATTTCTTTTATATATTTCTCCTTTATATGGACAATTTTATGTTATATTTTCTTTTAGGACACTTTCACTTTTATTCTAATTTCCATTTAGGACTGGCTACCTTAAAAGTGGCAAACTTGTAATTTTTTATCATTTTCTAACCCTAGGAGTAGCAAGTATAAATACTTGCTTATAGTAGGTTTGGGGAGGCCAAAATTTTTCAATTTGAACATCACATTTCATGAGAGGGCTTAGGGTTTCCTAAATCCAATTTCTCTTATCAATTTCAATTTACAAGAGTTGAAATTGTGGCGAGTGCAACAAAGGGTAATTGTGAGTAGTGATAAGTCGCAAAATACCCTTATCTAGAGTAATGAAATTGTGCTTTATTGTTGAATTTTTAGATGATTTGTTAAAGAAAAGGGTGCTTAATGGAATGAATGTTAATTTCAGGATCTTTTAGAGTATTTTGGAGCTAAGGGAAGGAGTTTGAAGAGTCAGAGCAAGTTTAGATGGAATTGGATACATTACATGTGAAGAGAAAAATTCTGGAAAGTACACAAGCAAGATACATGCCCATGCACTTTTCTGTTTTGCTTGTGTATACTGAAGCTGATTACTGGAAAGTACACGAGCAAAGTACACGCCTATGTACTTTGCTTATGTATCTAAGTTTTGCTTCTGTTCAATGACGTTTCAAATACACAACCAATGTACACTCCCATGTATTTGCTCATGTATATTCACATAAGGACACCAGGAAGCAAGCATGAGATACACGAACGAGATACACTACTTGTGTATCCAGTTGTGTATATATCCAATCAAGGTACATGTATAAATAGACCTTCAGTTCGCCCTAGAGAGGGAGGTTACGAATTCTTCATTTTCCCTCACTCTCATAACAGCAAGGGAAAGAAGATTTTGTCGATTCCAAGGGAGATTGAAGACCCACAAAGAAAAAGATTTTATCTTTAAGGGTTGTGACCATGAACTTTGTCTATTCTTCTAGTAATTGTGCTTCTCTTGTCAAATTTATAGAGGAGTAGACCATAATCTAGATTTTATTTGAAACTTCTCTGTCATGTGATAAAGATTTGATCTTTAATGCAAAGTTGTTGACTTTCTTATGATTAATTGCATGTTCTTCAATTGTTTCTTAGATTCATAGATCCGGAATATGAATTTATGTGTGATACCATATTAGTTAATTGAGAAATTGCTCATATGATTAGATTAATGCAATTAATGAGATTTGATTGTTCTTCTAGAGATAGGAAACAAGAGTCTTCTGTTTACATCGATTATTTTGATGTGAATTCATGTGCTTTATGCAATTCTAGGTTGCTATTAACTAAGGAGAGATCCTATTTGATAAACCTAGGATTAGATAGGTTAATATGCTTGAGAAAGTAGTTAACTTGACTAGAGAATTCGATAGTATAAGAAGTCAATTACGACAATCTTCAGAAATCTAATGAATTACATGATAGAGAAGGAGTAGAATAAGATCTAGGTTGCTTTTGTTATTTGATAAATCTTCAGAACCATTGTTGTTAGTGAGTTGTTAGTTTTGAGATTAGAGTAATCAAGTTTTGAACAACATTATTAAGCGACGATTAGATAATAGGAACGGAGTTAGTACTAGTAATTGGTGTATCTCTGAGGGGCAACCTTGTGCTTACTTGCTATATCACGCTACGATAGGTGCACTTTGCCTATTGCTTCGTAGTAGGATTAAGAACAAGAATTCAATTTATTAAAACTACGATTAGCAACGATCAAGTTTTTGGCGCCGTTGCTGGGGATACGCCAATATTAGAAACACTTTTTACTTATTAATTTAACCAATTTATTTCTTACGTTTTGGAAGAAAAGGAGGAGCTGAACCTCATTCTCATCTCCATTTGAGCTCCACCGATTCATTACGTCAAGCCAACGACGTTAAACAACAATGCTTCTTGGGAGGCAACCCATGTTGCTTAGGTAAGTTTTCTTCCTTACTCTTTACTTTCTTTATTATCACCCATTGTTTTAGAGTATCTTTTCCAGGATAGCAAGCTACAAAGGGGCTAACCAAGTTTGGATTCTATGAAAGTCACCTTAATAGAGCTTCTTTTAAGCTCTAAGTGTGGGAAAATTCAGGATGGAAGACCTTTTCAAGGGAGTGCAAGATGAAGAGGATGAAGCAAACGAGAATGAAGATGATGATGATGATGAGACTGATGAAGATGAGGAGACTAGTTCAGAATTATGAATGACTTTAAGTTAACTGTTTTATTTTACATATTCGAGGAGCTCTTTCTCTTGAGCTAGACTCTTCCTTGCTGGATGACTGTAATAATGACTGATCTCTATTTACTCTTTTACCTTTCGTTTTTGTTGTGTTGAACTTTGCTGATCTAGGTGCTATCGTGCGAATGCAAATGGTCCCATAACATTCCTTGGCGAGCTTCATTGATATAGATGATCAACATTCCGCTAACTACGCAATTGGTCCGTCACTTGTTTAATCTCGGGAAGTCTCAGTTCCTTTTCTTTTTATTTTTTCTTTTTATCTCTTTATTTCCCATTATGTTCTTGAATGATAAAGACATTGGGGACAATGTCTCAATCTAAGTGTGTGGAAGGGGATACTAAAGAAATTTGATAAGCGTTGTGCTGAATTGTATGAGTTATTCAAAATTTTCCCCTATTTTTTTTTCTTTTTGCTTGATAATCGAATTTTGAAATCATGATTGCAAATTACGTAGTACTTTAGCATTTAGTGAATGAATTCCTCTAAAAGAGTGTTGTGCATGTCACCTTTGTCTTCTTTGGAACATTGATACTTAGTCAAAGTTATGGGATAAAATCGTTGTGAAACAAGTTTACTCGTTATTTAGCGATGGAATTTAGAGTTAGGATCAGACAAAGGTCTTCTGTAAAATGTTGATTGGTTCTATTTCTAAGCTTACTAAGAGGTATATCCTCATTTCAATGATCTTGAGAGCCATTTAATCTTTCATGAAAGGGCAAATGAAATGATTCACTTGGTGATCCTTCTTAGAAGATCTCTTTAAAGTAATAATTTAATGAAAGCATGTTATACTTGAAAATAAAGGATTGGTTAATATGGGTAGGCTTTGGTCCCTCAGAAAAGCGAAGTTTGACTCCGCTACTAACTAGTCAAAATAATAAGTTAAGGTAATAGAGGTTCGATGGGGTCCCTTTAAAACCTGGTCACCTAAGGTTGTTTGGCCTGGGATCGGCCGACCGAGGAAATTACCGTAACAAGATGAAATACCATAAAGGAAAAAGTTGAGAGGGTCCTGTAACTCGAGTAATTAAGCCCGTAGGAATGCCCTTAATTGAGGGGATAACGTTTGTTAACTTGGGTGATGAGCCTAGGATTATCAGCTGAAAACTCGTTACATGGGTTGCAAGATCCTAAACAGCTGAACTAAAAAAAAGGATGAAAATAGTGAACTATTACAAAGAATAAAATCTTTGAAGAGATCAACTAAAAAGGAGGAGGAATCCAGGGGAAACATAGATGCAATGTACTTTCATTATTGATTGCTTTGCTTAGACAGATAATTGAGAAGATTATAGACTCTTTAGTGGTGGTTGAAATGTACCACGTTTCCTTTTGCTCTGATTGATCTTGTGTTTAATTTTGATCATGAAAGCCGTTGTTAAATGATGAGGGTAAAGCTTGGTTTACTCTGATTAATCCTAGAAATTTGACTAAAGTATCTTTGTTACAATACTTTCATCACAAGGTGAGAAGCACACTCATTAGATTGAGGGATTGCATTGAGCTTTAAAGATTAAAATTCATAAATGCTAATGTGTGAGTAGTATTATTTGGTAACGATAATCATGATTAATGAGAAGTTTAATTAATGTTTTATTTTACTTGAGGACAAGCAAAGACTTAAGTGTAGGGAAGTTTGATAAGTCGCAAAATACCCTTATCTAGAGTAATGAAATTGTGCTTTATTGTTGAATTTTTAGATGATTTGTTGAAGAAAAGGGTGCTTAATGGAATGAATGTTAATTCCATGATCTTTTAGAGTATTTTGGAGCTAAGGGAAGGAGTTTTGAAGAGTCAAAGCAAGTTTGGAAGGAATTGGATACATTACATGTGAAGAGAAAAATTCTGGAAAGTACACAAGCAAGATACACGCCCATGCACTTTTTTGTTTTGCTTATGTATATTGAAGCTGATTACTGGAAAGTATACAAGCAAAGTACACGCCTATGTACTTTGCTTATGTATCTAAGTTTTGCTTCTGTTCGATGACGTTTCAAATACACGACCAATGTACACTCCCATGTATTTGCTCGTGTATGTTCACATAAGGACACCTGAAAGTAAGCATAAGATACACGAACGAGATACACTACTTGTGTATCCGGTTGTGTATATATCCAATCGGGGTACATGTATAAATAGACCTTCAGTTCACCCTACAGAGGGAGGTTACGAATTCTTCATTTTCCCTCACTCTCATAACAGCAAGGGAAAGAAGATTTTGTCGATTCCAAGGGAGATTGAAGACCTACGAAGAAAAAGATTTTATCTTTAAGGGTTGTGACCATGAACTTTGTCTATTCTTCTAGTAATTGTGTTTCTCTTGTCAAATTTATAGAGGAGTAGACCATAGATCTAGATTTTATTTGAAACTTCTCTGTCATGTGATAAAGATTTGATCTTTAATGCAAAGTTGTTGACTTTCTTATGATTAATTGCATGTTCTTCAATTGTTTCTTAGATTCATAGATCCGGAATATGAATTTATGCGTGATATCATATTAGTTAATTGAGAAATTGCTCATATGATTAGATCTAATGCAATTAATGAGATTTGATTGTTCTTCTAGAGATAGGAAACAAGAGTCTTCTGTATACATCGATTATTTTGATGCGAATTCATGTGCTTTATGCAATTCTAGGTTGCTATTAACTAAGGAGAGATCCTATTTGATAAACCTAAGATTAGATAGGTTAATATGCTTGAGAAAGTAGTTAACTTGACTAGAGAATTCGACAGTGTAAGAAGTCAATTACGACAATCTTCAGAAATCTAATGAATTACATGATAGAGAAGGAGTAGGATAAGATCTAGGTTGCTTTTGTTATTTGATAAATCTTCAAAACCATTGTTGTTAGTAAGTTGTTAGTTTTGAGATTAGAGTAATCAAGTTTCGAACAACATTATTAAGCAATGGTTAGATAATAGGAATGGAGTTAGTACTAGTAATTGGTGTATCTCTGAGGGATGACCTTGTGCTTACTTGCTACATTACACTACGATAGGTGCACTTGCCTATTGCTTCGTAGTAGGATTAAGAACAAGAATTCAATTTATTAAAACTATGATTGGCAACGATCAAGTAGTATCAATTCCTTCTTTATTGTGTTTCCATTTCATTACTAGTGAGTCATATCTAGGGTTGATTTAGATTTTCTTGGTCAGGTTTTTTATTGCATTTGTGATCAATTATCTTGTTATAAGATTGAATGTTTTAGTACTTGATATCATCATCTTCATTTGTGACGTGAATTGGGAATTGTAGGAAGAAGTTGAAATCACAGTTTTGATCTATTCTTCTTGATATAATTCACATAGATTTCACATGTAATTGTTGTTATTTGGTGAAGATTACATAGATGGATTGTTAATTGCATCTTTTGACCCTCGGATTTCATCAAAATTCCATTAGGGTCATGCAATTTCTTGATTCCATTAGACCGGTTTTTAATTGTGAGTTGGGGTTTGTTTCTTTGCTTCATTTGCATGTGCTTGGGCTTGGTTTTGAGCACATCATTACCTTGTACTGATGAGGATCATCTAGCACTTAAGAAGACAAAAGCAAGGACTTAAGATCTATTGCAAGGAATTAGAGGACCAATGACCCAAGCTAGAGTAAAGATGATGAATGATGCTCTACAAGGATTGGTTATGGACTGACAAGCCAAGGAATCAAATTACATGAATGGAGGACTAACACCTATTAATGTAATTCATGTTTCCATGGAAGAAAAGCAAGGATTTAATGTTCTAGAATAAGAAATATTATACATTGAACCGAAATAGGAAAGGGAATTTGTGGGTTTGTTGTTATATTTTTTAGTATTTTTTTTTTGTTTATAATTTAAATTATTTAGTTTCCTACTCAATTGCATGAGGATAAGGAAACAAATAGATTAGGCAACTTAGGTTTTTCATATTCTTGTATGACTTTATATAAGTCGTATAAGGGCTAGCCATGAAGAATATCTTATCTTTGATATATGAAAAACACACTTTTTGTGAGTAAAACGAAAACCACTTTTTGTTCTTTTGCAAAAGAACTTTTCTATAGAATTCTTAACCGAATTACTAGGAATACCTATTGATAACTTAGGTTACAATCAATAGGTTTGATTAGGGTCTAGTTACACATCACTTATTCAAGATAATCCTCGGGGTAATTGAAACCAACTAGCATCGTCGGGGTTCTAGGTTTAATAAACCTAGGGTTTCATACATCATTTGGTATCAGAGCTTCAGCTTCTTAAATCAAGTAAATTCTATCCTTTTCTTTAATTTGTTTGTTATTCTTTTCCATGTTCTTCTGTTGTTCTTTTCTATACTCGTCTGTTGTCTTTTCCACATTCATCTATTGTTTTTTTCCATACTCGTCTGTTGTCTTTGCCATATTCAGTTAGAAATTCGTATAAAAAAAATTTCTGTTGTCTTTTCCATATTTATAGATAGAAGTTGTATAAAAAAAAATTCATTCTTGTTCGATATTCACAATCCATTAGGGCCGATAGCATTTAGGGTTCTCAATTGAACAATCAATTGTATTCAATTCATAGTTCTTCTATAAAAAAAAAAAAAAAAATCAATTCAGTTGCAAAAAGAATCAAGAACCGACATTCAAAAAAAAAAATTAGAATTTGACCGTAAAAGAACTGCAATTGCCGAAATTACAAGATAGCTTATTGATTTAATTTACTATCCATATCAATTGTTTCTAATTCCTACCGTAACATATCCTTGATTGTCTATGTTTGGAATCCGAATTGTAGACATCCCTTGAACAATCGGTTCCATAGTGATTTATTTCCTTTTGTGTAGAATTAATCTTTGATTAAATATCTATGCAGTGGTGAATTTTTTCCATATCAATTAGATTGTGTAGTTAGTATTCCTTCATTCACATGACTTAGGCCGAGTAGTAATCATTAGTGTTAACTTAGTAATTTGAGTTTAGGAGTTCCAATTTAAGTTCCTAGTAAAAGAATTACAAAAAGTGAGTTGTGAGATCATATTTTGTGAGAGCTATACACGAGTAAAATTGTGAGCATATCTTTTGTGAGCAATACATGAGTGGGTGTGAGGAACATACTTATATATTTCTTGTAATTGTGATCGTAACTTACTATAAATTCTAGAATTATGTCAAGACAGAACACTAATGGAGGAGAAAGTCGAGTGATGTTTGAGGAATTGGTGGGTGTCGAATCCAACAAAAATAAAACCTACTCCTAGACAATTAAATGATTTGCATATAGTGGTGAGTAGGGTCGAATCCACAAAGATTGGTTAAATTTATTTCTATCCAAGGAGAATAAAAAGGAAAAGGAAAATGGGGGGTTTGGTTTGTGAATCGAATAAAGTTAAAACAAGATAAGAAAGTTGTATATTGATAAAAAGCCTAGCCAAAGGAATCTAGATAGTTTAATTCTAGGAATTGATCATCGATGCAAATGTTTTCTATTCTTAGTTCTAGATAAATTGGTTATGGTTATTAACAAGCTCTAACAACCTATCTCTCCTTACTTCCTCGATAACCTCAGACAAGCGCTTTGAATTATTTCTCTTATTGATTAAACAACCCTAGACAAGCGCTTAGGATTTAATCTATCAATAGCATTAAGATCTAGAGAAACCACCAATTCATGCCAGTAGATTATAAGATAACCTATTTAAACATGATCACACACCTCCATAACATGAATTCGATCATCTCTTTTATAACCAAACATGTTATTGCGTCACTAAGACTAGAACAATCAAACAATTACGAATTTGACGTGCTAGTTGACAATATATTAACTTGCCAATTGAGTAGAAGAGCTCTATTCATACCAATCAACAAAGATAATAATGACAAAACGATCAGAAGATATATGAATACCCGAAAGCAAAGAATAGAATAAATACAAGTCAATTAGACCTCACAATTCGTGGAGAATTAAACATCTATGACCCTTTGGCTAGAAAAGTAGCTTAGCTACTCATGTTCATCAACAAAACGAAAAATAAAAATAAAAACATAATGAACCCGGTTGCCTGCTCTGCCTCCTCGTTTCCTTCTTGTCTCCAAGGTGATTCCAGATTCCCAAAGATTAAAAAGTTCCTCTAACCCTCTAGGGTTGGCTCTATTTACATTGTTAGGGGGATAGCATGTGATCTTTTGCTAGCAAGATACGAAAATATCTTTCCTTTTCCAAGTAGATTTCGAGAAGTGAAGATTCGTCTGCCTGGCACGCCCCACCACACGGCCGTGGGTCAAGCCGTGCCATCCTCTGTGCATATTCATCAAGTCTTCGTCCGCGCCCAGTGTGTACCACGGTTACACCCACGGCTAGATTTCAAGCCGTGCCTTCATCTGGTTGATGTTCCACACTTTCTTCTCCTTGGCACACCTAGCTTCCACCACGGCTCCAAGCACGGTTTCTCCCACGGCTTCCACCACGGCCGTGCCCTAAGCCGTGTCTCTCTCTGTTCAAAGTCCACATTTCCGCCTTCTTGTCTAGTGAGGGGCACGGTTTGCACCTTGGCCGTACCTCAAACCGTGCTAGTTCCTAGTTAGCTACACGGCCGTGTACTTCAACCATGTATCTTCCTGTTGATTCAAAACCAAGTACACGGCCGTGTACTTCAATTACACGCCCATGTACTTCCCTCCGGCGGTGTAAATCCTTGTCTTTGAACCAAGTTGTAGATGGCTTCTCTAATTTACTTGAATTGGCATCCTTGACTCCATTTAACCTGATTTATCACGATGATAGAATTAAAGTACCATTTCCTTATGATTTCTATAAAATCAATAATAATTTAACACGATTTATACTATAAAGATTGAGTATAAAATGGCTCTATCAGGAATTGATGGGGGAGATGAAGAGGATCCTAACGGGTGAATTAGAGAAAATCTATAAAAGGATGGATAGGATGGAAAGGAGTAAGGAACCGTCTAGAAATACCACTGTCAGGTGAGGAGTAGGTAGACAAAATAGAGGAGGTTTTAAGATAGATGAAGGTGAGGAATCTGATTTTGGAGATTACCAACACGTAAGGGATAGGGGAAGTATCCAGAGGCGTGATAGTAATTTAGGAAGTATTAAATTGAAAATCCCAACCTTTTAAGGAAAGAATAATCCAGAGCTATATTTAGAGTGGGAAAGAAAAAGGGATTATGTGTTTGAATGTCACAACTACACTGAGGAGAAAAAGATAAAATTAACTGCAGTAGAGTTTTCAGATTACGCTAGTTTATGGTAGGATCAATTGGAGCATAATAGGCACATGTATGGAAAGCGACCTGTTAGCACTTGGGAAGAGATGAAAACTATCATGCAAAAGCGTTTTATTCCTAGTCACTACCATAGGGACTTACTTAGGAAAGTCCAAGGGTCAAATCAAGGGAATAATAGTGTAGAGGATTATTACAAAGAGTTAGAGATGGCTATGATTAGGGCGAGAATTGAGGAGGAGGATGAGGCCACTGTGGCTAGATTCATCAACGAGTTAAATAAGGAGATAGCTAATGTAGTAAATTTCACCATTACTTAGATATGGAAGAGTTGCTACATAGAGCTATTAAAGTAGAGCGACAGTTAAAATACAAGAGTGAGCAGAGGACTAGCTCGACTTCTAAAGCTCCATGGAAGTGCACGTGGAAGAAAAACTCCACCAATTCAAATCCTAAGGAGGACGTAAGGCTAAGAATCCAATTGCTGCACCTAAGGGAGAGACTAACACTAAATCCCCTTCCGAAACGAGAGATATTAAGTGTTTTAGGTATCAGGGATTTGGGCACATTGCATGATGTGCTCAAAACCAAACCTAAGAACATGCAAATGAATCAAAGAAACAAACCCCAACTCACAAACATAAACCGGTTCGATTGGACTAGAAATTGCGTAAACCCTATTGGAATTTTGATGAAATCCAAAGGTCTAAAGATGCAATCAACAATCCACCAAGGTTAAACCTCACCAAATAACAACAAATGCAAGTGAAATCCACATGAATTATATCAAGAAGAACATATCTAAAACTGTGATTTTATCCTCTACCAACAAGCACCATTTACGTCACAAATTGATTCCAAAATTGATGATGATATCAAATACTAAAACAATCAATTTCATAACATGATATTTGATCACAATTGCAATCAAAAATCTGACCAAGAATATCTAAATCAACCCTAGATATGACTCACTAGTGATGAAAAGGAAACACAACAAAGAAGGAAGTGATATTACTCACAATTGCCCTTTTGTTGCAGTCGCCACAATTTCAACTCTTGGAAATTAAAATTGATAAGAGGAAATTGAACTAGGGAAACCCTAAGCTCTCTCACGAAAATGTGATGTTCAAATCTGAAAATTTTAGCCTCCTCAAACCCTACTATAAGCAAGTATTTATACTTGCTACCTTTAGGGTTAGAAAATGCATAAAAATTACAACTATGCCACTTTTAAGGTGGCCGATCCTAAATGGAAATTACAATAAAAAATGAAAGTGTCCCAAAAGAAAATACAACATAAAATGGTCCAAATAATAATTACAAAATAAAAGAAAATACTCTTCATCATGCGAGCTCTTCCATAGGATTTGTCGGCCTAACTCATCACCAATTCAAGTCGGTCTATAGATAATCCACAAGCTGAGTCTGAGTGAGTTTGTCCATCGCCCTATAAAATATGATAAGTGTGCCTGTTGGAATATATAATACATGAATAAGATAAAAGAGGTTAGTAAACGAATAATTTCAGGGTCGATTTGCTCAAAATGGGCCCTCATCGCCAAGATTTGAAATCCTTTGGTTCTTACCCTAATGATATGTCTTATTAGATTTTGATTCCTATCATCTCCTCGGGCCTCAAAAAGATTTGTCCTCAAATCTGGTAGATCAAATGCAGTAGAGACTTTGTTTTCTCCTAGCAATCCATCTGAAGAAGTATCTCTACAGAATCCCAACATCTAAAATACCACAGTAGGTGATTGTTTTCTCATCTGCAATATAAATAAGGACTCATTATCTACTGATGTCTCCCTGTCTCAACCCATTCCATTGATTTTGTTTCCTCTTTTTCTAACTCATTTGTATGGTGCCGATCCTCATAGCCCCCTAATGATTAGCCTAACTGCTCACTACCCTCTGAAATCTTTGAAGGTGAACATAACTGTCTCTAAATAGTCTAGCTCTCCGGTGGTCTGCTTGTCTGACTATGATCATCAGTGGCATATTTGTGTCTGACAAATTTTGTGCTCTAAGGGTTGGTTCAACTGCTCATGGCCCACTAATGGTCTACTGATTTGTTATTGAACCCTTTGAACCTCTGAAGGCGACACTAGATTCAGAATAATTCGTTTTCCCTCCTTTTGGAATACATAAGCATTCCTAAAGCCATCATATAAGACCCTCCTATCATATAACCAAGGCCTGCTGATGGGACGATCTGACCGTTCTAACAAGTTTAAACCTCTACTCAATCCTAGCTTACGATCAGTTCTCAGGCAAGTGTACCTATCGACTAGCAATATAGCATAGGAGTATAGGTATCGATCCCACGAAGACTTATAAATACTAGTACTAACGATTCTCCTACTATCTAACTTCTCACTATTGATGATCTCAACTATCCTAATTATTGCCTAAACCTGAAAGAAACAAATAAAATGAACAAAGTAAATGTAATCAAACACTCCCTTAATTAATTTAATGATCTAAACATACCCTGCCCAAGATCCACCCCTAATTCTCATGTAGCTTTTACTCAATTCCACACTATCCAATGATTAATATCCAAACTTTGATCTGCGGAGTTTCTTACACTAGATTAGAGTCTTTCTCAAGATCAATAATCCCTAATCCTAATTAAGCCAATTAAGATCTCTCTTCAATTAACATAATCAAGATTGCAATAGAATTCTAGGACTCTCAATTGAACTAGACCGCAATGACCTCGTTAATACAGAAGACCTCCTATAACCTATCTCTAGGATTACAAGGTGTCTTTTTATTCATGCAAGATCTACTCTATTACCGATTTCTCAATCTTAATAACAGAGATATAATTCCATCCTAATATTGCGCACATATCAAGATGAATAAACTATAATTGCAACATGAACAAACTCAAAGAATAGAATTAAATTATTGAACATAACATCAACAATTCTGTCACATGATACTCAGGGGTTTCTCAAGGGAACGGGTATGAAACAATTAGCCACTCATGAATCTAATAAGAAGAGCAAAACATAAAATAATTGAGTCCATAAAGAAAATTCGAACACGAAAATTCTTGGCTTCCAATCCGAAACTATTCTGGCAATAGCTCCTGGCAGCAGCTTCTCTTCTCTAGGGTTTCTCTCGTGCCGCCTCTTCCCTTTTCTCATTAGGGTTGTTCTATTTATACTTCTTGAGGCATGGCCGAGCATCTTCAACTGGAAAGATACGATTCTATCTTTCCTTTTCCAAGTGAATCTCGTCAAGTGAATAACGGTCGCCTGGCACGCCTAACGACACGGCCAGATTTCAAACCGTGTCTCCCTCTGGTCGAAAATATGTAACTCCTCAATCTTGATCAGTGTTTGGCACGGCTAGGAACACGGCTAGAAGCACGGCTAGCAGCACTGGTATCAACACGGCTAGAAACACGGCTAGACTATAACCCGTGCCAAGTTCTAGAGCTTTCCACGTCTTCACAGCGTATGCCACGGCTTCAAACACACCCATATCACAAGCCGTGCTTCCTTTCCAAGTGATGCTTTCATCTTCAGGTGCGCCCATGGTTCATGACACGGCCGTGGCCTTCCACGTGTTGTCCATGAGTAACTTTAACTTGATCTTTTAAGCTTCAATTATGCTCCTTTTGTGATCTTTCTCCTTCTCTTTGGTATTATACCCTGAAACATATATTTATCTATTAAATACCGAATCCGCATTGATTTTATTCAAAAGATTATACAAATTCATCATTAATGCCCATGATTTACCAGGGTTAATTTACTCTTATCACCTGCCAAGCAATATATGGGATGTACACATAGGTAGAATATCACACTCAATCTCATCAAAGTATTTATCCCCTACATTGAATGGGGGTCACACAAAGACCATCCTGATCATTCAACCAATGTAATGTATAGGGTTCAAGATGTGGGATAGTTTCAAGTTTCAGCTTCGATACTAATGATGTAGCTACAACATTAGCACAACTACCACCATCAATAATGATTACACACAAGTTTCCTTGTACACTACAAGAAGTATGGAACAAGTTTTCTCTTTGTCCCTCATCAATGGTTGCAAAAGAAGCCATGTCCCAACGCAATACGTTAGTAGACAAATACAACTCATTTGACATTTTTGCTTACTAACTTCAACAACCACAACACACTTCACCACACCACAGCAACACACCCATGGTGCTCACACTCAACCAATACAAGAAATGTTTATTGGTAATTCAAATAAAGTCAAGTGAAATAATTGAAGCACAAATAAATAATTTTTGGTACTTCAAGTAAAGTTAAATAAATGAAGTGCACACAATTATTTCTAAGTAGTTAAGAATTAAATTCAACCACAAGTGTTAAGTAATGAGTTCAATTACTTTCACACTTTAATTGTTTTGTTTGAATTCAAATTCCACTACTCAACTTTCCTTTTCTTGCTTTGGTTTCACACTAATTAACTTCATAATGGGCAGCACTTAAACACAAGCACAAAAATACACAACTCACCGCCATACAACTCCCCTTTTAGCTCATGGTTCTACAATTATTCACACCACCAACAACAAGTATCTATATAACACACATAAGAACCAACGCCAATTATGCATACCCTTCACTAAATGTATAAAAACACAACTCTACACACACACCTCTTCAAATCATGGTACACTTTCCCACTTCTACACAAAAAATCAAACCACAACTTCAAAGTAAAAGGCAGCTCAACTTTCAAATTCAAAATGAGCTCAATAAGTGCAAGATTCCACAAATGGTAAGAAGTTATTTCAAATTCAAATGACACACAATTAACTATGACTTAATGTGCATTTTGAAATTTCAAATTGACTTCTTAATGTACACTTTAATTCTGATTTCAAATCTGAAAAATGACAATTATGATTCCTCCAATTTCTAAAAATACACACACTACACAATTCCACTTCACAATTGTAACGCTACTCTTCCCCTTCACGATTTTCTATCCATGCACTACACTCTCACACTTTAGCCTCAATGTGCAGCACCTTACTCCACACAACTTCCACAAATTCACACCACTTTATAACACCTCAAGTGCAACACACTCACATTACCACTTACACAATACATACACAATGCACTTAATTCAATCAACAACAACAACAACACTCATGGTACAACAGCTTCTTCTCTCCACATGCAACACAAACTTCATCAATTCACTACTCTTCTCAAAGCAATTTCAAGGATAATCATGTTGCAAATCCTTCACTTCAAATACAAATCCAATCCGTAACTTACACACAAAGGCAGCAAATTAAATTTGAAAATCAAACTACTTCACTAATTGCAACCCTTCCATATATGGTAAGAAGTAATTTTCAAATTCAAAAAAACACACATTAACTCCTTCACTCTTAATGCTTGTTTTGAAAATAAAATAACTTCCATTCTTCCACACTACTTAAATCTAGAAATTGCAAATGCTCTCCCCAATTTCGAATTCAAACAATGTAAGAATCACAATTCTCTTCCTACACAATTGTACTTCCAAAATTGTATTCACAAGTGCACTATCTTTCCCCTTTCCTTCACGGTGAATTCCACAACAAAGGGGCTTCAACAAATATTCAAAAATCACTCAAGAAGCAGCAACTTCAACTCCCCAAACAAGACAATCACGCCACTTCAAGCAATCACATAAACAATTCAATTTTCCACTTTCAATTTCAGTTCAAAATGGTAATACAACAACCCTTAATGTCCAAATTTCAATTAACAAATCCCTTCTCACAAACCTCAAGCTCTAATACCAAAAGATGATGTGCTCAAAACCAAGCCCAAGCACATGCAAATGAATCAAAGAAACAAACCCCAACTCATAAACATAAACCGATTCAATTGGACTAGAAATTCCGTGAACCCTATTGGAATTTTGATGAAATCCAAAGGTCCAAAGATGCAATCAACAATCCAACAAGGTTAAACCTCACCAAATAACAACAAATACAAGTGAAATCCACGTGAATTATATCAAGAAGAACATATCTAAAACCATGATTTTATCCTCTACCAACAAGCACCATTCACGTCACAAATTGATTCCAATGTTGATGATGATATCAAATACTAAAACAATCAATTTCATAACATGATATTTGATCACAATTACAATAAAAAATCTGACCAAGAATATCCAAATCAGCCCTAGATATGACTCACTAGTGATGAAAAGGAAACACAACAAAGAAGGAAGTGATATTACTCACAATTGCCCTTTTATTGCAGTCGCTACAATTTCAACTCTTGGAAATTGAAATTGATAAGAGGAAATTGAACTAGGGAAACCCTAAGCTCTCTCACGAAAATGTGATGTTCAAATCTAAAAATTTTAGCATCCTCAAACCCTACTATAAGCAAGTATTTATACTTGCTACCTTTAGGGTTAGAAAATGCACAAAAATTACAACTATGCCACTTTTAAGGTGGCCGATCCTAAATGGAAATTACAATAAAAAATGAAAGTGTCCCAAAAGAAAATACAATATAAAATGGTCCAAATAATAATTACAAAATAAAAGAAAATACTCTTCATCATGCAAGCTCTTCCATCGGATTTGTCGGCCTAACTCATCACTAGTTCAAGTCGACCCATGGATAACCCACAAGCTGAGTCTGAGTGAGTTTGTCCATCGCCCTATAAAATATGATAAGTGTGCCTATTGGAATATATAATACATGAATAAGATAAAAGAGGTTAGTAAACGAATAATTTCAAGGTCGATTTGCTCAAAATGGGCCCTCATCACCAAGATTCGAAATCCTTTGGTTCTTGCCCTAATGATAGGTCTTATCGGATTTTGATTCCTATCATTACATCTCAATGTCCAAATCAGAGGGCTATGATTATTAGTGATAGTTGGGATGTAAAGAGTGTGAACTCTGAGGAGGAGGAGGAGTCACCATTGCAAGAGTATGATGATGTTGACTTAAAGGGACCTGTGAGTGGCGAGCTATATGTCATGAGGAGAGTGCTTAGTGTACAACCCTAGGAGGATGGTGAGGGGATCCAGCGTGAACGCATTTTTCATACACGGTGTCATGTGCAAGGTAGAGTTTGTAGCTTGATAATCAATAGTGGCAACTACACTAATGTTTCTAGCACTTTACTAGTAAAAAAGATGCAGTTGAAAGCTGTAAAGCATCCTAAACTATATCAATTGTAGTGGTTGAGTGATTGTGGGGAGGTTAAGGTGACCAAGCAGGTACTTAATGCCTACTCTATAGAGAGCTACAAGGACAAGGTTATGTGTGATGTGGTACCTATGCAGGTGAGCCACATATTGTTAGGGTGACCATGGCAGTTTGATAGGAAGGTTATGTACGATGGGTACAAGAACCAATATTCTTTTGTTCTAAACAAAAGGAAAGTGGTTCTAACTCTACAAAAACCATGGGAAGCTTGTAAGGATCAAGTGAAAATTTCCAAAGAAGTTAAAGCGAAACACGAGAGTGTGTGAGAGAAGGGAGAAAAAAAAAAAGAAAAGAGTGAGAGACAAACATGGGTGAGCTATGAGGGAAAAAAGTCTAAAACACTGAGGGGAGAGAAAATTACCAGCAAAAGTAAGGTTAAGAGTGCAATGTTGGCGAGGAAAAAACTACTTGTACTTATGTACAAGGATGTTTATTTTACTTATACTGACATTAACCTTTTGTTATCTAGTATGGTGTTTTCTTTTGACTTTATAATAGGTATAGATGGCATAGTCGTGGATGAGAAGAAATTGGATGTGATCCGAAAGTGGTGATACGAAATCGGTTTGCTCGGATTCCTAACTGATACGAACCACGTCAACGTGTGACGAAACCCAATACCAATACGTTTGGAATTCGCTACCTAAGATGCCAAACACACTCAAGTGGAAACCGCGACCCGTTGTCTATAAGCGAGACAAGAACCTTGGTATAATATGAAGACGCCACAATCGGGATGAAAGACCGATTGATAAGTCGGGATGAACGCCACGGAAGAAAAATCCGATAAGTTCTAGATTAGTTCTTTAAAGAACCAAGAGAGGAATTCTCTCAAAAGTGTTTTTCAAACTTCAATGTTGTATATTCTATATCTTAACTGTTCTAAACCCTAGGAGTTTTATAGTAGGGTTTACAATTCGTAACAATAAAGCCCCAAAACGACATCACTTCAATAAGTTGCGTAAAAATAACAAAACAAGACATGAAGGCCGGCAGCGTGGGAATGAAGGCCGACGGCCTTGGAGCCAGCGTTGGAGAAGTACACAACTAGCGTTGGAGATGTACACGACCGTGTACTTCTAGTCGTGTATCTTTTTGTGGAAATCTTGACAATGTACACGACCGTGTACTTCTAGTCATGTATCTTTCTATGGAAATTCTTGACACCATACACGGTCGTGCCTTTGAACCGTGTATACGACCGTATATGATTCTGTGTAACCTCCAGACTCCTACACGGCCGTGCCTTATAAAGACACGCCCTCTTCAACTCGTATCCATTATGACTTGTACAAGAGCAAGGGCATTCCCATGGTTGTTCCAATCCTTTCCAACTTCATGATTGCTCCAATCCTTTCCGACTTCATGGACATCCTTTATCAACCCGTTAAGTGCTTCCTTTAATCGTTTCGCTCGAGTTCTTGTGATCGGTCCAGGTGGCACTTCAAGAGGATCCACGTTCCATCTTCTGGCTTGGCTCCCATCATGGTTCTCATCATTCCCCTCCTCTTGAAAAGGATTTGTCCTCAAATCATCGCCTGCATCAAAAGGACTCAAATCAGTAACATTAAATGTAGCACTTACTTGATACTCACCCGGTAAATCTATCTTGTATGCATTATCATTGATGCGCTCAAGAATTTGAAATGGTCCATCGCCTTGAGGAAGTAGTTTAGATCGACGTTGCACAGGAAACCACTCTTTGCGCATGTGAACCTAAACCCAGTCTCCAAGTTCAAAGACAGCTTGTCGATGACCCTTGTTGGCTTGTTTCATATACTGGTCTGTTCTTCGCTCAATGTTTAGCCTTGCCTTCTCATGGATCTGTTTAACAAATTCTGCTTTCTTCTTGCCATCTAGATTAACATACTCAGAAATAGGCAGAGGTGATAAATCCAAAGGAGTTAGTGGATTAAAACCATACACAATTTCAAAAGGAGTAAACTTAGTAGCAAAATGCATTGTGCGATTATAGGCAAATTCAACATGCGGCAAACAATCCTCCCAACTTTTAATGTTCTTTTTAATGACAGCCCTCAACAAAGTAGATAAAGTTCGATTTACTACCTCAGTTTAACCATCAGTCTGTGGATGACAAGCAGTAGAAAACAATAACTTAGTTCCTAACTTAGCCCACAATGTCTTCCAGAAGTAGCTCAAGAACTTAGCATTTCTATCTGATATGATTGTTCTAGGCATACCATGTAATCTCACAACTTCCCTAAAGAACAAATTAGCAATATTGCAAGCATCATCTGTTTTGTGATAAGGAATGAAATGTGCCATTTTAGAGAATCTATCCACGACTACAAAAATAGAATCTCGACCATGTCTAGACCTGGGTAATCCTAACACAAAATCCATAGAAATATCTACCCAAGGCTCATGAGGAATGACACTAGACCCATATAACTCATCTAATATGTCATCTAAGCGAGGAATAGGATGACGATACTTTACCGTGATGTTGTTGATGGCGCGGCAGTCAACATACATTCTCTATGACCCATCCTTCTTAGGCACCAAAATCACAGGCATTGGACATAGACTCATGCTTTCCCTCACGTACCCTTTCTCCATTAATTCATCGACCTACCTTTGGAGTTCCTTTGTCTCCTCCGGATTGCTCCTATAAGCCGGTTTATTTAGAATCGATGCTCCGAGTACTAGGTCAATCCGGTGCTCAATACCACAAATAGGTGGTAATCCCTTTGGAATCTCCTCAAGGAAGACATCTTCAAAGTCTTGCACAATAGATACAACCACACTAGGCAAAGAGTTAAATAGTTCGTTAGTATTCAAACAAGTTTCCTTAAAAACCAGCAACAACATAGGTTGCTTCATCACTAACGCTCTCCTCACTACACTCGCTCTTGCCACACAACTCTCCTTTTACAATGCTGCACTCTCCTTTTTACTCACCACCAAAGTTGATCCCCCTTCAACTTGGTCTCTCACACTCTTTCCAGCCTTCCTCTCTTTTTCCTTTTGATATCGACTTTTGTGTTCCTTTTCTTTCTCGTTGTCTTTTGCTCTCTCATTCTCCCTTTGTTTTTCACTCACCTTATATTTTGCAAAAGACTGTTGTAGCCGCAACTGATCGTCATACACTTATTTAGGTGTTAAAGGTTTAAGATTAAAGCTTTTCCCTTGGTGAACAAGCATATACTTGTTAGAAAAGCCATCATGAACAACCTTCCTATCAAATTGCCATGGCCTCCCCAACAACACACGACACACTTGCATTAGCACTACATCGCATAACACCTCATCCTCATATCTACCAATGCGAAAAGCAATCAAGGCTTGCTTACTCACCTTAGTCTCGCCACTATCATTCAACCACTGCAATTTATATGGACTAGGGTGTTTAGCAGTCTTGAGTCCTAGCCTCTCGACAATAAAATTACTCGCCACATTAATGCAACTTCCTCCATCAATGATCAAACTACAAATATGATCACCTAGATAACATCTAATATGAAAGATATTCTCTCTTTTCCTATCTCCTCTATCTTCCCAATCCCTAGTTTCTCTATTCCTACCACTATAACCTTTATAACTCCCGACAGAAGGTTCATCAAACTCATTATCAGACATTCCATCTCCACCCCTTTGTACTCTCCTAGAACAACTCTCCCTCTTACGCCTTTGGAAGACGTTTTTAGATTGCTCTAGTCTTTGTTCCACAGTCTCATGAATTTGTTCCATTTCCTCCTGAAACATCCTCTTCATCTCACCCCTCAAAGCCTCAATCACTAAACTAGCATCAAACCTTCCCCTCTCACTTTTAGGAGAATGATGCCTCGACATAGTTCCTGTAGAAAAAAATTAGTGCTAACACAAGTATATATAATTAAGCCTCACGATACACTCCTTTACGTGTTTCACTCAAAGGATGATATCACACAGTTACTTGTGTATTCTCACAAGCAATGATGATATCAACTCGTCAATTCCTCTTCTCAATTCTCTTGGAACTAACCCAAACTATACCAATTCCCTTCCGTAGAATTCAAAATAACTCTAGGGCTCGAAATTTTTTTTTCCTCTTTTTCTTTTAGATTTTTTTTTTTTGTCGCGTTTGTTTGCTACTCTTGATCACATTCCCTTTTTTTTTGTCGTGATTCTTCCTTTTTTTTTTTTGGTAGCAAAATTGAATAGTAGGTACTACACTTTCAATAGACAATTAACACTATGAAATTGAATATGAATAATTGATATGAACGATTGGAGTTAGGGTATTGATGTTACCTTCCTCAAACCGAACTGATGTTTAACAAACCTAGGCTCTGATACCAAACTGATACGAAATCGGTTTGCTCAGATTCTTAACTGATATGAACCACGCCAACGTGTGACGAAACCTAATACCAATACGTTCGGAATTCGCTACCTAAGATGCCAAACACACTCAAGTGGAAACCGCGACCCGTTGTCTATAAGCAAGACAAGAACCTTGGTATAATATGAAGACGCCACAATCGAGATGAAAGACCAATTGATAAGTCGGGATGAACGCCATGGAAGAAAAATCCGATAAGTTCTAGATTAGTTCTTTAAAGAACCAACAGAGGAATTCTCTCAAAAGTGTTTTTCAAACTTAATGTTATATATTCTATATCCTAGCTGGTCTAAACCCTAGGAGTTTTATAGTAAGGTTTACAATTCGTAACAATAAAGCCCTAAAACGACATCACTTCAATAAGTTACGTAAAAATAACAAAACAAGACATGAAGGTCGGCAGTGTGGGAATGAAGGCCGACGCCTTGGAGCCGGCGTTGGAGAAGTACATGACCGGCGTTGGAGATGCACACGACCATGTACTTCTAGTCGTGTATCTTTCTGTGGAAATCTTGACAATGTACACGACCGTGTACTTCTAGTCGTGTATCTTTCTGTAGAAATTCTTGACACCATACGCGGTCGTGCCTTTGAACCGTGTATACAACCGTGTATGATTCTGTGTAACCTCCAGACTCCTACATGGCCGTGCTTTGTAAAGACACGCCCTCTTCAACCCATATCCATTATGACTTGTATAAGAGCAAGGGCATTCACATGGTTGTTCCAATCCTTTCCAACTTCATGATTGCTCCAATCCTTTTCGACTTCATGGACATCCTTTATCAACCCGTTAATTTCTTCCTTTAATCGTTTCGCTCGAGTTCTTGTGATCGGTCCAGGTGGCACTTCAAGAGGATCCACGTTCCATCTTCTGGCTTGGCTCCTATCATGGTTCTCATCAAGTGGCCAATACTAAAGGGACATATCAAAACCGTGTTTCATCTAGGAGAAAAGGTTTGGGCGCATTTGAGAAAAGAAAGATTTGCACCCCAACAAAAGCTAAATTACATCCTAGAGGAGAAGGACCTTTCCAAGTCTTTGAGCACATCAATGACAATACCCACAAGATTGATTTGTTAAGTAACTATAGTAATGTAAGCGCAATTGTAATGTTTTTTATCTTATTTTTTATAATGCAGATGATTTGAGGACGAATCTTTTCAAGAAAGGAGGGAATGATGAGGATCATCTAGCACTTAAGAAGATAGAACCAAGGACTTAAGATTTATTGTAAGGAATTGGAGGACCAATGACCCAAGCTAGAGCAAAGAGGATGAATGATGCTCTATAAGGATTGGTTATGGACCTACGAGCTAAGGAATCAAATTACATGAAAGGAGAACCAACACCTATTAATGTAATTCATGTTTACATGGAAGAAAAGCAAGGATTTAAAGTTCTAGAATAAGAAATATTATATATTGAATAGAAATAGGAAAGGGAATTTGTGGGTTTGTTGTTATATTTTTTTAGTATTTGTTTTGGTTTGTAATTTATATTATTTAGTTGCCTACTTGGTTACATGAGGATAAGGAAACAAATAGATTAGGCAACTTAGGTTTTTCATATTCTTGAATGACTCTATATAAGCCGTACAAGGGCCGGCCATGAAGAACATCTTATCTTTGATATATGAAAAACACTTTTTTTGTGAGTAAACTGAAAACCACTTTTTGTTCTTTTGCAAAAGAACTCTTCCATAAAATTCTTAATCCGAATTACTAGGAATACCTATTGATAACATAGGTTATAGTCAATGGGTTTGATTAGGGTCTAGTTACGCATCGCTTATTCAAGACGATTCTCGGGGTAATTGAAACCAACTAGCATCGTCGAGGTTTTAGGTTTAATATACCTAAGGTTTCACGCATCATGTACCCTGCAGGAGATGTGGAATAAATGTTCCCTCTGCTCATCATCATTAGTAGAAAAAGGTAGTCATAGCTCTGTGCAGCACATTAATGGACAAATACTGATCATTCCCCTTATCCTCATGTACTTCAGCATCTACATCACCATAATACTAATCTAATATAGCTAATAGATCTGTGGCCTCAAGTATATCTTCCTCGTCTTCCTCACTCTCTAACTCCATAATAGTCATAACCCTTCTATTTGGACATTAAGTAACCATATGTCCAAAACCCAAACATTTAAAACATTTAACCTGATGGCTCCATCCTCCTAATGTCTCAGCCACAGTCTGTTTGTTATCATTCCCTGCAACTGTTTTTCCTTTCCCCATTAACTCCTTCTCCCCTCTACTGTTTGGCACTACTAGACTCTTTTCCACATTTCTACTGCATCCCCCTCTATTAACCTATTTTCCCTCAAAACCGTACAGCTTTGTAGAAGTTCTAAACCTGTTGCTCACTACTCGAAATAGGTTAGATCACCTCTATCTCTCCACTTTCAAAGCTAGCTGGATGGCTTCATCAAGGGTGTTATAACTCTGGAGCTCCACAATACAAGCAATTTCATACTTTAACCCAGACACAAACCGTGCTAAGGTCTGTTCAAGAAGTTCAATTGACCCACATCTGATCATCAGTTTCTCAAACTCCTATACATATTCATCAACAGTTTTTCCTCCACACGTCAATGTCTGGAGAAGCTTGAATAATTCTTGTCTGTAGTGCTCTAGTGATGTGCTCAAAACCAAATCCAAGCACAATCAAATGAATCAAAGAAAACAATCCTCAATTCACATACAAACCGGTCCACTAGACATGGAATTTGCGTGAACCCTAATGGAAATTTGATGCAATCCAAAGGTTCAAAGATGCAATCAACATCCAATAATGATCAACTTCACTAAATAACAATAAAATCAAGTGAATTCCATGTGAAATGGACGAAGAAGAAAAGCACCAAACCGTGATATATCCTCTTCCAACAAAAGCACAAATTCATGCCACCAATAAGATGAAATATCAAGTACTAAAGTATTTAACCTTAAACAAGATAATTGATCATAAATGCAATCAAAAATCAGACCAAGAAACTTCCAATTCAACCCTAGATATGACTCACTAGAGATGAAATGAAAAACAACAAAGAAGGAATTGATATGACTCACAATTTCCCTTTGTTGCACTCGCCACAATTCCAATTCTTGGGATTGAAATTGATAAGAGAAAATGAACTAGGAAGAACCCTAATTCCATACGTAAAGTGTATGATTCAAATCTACAAAATGGCCTCCTCAAACAAATACTTGCTACTCCTAGGGTTAGAAAATGGTCAAAATTATAAGTTTGCCACTTTTAAGGTAGCCGGTCCTAAATGAAAATTACAATAAAATGAAAGTGTCCCAAAAGAAAATACAACATAAAATAGTTCATAAAACAATTACAAAGTACAAAATATCATAAGTCTTCATGAGCCAATGCTTTAGAATGGAAACAATCATAGCGGATCTTTGATTGTAAATCTGAAGATGTCCTGTGTCCATCAACTAGTGTAGGACATATTGGCATCCCATGGAGAATTATTATTGTACCTATAAGATTATTTCTCAAATACTTATTAGATGATAAGAAATGACATAAAATATGAGTGATTTAGATCATCATCCAAATTGAGTTCTGAAAGTGTCGATGGTGCCGGAAATTTTCCCATCATCTAGTATAAATCTCCTTGTCATAACCCGTTTCATTTCCTACCAAGTATGTATCTTAGCATCACCATCCCTTTATCAACTAGCTATAAGATTCTTCCACCTTAAGGCAACATAGCTTATAAACTCTACTATTGCAAGATGAACCTAAGTGTAATCATTAATTTCATAACACTCAAATAGGCCCTCTACCTTATCTTCCCAATCTAAATAATCCTCTGCAAAACCCCTTCCAGCAAATGAAAGCACCTACAACTTTACATATTCCAGACCCCGAGTTAGCTTGAACTCATAGTTTAGGTAAGGCTCATTCTCAAAATTATCATCCCTTTCCTCCCTTAAAACATGATAATCTCCTTCCATCCTCCTATGCCTATTTCCTCCAACTACTCCTTCCCTTTGTGCATTATGATAGGCTACCCGAGGTGGGGGTGCCCATAGATTTGCCACTGCTAGTTATGGCAATGTCATTTGATCAACCCGTGTTGCTAATGTAGCAACAATAGTTGTGAGATCCTGCAATTGTTCTTCTAGTGTTCTTCCACCTGCAGCACGACACCCTTGACCTCCTCCAACCTGACTATTGACCTCGTTTCCAATCCCACCATTCACACTATCATTTAACATGGTTTCTGAATTACACCTTGACAATTTTTTTTTTTGTATTGATATGCTTAAAACCAAGTGAAAGCATATGCAATCAAACAAATGGAACAACTCCTAATCAACATCTAAAAACCGAATCAACTTCAATTACGCGTGAACCCTAAAAATTTCTTTTGTAATCAAATTTGTTAGTTAATCAATCTTAACACCAAATGATGTTGTGGTCAATAGAATTAAGCACACCACATAAGATCAAATGAGATTCCAAATCACCAACAACACAAAATATGGCCGTGAGCTCCTCTTCACAAAGGAATTCCACACAAAATAATGAAAGACAAATTGAAGGCAATATCAAGATATAAATCCAATCAATTTGATAACAATATATGAATGCATTTTTTCTACAATTGATGCCAAAATCAGAACATGAACCACCCTAATCAACACTAGATATAACACACTAATTATGAAAAGGAAAATCAACTTAGGGAATTGATATGACTCACAATTCACTAGGTTGCAAACTCGCCACAATTCCAATTGGATTGAAATTGATAAGAGTCCTATAAAATCTTAGGAAACCCTAATCTCTCACGAAAAATTTGTAGCTATTGTAAAGTGTATTCTCCTCCTCAAAACCCTACTTAAGCAAGTATTTATACTTGCTCCCTTTAGGGTTAAAATGACTAAAAAATTACAGCTATGCCACCATAGGGTGGCCGGTCTTAAAAACACAAATTACAACCAAATAATATGTCCCAAAAACTTACAACATAAATGGTTCCAAGAAAATAACATACTAATAAAAATAGTCTTCAACATGCCGGGTCTTCAAGTTCACTAGATATGAGTCCTGATGAGGTTCTAGACTCACTCAAAAATGTAGGTAATTTGGCACTCTGTAGAACTGATAAATGTACCTGTCGGAATGCACAACAATTATATGATGAAAAGGAAGAAATCAAGTTAGTATCCTCATGATTAGGTTGCTCATGAAGGATTCTCAAAACTAAGTTTTTAAGCCCTTAGCTCAGGCCCTGGTGATTGGTCCTGTAGGAATTTGATTCCTATCATATATACAATCACACTTCCACAACACCAATTTCTTCTAACTCAAAGTACACTTGTCACTCTACACACAATTCACGGTACTTCAACACACACTCACAACACAACACAACACGTTCACGGCACAACACACTCACACCCACAGTATACATACACTTCACAGTTTAAACACACACACACTCCCACAATACAACACAACCTCAAGGATCAACACACCTCACGGCACCACAACCATCCACGGTACCACACCTCAATGTACAATTACATACACAAAATAGGCACCACACCCTCACAACACCACTTGACCTGCAACATAAATTCACTTCTATACAGTAAAAATTCCTCAATGCTCAACACACTCTCCATGGCACAAATGGTCAACACACTCCACACAAAAAATCCCTTCAGCACTCAATTACACACACAAAGCACAATATCCTCATAGTACAACACACACACTCACGGCACAAATGCTTCCAATCTCAAGTCAAAGTGCATTCATAGTAATTTAATGCACAATTACTACACAAGAACAATTATGGAATCAAATTGAAATGACTTCCCAATCTTCCAAGCTAGGATCTCACGGCAAGAAGAAGAAGAAAAATTGCAAATCTGATTTCCACAACTTCAATTCGCAACAATCAAATATAATCATGACACAATCAACACAATGTCTTCAATTTCACTTCCACCACAACAAAATATTAATGTCACGGCAAGAACCTTAAATTCCCAATTTAAAATCACAAATTCCCTTCCTCAAAACCATGCTCCGATACCAAATTATGATGTGCTTCAATTCTAATTGCAAGATTAAACAATGATAGAAGAAACAAGCTAATAATCCTCAATCAATTAGGTGTGAACCTTAGTGGACTTGAGCCCTAATTGACGTGAAATGGAGAGAAAATAAGGATCCCAATTGCTTACCAAATGTAACACACTAATAGAAATTAGGAAATGGACTTGGAATTGCTGATGTTACGCACAACAAAAACAAGTCTACTCGCCACAATTCTAGGTTAAATTGATAAGAGTGTTTTGCGTGAAAGATAAAACCCTCACACGAAAATGGCAACCAAATGAAATGAATTCCCAAAAAAAAAAAAAAGTGTCCTCAATCCCCTCTTTTACAAGTATTTATACTTGTTCTAAATAAGGAAAAATTAACAAAAGAAACATGCTTCAAACCAGTTCTCCCACATTAGGAACAATGTATGGCCAGCTTCTTGATTTTTGTAGGTTCATGAATAACCCACACACCAAGCATTAGTATGTTTGTTCGGCATTCTGTAATACCGACAAATGTGTCTAATGAAATGCAAAATAATTATATAAAGTAAATGAAGACACTAAACAAATGTCTTCAAGCTCTAATTGTTCAGAAGGTATCCTCATTGTCAAGTTTTGTAATCTTTTGGCTCTCGCTCTGGTTATGGTTCCTGTAGATGTATGACACCTATCACCAATCTATTCTTATATTTCATTTGCCCTATTCAACAAAGCTTCCACAACATACCTATGCAAAGTTGTCAAACTCACATTTTCACTTAAAATCGTCAAAGGGTCTATAAAATCGAAATGTAGAATTAAAATATAGAAATGTAAGTTTCTACAATCTATATAAAATAGGTTTAAAAATTATAGATATGTTTACTATAGCCAAAAAAAACATGAAATATAAGATGGAATATAGAAATTTAATATAAATTTTAATTACAATATATAATATAAATTATATACTTATAGTATAAATAGATTAGTATAAGTTGTTAAGTTAATATATAAAACTATAATATAAATAACAATAACAATATAAAATGAATTACAACATAAATTATAATAATAAAATACAATACTAAAAGAAATCACCAACCTCTTTATCATCATCAAAAGTCAAAATTATCGCCACCTCTCTGTTCACCATCATCATAATCGTTATCATCTTCATCATCAATACCAAAATCATTATTGGTGCTACTATCAACATTATCTTATATTATAATTCCAATTCTTTTAAAGAACTAATAATATTAATCTTGTGAAAGTTAAGTTATATTTTTCAATTTTTAGCCCATTTGGCTAAAATATGTCGAATCGCTAAATTCAGTTAGAAACGTAAGATTTTATCAATTTTATGTGTAGACTCATGATTCTACTATAAGTCTATATGAAAACAATTTTATACTCGAGTCAACTTGGAAAGGTTACCTAAAATCGTAAATTCATAAAATCTATAGGTAGAATTGCGATTTTAACAACTATGCACCTATGTATATATATATATATACACATAATCACAACATGAGCACTCCTACATATTCTAAGGCTCAATTAAATTCACAACACATGATTAACCATAATTTATTTTATAAAACATTTTGGCAACTTAAGCTCAGCTTGATCATAAACAACTTAACATATTAAGCTATGTTTTGTCTCATCAAAATTCATAAACCTATCAATTCAAGAAAGTCATCATGATATCATTGAGGAACGTCTTTATCAAAATATTTTTGCTTCTCATTTCAAGTAATTAGCAACAATTTTTCTATGGACTTCCTACAGTAGTTTTTCCCCCCATTCTCTAAGATTGACCCTAGATTGACAAGTTTAAAAATTATAAAAATTGAGCTGAAATGGACCCTGTACCCTTGCTAGTGTGTTAATTATCACCCATAAAACTCCTTTAAAGGCTATCTTAGTAGCACACAATTCAACAACAATCTATAAATATCAAGCTCTTATAGCAACCTTTCGACTCTTAGCTTAAAACTTACATGAGTCCAACTACATATAAAGAAAAACTATTTAATCTTTACACATAGATCTCCATGTTATAGTAATGGTTCAAAGTCTTATTAATTCATTAATTCATTCAACTAGGCTAGAGTCAATAACAACAAACTTTTTTTATGGAAAAAATTTAAATAGTAAAGCAAACAAAATAAAAATTGAATTAAGGTAGAAAAACTATCATCTTATTATTTCCAAAATCCCTATTATTGGCACCAAAAGCATGGCATTGCACATAAGTTCTAAGGTACTTCAATTGATTGAAATCCCCTAAACACAAGTGTAGTGCTCCAAATCTTGATGTTTCCTAATAATTTCAAAATGTTTTTAATGATGTCAATTTATGTTAATCAAATTGTCCCTTTAAGGAAAACTACATATATAGTTTTTAAATTATTAATTAGGTGCAAACAACCTCATAAACACCTAATATATGATCTTACCTTCCTATAACTCATGAAAATATGCACATGCACCCCATATAGTCATTAAAGCCCCAAAACCATTGCTATTTATGATCATTTTAGTGACATATTTAGGTTTTAACAATAGTTTCGAAGTTTACCTATTTTCAAAAATTACAAGGAAATAAAATCATACTTTAGAAGTTTATGAAGACCATCTACACCTAATCAATAGTTTTGAGTTTATAAGGACCATTTATCCCTTAAAATGATAATAATAATTTATTAATTTTAAACCCAATTCAAAACCCAAACACACACCCAACGACTTCCACCATCACCACACCCCTAAAAGAAGTTTAGGAAGAAGTCGCTGAGCCAAAAATCCAAGATAAAACTCTTAAAAAAGCTTAGGGTGAACAAATAAGGATTGATGATAAAATGGTCTTTGTACGCATTCAAAAAAGAAACATCATAGTGAAAACATTACATAAATTTGATCCATGCTTGGTCATTTGCTTCTTCTTTTGATACAACTATACTACTTTGCATGAATGGAAAGCTTTTCTTTCCTGTTTATTTTACTTTTTTACGAGCTCTTAATACTAAAGAGGTCAGGTCATACCCTCTTCTTGTACTTCTCAATTAATTAAAAAAAAACAGTAGGATATTGTCTCCCTTATTTAAAATAAATAAATTCAAATTCAATTATTTTGACTTCTAGTATGATAAATTCTTACCAATTAGCTAAGCAGGACGGACCAGAAGAGGCCTAGAGGGCTACGGCCCCCCAACCCATATATATATATTGCTTAAAGAGACAAATCTGATGGTAGGCTGGCTGGAACTGCACCATCTTTTTTTTTATTATTATTGTCTTTTCTAGCCAGGGCTTTTATTCGTTGTCCACGGAAGCCTTTGTCCTTTGAAAATATATTCATTTTGTAAGTGGCCCACCAACCACATATCAATTCGAACAATATTCAACGGAACTATTAACCATTAATGCTATCATGATGAAATATTGCCTTCATCCATATAGCTTAACAATTTCTTTCCTAATAATATTGTTGGCCTCTCAAGTTCTCATCAAGGAGATTCCATTCTCCCTTTTTTTTTTCCCACATTGATTGGCTAGCAAATAATAGATTATTCCCATTTTGCAATTAATATATTATGGCTGTCGGACTATTTTTTTCCTTTCCTAATATCGGTGTGGCTGGACTTTAATATCTTTCAAGTTTTCTATACAAACTTAATTACAACTACCATTTACCACAAATTTTTTCCATCTATAATAATTTCTAAAAAAATCAATACAGAAATTTTCTTTTTTATTATTAAAAAAAATCATATTTGAATTTAAGACCCTATATACCATCTGTGACTTATGTCATAAATTGATGCAAACGGGAATAGTTAGTTAATTTTAACTCTTCCATTCTCAACTGCAACAACCCAACACTCTTTCTCCACCATGAATATCATGAAGGATAGTTTAAAAAATAAGATGAATAATGAATTTCTCATTAATTATCTTTTGGCTTACGTGGAAAAAAATGTTTCCGAAAAAATTATATGAATTCCATCATAAATGAATTTTACAATAAAAGAAAAAGAAAAAAAAAAGGTGAGTTAGAATTTGATGATTTTTTGTTTTTAAATTTGACATTCTAAGGTTCTCTCTCTATATATATAATAATGTCATGAATTTTGTAATTTTGGTGATATTAATTTTACCGCTTTACCTTTTAATCCTACATTCGTCCTTACAGTTAAGTATCAATTATAAAGTAAGGACTAGAAAAAGCCAGTTTCATTCAAATCCAAGCATTGTTCATGAATTTATAATCCATTCATCTCATTTAATAGTTAATGGTAAAGAAAAGCTATTCATTTTTTGTTTATCTAGATTCTAGAAGATAATGGAAGATTGTAAGGTAAATTGAACGAATGTCCGCCTGTAGATATTTTAATATTACAGAGCTTAAATCAAAAACAGATTTTCCTGTAGTTTACGAGTTTTAGGATAAATTATCGTATATTACTAAAGCAAAGTATTAAAGTCATGAGTTTGTCCAACCTAATTTAAGTATATTTCTCTAAAGTTTTTTTAATATGTGAAAATAAGGTACAAAGGTTCCTAAACATAGAAAAAAAAAAGATCTTTACAAGATTCCTAACCATATATAGATTGCAAATATTGGGTATCTACAAAAGTTTCTTACGGTTGCAAACTTAGAGACTATAATGCGAAAGTGTGAAGTTAGATACTTCTATAACATTCATTATTGCCTCATCAGATGATGCTACTAAGTCACCACCTAAATTAAGGAAAGCACCGTTTTGTACATTTTTGAAAAGTTCAAACACTAATTGTCACACTATAGACATCATATTACGAGAAGCGACAAATTTATCCGAATTTACATGGAGAAAAATTCTCATGATATCTTCACAATCCCATATAAAGAGCATTGAATCTGCACTTAGCCAGCACCCGAAAGGCTAGCCAGTCGATTGATCGCATCTTTGAGGCTAGAAAACTGAGCTAACAAATTATCATGTAATTCTGAGCAGTTGGCCTGGCTTTTTTGCCACTCGGAAAGACCATCCCCAACAATTTTCAAACCACTCTGTAGCAATTCCACTCCCATGCCGATTTCATCAGGAATCTTCCTTTTCTTGTTGGGTAGTTTATCAGAGTCAATCTCCATCCTTGCATATCCCGCTGATTCATCTCCAGATTTTGAGCTCTTTGGACGGCCACTTTAAGACGCGGAGCATCTTTCATGAGCATGGCAAGCTGATCATGGCTATGGTTGATTGGAAGAAGAGCCATTTCTTTCTCAAGAAATGTTTTGAATTCTGACATAAATCTCTCTTCATTTGCCTCTTTTCCACATAATAAATCGTATGAAAGAGCTGCATTTTGTGGGACAAACCTCCACAGATGATTGCATGAGGTTCGTTCAGCAAAATATCCAAATGCCGTAACTGCCAGATGTATGAATGCCCAATGCCGTTCTCCCAGTAGCATATGATATAGCTCCCAAACTGCAGAGGTTTTGGGGCATCCTTCTCTTTCTGCTATTTCCATATGAGCTAGGCCAGCCAGGAATTGACTCAGACCAACTTTGCAATGATAGAATTGGGCATCAGATGCAGTTGATTTTGCTATAACCAGGTCTTTGAGATTCAAGATTACTTCGTCCATCTTGTCTAGTGCATAAAGATGCCTCGTGTGAAAAACAATTTCCAGCACAATTCCCAAAAGCTTAAGGCAATTGACTTTCTCAGCATCATTCACCGCTTTAGTGTAAATTTGGATAACAGAAACTAAAAAGTGCAAGGTCTTCTGGTTAATGTCATCCTTGATGTCCTGGCTGCATGGCATGACCAAAAAGTCCATTTATAATTTGTTACTTGGAGATGGAAAATTGTGGTAAAAGATGGTACAAGATCTTTCAAGATACGAAATGAAAGTATAATATCAAGTTTTGTATGTATGAAAGATGAGAATGCAAAGATGACGAAAGCCAGACATTAGCTTACAATTAATGGAAAATAATCGAAAGAGCAAACAAGCCTTTTTAGACTCATGATGAAAAAGAGTAAGACAAATAGATACTTCCGATCATAGTCAAGTTTTTTATCAGCATAATTAAAAAAGAATAAGACCAACAGATATTTCCGATCATAGTCAAGTTTTTTATCAGCATAATTAATTGTTTAACAATCTTTGTGGGATTTTTTTCCTTGACTAGAAGTCTAATAGGAATTATCTTCTCCAAGAAATTGCAAAAGAGCAATATTAAGTTGGGGAAACTTACAGGGATGGTAAACAAGCAGACAGTGCAAGGACAGGACACCCACAAAATCCTGAACAACGAGTCCCCAATCCTTTGCTAACAAAGCTCTCAATGTATAAGTTGTAATAATAAATAATATTGTGTCTAGCAACACCCTTCAAGTTCTCTGTCAGTAAACTCATTGAGAAGCCTTCCATTAGCAAAGATGTCAACATAACTGATGATAAGTCAGAACGTTCCTCACCAATGACATAACTACATACCCTGTCAGCAAGAGTTTTCATACCATTAGTCACTAAAGTGCAAATTGATCTAGCCACTTTTCTTAGACCAGAATCAGCAACAAAGATGGAGTCTGCAGAAGCCAGTAACCTCAAACAAGAGCAAAGCCCATCAATAATGCTATTTACAACTTCTTCATTGCTGAAGCGCACCATAAAGCACCAAATTTCCATTACAATTTCCCAGCAAAGAAAGTGAGGGTGAAAGATATTTACTAGCAAGAAAGATCTCAACTGTTCCCAAGTGATACCAGATGAGGCCACAACCATAAAGGTTTTCAATGATTGCAAAAGAAAGTATACATTGGTTCCCAAACCAAATCTGTAAGTTTATTAGCTCTATTATTAACAGGTATATGCATTGCAAGAACACAAGCATATACTTCATCGATAACAATCATGTTGAAAAGCCAATCTAGCTTTCTTGCTATCCCAAGCTTAACATCTTCTTCGCATCTATGGAACATCTCAGTAAACAGATAAATAAGAGAACCCGCCCAAGTACAAGGGTTCTTGCCTTAGATATGTCCCCACAGCTAACTGAAAAAATTTTATCCCTCACAGTTGTCCAATCATTTGCACATGAGCCTTCATGTAGAGCCTGATAGCAGTTTTCTTCAGGAAATAAGCCATCTAGAATTTCAAACTTCATTTCCCGTTTAACTTCACTTGAGTTTAGCAAAGAATAGAGTAGAGTCATCACTGTCTGCTCCAGAAGTTCTAGTGAGACCTCACTAGCAATTTTCAGGTTTATGTCTTCACATAATGAGACTCTGAAGTTTGAAATCATCAAGAGACTCTGTAATATTTCCCTGTGCACAAGATATGCTTGGAATGGATACATTGTGGATAATTTGACAGCATTTACCAGGAAAAACTTTACAGGTAAGAATGTCCTTCTAGCTTCTGTAAGAGTAACAGGTTCTTTCAGTGGTAAAGACCAAATCTCAGCAGCACACCTAACAGATTCATTAGCTTGTGAAATCAACGAAAGAACAATGTCAGACACATTAATCCTTACTTCTAGTACTCCCTTGCCCAGCTGAAGAAGAGTCACAACCCCTTTCCATGAGACATTAAGAATGCCTACTAGACTACCTCCTTCTGTGGCTGCAAATGTCCCTAGTTCACATAGCATTTTGATGGTGCATTTAATTATATTAACAATGGAAATCCCACCATCAGCCCCTTCAAGAAGCATGCTGTTTTTCGGTTCATCAAGATTGTCTTCCAAAAGGTCCAAGTTTATGGACTGCCAATACGTTTGGCAGAGTTTTATCACTGATTCAATCACTGTATGTGCAAGCTTTAATACATCAGAGCCAACAGATTGAATTCTCTGTTCAATTCAAGATAGCAAATACTCAGCAAAAGTAGAGCATAAAAACTGTTTGCCCAGCTATTTCTTTAATCTGTCAACCAATATTTGGAGAGCTGCAAGAGAAAGAATCCAAATCTATGGTCTAGCGTGTCTAAGATGACACAACTTCAGTTAATTAAGGAATTCCTAAAGCATTTAGTGCATTATCATCAATTAATCAAAAGAATATGCTGCAAAATTATGAAGATTGGCTCTATAATGAACCAACAGACGCAACTGATCAAACAAGTACCTTAATCTCAAGAAGTAGATCTTTTATCAAACTCAGTTCCTCCAATATAAAATTCTTGATGATAGAGTTTGGCTTCATGCTGTCTGAAGAAGAATGTCGTGCCCAAGCAGAAAGGCTTGCCACACAAAATTTCAAAAAATCCTCAAGAAGCTGCATAGATGAGCAAGCGGTGAGACAAATTTAAATGCAGCAATACATTAATGTTTGGTAGAATTAAATAATAGCACTTCTCAAACCATATTTGCCGCATATCCTCTTTTTTTCTTTCTTTTTCTGGTAACTGTTTGTAATTGTATTGAATACGGAACTCAATAGGACACCAAAATAGATAATTGTATGAAATTGAGACCAAAGCATAGAAATCTCTTGCATCCACTGATAGGGCTTGGGTACACGATTGTAGCAAGAAAGTGAATTGAAGAGAAGAATTAGGGCTTTATTAGAGCGTGTAGTGTAGAAAATGGAAATAGAAGTACCTGAGAACTCTGCTCAGAAGCAATGTCTCAGCACAGCCTTAGCCTTAGTTGACAGCAAGAGTGATCTGGTATATCCAACTGTCTTGACTTCCATTATCTATAGTTTCTCTGACCTTGTAACTAACTTTGGGATGTTCTCAAAACATCAACTTACTAAAATATGTACATTGCATGTGGACTTTAGCATCTATACAATCAACTCCGCATGCTTAATTGAAACTACAACACTGCCTAAGTTACAGCAGCTGTAAAACCCCCTCCATCCCTCCTCTTATAAACATGCAGCATTGGAGGCTTAGTCCAGAGTGTTGTATCAATGCCATCTGCTCTAGGAATGTCCTTGTCCTCAAGGAAAAAATCAAGAAATTGAAAGCAAAATGAAGCTGAATCAATTTAAGTAGCATCAGAAGAAGGTTGGGCCAGCCACTCTACTGGTAATTGGGGAACTTCAACTCCATTTCTGACCAAAAACCAACAGACCCAAAATCTTTGCATATTGAGAGGCAGAAAATTCAGCTTCAGGGAAGTTATCCACCGGAATATCAGAGGCAACAGGAAGAGAACCAAACAAACGTTTCAACATGGAAACGTGGAAAACCGGATATAATTTGCAACCAAATGGCAACTTCAGCTTATAAGCAGCACTCCCAATATGCTCCACTAATTAGAATGGTCCAAAGTAAGAGGGAGCATAGAAGCATCTTTAGCAGAAATCTTCTTTTGCAAACCCAGCCTTAATTGTAAGAAAACTGTTACTCGTGAGACCTCACATTCACAAAAGAGGATAGTGCCCTTCGACCAAGTTTATACCAAAAGATAGCCACACAAGGGGAGTGGAGAAAAGGGGCTATGCTCGGCTGAGGAATGTAGGTGATGTGCCCAGCTGACCCTGCTGTGTAGTCATGTCTTAGTTGTTTATTTCTTTTTCTAAGTGTAACATGTCCAACAGATTATTAGGTGCCCACATGTCCAGCTGGATGTAGGTGTCTCAGTTATTTGTGACGTTTCAATTAATGCAAATAGGTGTCCTAAGGTCATGTCTTACTGCTGACCACTATGCACACAGTTAGTAGTGGGGGAAAGAGTGGAGTTGTGGGGGAGAAATAGGGGGGCATGGCAAAGAGGCGGCGGTTAGGGGGAGGAAACCCACAGCCCATATTGTACAAAAAGGAACAGAATTGAAGGAAGAAGGCATGCTTAATATTTTTCCCAAACACCTTCTATTAATTTAGAAAATATCGAGATTGCCGAGTTCTCTCTAATGAGCCCGAACCCAATTAGCAAACATAGGGAAGCAAGGAAGGAAAACCTTAAAAGCTACTATTGAATTTGACCTAATAATTGATCTTAAGGATGTGGGACGCAAGGGACAATTTTGTAACAAAGTAGTATCAGAGCCAGACAAGTCGGACGACTTCAAGTGACTCCAGCAGCAATTCAAAAGCTTCCTCGATATGTACAGGGCCGACCAAGCCCAAGTCAAGGAGCTATCAACACTCTCCAAGGAGATGTCAACACAGAAGGGGAAGTGGAGAGAGGCAGAGCAGGCAAGTGGGGGCAGCTCATCTAGGGACCATGCCTTAGGGGGCTTGGCTACGTGTGAGGAAGACAAGAGGGGGGTAGTGGTGCCAAAGTACGCCCGCCTTGATTTCCTAAGGTTCGATGGCAAGTCTAACCCAATTGGATGGTTGAGTAGATGCAAGCTTTTCTTCAGGCACCAACGCATGCCAAAAGGGGATCGAGTGGAATTAGCCTTTTATCACTTGGAAGGGGAGGCTCAACTATGGTTCCTCGAGATGGAGCGGGACCGGCCTGAAATTTCTTAGGAAGACTTCAAGGCTATCTACCACTCTCAGTTTAGGCCTCCATTGAGAAGTAACCCATTGGGAGAACTAGCTAAACTAAGGCAGGTGGGGACTGTAGAAGAATATCAACAGCAATTTACCAAGGTTTTGGCCCAAACACCCTCCTTGATGCCGGAACAGGAGGTATCTTTGTTTATCAACGGCTTGAAGGAATCCATTTCTGTGGACATCCTAATTCAAAACACTAGGGATATAATCCAAGCCATGGCGTTGGCATGACTGTATGAAAGGAGGAGTGATACCTTGCAAGTAGAGGCAGAGGTGCAGAGGAGAAGGGTAAGCTCGGCAGTCAAAGGTGAAGCACCTTAGAAAAAAATTTTGGCAAACCCCAACCCTATTGCCAAACCCTTCGTGAAGCAACTGAGTAAGCCAAAACTGGAGGAGCGGAGGAGGAAAGGTCTTTGCTTCAATTGTGACAAGCCCTTTTCTATAGGACATGATGTAAAAGGTTGTTCTGGTTGGAGTGTGTCAATGAAAGTCAGTGGGAGCGGGAGGAAGAGAAGGAAGCAAGGGCTAAGCAAAAAGAGGAGGAGCCAACGGCAATATCCCTCCACGCCATGGTTAGCTTTTGCAAGCCCCAGGTGATAAAGCTGCGGGGTAGAATTAGGGAGCACGAGGTCGTTGTGCTGATGGATTTTAGGAGCACGCATAGCTTCGTGGATGCGGGAGAGGCCCAACGGCTGAAACTGAGGGTGGAGCCACGGTAGGATATCAAATTGCTGGTGGCCAATGGGGAAAGCTTGCAAAGTGGAGGTAGTTGCAACAGGGTTAAATTGTTCCTGGTAGGTCATCCATTTGAAGTGGATCTGTATACATTACCTTTGTGTGGAGTAGATGCAGTCTTGAGGGTGAGTTGGCTGAAGTCCCTAAGGGCAATTGACTGGGATTTCCGTGATATGAGGATAAGATTCCATATGAATAGTAGAGATATTGAGCTAAAGGGCCTCCTGAAACGTGGAAGGGACAGCACCTCCCTAGTGGCCATGCGGGAGGTAGAGAAAAGCCACAAGCGGAGTATGCTGTTGGCTGAGTTTGAGCCAATCTTCCAACCTTTATAAGGACTCCCACCGGTCAAACCATGTGACCGTAAGATCCCCTTGCAACCTAAGACAGCACCGATTGTGGTAAGGCCATAAAAGATACCTGCATCAGTAGAAGGATGAGATAGAAAGACAATGCAAAGAGATGATTAATCAAGGTATCATTCAGGTAAGCCAATCCCCTTTTTCTTCCCCCATATTACTTATACAGAAGGCGAACCTCAGCTGGAGGTTTTGTGTAGATTATCGAGCACTAAACGACAAGATTATCAAGGATAAATTCCCCATTCCAGTCATAGAAAAACTATTAGAGGAATTGAATGGGGCTAAGTACTTCTCCAAGTTAGACTTAGCCTCTAAGTATCATCAAGTGTGCATGCATTCGACTGATGTGGAGAAGATAGCTTTCTATACACATCATAGGCACTTTGAGTTCCTCGTCATGCCTTCCGATCTCACTAATGCCCTATTGACCTTCCAAGCCTTGATGAATACGGTTTTCAAGGGGATGCTATGCAAGTTTGTACTAATCTTCTTCGATGACATCTTGGTCTACAACAGCACCTAGGTTGAACATTTGCAGCACTTGAGAAAGGTGTTTATGCTCTTGCAAGTACACCAATTATACTTGAAGAAGAGTAAGTGGCGTATCTAGGTCACGTCATTTCATGTGAGGGAGTGCAAGTAGACCCAAGAATGATAAAATCATATTGAATTGGGTGAAACCCATGTCCATCATAGCCTTGCAAGGGTTCCTTAGATTGATGGGGTACTATCGGCAATTTGTAGCTGGGTATGGAAGGATGGCGAAGCCCTTGACAAAGATGCTTCACAAGAATAACTCCCACTGGACCCTTAAATCCAAGGTGGCATTCAAAAAGCTAAAGGCAGCCATGATAGAAGCTCTCGTATTAGCCCTTCTAGACTTCTTCCAACTATTCATAGTGGAGTGTGATGCCTGTTGGGGTAGGGAGGGTAGGAATTGGTGCGGTCCTCCAACAGCAGGGGCATCTAATCTCCTATTTCAACCACCCCTTCACAAAACAACACTTGAAGCTAGCTGCATATGAAAAGGAGCTGATCGAGTTATCCAAAGCCATATGACATTGGAGGCTGTACTTATGGGGAAGACAATTTTTGGTAAGGACAAATCATTACAGCCTAAAATATCTATTAGAACAGCGGGTGATAACTTTGCCTCAACAACATTGGATTAGTAAGTTGTTAGGGTTTGACTTCGAAACGAGTATAGAGTTGGCTGACACACTTTCTAGGAAGGAAGACATTGCCAGCTGTCTAGCAGCCATCTCTTGCCTTCAGTTACAACTGTTTGATCAGATCCGGGAAGAAAACCAGCAAAACCAAGAGTTGCAAGAGCTAAAGGCATGGGTAGAGGTGGGAAAACTTGAGCAACAGTGGGCAGTAAAGAACAGGCTATTGTTTTTCAAACAGAAGATCTATTTGCTTCCCCACTCAACCCAATGTTCAGTCATCGTAGAGGCGCCCCACTGCCCGTTCCATGAGGGATACTAGAAGACCCTCCACAGAATCACGAGGGATTTTTATTGGAAAGACATCTTCAAACTCCATGGAATGCCAAAATCCATCGTGAGTGATAAGGATGCCACCTTTACTAGTGCCTTCTAGAAAGAACTGTTTAAATTACAAGGCACACAATTGGCTTTTTCTTCTTCCTATCACCCACAAAGCGATAGGCAGATGGAGGTCGTTAACCACACCATTAAGATGTGCTTGCAATGCTTTGTGGGAGAATGACCTAACAAGTGGACTGAATGGGTCGCTTGGGTTAAGTTTTGTTACAACACAGGATTCCACACAACACTAAAGGCGACTCCTTAGTTTATGGCCGTGCACCTCCACATTTGCTGGCTTACTACCCAAGAATAGCCAAGTTGGAAGCTATCGAAGTCACCCTCTTGGAAAGAGACCAAGTCTACCAGCAGCTCCAACAGAAGCTAGCCCGAGCTCAAGCAACCATGAAGGAACAGTATCATAAACATCACCGGAAGTTAGAATTTCAAGTGGACGAGTTAGTGTGGCTCTACCTCCAACCCTATAGTCAAGTTTCAGTGGCAACCCGACGTAACCAGAAGCTCGCGCCAAAGCTTTACGATCCATTCCCGATAGCAACAAGGGTAGGAACAGTGACCTATTGCCTGGAACTTCCTCCTCAAGTAAGGATCCACCCAGTTTTTCATGTGTCCTACTTGAAGAAATTTAAAGGCCCTCCTACTTCTCAGCCACTAATACCAATGGTATAGCAAGGAGTAGTGATTCCTTACCCCAAAGCTATCCTAGATACATGTTAGGTATAGCGCCAATCAAAAGCGCTAAGCATTAGGAAAGCTACTCACCCGTTGAAGCATCCTGAGAATCAACTGAGATGATGGTACAAAGGTATCCCCCATTCGCGCTTGAGGTCACACGCGCTCTTGAGGGAGGGACAAATGTTACACACAAGACCTCGCGTTCACAAAAGAGGATAGTGCCCTTCAACCAGGTTTATACCAGAAGAAAGCTGCATAAGGGGGGTGGAGAAAACAAGCTACGCTCAGTTGAGGAATGTGGGTGATTTACCCAACTGACCCTATTGTATAGTGATGTCCTAGTTGTTTATTTCTTTTTCTAAATGTAACATGTCCAACGGATTATTAGGTGCCCACATGTCCAACTAGATGTAGGTGTCTCAGTTATTTGTGACGTTTCAATTAATGCAAATAGGTGTCCTAAGGTCATGTCTTACTGCTGCTATAATGCTACTAACCACTATGCACACTGTTAGTAGTGGAGGAAAGAGTGGAGTTGTGGGGGAGAAATAGGGGGCCATGGCGAAGAGGCAGTTAGGGGGAGGAAACCCACTACCCATATTGTACAAAAAGGAACAGAATTGAAGGAAGAAGGCATGCTTAATATTTTTCCCAAACACCTTCTGTTAATTCAGAAAATGTCAAGATCGTAGGATTCTCTCTAATGTGCTCAAACCCAATTAGCAAACATAGGGAAGTGAGGAAGGAAAACCCTAAAAGATACAGTTGAATCTGACCTAATAATTGATCCTAAGGATGAGGGACACAAGGGACGATCCTGTAACAAAAACCCAGTCCCCAACATTAAAGTCCACACATCTATGATGTTTATTAGCACTCCTACAATTCCTCAACTGTGCTTGCTCCAAATTTCAATCCAATAGTTGCAAAATTTCATCTCTAGTCCATAGAGCATCTCTCAAAGCTGCCACCAATATTTCCCTACCCACATAAGCTGGTAGTGAAGGCAGAGGATAGCCACATACAATTTCAAAACGCATCATCTTAGCCGAAGAATGATATGAAGTGTCATAATTATATTCTGGCCATGGAATCCAGGTAGCCCACATCTTAGGCTGTTCAGAATCAAAAACCTCAATTAGCAATCTAAACATTGATTCAAAACTTCCACTCGACCATCCATTTTCAGACAATAAGCAGTACTAAAATGGAGTTTAGTGCCCATTTGTTGGAACAATTCATGCCAAAAGGAGATCACAATAAGTGGGTCATGATCACTACCAATAGTGTGAGGCACCCTAGCAACTGCGCAAACTCTTTAACCAAAGTTCACCCGCTGTCTTTGTATTATATGGATGCTGTAAAAGCAGTTAACAACAACCAGCACAGTATCATACCCTTTCGATTCGGGAAAGCCCAAAATAAAATCCATTAAAATATCTTCCCAATTAACACTAGAAATGTGTAGTGGAGAAAGCCACCCAGATGGAGGCAAAGTTTGATACTTACGACGTTGACAAATGGTGCATGAAGCTACATATTGCTCCACATCCTTTTTAAGAGACGTCCAATAAATAGAAGCTGCAATTCATCGGTAAGTTTAGAGAAAACCCAAATGGCCACCTGTAGGGGTAGCATGAAATTCATGAAAAAAAATATTTGCTCATTCAAAGCTTCTTTGTACAACCAATCTTTCTTTGTAAAACAACACATCATTCACCAATTGAAAACCACTACCTGTCAATTTTCCCTCTTTGAGCTGCTGTACTTTACATGCTAATATAGGATCTCAACAAACAGCTTCAGTGATCTCCTTTAAATCTGCCCAAACCAGACCCAAAACAGCAGTAATTGCAATGAATCATCACAGAGGCATGACAAAGCATCAACAGCTTTGTCCTCATGCCCACTCTTGCAATGTATTTCTTAATCATAACCCAAAAGCTTTGCTAACCAATTTTGTTGATCTAGTGTTGTAACTCTTTGATGCAACAAATACTTCACACTCTTTCAGCTGGTTCCAACCTAACAAATAGGGCCTCTGAAAAGGTAATCATTCTACTCGTAATCCCCAACCTATATATAATTTTCTTAGCTATCATCGATTGTCCCCATCCTATTGCACTGTTATTTCATCTTTATCTTCCATTTCTATTCCTAAAAATGTGAGTGAGACACTTTCAAATCTAGGGTGGACACAAGCACTTACATGCTAATGGTACTTAGGAGTTGGTCCCTTTATCTCCTAGTAAATCTCTAGTTGGGTGTCGATGGGTTTATGCTATAAAAGTTGGTCCCGATGGTCATGTTGACCGACTTAAGACTCAATTGGTTCCAAGGGTTATACTCAAGTGTACGGTTTGAATTATCTTGATACTTTTTCTCCTGTTACTCATATGTCATCTATTCGCTTGTTTCTATCCGTTGCAACTATGAAACACTGGCTTTTATACCAGTTAGACATCAAAAATGTCTTTCTTCATGGTGAACTCCAGGAGGAGGTTTATATGAAGCAACTGCCTGACTTTGTTGCTCAAGGGGAGTCTAATCTAGCATGTAAACTCCATCGCTCACTTTATGGGTTGAAACAATCTCCATGTGTTTGGTTTAGCCGATTCAGTACGATGGTTATGGAGTTTAGTATAATTCGTAGTTCATCTAATCATTCAATGTTTTATAAGCACACATCTAAGGAGAGATGTATTTACTTAATTGTCTATGTAAATGATATTGTCATAACCGATAACAATCAGGATAGTATTACTGACTTGAAAGCACATCTTTTCAATTATTTTCAGACCAAAGACCTTGGCTTGTTAAGGTACTTCCTTGGTATTGAAGTGACTCAATCCAGTTCCGATATAGTTCTTTCTCAAAGAAAATATGCTTTAGTCTTCTAAAAGAAACTAAGACGCTCAATTGTAAGACCATAGATTCTCTAATGGATCCTGATGTGAAATTATTACCAAGACAAGGGGAGTTATTTGCAAACCTTAGTAGATACTGTCGGTTAGTTAGCAGACTTAATTATTTTATTATCACTTGACCCAATATATTCTTTGCGGTTAGTGTTGTTAACCAATTTCTCCAATCACTCTGTAACAGTCATTGGAATGCAGTTGTCAAGATTCTTAGATATATTAAAAATGCTCCAAGTAGAGGCCTACTAATGGGAATCTTTCCGGCGACCTAGATGAACAAGGAACTTGATTTGTATGATAATCCAAATCCCTTATATTCATACTTGTTTTCTTTATCTAATAAGTATTTGAATGATAATCTAACAAGTATAATGATATTTCTTCACGAGATGCCAAATGACTCTCACTATTGGTCAATTAGGGTCATCATTAGATTCTCATCCAATGGTCCGCTATGATCAACATCGCCTCAACGCATTGGCTCTTTGAAGATTATTATTATTTTGTACTTGTAATTATTTTCTTTAGACTATTTATTTTGTAAGTTTTTGGACACTTTTATTTAGTTGTAATTGGTACTTTTAGAACCGGCCACCTTAAAGTGGCATAGTTGTAATTTTGCGAACATTTTAACTCAAAAGGGAGCAAGTAGGATTTTGAAGGGGAGAACACACTTGACATTTGCTGCAAAATTTCGTGAGATATTAGGGTTTGTCCTAAGATTTCATAGTACTCTTATCAATTTCAATCCAATTGGAATTGTGACAAGTTTGCAACCTAGTGAATTGTAAGTAATATCAATTCCCTAAGTTGATTTCATTTTCATCACTAGTGTGTAATACCTAGGGTTGATTAGGTTAGTTCTTATTGATCTGATTTTAGCGTCACTTGTAATCCAAAATCCTTTCATGTAATGTTATCTAATTGATTGGTTTTATCTCTTGATATTGCTTTCAATTTTATCTTCCATTGTTTGCATGCATTTCCAAATTGTTGAAGAGGAGTTCACGACCTTATTTGTGTTGTTGGTGATTTGAATTCTTGTTCATCTTATGTGGAGAGCTTAATTCCATTGATCATTATATCATTTGGTATAAGATTGATTTTAACCACAAATCAGAACATAACCAATTTTTAGGGTTCACGCAATTTGTTCCAATTTTGAATTGGTTTTGATCTTGTGTTTTGGAGTTGTTCAATTGGATTATTTGCATATGCTTAGATCCCCTTTTAAGCATATTATCTTTTGTTATCAGAGCTTTATCATACTTGGATTCAATCTTGATCACATCCTTTGTTGTGGAATTGGTTTATATGAGTAGAAGGATTTACGCAATTGGAAGCTAGTTTGATTGACATTGTATTATTGTCTTTCAATATTGGTTTTGTGTGCTTTCACTTGGTTTTAAGCACATCACCTACTATATGAAGATCAGGGTCATTCCCAAGTAATTGGATATTGTGATGTTGATTGGGTTGGTTCTCCATCTGATAGACGATCTACTTCGGGTTATTGTGTGCTAATTAAAGGTAACCTAATATCATGAAAAAGTAAGAAACAAGATGTTGTGACTAGATCAAGTATAGAAATAGAATTCCACGCCATGGCCTCAACAACCTGTAAGCTTTTTTGGTTAAAACAATTACTTCAGGAGTTAAAATTTTATGAAATATCATAAATGAAACTAATTTGTGATAACCAAGTTATATTACATTTATCCTCTAATCCAATCTTTCATGAGAAAACTAAATATATAAAAATTAACTATCACTTCATTCGAAAAATGATCATTTGTGGTAGTATTATCACTAGCCATATCATTTGGTATAAGATTGATTTTAACCACAAATCATAACATAACCAATTTTTAGGGTTCACGCAATTTGTTCCAATTTTGAACCGGTTTTGATCTTGTGTTTTGGAGTTGTTCAATTGGATTATTTGCATATGCTTAAATCCCCTTTTAAGCATATCATCTTTTGGTATTAGAGTTTTATCATACTTGGATTCAATCTTGATCACGTCCTTTATTGTGGAATTGGTTTATATGAGTAAAAGGATTTACGCAAGTGGAAGCTAGTTTGATTGACATTGTATTATTGTCTTTCAATATTGGTTTTGTGTGCTTTCACTTGGTTTTAAGCACATCACCTACTATATGAAGATCAGGGTCATTCCTAAGTAATTGGATATTGTGATGCTGATTGGGTTGGTTCTCCATCTAATAGACGATCTACTTCGAGTTGTTGTGTGCTGATTAAAGGTAACCTAATATCATGGAAAAGTAAGAAGCAAGATGTTGTGGCTAGATCAAGTGTAGAAGTAGAATTCCATGCCACGGCCTCAACAACCTGTGAGCTTATTTGGTTAAAACAATTAATTCAGGAGTTAAAATTTTGTGAAATATCATAAATGAAACTAATTTTTTATAATCAAGTTGCATTACATATATCCTCTAATCCAATCTTTCATGAGAAAACTAAACATATAAAAATTAACTCTCACTTCATTTGAAAAATGATCATCTATGGCTGTATTATCACTAGCCATGTCAACTCAAATGAACAATTGGATAATATTTTGGCTAAATCTCTTAAGGGTTCTCGTATTGGGTATATTTATAACAAGCTTGGTACATATAATTTATATGCTCCAACTTAAAGGGAAGTGTTAAATAGTATATATACATTTGTCCCACATAGCTTAGTCTATATTTTTGTATACATATATAAATACTCATATAATACAATATTAAATAATAATATAAGATTATGATTTCTCTTCTCTCTCTATTTTTCTCCTTAACACCTTTCTACATGGAGATTTAGAAGAAGAGGTGTATATAGAGTCCCTCTTAGATTTGATAATGAAACAACACAAGGGAAAGTATGCAGTTTAGAAGAGGCCTTGTATGGACTAAAGCAATCTCCCAAAGCATGGTTCAATGGATTCAACAAAGCCATGATCTCTTTTGACTATCAACAAAGCAATGCCAATCATACCCTATTCATTAAACATAACAAGAGTAAAGTCACAATTCTCATAAATATAGTGATGATAGGAGATGATAGAGAAGAAATGGCTTGATTGAAGAAACTTTTGGCTTAGGAATTTGAAATCAAAGATCTAGGAAAACTACAATATTTCCTAGGAATTGAAGTTGCTAGATCAAAAAAGGTATCTTCATTTCTTAGAAAAATATATTCTAGATCTCTTGAAAAAAAAATTGACATGTTAGGTTGTAAACCAGCAAAATCTCCCATTGAAAGCAACCATGAGCTACAAGTTGGAATTGGTGATTCGGTTGATTTAGGGAGACACCAGAAATTGGTGGGAAGAGTAATACATCTCTCGTACACTAGACTAAACATTGCATATGTAGTTAATCTAATGTGCCAATTTATGCATGATCCATGAGAATCACACATGCAAGCAGTGTTTCGCATCTTGAGATACTTGAAGTTTGCTTCAAGAAAAGGACTGTTGTTTGCCAAGCGTGATCACCTTCAGATAGAATGCTTTATAGATGCAGATTGAGCTAGATCTCCAAGTAACAGAAGGTCCATCACTAGTTATTGCACACTCGTTGGAGGTAACTTAGTAACATGAAGGAGCAAGAAACAACATGTAGTTGCTCGATCAAATGCTAAAGCAGAATACAAAGTTATAGCTCAAGGGGTTTGTGAGCTTCTGTGGTTGCAGAAAATATTGAAAGAATTAAATCTGTCAAGCAAAAGAGGACTATCCTTATACTACAACAATAAAGCTACTGTTAATATAGCACAAAATCCAGTTTAACATGATCGAATCAAGCGTATAAAGATTGATCAACACTTCATCAAAGAGAAAGTGACTGATGGTATCTTGAGATTATACCACGTGACATCTGATAAGCAATTGGTTGATGTGTTCACTAAAGGATTGTATCACAAGACCTATCGTACTTTAGTTTGCAAGTTGGGCATGTGTGATATCTATGCTCCAACTGGAGAGGAAGTATTGACTTATGTGTGAATAAGATTATTATACTAGTTATAAGAATTATATTTAGATTAGAAGTTTATTATATTTCCTAATATAGGATTTCTGTAAATGTATATAAATCATATTTTCTTATGTAAAAAGAAGAGAAAAATAATAAAACAATTCTTTCCTCTTAAATTCTTCAGGATGGTTAAATAGATGCGAGCATTCATTTTAGGCATCAAAAAACCCTTAAGGAGAATAAGGTGGAGTTAGCAACCTATCACATAGAAGGAGAGGCTCAACTCTAATTCCTCAAGATAGAGAGAGATCGACCTACAATTGCTTGGGGGGAGTTCAAGGCCTTATGAAATGCCTAATTCGGACTTCCCCCACATAGTAACCCATTGGGGAAGCTAGCCAAGCTGAGACAAACCGGGTTGGTGGAGGAATATCAATGAAAGTTTATTCAAGTCACGGCCCAATGCCCTCTCTAACCCCTTATCAAGAAGTAGCCTTGTTTATCAATGGGATAAGGGAATCTATATCCATAGATGTGTTAATTCAAGACCCCAAGGATCTAACCTAAGTGATGGCACTAGCAAGACTTTATGAGAAGAGAAGCATAGCAATGAGGGTAGAGGTGGAGGCGCTAAGGAAAAAGCTCATTCCAGTGCCAACCACTATTACTAATCCCTATGTTAGAAAGATGAGTAAGGCTAAGATTGAGGAAAGGAGAAAGGGACTTTGCTTTCATTGCAATGAACCATTCTCGATAGATTATCGATGTAAAAGATTGCATTAGTTGGAGTGTTCAAAAGAGGTTGAAAAGGGTTAGGAGGAGGATGTGGTAGAGGTGGACGTGAATGAAGGGGAGTCAACCGAAATATCACTTCAAATGATGGTTGGTTTGACCAAGCCTCAAGCCATGAAACTTTAAGGTCATATTGGGGATGAATCCATCACCACACTCGTCAATTTAAGCAACACTCACAGCTTTGTTGATGCTGCTGAGGAGAGAAGAATGGGTTTGACAATGGAGCCAAAGAAAGAAGTTAAAGCAATGGTAGCTGTTGAGTTATATATATATATATAAGTCCCACATTATTTAAATAGAATATTTTGTATCTCTTGTATATATATGTATAGTGTACTTTTAAATTAAGTGTAATAAAAAAAATAATTTTATTTTTCCTTTTTACTAACATGGTATCAAAGCTATAGAGAAACCCTAGTTCCCATACAAAAAAAAAAAAAAAAAACCCTAATCCAACGACACTATGCATCTTCGACCATTTTCCGATGTTGGATTTAGAATCCAATCATATCACCACATTCATATTCTCTCCAACTTTGTATCCCCCAAAACTCGCTGTCAAAAATGCCTCCACATGCCGTCACGCACTACAATGCGCCACATCACCATATCTTTTTTTTTTCCTTCTTTTTCCGACACTAAATCCTTCTTTTCCCTCGCAAGCCAATGCATTTGCTTCCTCTAGCTCCAACCATCCAAACACTAGCATCTTCCACCACCAACCACCACCACTGCCACCATCCACCGCCATCCACCACTATTTACCACCTTTTCACCCTCTTTTTCAGGGTTGTATTCAATCCAACATGGCTCACAATACTTCCTCACCGAAAATCAGCCCTTTTTCAAGCTTCTTATCTCCATCTCCTACCATTGCAATGTAAAAATTAATGGGGAGTTCCAATTACATGTCTTGTTCTAAAGTCATGAAATTATGTTGTATAGGTCAAGGTCTACAAGACCATTTGCCCACTAATCTCAACGACGTGCAAAAGGATAAGAATCACTGGCAGAGAGCAAATGTTTTATTATTGAGTCTCTTGTGGCAGTCCATTGGTCCATCTCTTCATTCCATTTACAAGTATGTAATAGATTTGTTAAAAGAAATCAGAATGCTAGACTGTAAACCAGTAGCAACACCAGTTGAATCAAAGGGTAAAAGCAAGAACAAAGGTGAAGAAGAGCTGGTATACAAAGAAGGTATCAACAACTTGTTGGAAAGTTAATATATACTTGTCTCATACCCATCCGGATATTGCATTTGCAGTCAGTTTGGTGATTCAATATATGCATCATCCTCTTAAAGAAAACTTAGAGGTGACATATAGGATCCTTCGATATCTCAAAGGAACACTTGAAAATGGATTATTTTTCAAGAAAAATGAAAGGAGTATAGAAGCATTCACAAATGCTGATTGGATAGGATCAATTGAGGATTGTAGATCTACGATCGAATATAGTACGAAAGTTTAGGATAATTTAGTGACGTAGAGAAGCAAAAAGCAACCCATGGTAGCTCATAGTAGTGCTAAGGTTGAATTTAGAGCCTTAGCTCAAGGCATGTGTGAACCTTTGTGCATTAAACGATTGTTAGAGGAGCTACAACTTAACAAGACCAGCACAACAAAATTATATAGTGACAATAAATCAGCCATAAATATTGTACACAATCCAGTTCATCATGATAGATACAAGCATGTAGAGGTAGATACACTTTATCAAAGAGAAGATTGATGATGGAATTATTTGTATAGTTTATGTACCAACTAAACAACAAGAAGCAAATCTAATAACAAAAGGCCTAGTCAAAGATCACTTTGAAAAACTTATAGGCAAGTTGAGCATGTAGAACTTGTATGCACCAGCTTAAGAAGGGGTGTTGTAAATCTAAGTCATGTATCTTATTCGTATATGCATGAGATAGGGTCTATATTTAGTGTAGATATTTTAGTAAAGTTTGGTAATATAATATCTCCCTAGAATATTTTATATTCTTGCATATCTTTATGTATCTACACATTCCTTATCTAAGAGAAAAAATTTTCTCTTTTAAAGGATATACAATATAACATCACGATCTATGGAAATAATTTATTTTCCTCCTCAATATCTCTAAATTCTACATACACTATACCTTGTCTAGGAGCGCTCTTCAAATAACACAAAATATATTCTAATGCAACCTAGTGATGAATTATTGGGGAAGACAAACTGATTCACAACACTAATACAATATGCAATATCAAGATAAGTTACAATAAGATAGTTTAACTTTTCCACTAATCTTCTATACCTCTAAGCATCATCAAATAAATCTCCGTCTTTAATGAGTTGTAAATTAGGTAGCAATAGAGTACTACATGGCTTTGCACCTAACTATTCTATCACTATTAACAAATCAAGCACATATTTCCGTTGAGATAGGAAAATACCTTTCTTGCTCCTCATCACCTCAACTCCCAAAAATACTTCAAAGACTCTAAATCCTTAGTGTGAAACTAGCTTTGAAAAAAGGTTTTCAAAGAAGATATTCCTATATCATGATTGCCAGTAATAATAGTATCATCCACAAACACAACAATCAAGATAATATCGAACAAAGAAAGTCTATAAAACACTGAACGATCAGATTTACTCTTAGTTATTCCAAACTTTTCAACTGCCTTACTAAATTTGCTAAACCAAGCTTGAGGACTCTGCTTCAAACCATATAGTGATTTCCAAAGATGACAAACTTTCTCATTCTCCTCCTAAGCAAAAAAATTAAGTGGTTGCTCCATATAGACTTCTTCCTATAGATCAACATGTAAGAAGGCATTATTTATATCTAGCTGATACGATGGCCAATTATTAGTAGCTACCATAGAAATGAACAAATTAACAAATGTTAATTTAGCCACAAGAGGGAAAGTATCATAGTAATTTACATCATATGTCTTGGCATAGCCCTTAGCAACAAGACAGACTTTAAGTCAAGTAACAAATCCATTAAGATTGACTTTAATTGCAAACACCCATTTACACCCGTTAGCCGTTTACCAAATCCCAAGTACCATTAGCATCTAAAGCATTCATCTCCTAATATTTCCCTTACTCTAGCCAAGATGAAATAAGGTCTCATGAATAGTTTTAGGAATGGATATAGTATCAAGAGAGGCAACAAACGAACATGAAATAGATGATAAGTGATCATATGACACATGATGAAATAGGTTAAGTGCATTGCCGCTTACCTTTGCGAAGAGCAATTGAGAGATCAAGATCATTATTTATTGGATCAGATGTCGAAGAAGAGATTGGAGCTAGGCATGTGATAAGAAGATTCTAATGCCTAGTATACACATGATGAATTTAGTGGATAGGATAATGGTGCAGCAGATTCAACATTTGGTAACTAATTGGTAATGTGGATGATACCTTTGCTACGACTAGAAGATGGTCAAACCTTAGCCAACTACAACCACTTAAAGATGGTTAGACCTTAGCTAACTACAACCAGACTAGCAACGCCTTACCCTCATTGGGGAATAGCTCATCAACTTGTCATCCGCCTTTAGAGCAGCACCTCATCCAACACCTTTTAGCCTACTACAGCATCCGAAAGAAATCAACTCTTCACCTTGTACCCCACCTCTATGGTGGCGAAAACAACGTGCAACACCTCCTCCTAGAGGCGGTGAAAAATAATTACCCTACGAACTACACATCAAATCTTCCAAGTAGCTCAAATATTTTTCCATACCTTTAATTCAATAATATACAAGTTCATATATACATAACTTAGACAATAAATTAAGAAAGGAAATAATTTTAAAGAAGGAAAGAAATAATACAATTTATTTCTAATATCTACATCCCTATTTCATAACAGAGCTTGAGAAAACAAAGCTTTGAAATCATCAACGTAACAACTCCTGAAGAACATAAACCCTTGTTAAGGGTTTATAAGAGACATAGATAATGGTATGTGTTGTGTTGACGTGTTGTGTCATATGTGTAGATGTTGTTGTGCAATGCATAGCTGTTTAGTGTGTGTTGTATGTTAGTGTTGTTGGTGTTGTCTATTATGGATGTTGCATTTAGCAGTCCTGAAGGTCATATGGAGATATTTTAGTAAGGGACGGGAAATGGAAGTTAGTTATGGAGAGAGAAAGTTGTTATAGAAAAGAATTGAAAGGAGGATTGCATGCGGGGATTCTGATCTTATTGGAGCAAGTAAACCTTAGTAGAGAAGTGCCAGATTGTGGCAACCTGCTTCTCTACTGTGTAAGAAGCTATTCTAAGTATATTTCTACTTCTTAGTGCCATACCTAGTTGTTTCAATCAATGTATTGCTCTACCATAAAGGTCTATCAAAGAGTCGATAAGTTGACAAATGAATTAGTCGAAGATTTTCGATAGTACCTATTCATCAATTTGCAAGATAATGTCTCCCTATCAAAATTAGGAACTTGCCATTTCAATTGCTTCAACCAATACATAGTCCACCCGTTCATGCACAGTGAAGCTAAAGACACTTTCCATTCACTACAAGTACCATGCACCTTGAAATATTACTATATTGCTGCAATCCAATTCGCATGATCATAACCATCAAAGATTGTAAAGGTAATGTGAGTCACATTGGCACAATACTTATCATCAAACTCCACTTCCCTTTGATCAAATCCAGCAGCTCTATCTGAAAGTACCACGTGAGGCAGTGAAGTACAGTCAAAAGTTCAAGCTACAGGAAAATCATGGGTCATTGGAAGTCTTTCCCTGGTTGTGAACATTGTTACAACCCTTACAACCACCCAAAACATCTTTCAAGATTTGCTGTATGGAAGAAAGAGCACCATCAAGGGATTTGTGATGACTTTCAAGAGCTTGAACATTATGATTAAGAGCAGAGATGGTCTTGTCCAATGTTTTCTGGTTGCAATCAATTCCTGCAAGCTGAATTTGAAGTACGGACATGTCACCTTATCCTCCCTCCAATCCATCAACATGAGTGTCTATGTGAGTCATAGCCATGAATGCAGCCAATTTGAAAGGGTTTGGGTACAAGATTGTAGCAGGAAAGTGAACTGAAGTGAAGAACTAGGGTTTTATTAGAGTATGTAGTGTAGAAAATGGAGATAATAATACTTGAGCACTCTACTCAGGAGCAATGTCTCAGCACAGCCTTAGCTTTACTTGATAGCAAGAATGATCTGGTATCTCCAACTGTCTTGACTTCCATTATTTACAGTTTCTCTACTCTTGTAAATAAATTTGGAATGTTTTGGAAACATCAACTAACTAAAATATGTACAATGCACATGGACTTATTTAGCGATACAATGAACTCCACAACCCACATGCCAATTAAAAGTACAGCACTGCCTAAGTTACGGTAACAATAGATACACAGCATTGGAGACTTAGTCCACAGTGTTGTGTCATTTATGTCCAGGCAATAGTGCCTAATACTATATACATAAAGCAGACAACTGATCAAAAAAAAGATTTCTAGTTAACATTTTACATATTTAACAGTGAACAATACAATTCTACTAATAAGATCCGCCTATCTCGGCCTTTTGATGATCCCTCATCTATCATGTTCTTCCAGAATGAAGTAGCAGCAAAAGCACTTTCCGAGTGATCACATTGTGACTATTGGTAATACCAAAGGATGAAAGAAAGTCAACCACATTCTAATACCCATGGTTGCAGCATGGAACAAGAACATTGATTATGTGGATCCAAATTCTTTTGAGAAAAAGAGCAATGAAATAGGAGCTGATAAAAAACCTACAAAGTTGAACTACACAAGAAACAGCTGGCCATTATTATCCCCTGCAGTACCAACTTGTCAAGTGTATGGAGATTCCTACAAATAGACAGCCAAAGCATAAATGCATCCCCAGGAACAACCTTAAAGAACCATACCGCCTTAGCCCACAGCTTGACTGGCTGTCATTCTCGGATGCTATACCAGGCAAATTTATTATTGCAAGTACCATTTGAACATAAGCTCTGAATAAAAATATCAGGTTGAGATGACTTTGGATTCAAACCAACTTCTATTGTTGCCCTAATTCTCTTCTATACCCCAGGAATATCTTAACCAGAATCTAAGATGATTGAACAAAGTAGTTTCATTAGGATTACAAAGCCTAATGATTTTACCTCCTTGCACAAAATCAATTGGTGCATAGTTAAGTCGAGGGAAATTGAGTTGCTATCAGCAACTCAATATTGTAAAACGCTTACAATCAAGGATCTTGCAGGAGCCACCACTTGCCAAATACTGCTTCCCTTAGGAACGTAAGACTTTAACCAAGCTGGCTAGAAATCCTGTATATGTTAATTGATGAGTACAGGGGTGCTGCACTTGGGGTGCTCCAATCCCCATGTTTGCATTGCCCTTATGCTGTTACAAGCATAGGTGCAGGATTTAGTCGAGCATGAAATACATAAAAAATGTGAGGGCTAGTCAGAGAAAAACCTCCTATCCTAATTTTGAACACTCGCTAAAGAGAACCTCGTAATCTCATGAATACTTACTACTACAAATAACACTTACATAACTTTTCTTGCTTTTAATTCTGTAACAAAATCACTTAAGCTTCTCTGCCTTCACTTTTAAAAATAAAAAATATTGCCAAATACAACAATACCTCGTAGATAATGACAAATCTTAACATTATATTCTAAAAAGTGCATGAATCAAGATAGATGACAAAATAAATAAATATTATAATTTCCTATTATAAATATTCTTAGTATTACTCCTCCTACTGGACAACAAGCATGTGCTCAAGCTCAAAAACTCTGCTCCACTGCAACCATTGGGCAAGTTGTGCAAGCTAAAACAAAATAGACCAGTTGAGGAGTAGAGGCAGAAGTTCTGGCTTGGACAACCAAGCAATAATTATCTATTTTTGCAGCAAGATTGTCATAGGAGGTTAAGGAAGATACTAACGGATCCTTTAGTGCTTACCCAGTATGACATGCAGGGCATATTCAACTTAAAGTGATAACAACAATAGGCGACATCATGCATCAAGCATGAATTTAGGTACTTTACAATCAAAGCAATAATTCGCCATTTATTAACTAGCTAAACTGTGACACAGATGGCAATGTGTCCCACATGGCATTTGTGTTTTAACTGCAATGAGCCTTTCTGCTGAGGGCATTAGGGTAAGAAGTTATTTTTGCCAACGCTTACAACATTTGAGGAAGTTGATCCTAGAGGATCTGGAATTATCAAGTGATTGCTCAAGCTTGAGGACAAGCACATTATCCAAGAAAAAGAGGGATAGGAAAAATAAAAGATTTATATTTTCATTTTAATTTTGACTTTTTATTATGAGTATCTTAGGAGATATTACTGGGATGTTTTATTTCAGGAAAGATAGGACATAAGAGCTCATATAAATATAACATGAAGCCAGAATTGCGGTCCCTTGGTGTTTTATGTATGTGAAATTGAAGGACCCTCTCTAATGAGTCTTCAAACCTGATTCACAATAGGCTTTAATAAGAAAGGTAAAAACACAGACAAATCCAAATACATCTTCTGTGATGATTTTTTTGTTCATCAGCTCATGAACAAATCTTGTGCTTGTGTTTGTAACATTTACCTGAAAAAATAAAATGCAATGGTCTTCTTCTTGAGACACCTCTGAGGACATAACAATCATCTTCAGATGTTTCTTACACCAGATGCTTGCCTGCCATTTATCATAACTGGATGAGATAATGTGTGTGTGATCATCAAAATATTAATACCTGAAATGGCTGCACTCAATTCTATAGAGGCAAATAAATAGATCAAAGCTATAAGTAACTGCTTCTCATTCAAATAATTACCTTAGTCCCAAGAGTAAGAAAAGGTTTGCAAACAAGCGATGCTTCTGAATCTAGGTACTTCATTAGAACTTGCAAGATTGCTTTGTTCAACATGCATTGTGTTACATCCAAACAAGTGAAGTCCTCCCAAAATGCCAAGCTTGTTGTTAAGATAAAAACACAATGTAGGATAGATAACAAAAATGTCTTCTAAGTAACTAGAGACACATAAAATAGCATGATAGAAATTAAAGCTTTTCTTTCAACTTGCTAATTTCTCCAACAGGAGAATTTCAGTTTGGCTTTTCATTCCCAAAACAAGAATATGGTCAGTGAAAAAGATTGATCATATCAAAAGATGATGGAGGACTATTTCTATTCACATGAATTAAGCTAATTTTCCTTAAGCTGTCGATTGCTCTGCTGCATTCAGACAACAAGCAAAGTATATTGGTTATGAACTAAATCCATCACCACTGCTTAATTTCCAATCGTTTGCTATGCCTGTAAGTAATATTACCATCAGTTTATATAATTCTGCCTGTTTAAAGGAAGCCATCCACATATCATAGACTATGTCCATCCATTAAAATCCTTTGCCTATCATACAGGAAGTAGCAGTAATGTGACTGATTCAACTAAAGTCAATTCAATACTTTTCAAACTCAACAAGCAACTGCAAATTTAATATTCTCCCTGTTATAGCACTTGTCTCTGCATATTTTAACAGTTTACTCATATTCTGAACATATCTGAAGCTAAACTTGAAGCTAAATTCTCCCAACACAATAGAAACAGATAAATCAAGCTTTCGATTCAAGAGATAAGGTATAAAGTAAGCTCAAGCCAAATCCAACTTTCTTCCAAGGCACCGCAACTCTTATCAACACTGGAGATGCAAGCTCATCCAACTGACATTATTGCTATTCAGGTCTGAATAATGTGAATGTTTTGTTCCCTGAGTCACACATTTATAATTTAAAACCAAAGAGAAAAATAAAATAAAATAAAATCACTTTCCCATTTTTCACATGTGAGAATAAATAAGTAAATAAATAAACAAACAAACAATTCAGGATACAGATAGAGCTTCAACGACTAAAGCTTTTTCAGACTCCTTAGATATATCTAGATCGCCAAGTTCGGTAATCATCTGAATTCGACTTTCCACAACCTGTAATCAACAATGCCAAAAGTATACAACCTTAAACACTTCAATTCGCATGTCACTAGGCACACTAGTTCAAAATCTGCATTAATATTAGCCGCACTGCAGCTACTACACAAAAAAAAAAAACACAATAACCAAAATTAGCCAGTAAGCCGCGCCGTACGTAAAATAAACACTAGAAAATAGCAGAAATTAAGTTTTGGAAACCTTGTAGCTCAGAAATTCCTTATGGAAAGATGAAATTTTACTTTGGAAACCTAACTACTGTCTCTTTAAGCAGGAAATTAATACTAATGAATGAATCATAAGTTACTGATGAATTTACTAACGAAGAGAGTTTGAGAAATGATTTGTTTAGTACTTGAAAGAAGATTGATCTTACATCTGAAGATTTAATTGCTTCGATTATCCTCTCCAATTCGCTACTGCAACCCTCGCTCTCCATCGCGCTCGCTCGCGACTTTGAAATTATGCTACCCAGTTAGAATGCAAAATACTGAAACAGGTCTTCCTTCCCGCCTTAACTTCCTCCATTTTGGAGAAGGGGACAATGGATGGGTTAACGGCGTCGTTTAAGGAAGTTGTGCAAATTTATTCTCTTTTTTTTTCTTTTTTTTTAAATCTAATTAGGTGTAATTGCTCTTCTACCATCCTAATTTACTTCTTCTTCTTTTTTCTTTTTTTTTCTTTGCCAAGAGAAAGATGATCATTAGATTGATAAAGATTCAAATACATCAAATGGTTCTAGGAGAATATGGTGGTGATGATTTTCATTTCATTGGGCATATCTTCTTTTGGGTATTATTAGCAATCCAATCCATTATTTGGTTCACTTGTCTTCTAATCAATTGGACAAGTACTAAGTTGAAGCATGGTAAAATCAAAAGCAAATAAGGTAAATATGGATGGAGGTTCCAAGGAGTAGTCTTGTGTGTTTTTAAAGCATTAAAGATAGTTGTGCTATCCACTTTAAAACAAACATCCGTCCAATCTTTTCTTTTTGCAAAATTACAAGCCTTTAAAAGAGATAAAACCTCCACTTCTTTGATCAAATTTGCAAAGCACATGCTGGCATATCCTCCACAAGTTTTGCCTCTGTAATTTCTAGTAATGAAGGCAAACACAGCTTCCTTCGAGGTTGCATCTCTAAGCCGAGCCAAGCACAATCAACAATCACTTAAACTAGCCAGTAGCTTAACTAATTTGATTCTAACTTGACAAGCACAAGAAAACAAACAAGTTACACATACCTGAAATTGTAGTCCTAAGCACAACTGGTCTTGAACTTAAAGTGTCTTGAAATCTATCAAAGCATCAAGGATTTCCTCTTAGTACTACCTTAAGAGTAATATAAGTTTCTTACTTCTCTTCTCTTAACTGTTACATGATTCCTTCTCCTATGTTAATGGATTTGCACGAAAATTTGTTTAGTTAGAAAATAAATGAAATAAGCAATATTTTTAAATATATGATCGTGTTTTAAGCCATATACCTTAGCATAGTTAGGATACACGACCATATATAGTAGCCATATATCTTTCTATAGACTTTAGCATTTTTGCATGCCTTGGTACACAATCGTGTAGTTAGCCGTATACCTATAAATAAATTTACCATATGTAACACACCTTAGTACAAAGGTGTGTAGTTCAACTATGTACCTCTGTGTATATACGTGTATTTCTGTAGGGGAAAGTACACAAACGTGTACTTCAACCATGTACCTCTCTGTATACATGTGTATTTCTACATAGGAAAGCACACGAGTGTGTAGTTCATCGTGTATTATGTTTTTCTTCACAAACCTTAATTCCTCTTTCCCAATTCATCCCTAAACCTAATTTCCATTATCCTACGTCTAATTGATTCTTAGTATTTGTAATTTCTAATGAGTTACGTGAATTAGTTAACTTACTTGTTCTAACTTGTAAATTAAACTCCTAGACCACTTGATTCCGTACCCATTCCATGCTTGTTCCTTGATCTAACTCTAATGGAATCATGTAGTAACACTTGCATAAATCCTTAATTCCATAATCATGAATATGAGTTCTATCATAGAAATCCTTTCCTTGTGTAATCAAATTGAATCTTGGTGTAATCCTCTTAGTCACCTTTACGTTCTCTAGAGAACATTTAGTTTGTCATTGTAAGAATGTGAAAAGGAGCAATGCTAGGTCAACGTGGGGTTTATATACCCTATCAGTAAATAAATAAATAAATAAAACCAAATAACCCCCATCTTTTTATTATATTTGCTCTTTTGACCTTAGCTTTATTTTATAATATATGTTAAATAAATTTTTTTTTCCAAGTATTTACAATTGCATTAGAAAACTAGTGAATTCCTAATAATCTTTTGGTTAAGTGGTATGAAAACTAGTCTTTTAATAAATAAATTAAATTCTTTTTTTATTATAATTATAATTAAAAAATAATAAATTAATATATCACCAATCAGCATGAAACTTGACCTTGCTATCCGTAGAACTCCATTAGATCGTTGTGGAAAGCAAGGCAGCTTTTACCACAAGCCACACTTGCTACAAGCAAGCTTTATTTATAAGGCAATGATTGGGTAGCTTTTACATGCAACAGTTGGTGTGGTTTCCTTTTTTATTTTTTATTTAAAAAGAAAGCTAAAAAAATCTCATGTGTTGTGTTATATCCTTGAGGTGGTTGTTGCACCTTTATGTTTGATGGTTGGTTAAGTATTATGTTTGCATTAATTGAGTCACGTAATTTGTGTGTATCTATAAATAGTAGTCTTTGTGTGGTCTATGTAATCAGGCTATTAATCTATTATTGTAATAGCTTGTATAATGTTATGAAGTTAGTCAAGTATAGGGAGTTGAGTATGACTAGGGGAGGGATGTGGTAGTTACCATACGAGTAGTGAGTTTATAGGCTAAAAGGGGAAATGCAGTAACTACCATGTATCTTGTACAAAAGGGAACTTTACTCTAACAACAAAGGTTATGTTCAATTCCAAATCCTTTTGTGGTTTTTTTTCTTAACCAAAGATTGTTGAGTTCTCCTCGATGAGCCCAAAACTCATCATCCACCATAGGTAAACATGGAAGGAAGACATTAAAGTCTAAGCTAGAATCTAAAATTGTGTTCAATGGACCCAACATGAGAATTCAAGAGCAATCCTATAGCAGTTACCCACTAGTTCTCAAAATTGCCAACTTGTGTGGCTTTAATTTCACCCTCCACAACTTCCCAACCATCTTCCTCTACCTCATGGTCCTCCTTTAACACCAACGATTGCAAAGACTTTTTTAGACAAATATGGTTGGCCATGTATCATGGGTTATAGTAGAAACATGATTCTTTGGCCTTTTTATCTAATAATTCTAAATAGGAGAGTTAACAATGATAGTAGGAACCCCTTGCAAACCCTCATGATGATCCTCTACCTTACAGCACACTTGATATGGAGCCACTTCTTTGAACAAAGCATCCTTTGATTGTACATGTGAGCAACTAGCCCTAGTAGAGTTACTAACATCACAATTGCCAATTAACAAATGAGGAAGGCACCTATGACTGCACGGTTTGGACATAAGAGCATGCACAATGTTTTTTGAAATGCTCAACTAAAGGAAAACTCAGTTCGCACCACTTTAGTAGGATCTCCTTTGCAAAAACAAGGGAAACATGCCTAAACTTAAATTCCCTTTTGACATAAAGAGCTCCAAGGCTTGCATTAAGGTTTGAGGCCATAAAGTCTAGACTTATATCATGATATCCTCACATAAACTGCCTAAATATTAGCCTAGCATTTGTAACTCTATCGTTAATGGAACTTGTAAATTGGAGAAGTATTTTTCTATATCTTTAATTCAATAACATATAAGTTTATACATATATAACCCAGATTATAAATAAGGAAAGGGAATAATTTTAAAAAAGGAAAGAAATAATACAACTTATTTGTAATATCTACATCACTATTCCATAACAATCCCCCTTAAACTAGAGCATAAAAATTGATCATGCCCAACTTGCCACAAAGATAATTAACCCAAGGTTCATGTAAAGCTTTTATAAAGAGATCTCCTAGTTACTCCCCAATCTTATTATATCTTACAGAGATCAAATTCTATTGTATCTTCTCTTGATCTCAATGTGTTTAGTTCGCTCATGGAGCATAACATTAGATGCAATTTGAAGTGTAACTTGGTTATCACACCACAACTTTGCTGGCATTGAAACCATAAGCTTAACCTCAATTAGTAATCGATATATTCATAACACTTCACAAGTAAATTGAGCCATAGCTTTGTATTCAGTTTCTACGCTTGATCTAAACATAACATCTTATTTTTTACTCTTCCATGAAATCAAATTTCCACCAAAGCAAACAAAATAGCCAACATTGAATTTCCTACCTATTTTAGATTTTATCCAATCAGCATTTGAAAAACACTCTACACCAAAGTGACTATGTTTTTTATACACTGTTGTAGATTTAAGTCATATATCTTATTTGTATATACATGAGATAAGCTCTATATTTGGTGCAGATATTTTAGTAAAGTCTAGTAGTATAATATCTTCCTAAAATATTTTATATTCTTGTATATCTTTATATATCTACACATTCCTTATCTAAGAGAAAAAGTTTTCTCTTTTAAGGGATGTACAATGTAACATCACGATCATTGGAAATAATTTATTTTCCTGCTCAATATCTCTAATTTCTACATGGTATCATAGCAACCTCTTTGACTAAAAAAATCTAGGTAAATCATCCAATTCCTTAGCTCTTGACAATAAAAAATGGCTAAGATCAATGAGGTGGATTCAATCTCTATTGCACCATTGAATCCTGAAAATTCATCCATGTCAATCACCATTCACAAGTTGAGTGGCGTTAATTTCTTATAATGGTCATGATTAGTTACCTTGTACCTCCACGGAAGATGACACCTAGGGTATTTGACCAAGGAAATCAAGACGCCAAAAGTTGAGTCACAAGTATCAAAAATGGGACTCTGAAGAACTTAATGATAATTGCGTGGCTAATTAATTCCATGGAGACCGTGATTGGGTGCACATATCTTTTCCTATCAATGGCTAAGGAAGTTTGGGATGCCTTAAAAGAAACCTTCTCTAATGTAGAAAACTCTGCCCTAAGTATTTGAACTCAAGTCAAAACTTAGGGATAAAAAATAATTGAACCTGACTGTAACCCAATATTATAGTATTCTACAAAATCTCTAGCAAGAGATTGACCTATTTTATGATGTTGAATAGAAGTGCACTAAAGATGCACTTCTATACAAGAAAATGTTAAACAAGGAAAGTTTATTTGATTTCCTATATAGATTGAATAAGGACCTGGATGAAGTCTGTGGATGAATTTTGGGAAAATCCCCTCTACCGTCCATTCGAGAAGCCTTCGCTAAAGTTCAACATGAAGAGTTGTAAGCATGTCATGCTTGGTTCATCCCCAAGTTCTAATACTGATCATGCTGCCTTAGTAACACGATGGAGTAACAATGCTGGTAATGCTTGATTTAATTGACAAGAAAGAGTTTAGTGCGAGCATTGCCATAAGAAAGGACATATTAAGGATACATGTTGGAAACTAAAGGGGAAACTAGTAGATTGGAAGCCGAGAAATGCATCAAGAACACATGGATATACTGCTGGAAAAGTTAATTTCAATCCGTTTACTCTTAAACAAATATAATAACTTTAATGTCTTCTAATTCATGTTGGAAATTCTGGAATACAGCTTGTGACGTCTACATGTCATGCAACCAACTTAAGTAATTTGCCTAAAACTCTTACCATTGATGCTTCTTCACGGATTATTGACTTCAAAGCATTAGATCACATGACTAGTCAATCTCAACAGTTCACTACATATAAACTATGTCCAGGTAACTTTAAAATAAAAATAGTTAGTGGCTCCATGTTTGCGGTTGCTAGGAAAAGGGTCTATTCATATTTCATCTCACCTTACTCTACATAATGTTCTCTATGTTCCTAACCTCTTGTGCAACCTTCTCTCTATAAGTAAACTTACTCATGATCAGAAGTGTATTGCAAAATTCTTACCATCTAATTGTGAATTCCAAGAACTGCTCTTGGGGAAGATGATTGGGAGTGTGAAAGAATTTAGTAGGTTGTACTACCTCGATGTTGAAATGCCCATCCAAGCTCAAGACCGGACACTTTCTGCTTTTAGTTTTAATGTTATGTCTAGTTGTAATGAAATTATGAGATGGCACTATATATTAGGTCATCTTAACTTTCCCTATTTAAAGCATCTATTTCCTTTGTTGTTTAGAAATAAAAACTTAAGCTCATTTCACTAGGAAGTTTGTCAACTTGCAAAGCATACTCAAGCTATTTTTCGATCTTGTCCTTATAAAGAATCCTAACCTTTCTCATTGATTCGTAGTGATATCTAGGGACTATAAAGGGTTCAAAATATATCAAACACTAGATGGTTCATTAATTTTATTGATGACCATACTAGAGTATGGTGGGTATATCTTCTTAAAGAAAAATCTAACACAACAAATATTTTCAAAAACTTATATGCTATGATAAAACCCAATTTAATGCCAATCTCAAGTTTTTTTCACACCAACAATGGTACAGAGTACTTCAATACCATTCTAAGTGACTATCTAAAAATTTATGGGATTATTCATAAGAGTTCATGCGTAAAGACACCTCAACAAAATGAAATTGTAGAAAGAAAAAGCACGCACTTGTTAGAAGTAGCCTAAGCTCTTATGTTTACCACCTCTATTCTAAAACAATTCTAAGGCAAAGCTATATTAACTACAACTTATCTAATAAATTGAATGGCATCTTGTGAGCTACAACACTAAACTCCCTTATCTCTTCTATTGAAAACTTATCCTCAAACTCACTTACTCTCCAATCTCCCTCCAAAGACATTCAGGTGTGTCTCTTTTGTTCACATTCCAAGCACAACTTGAAATAAGCGTGAACCAAGAGCCAATAAATGTGTTTTTCTAAGATATTCATCTACACAAAAGGGATTTAAATGTTATAGTCCTTAAACCAAGCATATGTATGTGTCCATAGATGTTACCTTTCATGAGTCTCAATCTTTTTACTCAAACACTTCAAGTCTAGGGAACACAATGTTAAAAGCTTGTTTTTGGGAAACTTGTTTGTCTACTCTTATCTTAGAAAATCTACCTGTAGTGCCACTCATAACCATGGATTTAGTCAAAGACAAAGAGCAACCATACATACAATCAAAACAAAAGACATGTGGAGATAATGAGTTAATGGTCTATACACGAGGTTAGAGCAATAAGGTACAACCTTCTATAAAACCTACTCTCTAAGAGTTCGAACCAAAGGTAGGCAACCGGGTAAGTGAGCCTTTAACTAATTTAGAAAGTGTTGATATTTCCCGTAATCAAGATAGCAATGTAATGTCAGAACCAGATCTTCCAATTACAAAAAGAAAGGACTATGAAGTTGCATATTACATCCAATCTCCAAATTCTTAGGCTTTAGTAAATTAACTATGAAGTATAGAGCTTTTACTACTAAACTTGATGAGATAGCTATACCACAAGGCATTGAGGAAGCACTTAGACAATCAGAATGGAAAGTGGCAGTGGATGAAGAGATGATAGCATTAGAAAAAAATAACTTGAGAAATAGTCACTCAACCGAAGAACAAGTACATTATGGGATGTAAATTGCTCTTTAACCTAAAATATAAGGTTGATGGACTAGTAGAAAGGTATAAAGCATGATTGGTTGTGAAGTGAAGGGTTTCACTCAAACATATGGAGTAGACTATATAGAGACATTTACTCCAGTGGCTAAACTCAACACAATCTGAGTTGTACTCTCACTTGCTACCAATCTTGACTGGCCGTTACAATAACTAGACATCAAGAATGCACTCTTGAATGGAAATTTGGAAGAAGTGTTTATGAGAATTCCTCTAGGTTTCGAAGATAGATATGAAAGAGGAAATGTGTTTTATTTGAAGAAATCACTATACGGGTAGAAACAATCTCCATGAGTTTAGTTTAAATTCTTTAACCAAGTAATCAAAAAGTGTAGCTATATGTAAGGGTAAGCTGATCATACCTTGTTCTTCAAACACTTAGAAAATGGTAAAGTAGCCATCTTAATTGTTTATGTTGATGATATAATCTTAATTGGTAATGATCTTGAAGAACTAGAGGAACTTAAGAAGTTCTTAGCTCAAGAATTTGAAGTGAGATCTTAGTCAGCTACGATATTTTCTAGGAATGAGAATTGCAAGAAGCAAAAACAGAATCTCTGTGTCACAAAGGAAGTATGCAACAAATTTGTTAAAAGAAACGGGAATGGTAGGCTGTAAACCAGTAGCAACACCAGTTGGATTAAAGGGTAAAAGCAAGAACAAAGGAAAAGAAGATCCTGTATACAAAGAAGGTATCAACGACTTATTGGAAAGTTGAAATACTTGTCTCATACCCATCTGGATATTGCATTTGCAGTCAGTTTAGTGATTCAATATATGCATCATCCTCTTAAAGATAACTTAGAGGCGACATATAGGATCCTTCGATATCTCAAGGGAACACTTAAAAATGGATTATTTTTCAAGAAAAATGAAAGGAGTATAGAAGCATTCACAAATGCCGATTGGATCGGACCAATTGAGGATTGTAGATCTAAGATTAAATATAGTATGAAAGTTTAGGGTAATTTAGTGACGAGGAGAAGCAAGAAGCAACCCGTGGTAGCTCATAGTAGTGCTAAGGTTGAATTTAGAGCCTTAGCTCAAAGCATGTGTGAACTGATGTGGATTAAACAATTATTAGAGGAGCTAGAACTTGATAAGACTAGCACAATGAAATTATATAGTGACAATAAATCAACCATAAATATTGCACACAATCCAGTTTATCATGATAGATACAAGCATGTGTAGGTGGATACACTTTATCAAAGAGAAGATTGATGATGGAATTATTTGTATAGTTTATGTACCAAGTAAACAACAAGAAGGAGATCTAATGACAAAAGGCCTAGTCAAAGATCACTTTGAAAAACTTGTAGGCAAGTTGAGCATGTGGAACTTGTATGCATGAGCTTGAGGAGGGGTGTTGTAAATCTAAGTCATGTATCTTATTCGTATGTGCATGAGATAGGGTCTATATTTAGTGTAGATATTTTAGTAAAGTTTGGTAGTATAATATCTCCCTAGAATATTTTATATTCTTGCATATCTTTATGTATCTACACATTCCTTATCTAAGAGAAAAATTTTTCTCTTTTAAAGGACATACAATATAACATCACGATCTATGGAAATAATTTATTTTCCTCCTCAATATCTCTAAATTCTACATACACTATACCTTGTCTAGGAGCGCTCTTCAAATAGCACAAAATATATTCTAATGCAACCTAGTGATGAATTATTGGGGAAGACAAACTGATTCACAACACTAATACAATATGCAATATCAAGACGAGTTACTATAAGATAGTTCAACTTTTCCACTAATCTTCTATAAGCATCATCAAATAAATCTCCGTCTTTAATGAGTTGTAAATTAGGTAGCAATGGAGTACTACATGGCTTTGCACCTGACTGTTCTATCTCTATTAACAAATCAAGCACATATTTCCGTTGAGATAGGAAAATAGCTTTCTTGCTTCTCATCACCTCAACTCCCAAAAAATACTTCAAAGACTCCAAATACTTAGTGTGGAACTAGCTTTGGAAAAAGGTTTTCAAAGAAGATATTCCTATATCATGATTGTCAGTAATAATGGTATCATCCACAAACACAACAATCAAGATAATACTGAATGAAGAAAGTCTATAAAACCCTGAACGATCATATTTACTCTTAGTTATTCTAAACTTTTCAACTGCCTTACTAAATTTGCTAAACTAAGCTTGAGGATTCTACTTCAAACCATATAGTGATTTCCAAAGATGACAAACTTTGTCATTCTCCTCCTAAGCAACAAAACTAAGTGGCTGCTCCATATAGACTTCTTCCTGTAGATCAACATGTAAGAAGGCATTATTTATATGTAGTTGATATGATGACCAATTATTATTAGCTACCAGAGAAATGAACAAATGAACAAATGTTAATTTAGCCACAAGAGGGAAAGTATCATAGTAATTTACATCATATGTCTTGGCATAGCCCTTAGCAATAAGACGGACTTTAAGTCAAGTAATAAATCCATTAAGATTGACTTTAATTGCAAACACCCATTAACACCGATAGCCTTTTTTTTCTACAAGTAAACTAACTAAATCCCAAGCACCATTAGCATCTAAAGCATTCATCTCCTAATATTTCCCTTACGCTAGCCAAGATGAAATAAGGTCTCATGAATAGTTTTAGGAATGGATATAGTATCGAGAGAGGCAATAAACAAACATGAAATAGATGATAAGTGATCATATGACACATGATGAAATAGGGTAAGTGCATTGTCGTTTACCTTTGCGAAGAGCAATTGAGAGTTCAAGATCATTATTTATTAGATCAGATGTCAAAGAAGAGACTGGAGCTAGGCATGTGATAAGAAGATTCTAATGCCTAGTATACACATGATGGATTTAGTGGATAGGATAATGGTGCAGCAGATTCAACATTTGGTAACTAATAGGTAATGTGGATGGTACCTTTGCTACAACTAGAAGATAGTCAAACCTTAGCTGACTGCAACCACTTAAAGATGGTTAGACCTTAGCTAACTACAACCAGACTAGCAACGCCTTACCCTCGTTGGGGAATAGCTCATCAACTTGTCATCCGCTGATAGAGCCATTTTATACTCAATCTTTATAGTATGAATTGTGTTAATTTATTATTGATTTTATAGAAATCATAAGGAAATGGTTCTTAATTCTATTATGGTGATAAATCAGGTTAATGGAGTCAAGGGTGCTAATTCAAGTAAATTAGAGAAGTCATCCACAACTTGGATCAAAGACAAGGATTTACACCGCCGAAGGAAAGTACATAGGCGTGTAGTTGAAGTACACGGCCGTGTACTTGGTTTTGAATCAACAGGAAAATACACGGTTGAAGTACACGGCCATGTATCTGTCTAGAAGGAGGCACGGTTTGTAATACGGCCGTGGTGAAAGCCGTGCTATACACTGCACAAGAAGGTGGAAATGTGGACTATCAACAGAGAGAGACATGTCTCGTGATCTAGCCGTGGTTGAAGACGTGGTTGAAGTCGTGGTGGAAGTTGAAATGGAAGACATGCCATATACTAAACAAGGAGGAGAAATTGTGGAACATCGACCAGAGGATGACACGGTTTAGGATCTGGCCGTGGTTGAAGCCGTGGCACACACTGGACACGGAAGATGATATGTAAATTATACACAGAGGAAGGCACGGCTTGACCCACGGCCGTGTTGTTGGGCGTGCCAGGCGGATGATTATTCACTTCTCGAGATTTACATAAAAAAGGAAAGATATTTTCGTATCTTACTAGCAAAAGATCATCTACCATTCCCTTAACAATATAAATAGAACTAACCCTAGAAGAGTTTTATCATCTTGGAGATCTTGGAGACAAGAAGGAAGGAAGGAGGTAGAGCAAGGAAACCGGGAACAGAGGCTTATCATTTTTTTACTTTTAATTTTCGTTTTGATGATGAACATGTGTAGCTAAGCAGATTTTCTAGCCAAAGGATCATTGAAGTTTAATTCTCCACGAATTGTGAGATCTAATTGGTTTGTCTTTAATCTATTCTTTGTTTTTGGATATTCATATATTTTCTGAATGTTTTGTCAATATTATCTTTGTTGATTGGTATGAATTAGAGCTCTTCTACTCAATTAGCAAGTTAATATATTGTCAACTAGCACGTCAAATCCGTAATTGTTTGATAGTTCTAGTCTCGGTGACACAATAACATGTTTGATTATAAAATAGATGATCGAATTCATGTTATGGAGATGTATGATCTTGTTTAAATAGGTTATCTTATAATCTATTGGCATGAATTGGTGGTCTCTCTTGTTTTTAATGCTATTGATAGATTAAATCCTAAGAGCTTGTTTAAGGTTGTCTAATCGAGAAGAGAAATAATCAAAGAGCTTGTTTTGATTATCGAGGAAGTAAGGAGAGATAGGTTATTAGAGCTTGTTAATAACCATAACCAGTTTATCTAGAAATAAGAATAGAAAACATTTGCATCGATGATCAATTCCTCGAATTAAACTATCTTGATTCCTTTGGCTAGGCTTTTATCAATATTCGATTTTATTATCTTGTTTCAATATTATTTTGATTCACAAACAAAATCCCCCATTTTTCTTTTCCTCTTTATTCTCTTTGAATAGAAATATATTTAACCAATCCCTATGGATACGACCCTACTCATTACTATACGCAAATCATATAATTGTCTAGGAGTAGGTTTTTATTTTTGTTGGATTCGACACCCCTCATCCGCCTTTAGAGCAGCACCTCATCCAACACCTTTCAGCCTACTACAGCATCCGAAAGGAATCAACTCTTCACCTTGTCCCCCACCTCTATGGTGGTGCAAACAACGCGCAACACCTCTCCCTAAAGGCAGTGAAAAATAATTACCCTTTAGACCACGCATCAGATCTTTTAGGTCGCTCAATTATTTTTCTATATCTTTAATTCAATAATATACAAGTTTATATATACATAACTTAGACGATAAATTAGGAAAGGAAATAATTTTAAAGAATTAAAGAAATAATACAACTTATTTCTAATATCTACATCCCTTTTTCATAACAGAGCTCAAGAAAACAAAGCTTTGAAATTATTAACATAACAACTCCTAAAGAACATAAACCCTTGTTAAGGGTTTATAAGAGACGTAGATAATGGTGTGTGTTGTGTATGGGTGTTGTGTTGTGTTGACGTGTTGTGTCATTTGTGTAGATGTTGTTGTGCAATGTGTAGCTATTTAATGTGTATTGTATGTTAGTGTTTTTGGTGTTGTCTATTGTAGATGTTGGATTTAATAGTCCTGAAGGTCGTATAGGGATATTTTAGTAATGGACAAGAAATGGAAGTTAGTTATGGAGAGAGAAAGTTGTTATAGAAATTTATTTTATAATATATGTTAAATAATTTTTTTCCCAAGTATTTACAATTGCATTAGAAAACTAGTGAATTCCTAATAATCTTTTACTTAAGTGGTATGAAAACTAGTCTTTTAATAAATAAATTAAATTCTTTTTTATTATAATTATAATTGAAAAATGATAAATTAATATATCACCAATCAACATGAAACTTGATCTTGTTATCCGAAAACTCCATTGGATTGCTGTGGAAAGCAAGACAGCTTTTACCATAGGCTGCGCTTGCTACAGGCAAGCTTTATTTATAAGGCAGCGATTGGGCAACTTATACATGCAGCGGTTGGTGTGGTTTCCTTTTTTTATTTTTTATATAAAAAAAGAAAACTAAAAAAATCTCATGTAAGTAAATTGTTTGCGTGTTTAATGTACAACAATTTCACTTATAAATAATAAAACAGAATTTTATACTTTTGCAAGGACTAAGCTCCTGAAAAACAAAAAGAAAAAAAAATCACTTGGTTACGGAAAGAATGTTCCTTGTGGTTTACTCCTTTCAGTATCCTAAATTTTTCTTTCAGTGAGGATAATGTAGAGCAAAAGAATGAATAGAAGTAAAAGTTGTATAAAAAAGACATCCTCAATTGCTTTTTATTATTTTTCTTTTCTTTTCTTTTTTATTTTAGGTATCATAGTAATTCTATCATGGGTAATAAGCCTTCATGAACATCATCGGGTAAATAGAGTAACAGGTTTGTAACATTAAACACAGTAGAGATTCTGTATCTTCCTAGCAAGTTATTTGTAAAATTATCACTGTAGTTACCCAGTACTTGAGATACCACAGGGGGTAGTTTCTCTCACCCCTCTATCTCTAGGATATACCCCATCTACAATAAATACAATGGTCTATCATTCGCTATGGCCTTCCCTAACTCAAACCGTCCCACCAATAAGGTCTTCTTCTTCCCGGTTTTACTTATATGTCTCTAAACCTCTTGGTCTTCTAAAGGTTTACTCATCTACCTCTGAACTTTTTGGATCTTTGATAGTTGACTCTTCTGCTTCTGAACCTCTTGGTCCTTTGAAGGGTGACTCATCTGCCTCTGAACCTCTTGGTCCTCTGAAGGTTGACTCATCTGCCTATGAACCTCTTGGACCTTTGATGGTGACATTGGGTTCAACACTATACATTTACCCTTCTGTTGGAACATATAAGTATTTCTATACCATCATGCAAAACCCTCCAATCATACAACCAAAACCTACTAAGCAATATATAGGATGCACACATGGGAAGGATATCACATACAATCTCATCATAATATTTATCCTATATACTGAAAGGTACCTTAGCCCTCTGGGTAACATGGAGACTCCCCTACTCACTCAATTAATGCAATTTATAGGGTTTTGGATATGGGGTACTTACAAGTTTCAATTTCGATACTAATGATGCAACCACGACATTAATACAACTACCACTATCAATAATAATAGCACATAAATTACCTTGTACCCTACAAGAAGTGTGAAACAAGTTTTCTCTCTACTTATCATCAATGGTAAGAAATGAAGTCAAAGCTCGGCGCAATATATTAGTAGATAAATATAAATCACCTCCCTCTTGATTATTGGCCTCATTTACAAATCCCCCATTTACAATAACCTTAGAAATGGCTATTGAATTGATTTGTTGAAGTACAAAGACAATTCAAGGCAAGTGTAGTATATCTCATAATCGTCCCTTCACAACAACCACTCTTTCACGCCACAACAACAATCATTACTTTACGTCCTCAATCACTTCAAGACATAAAGTACACTCCAACTAAGCTTCACACACCCACAGCACACTAATACAATCATGGCAACAATACAAGTAGAAACAATGATGAACACTTCCCCAAATGGTAAGTTAATGATTCCAACTAATCAAAGTGTGTTTAAATGATCAATATATAATAACTTCCATACTTAATGATTGCTTTTGAAATTCAAAAATTTATCCACAACACACACTCTTCTACACACACACACTTCACCATGGCACAACATACACACACAACTATGGTATACACAACCACACACCAAAACCTCTACGGTTCAATCACCACAACACACTTACACACACCCATGGTACTATACACCACTTCAACAGATTCACACCAACACACTCCCACACTTAATTACACAACTACGCTACACACAACTCCACCATGGTGCAAGCTGAAGTCACAACACACACATACACTTCATGGCAACAACACTTCAATTGGAACAATTAATGAATGCTACTCCAAATGGTAAGAAACAATTAAAAAATAGTCAAAGTGTATTAAAATCAATAATACACAATAACTCTTAAACTTTTTTTTTTTTTTGAATTCAAATTGTTTCCCTATTTGTCCACGGCAAGGATAACAATTATGAAAAAATGTACTCCAATTTCCAAATTCTTGCAAAGGAAAGAGTATTGCAACAATCAACACTACTCAAATGTTGAAATTCAAATTTAAAGACTTCCTTTTTCTTCTACTCACAACAAGTAACTCACGGCAAGATGAAGACAACAAGATTAATTCCAAAATTCCACTTCCACTTCTGTAATACTAAGGTATATCACAATACAATTACAAGTAACTACTTCAATTCCACTCTAAACAACTCCAATTAAGAAATGAAAAATTCAAGAACCCTAATTTCCCAATTGAAATTCACGCAAATCCCTTTCTCCAAAACCTTTGCTCTGATACCAAAAAGTGTGGTGTGCTTAAGGGATCCAATTACAAGTACACAATTGCAATTGAAGAATCAATTAAACAAAAACCTACAATATGGCGTGATTCTAAGTGCCTTAAATATGACTTACTCTCATACCAAAAATTATGATGTGCCTTACAATTCCAATTGCATACACATCAAAACAAAATGCGTGATAAGAACACTCCTTTGATCCCTAATTCACGTGGAACTAAATGGAAATGATACTAAATGGTGTTGATGAACAATGCAATTGTATAAGAAGTAATGGATAACAATATAAATGAATTAGAATTCGACTCAAATTGACTTGATTTAAATTAAAAATTAATGAACCCTAATTCATGTGAAGAACAACAAGTAGCACAAACAAATTGCACCTAGATATGATGCACTAGAATACAATTTGAAACAACTAGAGAAAGATTGATATTATTCACAATCTCCTCAAGTTAATCTCGCCACAATTTCACTTGTGAAATTGATAAGAGAATCTTTGCAAGCAAGGACCCTTCCTCACGACAAAGTGTATAATTTTCAAGTGTTCAAAAAGCTCTCTCAAAACCCTACTTAGAAAGTATTTATACTTGCTCCAACTAGGGTAAAAATAACACAACAAATTACAAATAAGCCACTTAAGTGGCCGATCTTAAAATCAATAAATTGAAAGTACAACTGAGTCTTCAAATGGTCGGTTCTTCACTTCAATATAATACATTGTGGACCGGTTTTTCTTTGATTTATGTAGGTCCATGAATAACCCATAAACTGAGCTTTAGCAAATTTATTCACTGTCTTGTAAAAACCGACAAATGTACCTGCTGAAATGCACAACAAATATGTAATGGAAAAGAAGATACTAAATAAATATTCTTGGGGTTGGATTGTTCAAAGAGGACCCTCATTGCCAAATTTTGTAACCCTTTGGCTCTTGTTTTAGTGATAGGTCCTATAGGATTTTCATTCCTATCACGATCGTGTAGTTAGCCGTGTACCTATCAATAAATTTTCCATATCTAACACACCTTAGTACATAGGTGTGTAGTTTAACTGTGCACCTCTTTGTATACACATGTATTTCTATAGGGGAAAGCACATGGGCGTGTACTTTAGCCATGTACCTCTCTGTATACATGTGTATTTCTACATAAGAAAACACACAAGTGTGTAGTTCATCGTGTATTATGTTTTTCTTCACAAACCTTAATTCCTCTCTGCCAATTCATCCCTAAACCTAATTTCCATTATCCTACGTCTAATTGATTCCTAGTATTTGTAATTTCTAATGAGTTATGTGAATTAGTTAACTTATTTTAACTTGTAAATTAAACTCCTAGATCACTTGATTCTGTACTCATTCCATGCTTGTTCCTTGATCTAACTCTGATGGAATCATGTAATAACACTTGCATAAATCCTTAATTCCATAATCATGAATATGAGTTTTGTCATAGAAATCCTTACCTTTTGTAATCAAATTGAATCTTGGTGTAATCCTCTTAGTTACCTTTGCATTCTTTAGAGAACATTTAGTTTGTCACTATAAGAATGTGAAAAGGAGCAATGCTAGGTCAACGTAAGGTTTATATACCCTATCAGTAAATAAAAAAAAAAAACAAATAACCCCTATCTCTTTATTATATTTGCTCTTTTGACCTTAGCTTTATTTTATAATATATGTTAAATAATTTTTTTTCCAAGTATTTACAATTGCATTAGAAAACTAGTGAATTCTTAATAATCTTTTAGTTAAGTGGTATGAAAACTAGTCTTTTAATAAATAAATTATTTTTATTATTATAATTATAATTAAAAAATAATAAATTAATATATCACCAATTAGCATGAAACTCGACATTGCTATCCGCAGAACTCCATTGGATCGCTGTGGAAAGCAAGGTAGCTTTTACCATAGGCCACACTTGCTACAAGCAAGCTTTATTTATAAGGCAGTGATTGGACAGCTTTTACATGTAGCGGTCGATGTGGTTTCCCTTTTTATTTTTATTTTTTTTTAAGTAAGCCAAAAAAATCTCATGTAAGTAAATTGTTTGCATGCTTAATGTACAACAATTTCTCTTACAAATAATAAAACAAAATTTTATACTTTTGCAAGGACTAAGCTCTTGAAAAAAAAAAAGAAAAAAAAATCACTTGGCTGCGGAAAGAATGTTCCTTGTAGTTTACTCCTTTCAGTATCCTAAATTTTTCTTTTAGTGAGGATAATGTAGAGCAAAAGAATGAATAGAAGTAAGAGTTGTATAAAAAAGACATCCTCAATTGCTTTTTATTATTTATTTAAAATGTGAGTAGAAGACTGGCTCGACTTCTAAATCTCCATGGAAGTCTACGTAGAAAAGAAACTCCATCGATTCAAAACCTAAGGAGGACATGAGGGCTAAGAATCCAATTACTGCACCTAAGGGAAAGACTGACACTAAACCCCTTTCTAGGACCAGAGATATCAAATGTTTTAAGTGTTAGGGATTTGAGCACATTGCATCCTAATGTCCAAACCGGAGAGCTATGATTATCAGTGATAGTGGGGATGTATAGAGTGTGAGCTCTGGGGAGGAGGAAGAGTCACCATCGCAGGAGTATGAGGATGTTGACTTAGAGGGACCCGTGAGTGGCGAGTTGTATGTCATGAGGAGAGTACTTAGTGTACAACCTAGGAGGATGGTGAGAGGATCCAACGTGAACATATTTTTCATACACGGTGTCATGTGTAGGGTAAAGTTTATAACTTGATAATGATAGTGACAGCTGCACTAATGTTGCTAGCACTTTGCTAGTAGAAAAGATGCAGTTGAAAGCTATGAAACATCCGAAACCATATTGATTACAGTGGTTGAGTGATTGTGGGGAGGTTAAGGTGACCAAGCAGGTTCTTATAGCCTTTTCCATAAGGAGCTACAAGGATGAGGTTATGTATGACGTAGTACCTATGTAGGCGAGCCACATACTGTTAGGGCGACCTTGGCAATTCGATAGGAAGATTATGTATGATGGGTATAAGAATTAGTATTCCTTTGTATTAAACAAAAGGAAGGTGGTTCTAACTCCATAGAAACCATGGGAAGCTGGTGAGGATTAGATGCGAATAGCAAAAGAATTTAGAGAGAAACACGAGAGTGTGCGAGAGTAGGGAGAGAAAAAAAAGAGTGAGAGACAAACAATGGTGAGCTATGAGGGAAAAGAGTTTGAAACACTGAGAAGAGAGAAAATTATCAGAAAACGTGAGGTTAAGAGTGCAATGTTAGTGAGGAAATAATTACTTGTACTTATGTACAAGGATGTTTATTTTACTTATACGATAATAACTTTTCGTTGCCTAATATGGTGCTTTCATTTGGCTTTGTGATAGGTACAGATGGCATAGCTGTAGATGAGAAGAAATTGGATGCGAGCTGAGAGTGGCCAATACTAAAGGGATGTATCAAAACCGTGTTTCATCCAGGAGAAAAGGTTTGGGTGCATTTGAGAAAAGAAAGATTTACACTACAACAAAAGCCTAAATTACATCCTAGAGGAGATGGGACCTTTCCAAGTTTTCGAGCGCATCAATGGCAACACCTATAAGATTGATTTGTTAAGTCACTATGGTAATGTAAGCACAATTGTAATGTTTCTGATATTACTTTTAATAACGCAGGTGATTTGAGAACGAATTTTTTCGAGGAAGGAGAGAATGATGAGGATCATCTAGCACTTCAGAAGACAAAAACCAAGGACTCAAGATCCTTTACAGGGAATTGGAGGACCAATGACTCGAGCTAGAGCAAAGAGGATGAATGATGCCTTACAAGGATTGGTCATGGATCTACAAGCTAAGGAATCAAATTACATGATAAGTGAACCAACACCTATTAATGTAAATTACATTTTTCCATGGAAGAATACAAGAAATTGAAGCTTTAGAACAAAGGATTGAAATGTTGAACCAAACAAGGGAAAGAAACTTGCAATCTTTTGTTGTTTGTTTTCGTATTTGCTTTTGGTTTGTTATTTAAATTATTTAGTTGCCTATTTAGTTACATAAGGATAAGGATAGATTAGGCAACTTAGGTTTTTCATATTGTTGTTGTATGCTATATATGCCTTGCTAAGGGAAGCCGGCAAGAGAATTATCTTTGAGTGAATATACAAATTTTCATGAATTACGAAATCCCTTTTTGGTTTTTTTGCAAAAGAACTCTTCTATAGGAATTCTTAATTGAATTGCTAGGAAAAACCTTTGATAACTTAGGTTTCAGTCAACATGTGTAATTGGGGTCTAGTTACTCAACACTTATTCAAGACGATTATCGGGGTAATTGAATCCAATAGCGTCGTCGAGGTTCTAGGTTTAACATACCCAGGGTTTCACGCATCACATTTCATGCTTGTTCCTTGATCTAATTCTGATGGAATCATGTAGTAACACTTGCATAAATCCTTAATTCCATAACCATGAATATGAGTTCTATCATAGAAATCCTTACCTTGTGTAATCAAATTGAATCTTGGTGTAATCCTTTTAGTCACCTTTGCGCTCTCTAGAGAACATTTAGTTTGTCACTGTAAGAATGTGAAAATGAGCAATGCTAGGTCAACAATTGTTTGCATGCTTAATGTACAAAAATTTCACTTATAAATAATAAAACGGAATTTTATACTTTTGCAAGGACTAAGCTCCTGAAAAACAAAAAGAAAAAAAAATCACTTGATTGCGGAAAGAATGTTCCTTGCAGTTTACTCCTTTCGGTATCCTAAATTTTTCTTTTAGTGAAGATAATGTAGAGCAAAAGAATGAATAGAAGTAAGAGTTGTATAAAAAAGACATCCCCAATTGCTTTTTATTATTTATTTATTTATCTTTTTTTTTTAAATTTTATTTTAGGTATCATAGTAATTCTATCGTGGGTAATAGTTGTAAGAATTGCAACTTGCAGAGATTGTACCATTGATTAAAGGATAATTGTGTAACACATACAATTATGAGTGTCCATGAAATCTCTAGCAAATTATTAGCATCATTTATCCTACTTTCATACACATTCGACATCTCATCGTCATGGAAGGGAAAAGAATCCGGTTTGCAAATTTTAAAATGATGCCCTGCCTTTTTAATAAGTTGATCAGCACTAATAAATTTTAGGACCTCCACTGGAAAAGAAAATGCTTGAGACTTTCAAGTTCCAACCACATATATAATTTATACCATTCCTGGATGAAAATATTGATTGAGCTACATCGTCGTTTCTAATAAAAACCGCCTTAATATCATACTTACGAGTACAATGGATTTTCGCACATTACATAATAATGAAAAAACCGCCTTAATATCATACTTGCGAGTACATTAGGTTCTCGCACGTCACATAATAATAAGAGTTCTATGTAAGCAATATAATGCTTTCACTTATTCTGGAATAACCGGAGATAAGAGACCATCGGATCGCTCTGTTTCAGTTCTCTCTCATCTTCCTAGCCTTCCAAATGCCGGACCTGCCACATCCGTTACGTCCGCTACCTCCATCCCCTGTAATACCATCGCAACTACTAGAAGTCCCACGAGCACATCCACCACCACCATCGCCACCGTCAAGACTACCGCCGCCCGAAGCATGTCCTGATCCATATCTACCCGGGCTTGAGGTCCCACTAGGAATACCGTAACTGGAAGGGAACGGTGGTGGAGTAGCAGTATTAGTCGGTGGAGGTCGTAAAGGAACAGAATTTTGAGAGCATGACCAAGAAATAAAAGTAGCTAAGACAATTGAGAAGAGGAAAATGGAGTGTGCCATTTTCTGTAAGACAAAGTGAATCTGCATGTACGATACAGGAGGGTGTACGACTCACAAGTGCAAGTGTCTGTGTCAAAGGGTTTTTATAAATTGAAAGCGTTTTGCAATATAGCTGTTTTAACATGACAATACACGTGTGAATGTCACACTATCCATGCAAACGTAACACTTTTTCATAATTTCCGCGCACAAAAAACATAACGCTGTTCCATCGTGGGCAGAAATGTCTATTAGAATATATAATTTTGAAGGAAAAATGTGTCTTTCTATATATTTCTCAAATAATTATAATTTTTATACAATTTAATATAAAATAATATAATTTTTCATTTAAACTTATGATATTTAATTTTAAAACCTTTTTTTGTCGTTATATCTTTTTGATATAAAATATTTAACGCTATTACATCTTCCAAAAATTGCATTATTGGCTGTTTCTATCTTTTTTTTTTCCCTTTTAGAAAAAGAAATTCTTTCAAATACAAACATTGCATTTTATGAAAAAAAAAATACCCTTTTAGCAACAAACATCTATCTACTATAATATATAATATATATTATTTTACTTTTTTTTATATGATTATATCTCTTTGTTATTAGCTTTTTTTTTTTTTTATGACGCCCTTTTGCTCTAAAATTTGGATCATTGGTATTTTTTCAATATGAATAATTGATTAGTTCATTAAGGCCAAAGCATCATTTGTTTACATTTGTCTTGTACCTATTCATGTTAAATTTTGATCATTTGTAAACACTTCATTTTTTTTTTAGCCATAGCATCATTTGTTTCTGAATATGATTAAAAATTTGGCAAATGGGACAATCCATTGGCATTAAAAATGACCTTCAACATTGAAACTATTCATCTTTTCATCTCTAGCATTTTTAACTCGTTGGGTTCATTTTAGAATTAAATTCTATCTATGTTGGTTACACTTTTTTCTTTTCCTATTATTAATAAGTATTTGCTTTTGCAACTCTCTCCTTGATCTTAGCCTTTTAACTATTTAAAAATGTGTCTCTCTCCCATTTTTAATTGTTTGAACTAATACCATTTGTATCATAATTAAGGTTTGTCTTCTTTTCATGATGTCCGGATTAAGTTTACATTATTATTTACAAATTTAATCAAAGTTCGAATTCTATTAAAATGTTAAAAACCATTTCTAATATATTCATAATAATGAATGTATGAAAACTATGTCTTCTATTTTTTAGATATTTCCTTATTTGCATTTTTTAAGATTATTATTATTTCCCCAAGTCCATTGTCATTCAAAGTTATTTATTAGATTAAGTGCTTGAATAAAATTTATAACAAGAAGTGAATAGGTATCGGAGACTTAATGTACTAACTATAGTCCAATGGGATAACTTTTAACTTTTACACACTTCATTTTTCATTTAAAACAACCTTTATCCAATTCATTTTTTCATTTAAAACAACAATTATCCATTTTTTGCTTTCTTGCGTTCTTCTCTTTTCTTAATCAAATTGCCATATGGAATTTAATTAACTATCCAAAGAAACTTTCCTTTTTTTTTGGGTTTTAAAGTGTAAAATACACTCAAACAAAAATAGGTGTCTGGTTTGCATTTATTGTTTGGTTATTAAGAGAGGTGGGAAAACATGGAAAACAAACATGCAAATCTTTACATATGAGAATGGAAATAGTACAATAATGAAAAATGTGTTGTTTATTTTTGAGATTTTTTCCATTTGTAATTTGAAATTAATAGTATTTTCCTAGCTCTGTCGTCACTTTAAGACATTTTGATTAAGTTCTTCAATAAAATTTATAATTGGAACCAAATAAGCATTGGAGACTTGATATATTAACTATTGTAGAAAATAGAAGCCTTTCAATTTTCTTACACTCCATAGTTTTTTTTTTTTTATCTAAAATGATGATTTCCCCTTTTTTGCTTTGCTTTTTTCCTTTTCTTAAGCAATGGGATCTAACTCGTATAATTTTCATTATCTGTCCTATCGAAATATGCTCTATCAGTCTATTCCTTTTCTGTAATCCTTTTTGTTTTCGCTTTTTTCTTATTAGGCATTTTCAGAACTTTTTTCTTTCGCAAAAATGATATTTCCATCTTAGCCTTCACGAATAGCATACTTACTAGTATAGAAAAATGGACATTATGCGAATATTTGTAAAAATAGGGTGCATAATGTCATTGGACCTTGAATTTTTTTATTTTAAGATATGTAAGATACAACATATGATGATAGGAACGTACCATATATTATATTTTTGAACTACTATGTTTAAGTTAGAAACAAATAAATAGATTGGATCTTACACAACAAGTACATGTAATTATGAAATTGTAAATATCTTATAGAATTATGATAAAATATATTAAAAAGAAGGTAACCAAGAGTACAAATCAATGCGATGCTCTATTGAAATTACACAATTTCTTAAAACATCCAACTGGATAAACATTTTACAAATTGCACATTTCAATCTACTTACACATTTTAGAATTAATCTACATGCATAACTCATAATTAAATATTACGACATATCTATGTTCAAATGAGTTGCCATATTTTTTCATTATATGCAATCCAATTTATATGTATAATCTTTATTTAAAACTTTAATTAAATAAACATACACACACACTCACATATATGTAAAAGAGTTAAACATAATTTTTAAATAAGGAAAAAAATAAAAACAATTTTCTATTTTTAATTTATCTTCATTTAGCCACAACCTATGTAAAAGCATAATAAGTATATATTATATGTAGCCAATTGGCTATAAAATAGATATGCATGATTTTCCGCATGATTTATATGGGTTATATTATTTTACATAAGTTATATAAAGATTGTATCTATTATAGAAGTTACATTAATTAGATGGAAGACATGTTTCCTCCAACAAAAGCTTTAGATAAATGAATTCCACTTCAAAATATGTAAGATGCAATAGGTAAAAGTTATATTATAAGATAGATAAAATTTAATTATATTTATACTATAAAAAAAAATTTAACCATAAGCTTTAAATTAGGGCCAAAAAGACATTTTAATCTTATGATTAAAAATTAATACAAACACTTAACACAAGTAAATCTTTTTATATATATTTTCTATTTGCCAACTATACTGTTACAACTAGGGAGAAGGGAATTTAAAATTAATCTGTCTTGCTAGAAAACCGTTGTTTATGCCATTGGGCTATAAGAGCCTTGGCACAATATATTTATTTTAATGAATTACAATGTATGTTCATTATTTTCTAAGTTATTTATGTATATGACACATACATTAACATGCACTAGTAAATGATGCACTCACAATGTGTATACAAATATAAAAAATTAGATGTGTAAAATGCCAATTGTGAAATAATCATATAGTTAGTTACATTAAGATAAATAATCAGAAACACTAAAAAATAAATAAATAAATAAACATGGAAGTTATTGAAAACAGTGGACAACATTGAATAGAATAAGTATTTGTCTTTCTTAAAATAGTGTAAGACAAGAATGCTAATAATGGTTATCAAATTCTTTTTGTAATTTGCCACATAGCTGCAAAAATAATAAAGAACATATTAATTAAAGGAGTTATTAATATGACATCACTTCAAAAATAAAAAATAAAAAAAGTTACTTGCAAAAGGAAGGATTTTTCTAGATTTAGAGACTGGAAACTCAAAATGGATGCTTCCAAGGAGCCTTTGCATTTCATATCAATTGACCAAATAAATATAGCTTTTAAAAAGGGGGTAAGAATGATTATTTTTCAAATTTTAAATAGATGAATGCTATTAATAAATAATGTTGAATTTAAAGAAAATTCAAAACCCAACTAAGTGTAATATTCTTATAAAGGAACGTGGAAATGTGAAATTAATTCATAAAAAAACCATACCCCATACAGGCAAACAACACCATAACTACATAAACCAAATTGTGAAAAAAGAAGAGAAGAAAATAAAATGGTTAACAAGAATGTGAAATATGAAATTAACCATCATCTTTTTCTCTTTTCTTAAGCAAATGGCTGTATGGAATTTAATTAACTATTCGAAGAAACTTTCCTTTTTTTTGTGTTTTAAAATGTAAAATACACTCAAAGAAAAATAGGTGTCTGGTTTCATTTATTGTTTGGTTGTTAAGAGAGGTGGAAAAACATGGAAAAAAAAAACATGCATATCTTTACATATGAGAATGGAAATAGTAAAATAATGAAAAATGTGTAGTTTATTTTAATGAATTATAATGTATGTTCATTATTTTCGAAGTTATTTATGTATATGACACATACATTAACATGCACTAGTAAATGATGTACTCACAATGCATATACAAATATAAAAAATTAGATGTACAAAATGCCAATTCTGAAATAATCATATAGTTAGTTACGCTATGATAATTAATTAGAAACACTCCAAAATAAAATAATAAATAAACATGAAGTTATTGAAAAGATGGACACTATTGAATAGCATAAGTATTAGTCTTTCTTAAAATATGCCCAGCTATTTCTTTAATCTGTCAACCAATATTTGGAGAGCTACAAGAGAAAGAATCCAAATCTATGGTCTAGCATGTCTAAGATGACACAACTTCAGTTAATTAAGGAATTCCTAAAGAATTTAGTGCATTATCATTAATTAATCAAAAGAATATGCTGCAAAATTACAAAGATTGGCTCTATAATGAACCAACAGATGCAACTGATCAAACAAGTACCTTAATCTCAAGAAGTAAATCTTTTATCAAACTTAGTTCCTCCAATATGAAATTCTTGATGATAGAGTTTGGCATCATGATGTCTAAAGAAGAATGTCGTGCCCAAGCAGAAAGACTTGCCACACAAAAAATCCTTTACCTCCTAGAAAATCTTTGGTTGGGTGTCGATGGGCTTATGTTGTGAAAGTTGGTCCTGATGGTAAAATTGATCGACTTAAGGCTCATTTGGTTGCTAAAGGTTACACTTAAGTGTATGGTTTATGTTATAATATGTTGTATTTTCTATATTGCAATTAATATAGTGTTAGGTAGAAGTTGGTAGAGGTTGGTAAAGTTTTGTATCTCTATATATATTGTTCTCGTAGTATTAGTAAATATTGTGAATTTGAATACAATTACCTATCATAGTTGCATGGTATCAAAGCTGTCTGATTATAGGAATTTTTTGAAAATTAGGATTTAGGATTCATTAAACCCTAGTTACCTAGTGAGCAGCATTTGTATCCCACACACACCCTAGAGAGTATTTGTGTTTCTTTTTTCTCACCACCCCTCCAAGAGGAAAGATTTCCAATTGATGAACTTCCTTAACCAACTCCAGTAACCAATGGATTGGTGCGTGAACGCGCCACATAAACTATTTGCTGTTGCTCCTTGTTTTCAGCACGTAGAGGCATACGTGACTCCCGTTCGTCCACGTGTTCTTGGTAGGTCTTCATGGTACGGTATTCTTCACTCCAATCTTGCCATTTCAAAAATCATCTTAGGACACATGCTCCTTACTAAGGTTAGAGTTTTTGGTTTGGTTTAATTGTTGCTAGGAAATTAATTTTTCTTTTAGTTTGGTGGTTTTTGAAAGCTTGTTTTTTTTTTTTTTTTTTTCAGGTGAGCTAATTGAGGTGTTTTCCCTAGTTGGAATTAACATTCTGGTTTATTTTAATCTTTTAGTGTTGTTTGGAGCTGTTGGTGTTTGGTTTGTGGTGGTTTAATCTTCTAGTGTTATTTGGTGCTGTTGGTGTTTGTTGTATAGATTAGAGGAAGGAAATATATATAGTATTGGATTGCTAAATGGTTGAGAATAAATCACATATCATAGATATGGTTCTAGTGATAGCTAAAATAATAGAATATAAACTTAGTGGAGATTATATTTGAGGTCAGGAATCAGGGGGAGTTGTTTGTTATTACTGTCATGAACTAAGGCATACAAAGCGTACTTGTAAGAAATTGCAAAATCGTGGCTAGAAGAAGCAGTTAGTACTCATTGCCTCCACTGATTCCACATCAAGTTTGTCTTTTGAAAAGAAAATAACAATTTCTGCTAATGAATATGCTAAATTCTCTCAGTATCAAGAGGCATTGAAGGCTTCATCTCATCATACATTTACGATTGCTGAATTAGGCAAATCAACTCGATGTTTTCTTTCCTCATCGTCTAAGTGAGTCTTTGGTTCTAATGCCATAGATCACATGACAGGTAACCTTGATCTCTTCTCCACTTAATAACCATACACCTCTCCTAATGTCACTCTAGTAGATGGGCTCTAAGTCATTTGTCCTTGGATCTGGCACTATTAATCTAACTCTTTTGATTTCCTTATCTTCAGTGTAAAGTTTACCATAGTTTTCCTTTAACTTACTATTAGTAAGCCAACTTACTCATGAAATGAATTTTTGTATCTCATTTTATCCTGATCATTGTTTTTTTAAGGATCTTATGACGAAGAAGATTTTTGGTAAAGAACATGAATTGAGTGGTCTCTATATATTGGATACACAAGTACTGAGGTCAGTTGCATGTTCAAGTGTCTTAACACCTTTCCAAGCTCATTGTTGGCTTGGTCACCCTTCTCTATCTATGTTGAAGACCATTTATCTACAATTTAATAAAGTTTCTACCTTAGATTGTGAATCTTGTCATTTTGCTAAACACCACCATTTATCTAGTTTACCTAGAGTCAATAAAAGGGCTAGTTTACCTTTTGAGTTAGTTCATTTTGATGTATAGGGTCCATGCCCAATTGTATCTGAGGTTGGTTTTCGATATTTCATTACCTTTATGGATGATTATTCTCGTATGAGTTGGCTTTATCTTATGAAAAATCGTTTAGAGGTATTTTCACATTTTTCTGCCTTTTGTGCTAAAATAAAAATAAAATTCAATGTCTCAATACATTCATTAAGAAGTAATAATGCCAAAGAATATTTCTCTCACTCATTTCAGGCATATATGCTCCAAAATGGTTCAATCTTCCTATGTCGATACACCTTCTCAAAATGGAGTGGTAGAAAGAAAAAACAAACATGTTCTTAATACTTCATGAACACTTCTATTTTAGATGCAAGTTCCTAAACAATTTTGGGCTGATGTAGTCTCCACTACCTTTTTTTTTAATTAATTGTTTCCCTTCATCTATTCTACAAAGTGAGACTCCTTATACAGTATTGTTTCCTACGAAGTCATTATTTCCTATTGAACCTAAGATATTTGGTGGTACTTATTTTGTTCGTGATGTTCATCCTTAAGTGACTAAACTTGTTCCTAAATCTCTCAAATGTATTTTTTTTTTTGGATATTCTCAGGTTCAAAAAGGATATAAGTGTTTTTGTCCTCATCTTGACAAATATCTTGTCTCAATTGATGTCACTTTTGTAGAAAACACACCATATTTTTCATCCATTGAAACTCCAAAATAGGAAGAGGATGACAATTTGTTAATTTATCATATTACTTATAACTCTCTAGGTACCTTACAACTGCCCCTACCATCACAACCTCCAATTTAGTATGTATACTCTCGAGGACAAGTTCCTCTTGCTTTATGTCTTGCACCAGTCTCTTCTCCCTCAATGGATCCGGCTATAAGTGATCTTGATCTTCCTATGGCACTTCGTAAAGGTAAATGTCAATGTGCCTATCCGATTTCTTCTTGTGTATCTTATGATCACTTGTCATCATCATCTTCCTCTTTTATTGCACCCCTTAATACTATGACCATTATAAAGTCTCTTCATATTGCACTCTTACATCCTGGTTAGTGAGATGCTATAATTGATGAGATGAATGCCTTTGATACAAATCATACTTGGGATCTAGTAGGACTTACCTACAGGAAAGAAGGCGATTGGTTATAAATGGGTATATGCAATCAAGGTTAATCCTAATGGAATATTAGCTCAGCTAAAAGCCTATCTTGTAGCAAAGGGATATGTTCAAACCTATAGTGTGGATTTATTAGTAGAGTGTATTAGATGATTCTAGAAGTGGCTCTAGTGTTTGCTTGTGGGATTTCCTACTTAGCTTCCCTATGGTTGTCACTGAGGAAAAGGGCTCATTTAGAGAGAACCCAAGATTTCGCAACGGATTTTGTTTTATCAAATTTTTGATATCTTCATTTATTCATTTCATTCCTTAAATACATAGCTAAGAGGTTACATGATTCCTTATCCTCTTGCCACTCCCTACTCCCATCCCTATCTTTCCCTTCTGCTTGCTCATGTCTACTTGCCTACGTTTAGCTCTCATGTTCGTTGCTGGTCACCTGGTCGTCCACATCCCCTGTTCCTACCTTCTCCATTGTGGCCTCCTTGCTGCTTTAATTCTTGTCTCCACGTTTCTTCCTCGAGTAAACTCGATCAAATGACCTTATCCCCTTTCCTTAGCTCGTATTATCACTCCCCCCTTCAACAAGGTGCATGACCTCGTGCGCAAAGGATGGGTACCGCTGGCAGATCATGGTGACATCTTCCTAGGTGGCTTTGGTTGGAAAGTAGCCCTTCCAATGGATGAGGACTTCAATGCGTTGTTTTATCCTTTGTACTTCTAAGGCAGCTTGTGATGTGGGTATCGGCAGACCTTAGCTAATCAAGGAAAGCTTGGGTTATGTTGGAGGTGTGCCATGGAAGGGTTTAAGGAGGGAAATGTGGAAGACCGGGTGGATCTTCACTTCGAGTGGCAAACTCAGATGGTGGGCGACGGATCCTATGCACTCCTTGATGGGAAAAAGGATCGTAGACCTTAGGTACTAGCTTCTTGTAGGATTTCTGCTGCAAGGTGGCTTGTTTATATGGTTGGAGCTTGAGCCATACTAGGTACCCTTCCTTGGAACCGAGGTTCTGGTGTTTGGCATTGTAGTTGGTCTTCATCTTCAACTGTACACACTCCAGCTAAAGTCAGAGTTCGGCTAGGACCTCATCCCGATCTTTTAGTGCTCTTTCTATTACCTCCAACTTGGACATACCCCTTGCATATGACAGCAACCAGGGAAGAGTCCTTCCATAGATCACTTGGAAAGGGGTAGTCTTGAGGGAAGAGTGGTAGTTAGTGTTGTAACAATACTTGGCTTAAGCTACCCATTCCACCTACCTTTGGGGTTGTGTTCTCGTGAAACATCTCAAATACATCTCTATGGTCAAGTTAACAACTTCAGTTTGGCTGTCACTTTGAGGGTGGTAAGCTGAGGAAAACAAGAGCTTAGTGCCATACATTAGGAAGAGTTCCTTGTAGAAGGTGCTGGTGAAGGTAGGATCATGATCGCTGACTATCAATTCCGGTAATCCATGGAGGCGAACAATGGTGTCGAAGAAAAACAATGGTGTTGAAGAAAAGCTTAGCCACAGTTAAAGCGGAGTAGGGGTGGCTCATGGTCACAAAGTGGCCATACTTGAAGAATCTATCCACTACCACCATGAGAATTGTCTTACCATAGGATGTTGGAAGGCCATCTATGAAATCCATTGAGAAGTCGGCCTAAACTTGACTTGGAATGGGGGGTGGCTGAAGAAGTTCGACCAATTGGAGATGTTTAGACTTATGTCATTGGCATTGGAGACACAATTGGACTAGGTACCTGATTTGCTGGCACATGCCTTTCCAATAGAGATCCTTGGTGATGTGATGAAGGGTGCGTTAGTACCCTTCATGACATTGGTCGTGGAGTTGGGCGATGATGGAATAGAGTTCTAAGGAGGAGTCTAGAAAGATCATGTTCTTAAAGAGGATCAACCCCTTTTCTAATGCCCATTCCAATCCCATCTCCCGCGCTTGGATCTAGGAAGCCTGTTTGATCATCTCGAGTGAAGATTACACCACCTATTGCACCCATGAAATCAGTTGTAGTTGGGGCGTGGATATGGCAAAGGTGGACGCCATCACTTCCTCTTTCCTAGAGAGAGTGTCGGCCACCTTATTCTCACGACTGACTTTGTACTCCACTTCAAAGTCGAATCTCATGAGCTTGCTAAGCCAATGCTATTGAGGGGAGGTGGAAACTCATTGGTCCAACAAGAATTTGAGACTATAGTAGTCGATGCGTACCTTAAATCATCTTCCCCACAAAGAGGCCCTCCAATGTCACACAACCTTGGCCAAACCAATGAGTTCTTTCTCGTATGCTACGAGTTGGAGGTGTCTTTGCGTGAAGGGTCAGTTGAAGAAGGCGATCGACTTGCCATTTTGTTGGAAGACAGCTCTTAGGCCATGATTAGATGCGTCACATTCTACCACGAAAGGTTGTTCGAAATCAGGGAGTGCGAGAACAAGTCGCTCATGTCATGGTAGTGCGTAACGCAAGGAATGCCTGCTTGGATTTAAGGCTCCATTAGAATCCATTGCACCTCAACATGCAGGTTAATGGGGCTGCAATGACTCTATAGTTTTACACAAACCTTCGATAGTAGCCCGTGAGTCCTAGGAAACCTCTCAAGGTAGTGATGGTCGTAAGCTTTGGCCAAGACAGCATGGCTTCCACCTTCTAAGGGTCTACCTCCACTCCTCGGTGTGAGATAAGGTATCTTAGATAGGCCACTTATTGCTGGTCGAAGGTGCATTTTGAAGGCTTCAACCATAAGTGACGTTGCTAGAGCAAGGAGAAGGCTCAGCTGAGATGCTGAAGGTGTTCCACCCACGACCAGCTGTAGATAAGGATATTGTCAAAGAACACGAAGATGAACTTCTTTAATTGGCTCTTGAAGACTTCATTCATGAGAGCTTGGAAGGTAGAAAGGGTGTTGGTGAGGCCAAATGGCAAGACAAGGAACTTGAAGTGCCCATGGTGGGTACGAAAGGTGATCTTCTCTATGTCCTTGGGTTTCATCTACACCTGGTGATAGTTGAAGCTTAAATCTAACTTAAAGAAGTAGCATGCTCCTCCTAGTTCTTTGAGTAGCTCTTTAATAATTGGGATTGGGAATTTGTCCTTAACGGTTTTCTCGTTATGAGCCCGGTAATCTACACAAAACTACCAAGTGTTTTCCCCTTTCCTAACTAAGAGCACCAGGGAAGAGAAGGAAGATTGGTTGGGTCTAATCAATCCGTTCTGATGCATTTCCTCACATTGGTGCTCGATTTCATCTTTTTGGCCATGGGGCAATCGATAGGGTCTCACTACCATTGGGGGCATCCTTAGGTTAAGTCTGATGGCGTGATCGTAGGGGCGAAAAGGGCGAAGCATTTGTAAGGGTTGAAAGATGTCTCCGAAGTTCGACAGCAATCGCTGTAATTTACTGTCTTCCTTCTCTTCCTAGACGATTGCTGCGGTCTGAGGTACCTCGCCTTCCCGAGTTTCCCCCTGTAGTTATATTCTCTCCCATTCCTAAAGGAAGCTCATCTTCATAACCACGAAGTCCCATGAGATAGGGCCAAGGATTGAAGCCAATTGACTCTGAGCATGACATCCACCCAACATAAGGGTAAGGAGTATAAGTCTGTGGTAAAGGTCCAACTGCCTAACTGCAAGGGTACCCTCCTGCATACTCCATCACTTCCCACCTTAACCCCATTGGCCACCACCACCTTTAACCTTTCTCGCAACAATAGGGGTAGCCCAAGTTGGGCGACTAGATCCGCATTAACGAAGTTGTGGGTGCTGCTCGAGTCAATTAGCATAACGATTAGTCGTTGTTCTCTCCTCCCTTTCACTTTCATGGTTTGTACTTGGGATAACCCGACCATGGCGTGTAGGGAGATCTCTAGTTGTCCTTCCATAAGTGCCTCCTCCTCTTCACCTCCTGCTTGCTCCTCCTCCATCTCTTATTCCAGCCAAAAGAGCTTCTTGCAGTGATGCCTCACCGTAAAGGGCTTGTCACAATTGAGGCACAATCCCTTGCTCCTCCTGTCTTCTAGCTTAACCCTACTCAATTTCTTGGTGTAAAAGGGTTTGCTTGGTGCGGTCGGTGATCACCTCGTGAACTTGGGTACTTCCTTAGGTGTCACCCCCCTTTTTTCATATAACCGTGCAAGGCTCATGGCTTACGAAAGGCTTGTAGGGTGATGCAGCTCTACCTCTACCGTGATTCCTTCCTTAATTCTGCTGATGAAGATGGCGATCTCATGCTTGGGAGCTAAGTCCAGCACCTGGGCAGACAATTGCTCAAATCTTCGCTGGTAGTGCTCTACTGAGCCCACTAAGCGGAGTTTAGCCAACTTGCTTACTTTGTTGTTATGGATTAGGGGGCCAAAGCATAGGTCGCATAAACCTTTGAAGTCGACCCAACTCAATCGAGGTTGGTCCCTCTTTAGCTTAAGGAACCATAGTTGGGCATCGCCTTCCAAGTGGAAGGTTGCTAGCTTCACTCTTTCCTCCTCCGCCAAGGGTTGGTGCTCGAAAAATTGTTCGCACCTATTAAACCAGCTAAGGGGGTCTCCATTCCCATCGTATTGTGGGAACTCCTATTTAGCCAGATAGGCTGTTGGTGTGCTCCTCTCTCCCCTGTTGGTCTTCGTAGAGGTTTCCCCTATCTCTTCCGGCACGAGGGCTAGGGGCTTCATTAGAGTCCCTCCCTACATCAACTTGTCCAGCTAGGTGGTGAGGCAATCTTGTTTCGCCTCCATTTTCTCTAAGCGTTCTCGGTCGTCTTAGCAAATGGCAAGCAGTGCTTCAACTGTTGTTGGACCTTCTTCTAGTCGTCCATGGTGGCTGGCTCTGATACTAGATTATTGGCAGCAAGTGTGTATGATCGTGTCCTAGGCCTAGATGATTCCAGAAGTGGCTCTAGTGTTTACTTGTGGGATTTCATACCTAGTTTCCCTATGGTTACCGTTGGGGAAAAAGGCTCATTTAGAGTGAACCTAAGATCTCATAAGGGGTTTTGTTTTATTAAATTTCTGATATCTTCATTCATTTATTTAGTTCCTTAAATATATAGTTAGGAGGTTACATGATTCCTTATCCTCTCGCTACTCCCTACTCTTATCCCTATCTTTCCCTTCTGCTTGCCCACGTTTACTTACCTACGTTCAGCTCTCACATTCGTTGTTGGTTACCTGGTCATCTACATCCCCGGTTCCCGCCTTCTCCATCGTGGTCTCCTTGTTGCCTTAGTTCCTGTCTTCACATCTCTTCATTGAATAGACTCGATCAGGATTATTTAGACACACTTTCTCATGTGGTTAAGTTAACTGTTATTCGCTTATTTATCTCTATTGCAGCTTCCAACTCTTAGTCTTTATATTACCTAAGTATAAAAAATGCCTTTTTACATGGCTATTTGCAAGAGGAAGTTTATATGGAGCAGCCGCTTGGGTTTGTTGCTTAGGGGGAGTCAGGTAAAATTTGTCGTCTGTAGAAGTCATTATATAGACTAAAACAGAGTCCTCGAGCTTGGTTTGAGAAATTTAGTCAAGCAGTTGAAAGGTTTGGTCTAAGAGAGTGCATATCGGATCACTCGATATTCTCTAAGTATTCTGACACCAGTATAATTATCCTCATTGTATATGTTGATGATATTATCATTACAAGAAATAATAGCGTCATATGACCTCTTTCAAATCATTCCTTTACACTCAATTTCATACTAAGGATTTGGGGCTACTAAAGTATTTCTTAGGAATTGAGTTAACAAGAAGTAAGAAAGGCATTTTCCTATCTCAGAGAAAATATGTACTTAATTTATTAACTGAAATAGGTAAATTGGGAGCTAAGCCATGTAGTATACCTATGACTCATAATATGCAGCCTATAAAAGAAGGGGAATCATTTAAGAATCTAGAGAGGTATAGATGTCTAGTTGAGAAGTTGAACTATCTCATAATAGCTCATCCTAATATTGCATACCCAATCAGTTTGTAAGTCAGTTAATGTTTTCTCCTACAGTAGATCATTGAGTAGCTTTAGATTAGATTTTATGTTATCTAAAGGGTGATCCTAGACATGGTTTAGCATATGAAAATCACAGACATAATCATATCGAGTGTTTTTTAAATGCTAATTGGCAAGATTCAAAATAGACAAAAGATCCACCATTAGGTATTACGTGTTTGTTAGAGGAAATCCAGTCGCTTGGAAAAGAAAGAAACAACACACAGTATCCTGATCAAGTGCAGAGGCAAAATATAGAGCTATGGCACAATTAACATGTGAAATAATGTGAATTCATCAACTTTTGACTAAAGTTGGATTTAAAGCGCCTATACCTACCTAGTTATAGTGTGATAATTAGGCAGCCCTTCACATTGTATCTAACCCTATGTTTCATGAGCGAATCAAACATATTGAAATTGATTATCATTTCATCTATAAGAAAATATAACAAACTTTGATTTCTACAAGACATGTCAGAATTGGAAAACAGTTAGCAAATATCTTCACCAAAGTTTTGAATAGTGTTAAAATTGATGATGTATGTAACAAGTTGGGCATGATCAATATCTATGTTCTAACTTGAGGGGATTGTTATAATATGTTATATTTTCTAGATTATAATTAATATAGTGTTAGGTAGAAGTTCGTAAAAGTTGGTAGGATTTTGTAATTGTATATATATATTATTCTTATATTATCAGAGTGGGTAGGAAAAAAAATTGAATACACTTATAGAAACAAAGAGTGATAACTTCTCCACAACAACAATGGATTAGTAAGCTATTAGGATTTAACTTGGAAATAGAGTATCAAGCGGGACATGAAAACAAGGTTGCTGATGCACTCTCTAGGAAGGAAGAAAATAAAGCATGTCTCTATTTTATTTCTTGCCCCTAACTATTGTTATTTGAATAAATCAGTGAAGAAGTTGATCAATTACAAGAAATACAACAATTGATGTTGAAGGTAGAAGCAAGGGAACATAGACTACGGTGGATAATGAGAGATGGGTCAGTATTCTTTTGAAAAGGACTTTTATTGGAAAGGACTAAAACAAATAAGACAATTTGTGCAAGTTTGCAAAATATGCCAAAGGAGTAAAACACAATAGTTATAACCAGCAAGGCTCTTACAACCTTTGCAAACACCAACTCAAGTATGGGTTGATATATCTATGGATTTTATTAAAGGCTTATCACTTTCTAATGGGAAATCAATCCTTTTTATCATTGTTAACCGATTTTCAAAATATGCTCATTTTTTGATGATCTGTACATAGCAATTTCGATGACAAGGGTATTTGTTAATCACATATTTAAATTACATGGGATGCTTGAGTCTATTGTAAGTGACCAAGAGGCAACCTTTACGAGTGCTTTCTAGAAAGAGTTACTTAGGTTGCAGGGTAAACAATTAGCTTTCTCTTCTTATCACTTGCAAAGTGACTGTCAAATGAAGGTCATAAACAGGACTATTGAGATATACTTGAGGTGATTTAAAAATAACAGACCAAAGAAGTAGACAGAGTGGATTGCTTAAGCTAAATTTTGCTATAATACTGGATTTCATACGACACTAAAGGTAACCCCTTTTGAAATAGTGTACAAAACACCTCCTCCACATCTACTATCCTACTACACGGGGACTGCGAAGTTAGAGGAAATAGAGCACGCACTAGCTGAAAGAGATTAAGTGTGGTGGAAAATTCGATAAAGGTTAGAGCAAGCACAAGCGACCATGAAGGCTATGATTGAAAGCACCACAATGTGGAATTTCAAGTGAGTGAGTTGGTTTAGCTTCATCTATAACTGTTTAGCCAAATTTCTATGGCTACTAAATGCAATCAAAGGCTCACACCTAAGTTTTTTTGCCCTTTTCTAGTGGAAGCTAGAGTAGGGACAATAGCTTATCAACTTATGTTACCTCATTAAGTGAAAATACATCCCGTCTTTCATGTCTCATGCCTTAAAAAATTTGAAGGAGATCCTGTAATTCTTCCAATTGTACCTATAATGCAGCAAGGAATTGTCATTGCTAATCCCTGGGTTGTTTTGGAGACATGACATGCAAGGAAGCAATAGGAAGTTCTTATTCATTGGGAGAACTAGTCGCCAATAGAAGCATCATGGGAAAATGCAGATATGATCATGCAGAGGTATCCCTTTTGTACATGAGGCCACATGCACTCTCAAGAGGAGGACAAATGTTACATGCAAAGTTAACTCGCATTCACAGGATGCTGTAGTGCCATTTGAAAGCGTATACTTGTGGAGGAAGTCAAGGAGTTCTTAAACAACTATGTTGCTGCTATTGAGTCTTTGTGTTATATCCTTGAGGTGTTACCATTGGAGTAGTGGGTTTATAAGCTAAAAGGAGAAATGTAGTAACTACCATGTATCATGTACAAAAGGGAACTTTACTCCAGCAACAAAGGTTATGTTCAATTCTAAATCCTTTTGTGGTTTTTTTCTTAACTAGAGATTGTTGAGTTCTCCTCAATGAGCTCAAAACGCATCATCCACCATAGGTAAACATGGAAGAAAGACATTAAAGTCTAAGCTAGAATCTAACATTGTGGTCAATGGACCCAACATGAGAATTCAAGAGCAATTTTATAGTAGTTACCCACTAGTTCTCTAAATTGCCAACTTGTGTGGCTTTAATTTCACCCTCCACAGCTTCCCAACCATCTTCCTCTACCTCATGGTCCTCCTTTAACACCAATGATTGCAAAGACTTTTTTAGACAATTATGGTTGGCCATGTATCGTTGGTTATAATAGAAACATGATCTTTTGGCATTTTTATCTAATAATTTTGAATAGGAGAGTTAACAATGACAATGGGAACCCCTTGCAAACCCTCATGATGATCCTTTATCTTACAACACACTTGATGTGGAGCCACTTCTTTGAACGAAGCATCCTTTGATTGTACAAGTGAGCAACTAGCCCTAGTAAGGTTACCAACATCACAATTGCCAATTAACAAATGAGGAAGGAACCTATGATTGCATGGTTTGGACATAGAGCATGCACAATGTTTTTTGAAATGCTTAATTAAAGGAAAACTCAGTTCGCACCACTTTAGTAGGATCTCCTTTGCAAAAACAAGAGAAACATGCCTAAACTCAAATTCCCTTTTGACATCAAGAGCTCCAAAGCTTGCACTAAGGTTTGAGGCCACAAAGTCTAGACTCATATCATGATATCCTCACATAAACTGGCTAAATATTAGCCTAGCATTTGTAATTCTATCATTAATGGAGCTTGTAAATTGGAGAAGTATTTTTCTAAATCTTTGATTCAATAATATACATGTTTATACATATATAACCTAGATTATAAATAAGGAAAGGGAATAATTTTAAAAAAGGAAAGAAATAATACAACTTATTTCTAATATCTACATCATTATTCTATAACACTCTCCCTTAAACTAAAGCATAAAAATTGATCATGCCCAGCTTACCACAAAGATAATTAACCCAAGGTTCATGTGAAGCTTTTTTAAAGAGATCTCCTAGTTACTCCCCAATCTTCACATATCTTATAGAGATCAAATTTTATTGTATTTTCTCCCGATCTCAATGTGTTTAGTTCACTTATGGAGCACAAGATTAGATGCAATTTGAAGTGTAACTTGGTTGTCACACTACAACTTTGCTAGCATTGAAACCATAAGCTTAACCTCAATTATTAATCGATATATTCATAACACTTCAGAAGTAGATTGAGTCATAGCTCTATATTCTGTTTCTGCCCTTGATCTAAACGTAACATCTTGTTTTTTACTCTTCCATGAAATCAGATTTCCACAAAAAAAAAAAAAACACAATAGCTAATAATGAATTTCCTATCTTTTTTAGATCTTATCCAATCAGCATCTAAAAAATACTCTATACCAAAGTGACTATGTTTTTTATACACTGTTGTAAATTTAAGTCATATATCTTATTATATATACATGAGATAGGGTCTATATTTGGTGTAGATATTTTAGTAAAGTCCAATAGTATAATATCTTCCTAAACTATTTTATATTCTCATATATCTTTATATATCTACACATTCCTTATTTAAGAGAAAAAGTTTTCTCTTTTAAAGGATGTATAATGTAACATCATGATCATTGGAAATAATTTATTTTCCTGCTTAATATCTCCAATTTCTACATAGTATCACAACAACCTCTTTGACTAAAAAAATCTAGGAAAATCATTGTAATTCCTTAGCCCTTGACAATCGAAAATGGTTAAGATCAATGAAGTGGATTCAATCTCTGTTGCACCATTGAATCCTGAAAATTCATCCATATCGATCACCATTCACAAGCTGAATGGCGTTAATTTCTTATAATGGTCATGATTATTTACCTTATACCTCCATGGAAGAGGTTACCTAGGGTATTTGACCAAGGAAATCATGGCACCAGAAGTTGAGAGTCACAAGTATCAGAAATGGGACTTTGAGAACTTGATGATAATTACGTGTCTAATTAATTCAATGGAGACCGTGATTGGGTGCACATATCTTTGCCTATTGATGGCTAAGGAAGTTTAGGATGCCGTAAAAGAAACCTTCTCTAATGTGGAAAACTCTGCCTCAAGTATTTGAACTCAAGTTAAAACTTAGGGATCAAAAGTAATTGAACTAGACCATAACCCAATATTATAGTATTTTACACGATCTTTGGCAAGAGATTGATCTATTTTATGACACTGAATGGAAGTGCACTAAAGATGCACTTCTATATAAGAAAATTTTGAACAAGGAAAGATTATTTGATTTCCTATATAGACCAAACAAGGACTCGGATGAAGTCCGTAGGTGAATTTTGGGAAAATCCCCTTTATCATCCATTCGAGAAGCCTTTGCTAAAGTTTGGCATGAAGAGTTGTAAGTGTGTCATGCTTGGTTCATCCCCAAGTTCTAATACTGATCATGCTGCCTTAGTAACACGATTGAGTAACAATGCTAGTAATACTCAATCTAATCGTCGAGAAAGGGTTTAGTGCGAGCATTGCCATAAGAAAGGACATACTAAGGATACATGTTGGAAACAAAAGGGAAAACTAGTAGATTGGAAGCTGAAAAATGCATCGGGAACACGTGGATATACTGCTAGAAAAGTTAATTTGAATCCATTCACTCTTAAGCAAATAGAATAACTTCAATGTCTTCTAATTCATGCTAGAAATTCTAGAATACAACCTGTTACATCTACATTTCACGTAACCAACTTAAGTAATTTTCCTACAACTTTTAGTATCGATACTTCTTCACGGATTGTTGACTTCCAAGCATCAAATCACATGACTAGTCAATCTTAACAGTTCACTATATATAGACTATGTCCAAGTAACTTTAAAATGAAAATAGCTGATGGCTCCATGTTTGCGGTTGTTGGGAAAGGGTCTATTCATATTTCATCTCACCTTACACTACGTAGTGTTCTCTATGTTCTTAACCTCTCGTGCAACATTTTCTCTATAAGTAAACTTACTCATGATCAAAAGTGTATTGCAAAATTCTTACCATCTAATTATGAATTCCAAGAACTGCTCTTGGGGAGGATGATTGCGAGTGCGAAGGAATGAAGCAAGTTGTAATACCTTGATGTTGAAACGCCCATCCAAGCTCAAAACAAGACACTTTTTGCTTTTGGTTTTAATGCTATGTCTAGTTGTAATGAAATTATGAGATGGCACTATAGATTAGGTCATCCTTACTTTCCCTATTTCAAGCATCTATTTCCTTTGTTGTTTAGAAATAAAAACTTAAGCTCATTTCACTTGGAAGTTTGTCAACTTGCAAAGCATACTCAAGCTATTTTTCGATCTCATCCTTATAAAGAATCTTAACCTTTCTCTTTGATTTATAGTGATATCCAGGGACTGTCAAGGGTTTGAAATATATCAAACACTAGATGGTTCATTTATTTTATCGATGACCATACTAGTTTATGGTGGGTGTATCTTAAAGAAAAATCCGATGCAATAAATATTTTCAAAAACTTATATGCCATGATAAAAACCCAATTTAATGCCAATCTCAAGATTCTTCACACCAACAATGGTACAGAGTACTTTTATACCATTCTAAGTGACTATCTAAAAATTTATGGGATTATTCATAAGAGTTCATGTATAGAGACACCTTAACAAAACGAAATTGTAGAAAGAAAAGCACGCACTTGTTAATCAAGCTGGCTAGGAATCTTGTATATTTTAATTGATGAATACAGGGGTGTTGCACTTAAGGTGCTCCAATCCCCATGTTTACATTGCCTTTATGCTGTTACAAGCATAGGTGCAATATTTAGTTAAGCATGAAATACATAAAAAATGTGAGGACTAGTTAATGAAAAACCTCCTATCCTAATTTTGAACACTCGCTAAAGAGAACCTCATAATCTCACGAATACTTACTACTACAAATAACACTTACATAACTTTTCCTACTTTTAATTCTGTAACAAAATCACTTAAGCTTCTCTACCTTTAGTTTTAAAAATAAAAAATATTGCTAAATACAACAATACCTTGTAGATAATGAAAAATCTTAACATTATACTCTAAAAAGTGCATGAATCAAGATAGATGACAAAATAAATAAATATTATAATTTACTATTATAAATATTCTTAGTATTACTCCTCTTACTGGACAACAAGCTTGTGCTCAAGCTCAAAAACTTTACTCCACTATGCAGCCATTGGGTAAGTTGTGCAAGCTAAAACAAAGTAGACTGGTTGAGGAGTAGTGATAGAAGTTTTGGCTTGGACAACGAAGCAATAATTATCTATTTTTGCAGCAAGATTGTCATAGGAGGTTAAGGAAGATACTAATGGATCCTTTAGTGCTTACCCAGTATGACATGCAGGGCATATTCATTTTAAAGTGATAACAACAATAGGCGATATCATGCATCAAGCATGAATTTAGGTACTTTACAATCAAAACAATAATTCACCATTTATTAAGTAGCTAAACTATGAAACAGATGGTAATGTGTCCTGCATGACATTTGTGTTTTAAGTGCAATAAGCCTTTCTGCTATGGCATTAGGGTAAGAAGTTATTTTTGTTAAAACTAACAGAATGCAATGTAACACTTACAACATTTGAGGAAGTTGATCTTAGAGGATCTAGAATGATCAAGTGATTGTTCAAGCTTGAGGACAAGCACATTATGCAAGAAAAAGAAGGATAGGAAAAATAAAAGGTTTATATTTTCATTTTAATTTTGAGTTTTCATTATGAGTATCTCAAGAGATATTACTGGGATGTTTTATTTCAGGAAAGATAGGACATAAGAGCTCATATAAATTAACATGAAGCTAGATTGCAGTCCCTTAGTGTTTTATGTATATGAAATTGAAGGACTCTAATGAGTCTTCAAACTTGATTCACAATAGGCTTTAATAAGAAAGGTAAAAACACAGACAAATCCAAACACATCTTCTATGATGATTTTTTAGTTCATCAGCTCATGAACAGATCTTATGCTTGTGCGTAACATTTACCTAAATGTAATGGTCTTCTTCTTGAGACTCTTCTGAGGACATAACAATCATCTTCAAATGTTTCTTACTCCAGATGCTTGCCTACCATTTATCATAACTAGATGTGATAATGTGTGTGTGATCATCAAAATATTAGTACTTGAAATGGCTGCACTCAATTCTATAGAGGCAAATAAATAGATAAAACCTATAAGTAACTGCTTCTCATTCAAATAATTACCTTAGTCTCGAGAGTAAGAAAAGGTTTAGAAACAAAAGATACTTTTGAATCTACGTACTTCATTAGAACTTGCAAGATTGCTTTATTCAACATGCATTGTGTTACATCCAAACAAGTGAAGTCCTCCCAAAATGCTAAGCTTGTTGTTAAGATAAAAACACAATGTAGGATAGATAACAAAAATGTCTTCTAAGTAACTAGAGACACATAAAATAGCATGATAGAAATTAAGGCTTTTCTTTCAACTTGCTAATTTCTTCAATAGGAGAATTTCAGTTTAGCTTTTCATTCCCAAAACAAAAATATGATCAGTGAAAAAGATTGATCATATCAAAAGATGATGGAGGACTATTTCTATTCACATGAATTAAGCTAATTTTCTTTAAGCTGTCGATTGCTTTACTACATTCAAACAACAAGCAAACTATATTAGTTATGACCTAAATCTATCGCCACTACTTAATTTCCAACCATTTGCTATGCCTATAAGTAATATTACCAGCAGTTTATAGAATTTTGCCTGTTTAAAGGAAGCCATCCACATATCATAGACTATGTCCATCTATAAAAATCCTTTGCCTATCATACAAGAAGTAGCAATAATGTGACCAATTCAACTCAAGTCAATTCAATACTTTTCAAGCTCAACAAGCAACTTCAAATTTATTATCCTCCTTGTTATAGCACTTGTCTATGCATATTTTAACAGTTTACCCATATTCTAAACATATTTGAAGCTAAACTTGAAGCCAAATTCTCCCAACACAATAGAAACAGATAAATCAAGCTTTTGATTTAAGAGATAAGGTATAAAGTAAGCTCAAGCCAAATCCAACTTTCTTTGAAGGCACCGAAACTCTTATCAACATTGGAGATGCAAGCTCATCCAACTGACATTGTTGCTATTCTGGTTTGAATTATGTGAATGTTTTGTTCCTTGAGTCACATATTTATAATTTAAAACCAAAGAGAAAAATAAAATAAAATAAAATTACTTTCCCATTTTTCAACATATTCTTTCAGGTAGTTTATCCTAAGATATTCACATGTAAGAATAAACAAGTAAATAAATAAACTTATAAACAATTTAGGATACAGATAGAGCTTCAACGACTAAAGCTTTTTTAGACTCCTTAGATATATCTAGATCACTAAGTTTGATAATCATTTGAATTTGACTTTCCACAACCTGTAATCAACAATGCCAGAAGTATATAACCTTAAACACTTCAATTCGCATGTCACTAGGCACACTTGTTCAAAATCTGCATTAATATTAGTTGCACTATAGCTACTACACAAAAAACATAATAACCAAAATTAGCTAGTAAGTCGCACCACACTGATGTGCTCAAAACCAAGTCTAAGCACAATCAAATGAATCAAATAAACAAATTCCCACTCACAATCAAAACCAGTTCAATTGGATGAAAATTTGCGTGAACCCTAATGGAATTTGATGCAATTCAAAGGTCCAATAATGATCAACTTCACTAAATAACAACAGAATCAAGTGAAATCCACGTGAATCAAATCAAAATGGATTGATAAAAAACCGTGACTTCAACTTCTTCTACAATTCCAATTTAAGCTAACAATGAAATGATGTTGATTTCAAGTACTAAAGAACAATCATTTTTTTAACAAAATAATTGTTCACAAATTGCGATCACAAATATGTCCAAGAAACTCCAAATCAACCCTAGATATGACTCACTAGAGATGAAATGAAAAACAACAAAGAAAGAAATTGATATGACTTACAATTTCCCTTTATTGCATTTGCCACAATTCCAATTCTTAGGTTAAAATTGATAAGAGAATTAGAACTAGGATGAACCCTAATTCCCACACGTTAAGTGTTTGTGTCTAATATGCAAAATGGCCTCCTCAAACCCTACTATAAGCAAGTATTTATACTTGCTACTTCTAGGGTTAGAAAATGGTCAAAAATTACAAGTTTGCCACTTTAAAGGTGGCCGGTCTTAATTGGAAATTATAATAAAATGAAAGTGTCTCAAAAGAAAAATACAACATAAAATAGTCCATAGAACAATTTCAAAAATACAAAAATATCATAAGTCTTCATGAGCTAATTCTTCGAAATGGAAACAATCGCAACGGGTCTTTGATTGTAAATCTGAAAATATCCCATGTCCATCAACTATTGTAGAACATATTGGCATCCCATGGAGAATTATTATTGTACCTGTAAGATTATTTCTCAAATATTTATTAGAATGAAAGATATAAAGTAAAATATGAGTGATTTGGATCATCATCCAAATCAAGTTTTGAAAGTGTCGACGGTGCCAGAAATTTTCTCATCACATACGTAAAATAAACACTAGAAAATAGCAAAAAATTAAGTTTTGGAAACCTTGTAGCTCAGAAATTCCTTATAGAAAGATGAAATTTCACTTTGGAAACCTAAGTATTGTCTCTTTAAGTAGGAAATTAATACTAATGAATGAATCATAAGTTACTGATGATTGTACTAACGAAAAGAGTTTGAGAAATGATTTGTTTAGTACTTGAAAGAAGATTGATCTTACATTTGAAGATTTAATTGCTTCGATTATCCTCTCTAATTTGTTACTGCAATCTTTGCTCTCCATCGTGTTCTCTCGCGACTTTGAAATTATGCTACCCAGTTGGAATTCAAAATATTGAAACAGGTCTTCCTTCTAACCTTAACCTCCTCCATTTTGGAGAAACGGACAATGGATAGGTTAACGATGTCATTTAAGGAAGTTATGCAAATTTATTCTCTTTTTTATTTCTTTATTTTTAAATCTAATTAGGTGTAACCGCTCTTCTACCATCCTAATTTACTTCTTTTTTTTTTTTCTTTTTGCTTTGTCAAGAGAAAGATGATCATTGGATTGATAAAGATTCAAATACATCAAATGGTTCTAGGAGAATATGGTGGTGATGATTTTCATTTCATTGGACATATCTTCTTTCAAGTATTATTAGCAATCTAATCCATTATTTGGTTCACTTATCTTCTAATCAATTGGATTGTTACTAAGTTGAAGCATGGTAAAATCAAAAGCAAATAAGGTAAATATGGATGGAGGTTCTGAGGAGTAGTCTTGTGTGCTTTTAAAGCATTAAAGATAGTTGAGCTATCCACTTCAAAACAAACATTCATCTAACCTTTTCTTTTTGCAAAATTATAAGCCTTTAAAAGAGATAAAACCTCCCCTTCTTTGATCAAATTTGCAAAGCACATGCTAGCATATCCTCTACAAGTTTTGCCTCTGTGATTTCTAGCAATGAAGGCAACACAGCTTCCTTCAAGGTTGCATCTCTAAGCTGAGCCAAGCACAATCAACAATACTTAATCAGTTAAGCTCATCATTAGCTTAACTAATTTGATTCTAACTTGACAAGCACAAGAAAACAAACAAGTTACACGTACCTGAAATTGTAGTCCTAAGCACAACTAGTCTTGAACTTAAAGTGTCCTGAAATCTATCAAAGCATCAAGGATTTCCTCTTAGTACTACCCTAAGAGTAATATAAGTTTCTTGCTTCTCTTTGCTTAATTGTTACATGATTCCTTCTCCTATGCTAGTGGAGTTTCTAGGATTTGCACGAAAATTTGTTTAGTTAGAAAATAAATGAAATAAAGTAATATTTTTAAGTATATGGTCGTGGTTTAGGCCATATACCTTAGCATGGTTAGGATACACAACCATATATAGTGGCCATAAATCTTTTTGTAGACTAGCATGTTTGCATGCCCTGGTACACGATCTAATGTGCGTTACAAATTGAATTGCAAACACATCCACAAATGGCGTGATCAATAAAATCCAATCAACAATGGCATGGTCAACAACACACTTATGATCCCTAATTTACATGGATTCAAAGGCATTGATGCTAAATTGCGATGAAGAATAATGCAAATGCATAAGTAGTAATTGATAAGATCACATTATACTTATATTTTCTTTTGGACTTATATTAAATTTATTTCAATATTATAAGAAAATATAAAGAAATGATACTTAATGGTGTTTATTGTGAAAATACAGGTTTTGAGGACCCAAAAGTAAATTACAATTTAATTGGAGGAGTTTTTCACAAAATTGAAGAAGCGAGCGGAGGATTGCAATAAAGGCCGCCGGCCTTGGGCCGGCCTACATTCAAGGCCGCCGGCTTTGAGCCGGCCTTGAGCCGGCCTATGTTAAACCGGCCTTAAAAAGCATTAAAGCCGCCGGCCTTAAAGCCGGCCTACATTCAAGGCCGCCGGCCTTGAACCGGCCTTCATTACTCCCCGGATATCCATTGCGAAAATCTCTCCAAAATCGTATCTTATTTAATTTGCTGACTCAAATCCTCATCAGATCAACCTTATCCCCCTCCTCTTTGGATCTATAAATAGGCCCCTTGTGTGAACCTTGAGAGCATCCCTTTTTGTTGGAGAATCCATCCTTTCTTTTGTTTAGAATTCTTTTTCTTCTTCTTTGTTCTAGCCTCATTAGAATTTCCTTAGGTACTTTAGATTTTTCCAAAGTTTAGTTTGAAGAAAGAATGTCATTTTGTTGAAGTTTGCTTTCAATTGAAGAATTCAAGGAGTCATTTTTGGAAGATTGAAGCTCTTGAAGATTATAGCAATTGTTCCATTTACTTTATTTTCTTTTATGCCATTTATTAGTTTAATCTTGTTGTTTAATATGAATTCCATTGCATCTATTTATTTCAATTGTTTTTATGCAATTCATACTATAATGTTCTAAATCATCCTTGTGGGAAATTGGATGAAACCCTAGAATGTTAAAAGGATAATTGTAGCCATGTTATATGATTAGGAATTATTAGGATTATTCATGATTGCAATTCCTTTGATTTCAATTATAATTGGTCTTTCATTATAATTGTTAGAAATCCTTTTGATACGGGAGTTGATGAGGATTTGTTAGGAATTCTTAATTAGATTGATTGTCAATACGGGAGTTGCGATAATTGGTTTAATTAGAGTCTATGGAGGGCACAATGCAATGTTTCTTGTTAATTAATCACTAAGGGATTAGGGTTAATTGATTTAGGGCATTAGTTGTTTGTAGCATCGGGAGGTGTATGAACATAATTTTGATTCCTTGGTTAATTGGAGACGCGGAAGCCGACTAATTAATTTAAGGTCAACATCCCTAAAAAGGATTTTCTAAACTCACTTGAATAAACTTATAACCACAAGTTGATATAACATGGTAGCAATTTGATTAACAAATCTAGGGTGAATTCTAATTTCCCTTGTTCATAATTGATAGATTCTTCATAAAATTTTCCTTGTTGCTTTAAGTTAAATTTTTAGATTAGACATTTCAAAACCCCTTTTTAATCACCTAGATATTGATAAGAATTGCCATAGATCTAGTACTCTATTGGTTCCTCGAGGGATCGACAACCTTACTTTTCACCACTTTATTACTTGATACGACCAGTGCACTTGCTGCAATTTACGCTCCCATTTTATATATACGTTCTGAGCGTATCAAGTTTTTGGCGCCGTTGCCGGGGAACTAATAGATATTAGATTTCGTAATTCTGTTGGTAATTTAGGCACAATTATTTTTTTATTTAATTTTTCTTATCATTGTGTGATCGTTTTCCATTCTCTTTAAGGTTCTTTTTATGCGCAAGAGTAGAAGTGCTGAACTTCTACCAATTAATCTTGAGATAGAACGCAGCTTGCGACAACTTAGAAGAGAGCAGAGAAGAAAGGAAGAAGAGAAGATGGCAGATGAGAACAACAATCAGATTCAGGGTGTTGGTAGAGCACTTCGAGAATACACGGTACCTGTTGTTTCAGGTCCTGCAATTAGAAGACCAACAATTCAGGCTAATAATTTCGAGTTAAAACCAGCACTCGTTCAAATGGTTCAATCAAATCAATTTGGAGGATATCCAAATGAAAGCCCTGATGAGCATATTGCAGTATTTCTTCAATATTGTAATACAGTGAAAATGAATAATGTATCTGATGATGTAATTAGGCTACAACTTTTTCCATTTTCACTTAGAGAAAAAGCTAGGGCTTGGTACAATTCATTGCCACAAGACTCTGTAACCACTTGGGTAGATCTCTCATCTAAATTTTTAAGGAGATTTTTTCCACCATCTAGAACTGCTAGGTTAAGAAATGACATCACAAACTTCAGTAAGTTTAGTGGTGAATCACTTTATGAAGCATGGGAAAGATTCAAGGAGGCAATTAGAAAATGCCCCCATCATGGATTACCAGATAATCTCCTTATTGAGATATTCTATCTCAGTTTAGATGACACATTGAGATCTCTGGTAGATGCTGCTTCTGGTGGTGCATTAATGAGTAAGACATATGATGAGGCTAGTGCTTTGATAGATGAAATGGCCTCTAGTGCACATAATTGGCAACATGAAAGAGGTAAGTCTAGAGTGGCATCTGCCAATGACATGGACACCTTAACAGCTCAGATTTCTGCTCTTACCGCCCAGGTAAGTAAACTTACCTCTACACCTTCTTTCAATGTTAATCAAATTTCTTGTTGTGAGTTATGCTCAGGACCACACTCAACTCTTGAGTGCCCATCTGGAAACTTTTCCTCCTCATCCCATGGAGAGCAAGTAAATTTTGTCAACAATTTCCAAAGAGGTAATCAAGGACCTTATTCAAACACCTACAATCCAGGGTGGCGTAATCATCCAAATTTCTCATGGAGAAATGATAACAATGTACTTAAACCTCCTGGATTTCAAAAGCAAGGTCCTAATCATAATACTCCCCATCAACAATATCCTAATCATAATACCTCTTCTCAGCAAGGTCAGTCTAAAATGGAAGAACTCATGATAAGTTATATGCAAAAGACTGACACAATGTTGCAAAATCAACAAGCCACCATTAGGAATCTTGAAAATCAGCTTAGTCAAATGTCTCAACAGTTGAGTAATAGACCATCTGGGTCTTTACCTAGCAATACTGAGCAAAATCCTAAGGGTGTAAATGCTATTATGTTAAGAAGTGGTAAGGAATTGGTTGATAAGAAACTTGAGGAAGAGGAGGTTAACCTGGAAAAAGATAAAGGGAAACAAAAGGAAGAGGAATCAAAGAAAAATTCACCAAAAGTGAAAGCATATGTTCCTCCTATTCCTTTCCCAGGAAGGCTGAAGCAACAACAATTGGATTCACAATTTGCTAAATTTTTAGAAGTCTTTAAAAAATTGCAAATTAACATTCCTTTTGCAGAAGCACTTCAGCAGATGCCATCATATGCTAGGTTCATGAAGGATTTACTCACAAAGAAGAGGAAGATTGAAGGGAATGAACCGGTGATGCTTACAGGGGAATGTTCAATGATCTTACAGAATGATGTACCTAGTTTGCCAAGAAAACAAAGAGATCAGGGGAGTTTTACTGTTCCTTGCACCATAGGCAATTTTCATTTTGATAAAGTTCTTATTGACTCCGGTGCAAGTATAAATTTAATGCCTCTATCTATTTTTAGGAAATTGGGACTTGGAGAGTGCAAGGGAACTCATGTTACCTTGCAACTTGCTGATAGGAGCATCAAATACCCAAGAGGGATTGTGGAAAATGTCCTAGTGAAAGTAGATAAATTCATCTTTCCAGTTGACTTTATAGTCTTGGAGATGGAGGAGGATAAAGAGGTACCCATGATCCTTGGCAGACCATTCCTTGCAACAGGTAAAGCCTTAATTGATGTGGAACAAGGTAAGCTTACTTTAAGAGTTATGAATGAACAAGTCACGTTTAATGTGTATGAGGCTACAAAGAAATTTGATGACTGTAAATCCTGTTACACTATTGATAGTGTTGATGAGCTTTCCTCTGAGTTCATGGAAGAGAATGCAGGTGTGGACACGATGGAGTCAGTTCTTAGGGATTTAGATGATTGGAGTGATGGTGAAGATGAACCCCAAGAAGAACGTGTTGAACAAGTTTATGAATTCAAGACTCGACACTATGAGGAGCTGGGGACCACTGAGAAGAAACCGATGCCATCATTGACACAACCCCCGGTGCTTGAACTTAAACCTTTGCCTGGTCATTTAAAGTATGCTTATCTTGGAACAAATGATACTTTGCCAATTATCATTTCTTCTTCTTTGACAGGTGATCAAGAGCAACAACTTTTGGATGTTCTTAGAGAACATAAGGAAGCTATCGGGTGGACCATTGCGGATATTAAGGGAATTAGCCCTTTAATGTGTACTCATAGGATATTTCTTGAAGCTGAGTGTAAACCTACAGTACAACCACAAAGAAGACTTAACCCAACTCTTAAGGAAGTTGTAAAAAAGGAAGTGCTTAAATTGTTAGATGCAGGCATTATTTTTCCAATTTCTGATAGTAAATGGGTTAGTCCTGTCCAAGTTGTACCAAAGAAAGGTGGCATGACAGTGGTAAAGAATGATGCCAATGAATTGATCCCAACCCGTACTGTGACAGGGTGGCGAGTTTGCATAGATTATAGAAAATTGAATAATGCCACCCGTAAAGACCACTTTCCCTTACCTTTCATTGATCAGATGTTAGAAAAACTCGCAGGGCATGATTATTACTGTTTCCTTGATGGTTATTCTGGGTATAATCAAATTCATATAGCGTCCGAGGATCAGGAGAAAACCACATTTACTTGTCCCTATGGTACTTTTGCATTTAGGAGAATGCCCTTTGGTCTTTGTAATGCACCTGCTACTTTTCAGAGGTGTATGATGTCTATATTTTCTGACATGTTAGAGAATTTTATTGAAATATTTATGGATGACTTCTCTGTTTTTGGGAAGTCATTTGAATCATGTTTGGAAAATTTAGGCTGTGTGCTTAAAAGATGTAAGGAAACTAACCTACTTCTAAATTGGGAGAAATGCCATTTTATGGTACGAGAGGGAATAGTGTTAGGTCACAAGGTGTCAGAAAAAGGGATTGAAGTTGACAAGGCAAAAGTGGAAGTAATAGAGAAGTTGCCACCACCCACTTCAGTAAAAGGAGTCAGGAGCTTCTTGGGACATGCTGGCTTTTACAGGAGATTTATCAGGGACTTCTCTAAAATCTCTAGACCTCTGTGTAATTTACTTGAAAAAGACTCTACTTTTGTGTTTGATGAAAATTGTTTGCAGGCATTCAATATATTGAAGGAGAAGCTCAGCTCTGCACCAGTGATTGTTGCACCAAATTGGGAGATTCCATTTGAGCTGATGTGTGATGCTAGTGACTATGCCGTGGGGGCAGTACTAGGGCAAAGAAGAGGTAAGATCTTTCATGCTATATACTATGCAAGTAGAACCTTGAATGAGGCCCAGAAAAACTATGCCACAACAGAAAAAGAGCTATTAGCAGTGATATTTGCATGTGACAAGTTTAGGTCTTACTTGATAGGTTCTAAAGTAATAGTATACACAGATCATGCTGCTCTTAAGTATTTATTTGCTAAAGCTGATGCTAAACCCAGGTTAATTCGTTGGATTCTATTGCTGCAAGAATTTGACTTAGAAATTAAGGATAAAAAGGGAAGTGAAAATGTGGTTGCTGATCATTTATCACGTTTGGAATATGATTGTTTAGAAACACCCATCAATGAAAAATTCCCTGATGAACATTTGCATGCAATAGACATCCATGAATTACCTTGGTATGCCGACATAGTTAATTACTTGGTTAGAAAAATCATACCATATGGTTTGTCATTCCAACAGAAAAAGAAATTTTTGCATGATGTGAAGTATTATTTTTGGGATGAGCCGTATTTGTTTAAATCCTGTGCTGACCAAGTAATTAGACGATGTGTGCCTAAAATTGAACAGCTTAGCATAATACAGCACTGTCACTCCAAAGAAACAGGAGGTCACTTTGGGGTAGAAAGAACAGCAGCAAAAATTTTATCTTGCGGATTTTATTGGCCCAGTTTGTTTCATGATTGCAGGAACTTCATTATGACTTGTGCTCAATGCCAAAGGACTGGCAATATTTCAAGAAGACATGAATTACCACAAAATAATATACTTGTAATTGAACTTTTTGACGTTTGGGGAATCGACTTTATGGGTCCTTTTCCCTCATCCTTTTCAAACAAATATATTCTTTTAGCTGTTGATTATGTTTCGAAATGGGTAGAGGCAGTTGCACTACAAACTAATGACAGTAGGGTTGTCATTAAATTTTTGAAAAAGAATATATTTTCAAGATTTGGGGTACCTAGAGCTATAATAAGTGATGGGGGAACACATTTTTGTAACAGGCAATTTGAGAAATTATTATTAAAATATGGAGTTACCCACAAAATTGCCACCCCTTATCATCCACAAACATGTGGACAGGTTGAGGTATCCAATAGGGAAATTAAGCGAATCTTAGAGAAAACTGTCAATGCATCCCGAAAGGATTGGTGTTTAAAACTTGATGATGCATTGTGGGCTTATAGAACAGCTTTTAAAACACCTATTGGAATGTCCCCCTATAAGATTGTTTATGGTAAATCATGTCACCTACCCGTGGAGCTTGAGCACAAGGCATACTGGGCCATAAAATACCTTAACTTTGAGTTGCAAGCTGCAGGTGAAAAGAGGTTGCTCCAATTGAATCAAATGGCTGAGATGAGAGAGGAAGCATATGAAAATGCGAGAATTTACAAGGAAAGAGCAAAGCGATGGCATGATAAGAACATCTTACAGCGGGAGTTCTTGCCTGGTCAAAGAGTCTTATTGTACAACTCTCGATTGAAGCTATTCCCAGGTAAGTTGAAATCACGATGGTCTGGACCATTTGAAATTGTTAATGTGTTTCCTTATGGTGCAGTTGAGTTGAAGGCAGAAGACAACCGTACTTTTAAAGTAAACGGTTATCTTCTCAAACATTACTATGAAGGAGAACATGTTGATAGAAACGCCACAACTGTGGATTTAGGAAATTTGAGAACTTGAATTGGAAAAGTCGGGCTAGCGACTATAAACTAAGCGCTTCATGGGAGGCAGCCCATGCTTAATAAGTATCTATAATAGTTTCGTTAAAAAAAAAAAAAAAAAAAAAAAAAAGCCGGATAAATGCCTCCGGCTTTAAGCCGGCCTAAACTCTTGGTACAATTAAAGGCCGGCTTATAAAGGCCGGCGGCGTACAGGTACAGGGTGCCGGCCTTTGTCTAGTTTTTAGACTTTGGCCGGCCCGTCTTTCTCTCTCAATTGCTCATATTTTGTCTCTCTCTCTTAACTCACTTTTTCTCTCACGATATCTCTCTTTCTCGCACTTCTTTTCTCTCTTTAACCTAATTTTTCTTTACTCTCTCATTCACTCTCCTCGTGCATCCAAGACATTCCAAGTAAGTTCCTTTCTTCGTCTCTTTAAGTTCTTTCTTCTTTGCTTGTTGGAAGTTTGCTGAAAATATTGTCCCTGTGGGTTGTAAATTTCGGATCACATGCGGAATTGATGGGATTGTTGGATTGAAGTTGTTGGTTTGATGATTTTTCATGTAGAAGTCGATTTTTATACTTGCATGTTGATGGGTTATAGTGATTTGTGTTTGACTCGTCCAAACCCATTTAGCAAATTAGAAATTAGAATTTAACCAATTGTGTAAAATTATTAGAATTTGGGGATTTTTGTGCTTTAGAAAATGTAACTACTATTACTTAAAGTAGTTATGGATTAATTTTGAGTTCTTGTGTCATGATTAGGAAATGATGTAAATCAAGTTCATGAATGGGTATATTTTGAAAAAAAAAAAAAAAAAAAAAAAAAAAAATTCAGATTGCATGAGTTTAGAAGAACCTTGCTGCTGTTAATTACATGATTATTCTTTCACTATTTGTTAGAGCATTTGCACAGCTTGAAACTCATGTGTTCTCCTTTTCCCGCGTTTTTTTTTTTTTTTTTTTTTTTTTTTTTTTGAAAAGTAAGGTTGTCGATCCCTCGAGGAACCAATAGAGTACTAGATCTATGGCAATTCTTATCAATATCTAGGTGATTAAAAAGGGGTTTTGAAATGTCTAATCTAAAAATTTAACTTAAAGCAACAAGGAAAATTTTATGAAGAATCTATCAATTATGAACAAGGGAAATTAGAATTCACCCTAGATTTGTTAATCAAATTGCTACCATGTTATATCAACTTGTGGTTATAAGTTTATTCAAGTGAGTTTAGAAAATCCTTTTTAGGGATGTTGACCTTAAATTAATTAGTCGGCTTCCGCGTCTCCAATTAACCAAGGAATCAAAATTATGTTCATACACCTCCCGATGCTACAAACAACTAATGCCCTAAATCAATTAACCCTAATCCCTTAGTGATTAATTAACAAGAAACATTGCATTGTGCCCTCCATAGACTCTAATTAAACCAATTATCGCAACTCCCGTATTGACAATCAATCTAATTAAGAATTCCTAACAAATCCTCATCAACTCCCGTATCAAAAGGATTTCTAACAATTATAATGAAAGACCAATTATAATTGAAATCAAAGGAATTGCAATCATGAATAATCCTAATAATTCCTAATCATATAACATGGCTACAATTATCCTTTTAACATTCTAGGGTTTCATCCAATTTCCCACAAGGATGATTTAGAACATTATAGTATGAATTGCATAAAAACAATTGAAATAAATAGATGCAATGGAATTCATATTAAACAACAAGATTAAACTAATAAATGGCATAAAAGAAAATAAAGTAAATGGAACAATTGCTATAATCTTCAAGAGCTTCAATCTTCCAAAAATGACTCCTTGAATTCTTCAATTGAAAGCAAACTTCAACAAAATGACATTCTTTCTTCAAACTAAACTTTGGAAAAATCTAAAGTACCTAAGGAAATTCTAATGAGGCTAGAACAAAGAAGAAGAAAAAGAATTCTAAACAAAAGAAAGGATGGATTCTCCAACAAAAAGGGATGCTCTCAAGGTTCACACAAGGGGCCTATTTATAGATCCAAAGAGGAGGGGGATAAGGTTGATCTGATGAGGATTTGAGTCAGCAAATTAAATAAGATACGATTTTGGAGAGATTTTCGCAATGGATATCCGGGGAGTAATGAAGGCCGGTTCAAGGCCGGCGGCCTTGAATGTAGGCCGGCTTTAAGGCCGGCGGCTTTAATGCTTTTTAAGGCCGGTTTAACATAGGCCGGCTCAAGGCCGGCTCAAAGCCGGCGGCCTTGAATGTAGGCCGGCCCAAGGCCGGCGGCCTTTATTGCAATCCTCCGCTCGCTTCTTCAATTTTGTGAAAAACTCCTCCAATTAAATTGTAATTTACTTTTGGGTCCTCAAAACCTGTATTTTCACAATAAACACCATTAAGTATCATTTCTTTATATTTTCTTATAATATTGAAATAAATTTAATATAAGTCCAAAAGAAAATATAAGTATAATGTGATCTTATCAACATCCCCACACTTGAACTTTTGCTTGTCCTCAAGCAAAATAATTGATTTAAACAAGAGAAATCCATCATTGAACTTCTGGTGCCCATTGTTCTGACCATTCTGAAGTTTGTAACTAGTATATCTAGTTGAAATTTAGTAGTTAATCTAAATACAACAGATTTTTAATCCCAGTGTTTAACAATAGAAACAATACTTAGTCCATAAGGAAAAACATTCATTTAAACTTCATTGGTTATTAGCAAGTATCATCTCCCTCAATTTTACTTCTCTAAACAAGATAACAAGGAGTGAAAGCATATGGTATCCATTTTTTTCCTAGAATTTCTCCCTTTTTTTTTTTTTTTTTTTTTTTTTTTTTTTTTTTTTTTTGAAAAAATCCCACTTTGGTTAAAATCTAGGCCGCATGACTTAGGCTGCCAGCCTTTAATTTCTAATTGCAAGTGTAATTGACATAAAGAAACTTCTGTGCTTAAGCAATTGCTAGTGCTTCTTTAAAGATAAACCACGAGTGCAACATGAATATATTGGCATGAGAAGTTTAATTAAGTTAGCTAATCGATGAACTAACATCACTTTTTGTAGCAATGCAACCCAAAAACTTCCAGCCTAGGAGGAAGAAGCAAAAAAACCTCTGAACCATCAATTTCAGGAACCCAACCAAAGTTCCTACTTTCCAATCAAGAATATGCAAAGGAAAGGAAGAAAAGGTTTGACAAGATGACAATCTTAAATCATCAATATCTGGATTGGACGGTTCTGCAGGAATATGGCATGGATGAAAAATTGCAACAGATGGTGGCAAATAAGACTTGGTTTCAGCTCTTCGAGATAAGAGAGCCAGCTTATAAAGATATTACAATTGAGTTTTTGTCCACTTTGCAGATAGAGAAGGATGACAGCATCGCCATGACTTTTCAAGCCTATGAAGAGATTCACAGATTACAGTTGAATCAAATCGGGTTCTTCTTAAAACTTCATGATGACCCAGAACCTGAAGAAAATTCAACTAACTCCTGGCCTGAAGGAATGAATGCTGAAATGATGTGGTTGCAGATGATTCATCCTAGACAAGATGATTTCGTACCTTCAAAGTCTTTGGCTTCTAGTTTTGCTTCTGTAGAGCACAAGTTACTCCACCATATCCTTGCTCACACAATCTGTTGTAAGAAAACTAGTCATAGTAAGGTGACTAGTTTTGATATGTTTTACCTCTTTTGCATGATTAATGATTACAAACTTGATATTGGTATAGAGGTAGTTACTTTTATGAGCAGACAGATTGAGGATACAAGGACACAATTTATTTTGTGTGGAGGATACATAACTGCATTATTGAAAGGTATGGGGATTTTCAGAGATCCTGTTGATGATAAGGGAATAGAGTGTAAGAGGATTTCCTCTGCACCATTCAGAGGTTGGGGACTCACCAAGGTAATCCACAAGCCTAATCCTCCCATTTACGAGGAGGGAATTCATGAGGTCCCTTCCACTGATAGACCCTCAGGTTCTTATTCTACCCTTCATACTAGCAGTTATAAACAGTTGAGAAAAGACATAAAAGAAGTCAAGAAAAAAGTTCATAAAGAGCGGAAAAAGAATAAGAAATTTAGGACCACCTTGGTCAATATGTTAAAATCCGCAATATCATGTTTTCATCCAACAGCCGCAGAACATTTGGATTATGAGACCTCAAGTGAGGTCTCCAGCTCTGAGTCCGACAGTTTTTGAATTTCTTCTCTATTTTTTTTATTTTATTTTATTTTATTTTATTTTGAACGTTGATGATTGGTTTGTATGGATTTTGTTAAGCACCCACTTGTTGGAAAGACTTGTGATCCATGACATTTTGCTTTTAGTGTTTATTTCATTATGAAACAGGGATGACAAACATTTTGGAGGAATTTTCTTATTGATGAACAACTTTACACCAGGGAAGTACCAGTGTTTCAATTTTTGCATTGACATTCTTTTTCCTTAATTTTGTGCTATTATAGGAACAATGAGGACATTGTCCAATTTAAGTGAGGGGAAGGGATTATAAATGTAGAAGTATAATGATTGCACACATCATGAGCTTACAAATCCCATGCTTTATTTATGTCCTTAAGTGTTTTCAATGAAATCCTGAAATTGAATTGGTGCCCTACTCGCCAATTGTTGTGACTAGTTTACACAGTTAAAATTTAATAGTAAAATCTCTAGAGAACAGGGTTTACCCTATGTTTAGCCTTTGAACTTGAGATTGAGTCCTTAAGTTGAAAAAAAAAAACAAGCAAGTTTACTTCAAGGAAAAATTGGTTAGGATAAATCTCTCTTGAAATTTCTTTGAGAATACCTTAACACCTAGTGAAAGAGGTAAATGAAATATTTTACTTAGTGATCCCTTAAAAAAAAGAAAAAAGAAAAAAAGAGCCTTTACTCCAATAACTCAAGAAAGTGAGTTAAGAGTATCCAATCTTAAATGTTAGTGTGAGGAAGAGTTCGTAGGGGTCCCTTTAAAACCTGGTCACTTAGGCGATGAGCCTAGGATGTGCCGACTCAATGAACTCACAATAACGAGAAGGGCGGAAAGGCAAAAATTTAGTACCTTAATGAAAACCAGGTTGACATGGGCGAGCTTTGGTCCCTCAGAAGAGTGAAGTCTCACTCCGCTGTCAATTAAGGCAAAAAAAAAAAAAAAAAAAAAAAAAAAAAAAAAAAAAAGGGAGAAATTCTAGGAAAAAAATGGATACCATATGCTTTCACTCCTTGTTATCTTGTTTAGAGAAGTAAAATTGAGGGAGATGATACTTGCTAATAACCAATGAAGTTTAAATGAATGTTTTTCCTTATGGACTAAGTATTGTTTTCTATTGTTAAACACTGGGATTAAAAATCTGTTGTATTTAGATTAACTACTAAATTTCAACTAGATATACTAGTTACAAACTTCAGAATGGTCAGAACAATGGGCACCAGAAGTTCAATGATGGATTTCTCTTGTTTAAATCAATTATTTTGCTTGAGGACAAGCAAAAGTTCAAGTGTGGGGATGTTGATAAGATCACATTATACTTATATTTTCTTTTGGACTTATATTAAATTTATTTCAATATTATAAGAAAATATAAAGAAATGATACTTAATGGTGTTTATTGTGAAAATACAGGTTTTGAGGACCCAAAAGTAAATTACAATTTAATTGGAGGAGTTTTTCACAAAATTGAAGAAGCGAGCGGAGGATTGCAATAAAGGCCGCCGGCCTTGGGCCGGCCTACATTCAAGGCCGCCGGCTTTGAGCCGGCCTTGAGCCGGCCTATGTTAAACCGGCCTTAAAAAGCATTAAAGCCGCCGGCCTTAAAGCCGGCCTTGAACCGGCCTTCATTACTCCCCGGATATCCATTGCGAAAATCTCTCCAAAATCGTATCTTATTTAATTTGCTGACTCAAATCCTCATCAGATCAACCTTATCCCCCTCCTCTTTGGATCTATAAATAGGCCCCTTGTGTGAACCTTGAGAGCATCCCTTTTTGTTGGAGAATCCATCCTTTCTTTTGTTTAGAATTCTTTTTCTTCTTCTTTGTTCTAGCCTCATTAGAATTTCCTTAGGTACTTTAGATTTTTCCAAAGTTTAGTTTGAAGAAAGAATGTCATTTTGTTGAAGTTTGCTTTCAATTGAAGAATTCAAGGAGTCATTTTTGGAAGATTGAAGCTCTTGAAGATTATAGCAATTGTTCCATTTACTTTATTTTCTTTTATGCCATTTATTAGTTTAATCTTGTTGTTTAATATGAATTCCATTGCATCTATTTATTTCAATTGTTTTTATGCAATTCATACTATAATGTTCTAAATCATCCTTGTGGGAAATTGGATGAAACCCTAGAATGTTAAAAGGATAATTGTAGCCATGTTATATGATTAGGAATTATTAGGATTATTCATGATTGCAATTCCTTTGATTTCAATTATAATTGGTCTTTCATTATAATTGTTAGAAATCCTTTTGATACGGGAGTTGATGAGGATTTGTTAGGAATTCTTAATTAGATTGATTGTCAATACGGGAGTTGCGATAATTGGTTTAATTAGAGTCTATGGAGGGCACAATGCAATGTTTCTTGTTAATTAATCACTAAGGGATTAGGGTTAATTGATTTAGGGCATTAGTTGTTTGTAGCATCGGGAGGTGTATGAACATAATTTTGATTCCTTGGTTAATTGGAGACGCGGAAGCCGACTAATTAATTTAAGGTCAACATCCCTAAAAAGGATTTTCTAAACTCACTTGAATAAACTTATAACCACAAGTTGATATAACATGGTAGCAATTTGATTAACAAATCTAGGGTGAATTCTAATTTCCCTTGTTCATAATTGATAGATTCTTCATAAAATTTTCCTTGTTGCTTTAAGTTAAATTTTTAGATTAGACATTTCAAAACCCCTTTTTAATCACCTAGATATTGATAAGAATTGCCATAGATCTAGTACTCTATTGGTTCCTCGAGGGATCGACAACCTTACTTTTCACCACTTTATTACTTGATACGACCAGTGCACTTGCTGCAATTTACGCTCCCATTTTATATATACGTTCTGAGCGTATCAGTAATGGATAACAATATAACTGAATTAGAATTCCACTAAAATCTAAGTGATTCAAATTTGAAATGGATGAACCCTAATTCTTGTGGAGAACAACAAGTAACCAAACAAATTGCACCTAGATATGACGCACTAGAATACAATTTGAAACAACTAGAGAAAGATTGATATTACTCACAATCTCCTCAAGCTAATCTCGCCACAATTTCACTTGTGAAATTAATAAGAGAATTTTTGCAAGCAAGGACCTTTTCTCACAATAACGTGTATAATTTTCATGTGTTCAAAAAGTTCTCTCAAAACCCTACTTAGCAAGTATTTATACTTGCTCCAATTAGGGTAAAAATAACATAACAAATTATAAATAAGCAACTTAAGTGGCCGGTCTTAAAATCAACAAATTACAAGTATAACTAAGTCTTCAAATGGCTGGTTCATCTTTGATTTTTGTAGGTCCATGAATAACTCACAAACTGAGCTTTAGCGAATTTATCCACTGCCTTATAAAAACTGACAAATGTACTTGCTAGAATGCACAACAAATATGTAATAGAAAAGAAGATACTAAATAAATATTCTTGTAGTTAAATTGTTCAAAGAGGACCCTCACCGCTAAATGTGAAACTCTCTCCTTGATCTTAGCCTTTTAACTATTTACAAATGTGTCTCTCTCACATTTTTAATTGTTTGAACTAATGTCATTTGTATCATAATTAAGGTTTCTCTTCTTTTCATGATGTCCATATTAAGTTTATATTATTATTTACAAATTTAATCAAAGTTCAACTTCTATTAAAATGTTTAAAGCCATATCTAATATATTGGATTTTATTTTGTCTGAAATTGTACAGTTACCCTCTTGAGAAGGGATTGTTTGATTTTGATTTTAGAAATTTTAGGGTTCTTGATTTAGCATCTTGATCCGAAATTGAAAAGTGAAAATTAAGTTGTTTGATGTTGTTGCTTAAAGTGGAATAATTATCTTACTTGAGGAGTTGAACTTGCTACTTGTTGAAGTGAATTTTGAGGTCTTGTTGAAGCTCCATTTAGTTGATAATTTCGTGAAGGAAGAAGAAAAAGAAGAGTAGTAGCATATCTTGTGATTCAAATTTAGAACTTGAAGTTGCCTCAATTGTGAAGAAGTGGAGGTATATTTTGGCTTGTTTTGTTTTTCGGACATAAAGGGGCTTCGTGTGCATTTTCAAAATTGAGTGTGTGGATTTAAGGAAGCTATTTGAATTTCAAAACACCCTTTAAGTGATAAAAGTAATTGTGTATTCATTTGAATTTTAAAGTGACTCCTTACCATTTGTGGAAAGATTGCAATTAGTGAACTCATTTGAATTTTGAAATTAAGTTGCCTTTTATTGTAAGTTGTGATTTGGAAAGTTGTATAGAAGTAGAGAAGTGCACCGTAAGTTAAAGGTGTGTGTGTGTGTGGTGTTATGTTTTGTGTATTTAGTGAAGGGTGTGTGTGTGTTTGTGGCATTGTGTTGTGTGTGTTGTTTAAAGAAGTGTTGTAAGTGGCGTGAGTGGTGGTGGAGAATTCTTGCACCGTGAGTAAGGGAAGTGTGTGGCGGTGAGGAATTGTATATTTTGTGTGTGTTGAGGTGTTGCACATTATGAATTAAAGTAGTGTGAAACTATAGCAAGAAAAGGAAAGTTGAGTAGTAGAATTTGACTTCAAACAAACATTTAAAGTGTGAAAGTAATTGAACTTATTACTTAAACACTTATGGTTGAATTTAATTCTTAACTACTTGGAAGTGATTGTGTGTACTTCATTTATTTAACTTTACTTGAAGTACTAAGAATTATTTCATTGCGTTTTAAGTTTTTGCAATGTAGGTTTTCATTGTATTAGTATGGTTGTTAAACGTGTTCTTGTGAATTGGTGTTGTTGAAGGAGTGTGCTGTAAATTGTGGAAGTGTACTTCATCAAATCACAAACATGTCAAACGATAGTGTAAATGAGGGAATTGGCAATGAGGCTAATAGCCAGGTTGGTGGAGGTCAGGGTCATTACACTGTAGGTAGAAGGACTTTAGAAGAACACCTCCAGGATCTTACTACTATTGTTGCTACATTAGCAACAAGGATTGATAGGATGACATTGCCACAACCACCAATGGTAAACCCTCAAGCACCACCTCTGGTATTTCCACAGAACATCCAGAGAGAAGAAGTAGTGGGAGGAGGAAACTTAGATAGAAGGATGGAAGGAGATCATCACCCCTACAGGGAAGAGAAGGATGACAATTTTAGGGTTAATCCTTACCCAAATAGGAATTTCAAGCTACCTAAGGGATTATAATATGTGAAACTGCAGATACCTTCCTTTGATGGCAGGGGTTCGGTTAATGATTATCTAGACTGGGAGGGTAAGGTTAAGGGTCTCTTTAAGTGCTATGAAATTGATGACAATACCCGAGTTCGACTTGTTGCTGTTGAGTTCATAGGGTATGTCGCCTTATGGTGGAAGAATCTAGTGATCAGTTGGCGTAGGGTAGTGAGGCTGAAATTCAGACATAGAGGGATATGAAGAGGGTCTAGAGGAAGAGGTTTACTCCTAAACACTATAGGTAGGAACTATTTATGCTTCTTCAGACTTTGAGGCAAGGAGGCAAAACAGTCGATGACTGTGTACAGGAGTTTGAAACCCTAATGATTAGATATGGGCCAATTGAGCCTCTCGAGCAAACCCTAGCACGCTTTGTAACTCTGTAGATGAGCTACAAAGGTACAGTACACTTGATGTGGCTATACAACTAGCCTTGAAAGTAGAGAGGCAGAGGCGATCTAACTCATTCAGGATTACAAATAACAGGCTTAGTACTACTACCAGGCCTATAAGAGCTGATAGTCGATCAGGAGGACTAAAGGTAGTAGGTGAGTCAATGAGGGCAGTGGATAGAGCTAACCCTAACACAGACAGGGAGAACATGACCTTTAGAAAGGGTAAAGAGGTAATAGTACCAGATGTTAGGCAGATTGTACCAGGAACTACTAATGGGAAATTGCGCTAAATTAAATGCTTTAAATGCATGAGATTTAGGCAAATGGTGGCACATGGTTCTAATAAGAGGGTCATGACTGTTATGGAGGGTGTTAGAGAGGAAGATGAGGACGAGAAGGAACCAGTTGAGCTTACAAACCTGTTTATAGCATTGTAGGAATATTATGATGATTAGACAATTGAAACACATGAGGAGGGCACAGGTGAACAATATTTACTGATTAATGTGTTGTGCAGGGCTCTGACTTTATCTCTTGATGCTAAGGACAAATAGTAAGAGAACATATTCCACACTTCTTGTAGGATCAAAGGTAACCTTTGTGTACTCATCATAAATAGTGGTAGTTGCACAAATGTTATATCTGTTGCACTGGTAGATAAATTACGATTATCTACTTAGTCCATATCCTAGCCCTTATAACTTGCATTAGTTAGATAATTGGGGTAGTATGCATGTTACACAAAGGGCAAAGGTGCCAGTAAATGTTGGGAAGAAATATCATGATGAGATCTTGTGTGATGTGATCCCCATGTGTGCATTTCATTTACTATTGGGTACGCCCTGGATGTTTGATCAAAAGGTGTTGCATGATGGCTACAGAAACACCTATATGTTTCGAAAGGGAGGGTCTTGAATAATATTGGTACCTATATCTCCATTTGAGGTGCACAAATTCCAAGAGCAGGTTAGGATTACTTTAGTTTCATTTAGTAATAAGGAAAACAGGACAATAGAGGCATCTGGGTTCAATCCAAGAAGTGACCTTCTAGATTTAAGGGTAAATTTTTTAGAGGCTCGAGGAGATGATGGGAATCTTCTCGGCGATCTTGATGGATAGGGAACTTGATTTAGGTGATGATCTAAATCACTCATATGCATACATGTTTTTCTTTATCTAATAAACATTTGAATGATAATCTAGCAGGTACAACCATCTTTCTTCATGGGATGCGAAATGAAGTTCACTATTGGTCAGTTAAGGACATCATCGGATTCTCATCCAATAACTCGTTGTGATCAACAATGACTCAACGAATCAGCTCTTTGAAGATTATTATCTTTTGTACTTATAATTTATTTCTTTAGACCATTTATTTTGTAAGTTTTTTGGACATTTTATTTGGTTGTATCTTTGTGTTTTAGGACCGGCCATCCTTTATTGGTATAGTTGTAATTTTCTAGTCATTTTAACCTTAAAGGGAGCAACTATAAATACTTTTTTAAGTAGGGTTTTAAGAAGGAGAATACACTTATCTTTGCTGCAAATTTTATGAGAAATTAGGGTTCACCCTAAGTTTTCATAAGGATTCTTATCAATTTCATCCTTGGAATTGTGGCGAGTTGCAACCTAGGAAATTGTGAGTAATATCAATTCCTAAGTTGATTTTCCTTTTCATAACTAGTGTGTAATATCTAGTGTTGATTAGGATTGGTTCTTAGTTGTGATTTTTATGTCAATTGTAGGTTTAATTTCCATGCTTTTATTGTTATCAACTTAGTGGAATTGTATCTTGTAGAAGTTCCTTTGTTGTAAGAAGTTCACGCCTAATTTTGTGTTGATTAGTAATTGGAATTTCATTTGATCTTATGTTGTGTGCTTAATCCCATTAAGCACATCCTCATTTGGTGTTGAGATTCATTGATTAACAAATCGGATTACAAAAGGGTTTAGGGTTCACTCCATAATTGAAGGTTGATCTGGATTTGATTTGGAGTTATTTGTATTGTTTGATTGCATATGCTTTAATTCAATTTAAGGCATATCATCTTTTTTGGTATCAGAGCTTATCATACTTAGATATTCAATCTTGGTCACGTCACTATTTGTGGATTTAGTTTATAAGTAGTAGGGGTTCATGCAATTGGAGGATTAGTTTGATTGACATTGTGTAATTGGTCTTTCAATTTGGTTTTGTGTGCTTATACTTGGTTTTAAGCACATCAACTTTTGGTTATTCAAGCTTGGTCATGCCCATATTAATTATGATGATATGCTGAAAACCAAGCATAAGCACATAAAACCCAATTGAAAGACCAATTACACAATGGCAATACAACTAGTCCTCTAATTATGTAAATCCTCAATTCTCATAAACCAAATCCACAAATATAGACGTGATCTAGATTGAATATCCAAGTATGATAAGCTCTAATACTAAATTATGATATGCCTTAAATTGAATTAAAGCATATGAAATCACATAATTGAAACAACTTCAAAAGCAAATCCAGATCAACCTTCAATTTGGTGTAAACCCTAAAATTGTTTGTAATTTGATTTGTTAATCAATGATTCTCAACACTAAATGATGTTGTGCTCAATGGAATTAAGCACACAAGACTAGATCAAAATGAAATTCTAATTACTAACAACTCTTAAATTGGCATGGACTTCAAACAACAAATGAACTTCCACGCAATTTGAAGAAAGACAATCAACAATACAATATATAGGATACAATTCCACTAACTTGATAACAATATAAGGATGAAATTGAACCTACAATTGACGTCAAAATCAGAACCAAGAACCAATCCTAATCAATACTAGATATGACACACTAGTTATGGAAAGGAAAAATCAACTCAGGAATTGATATTACTCACAATTCACTAAGTTGCAACTCACCACAATTCTAAGGATGAAATTGATAATAGTCCTTATGAAAAACTTAGGATGAACCCTAATTTCTCACGAAAATTTTGCAACAAAGGTAAGTGTATTCTCCTCTCCCATAAACCCTTCTTAAGCAAGTATTTATACTTGCTCCCTTTAGGGTTAAGATGACTAAAAAAGTTACAACTATGCCACTAAAGGGTGGCCGGTCCTAAAACACAAAATACAACCAAATAAAATGTCCCAAAAGCTTACAAAATAAATGGTTCAAAGAAAATAACAAACAAATAAAAATAGTCTTCAACACGCCGATTCTTCAAATCAATTCGTCGGTTCAGCTCATCTTTGGTTTAGGTTAGTCCATGGATAACCCACAAGATGAGTCTTAGTGAGTTTGTCCATCACCCTGTAATGCCCCATAAGTGTGCCTACCGGAATACACAATACATAAGTGATAGAAAAGAGGTTATTATATAAATAATTCTAAGATCAGTTTGTTTAAAGAGGACCCTCATTACCAAGATTTGAAATCCTTTAGCTCTTGCCCTAATGATAGGTCTTGTAGGATTTTGATTCCTATCACATTTCAAAAAGAATTTTAAGTAATTTTTTCCTCAAATAACATAGAATTTTACTTGTTTCCATTATCGGATCAAATGACTTTTTGGTATTTAGTGTACCTTTTCTTTTTTCTTTTTTTTTTCTCAAAGGTTTTTGGTATACAATATGCATTTTTTTTAAGTAAAGTAGTTATTGTTTATAGTGATGAATCACTAGCCAAACATGGTTATATCTAACTTGGTCTAATAGCCATAAAATTCAACACTTTGAGAAGATAATTCTTAAATTTATTTTACGGATTTAATTAACTACCAAAAAAAAAAACTTTTTTTTAAGTGAAAAATCCAAAAAGAAAATATGGGTATATGGTTTGTATCAACTTTATGGTTGTCGAGTAAAGTAGAAAAAGGTGGAGAGAGAAAAAAAAGATTTGAATCTTTAGTGTAGGATTAGAAATAGTAAAATAATGAATGTATGAAAACTATGTCTTCTATTTTTTAGATATTTCCTTATTTGCATTTTTTAAGATTATTATTATTTCCCCAAGTCCATTGTCATTCAAAGTTATTTATTAGATTAAGTACTTGAATAAAATTTATAACTAGAAGTGAATAAGTATTAGAGACTTAATATACTAACTATAGTATAATGGGATAACTTTTAACTTTTACACACTTCATTTTTCATTTAAAACAATGATTATCCATTTTTTGCTTTCTTGCTTTTTTTCTCTTTTCTTAAGCAAATGGTTGTATGGAATTTAATTAACTATCCAAAGAAACTTTCCTTTTTTTTTTTGGTAGTTAAACTACACTCAAACAAAAATAGGTTATGAAATTTTAATCTTATGATTAAAAATTAATACAGACGCATAACATAACTAAATCTTTTTATATTTTTTTTCTTTTTGCCAACTGTACTATTACTACTAGGGAGAAGGGAATTTAAATTTAATCTATCTTATTGGAAAACCGTTGTTCATGCCATTGGGCTATGAGAGCCTTGGCATGATATATTTATTTTAATGAATTACAATGTATGTTCATTATTTTCTAAGTTATTTATGTATATGACACATACATTAACATGCACTTGTAATGTGCATACAAATATAAAACGTTAGATGTGTAAAATGCCAATTGTGAAATAATCATATAGTTGGTTACATTAAGATAAATAATTAGAAACACTAAAAAAAATAAACATAGAAGTTATTGAAAAATATGGACAACATTCAATAGAATAAGTATTTGTCTTTCTTAAAATAGTGTAAGACAACAATGGTAATAATGGTTATCAAATTCTTTTTGTAATTTGCCACATAGCTGCAAAAATAATAAAGAACATACTGATTAAAGGAGTTATTATGACATCACTTCAAAAAAAAAAAGTTACCCGTAAGAAGGATTTTTCTAGATTTGGAGACTAGAAACTCAAAATGGATGCTTCCAAGGAGCCTTTGCTTTTCATATCAATTGACTAAATAAATATAGCTTCTAAAAAGGGGGTAAGAATGATTATTTTTCAAATTTTAAATAGATGAATGTTATTAATAAATAATGTTGACTTTAAAGAAAATTCAAAACCCAACCAAGTGTAAAATCTATACCCATACAAGCAAACAACACCATAGCTATACAAACCAAATTGTGAAAAGAAAAGAAAAGAAATGAAAATGGTTAACAAGTATGTGAAATATGATAATTAGCTATCATATTTTTCTCTTTTCTTAAGCAAATGGCTATATGGAATTTAATTAACTATCTAAAGAAACTTTCCTCTTTTTTTTTTTCTTTTTTTTGGTTTTAAAGTGTAAAATGCGCTCAAACAAAAATAGGTGTCTGGTTTGCATTCATTGTTTGGTTGTTAAAAGAGGTGGAAAAAATGGAAAACAAACATGCAAATCTTTACATATGAGAATGGAAATAGTACAATAATGAAAAATGTGTCATTTATTTTTGAGATTTTTCCTATTTGTAATTTGAAATTAATAGTACTTTCCTAGCTTCGTCATCACTCTAAGTCATTTTTGTAAAGTCCTAAAAATTTCAAAAAGCTATATAAACAATTACAGAAAATAAATAGAATAATAAATATTATTTTATTTTGTGATAATAATAAGTTTTAAAAATTTAAAGAATTAGAAGAATAAATTCTCCGAAACATAATTTTCAAATGATATTAGGTTAAATAATGAAATTAATTTAAATTATAGATCTAGGAATTTTAAATAAAAATTTAGAATGAATATTTATATTCAGAAAAATCAAATTAACCTAGACATAAGCTTTCGTAATAAATTGCTAAAAATATAAAATTTAAAGATATTCTCGTACGTAAGCAAAATATTAAAATAGGGACATTATAATGTAAAATACAATGTAATATAATATAAATATATATATACAACTGAAAAAAAAAACTGATTGAATTGTCCTATTAACCCTACCATGTCATTTATTTCTCTTCCATAACAGGCAAGCAGCATGACAGCATCGGGTCCTCAGTCATCCCCATCCCTTCTCTCTCCCTTTCTTTTCTTTCTTTTCTTTTCTTTCCCTTCTTCTTCTTCTTCTTCTTTTTGGATCACGTCTTCCCCTCCATCCTTCCCTGTCCATACGTTCACTTCCACTTCCACTTCCACCTCCAATTCCAACTCTTTTTACTCATGTTCGACAACTCCATGCCATCCTGGGCTACCATTCTATTTCCTATCATTAAAAGACTAAGGTTGGAAAGTTGGATCGGAGGAAATGAGACATTATGGGGATAAACCGAGCAAGTGAGAGTTGGGGAAGCTAAGAGTGGTTTGTTGCAAAGCCACTTAAGGGGTCGAAGTTTAAGCTTAAGAGGAGGCTGATTGATAGCCCTAGGAATGCCACTGGTGATCGAAGAATGTAGGAGTCAGTTACTCTTGTTTCCGACTAAAGACTTATGTACATGAGATGACGTTGAATGATTTCCACAAAAGAATTGATCAGATCGGAGGGTAAAGGTCCTGCTGGTTTCTTCACTGGAGCGCGGGTTGTGTATGTGTGTAAAGGAGGAGGATGATGACAGAGGCAACAGCAACCATAACAACGATGACCGCAACGACGGCAGCCATGATAGCCATACAACGACGACGGTAGCAAAAGCAGAAGAAGAAGGGGAGTATGTGTAGATGTGCCTGAGGTGGAGGAGCTACCCTGTGGTAACCATGTAGGTGAGTGTGTGCGAGGGAGGAAGACAACAGCAACAACAACGACGATCCCAACAGCAACAGCAACGATGATCCCAACAGCAACAGTAACGGCGACTCCAACAGTAGTAGCAACAACGACCATAACGACAACAGCAACAACAGCAACATCTCCAGGTAATCAGGCCCTAGGTGTGCGTGTATTAACGGACCGGCAGGGAGGAAAGGATGAAGTGGAGGAGAATGTGAGAAAGAAATGTTGTCCAGTAAGGTAAGTCCAACTAGGTTGAAGCCGTGAGGGAAGGGGAAGAAAAGAAAAAGGAAAGAAGGGAATGTGGAAGGGAGGAGGGAAAGGGGAAGAAAATAAAAAGGAAAAAAGCAGAAGGAAAGGGAAGAAAAGAAGAAGGAAAAGAGGAAGAAGGAAGGCCAGCATGGAAGAGGATGAGAAAAGGGTGTGTGTATGTAAGTGTGTGTGGCGATGTGTTGGATGTAGGAGGATGTGTGTGTGTATGTGTATTGAAATGGTGTGTGGTGCAATGGTGGATATGGAAGGTAGGTGTGATGTATGTGAAGATATGTGTATATGTGGGTGATGGTGTGTGGTGTATGCAAGGACATGTGTATAGGTATATGATAGTGTAGTGTAAAGGTGTGTGTTTGTGTAAGGAAGGAGGAATCGTGTGTGTGTAATGCTTATGAGTATGTGCATATGTGCATGATGTGTATGTGGTGTGTATGGCATGTGTGTATATATGGGTGTGTGAAGTATGTGTATAGGTGTATGGAAGGTGTGGGGTGTGCGGTACTAGTGTGTATATGGATGGTATGTGGAGTATATAGCATGTGTGTATATGTATATAGAAGGAGTGGTGTGTGTGGGTATGTATGTATGTGTGTGAAATGGTGTATGGTGTATGGACATGTGTGTGTAAGTATGGAAGTTTAAGGATGATGTATGTGGAATATGTATGTATGAGTATGAGACGATGTGTGGGGTGTGAACATGTGTGTGTGTGTATGGAAGGTAAATGTAGTGTGTGCGAAGTATGTGGGTACGTGTGTATTAGTGGTGTAAGGTGTATATGGAATATGTTTGTAAGTGTATGAAATGGCATGTGGTATGGGTACGTATGTATGTATAAGAGACAGTATGCGATGTGGGTATGTGAGTATGTATATGGGAGGTGTGTAATGTATATGGAGTATGATGGTAAGTATGTATTGGTGGTGTGAGGCGTAAGTGGTGTATGTGCGTATGTGTATGTCGGTGGTGTAGAACGTGTGTAGAGTATGTGTGTAAGTGGACTCGAGGAGAAAGAAGAATAACAAAGTGCAGATGTGTGTACATGTAATTAGGTGTATGGTATGGTTATGTGTATGTATGTATAGGTGTGTGCGTTGTGTGCAGAGTGTGTATGCATATGGACAAGAATATGTGGTTATGTGTGTATATAGTATATGTAAAGGGTGGCTGGTGTATGTATAGTAATGGAAGCGTAAGTGAGGATGGAGATCGGTAAAGAGGATGGGAAACCTATAGATGGAGATGTCTACAAAGGAGAGAAGAAAGAACGGAAAGGTGAAACCGAGGAGGAAGAGGGAATTGTATGAAGAAAGCGAATGTATTTGTGTGTGAAATTAAGTATGAAAAAGAGGTGTCATTGATGTAATAGCGGTGGCCTGAGTAGCTTGATTAAGTAATTAAGTTAAGAAGGGAAGACCTGGAAGTGCGTGCGTGCCATCAGTGAATTGATTGTAGATGTGAGTGTTAGGAAAGGCATCGAGAAGTTCGAGAAGAAATAGGAGTTAACAAGAGATCGAGAAATCCAACGGAAATTGCGAGGAGTCGCTGTAGCTGACCCTTCGATACCATACTCGGAGAAGGACTACACATCGAAATCGCCTAATGACGGCTAAGACTATGACAACCCTAAACAAGTAAGTGGGAAACTTAATGGTATGCTACCATGTTGTGTTGTATGTTGATTACTATGCATGTGAAATTGTTGTTTGTTATGTTTGCAATTTAATGTGATTATTGTTGAGTTAAGTCATAGTGGGGATTGATGAGTTAGGGAAAAAGTCATAAAAAATATAATGGATGGTATGGTTTGGGGGGTTTAGAAGTCATTACCTTAATGATAGCATCTAGCGCATATTACTAGAGCTATAACCACAAACCTAACCCATATTTTAAAAATGTTTTCTTCCAAATCAAACCAAAACATAAAAACCTAGCTTTTCCTTCTATAGCTACCAAGTAGGTGTGCTTAGTTGGAATAGGGTCTATAGATGTCATTATGTATACATATCAGAGTTGGTTCCTGAATGTATGCATATACTTAAGTAAACTTATTTCCCTATTATATCTACATAACAAACTCATGAACCTAACCATACAAATCATGAGTGAAATCTTGATTTTTTAACTCAATGACCATATTTTCTTCCCCTCTTAAGTACGTAAGGGAAGGTGTCTAGTAAATTATCTTTAATTAAAGATATGTTGCATGCATACCTATATGTGTAGATATGTATATATATATATATTATACACAAATGTCTTGAGGAGATCAAAAGGAAAATACGAGATGACCTTGTTGACTCTCGAAAGTGAGAATGACAGAGCACTGAGAAGTGCAACGACATAAAGGTGTCAGAGATGATGATTGTAAATCAACCCCAAGTGGTTGGTTTGACATTTAAGACAAATGACACAGAGCTGTCAAAAATGATGATCGTAAATCAATCTCGAGTGGTTGGTTTAACATTTAAAAGAAATGGCATAGAGAGGTACTGAGTTAATTTAATTGTTGTAAGACTAGATAGTCTACGTCCGCGAGGTCTGGGTTCGGTGTTGGTTTGTGTGATAAGAAAGGTAGGATCTATGTTGTTGCAGTGAGCATGAAATGAGAATTGATTGTGATTGTATAAGTTGTTTGATCACCTTAAATTAATTAATTAAGGAAGTGGACCTAATTAAAATTGGACATGCATTTCCACAAAGACATTACATAAGATTGAAGGCCATCACTGTTATAGGATGAGTTGAAAGTGATCAAGGAAATCGTTGTTCTGCTAAGTGTAAATTAAGTGATTAGGGGATTATTGCGCCTTGACGATTCCAAGTCTGACCTGTCCTTAAGGGTTTTGCTCCATCTGATGCAAAGAGATATGAGAGCGTTCACTGATGAGTTAAGAAGATATCATAATTAACAAAGTGATAAAATAAATAAACCGGGTAATGACCTGGGCATTAATAATGGCTTCAGAATCCTCAACCCAAGGTCAAGGAAGGCGTAAACCCTATACCTCACATTGGTTACCGGAATATCACGTGAGATACTACATTCATATAGTTGCTCATGCATAACATATGTTTGATAACTAGATTTAAATTTGCTTGTGTGTATGTAGCATTGAAAGTGTTACCACCTCATTCACTGAGCCATAGTGTGCTTACCCCCTCACAAATTCTTTTGCAGGTAGCGATTATGAAAACTCGGGATGAGATAAGATGTGAAATGTCGAGAGTTTTTAGAATACTAGAACAACAAAGTAAGAATTGTGAAGAACAGATTGTTTAAATGAAATGTTAGAACCTTTATGTAAATAGAATTTGAAATTGAGAAACCTAGGGTTTATCCTATTTTACTAATTGATAGGAGATACCGATTCTCTGCGATCATGGTTGACCGTGGGATACGGGATCCATAGTTATATTTTATTATCCAATTATATGTATTATGATTAGTTGTAAATGCAATTATTTATTTGGAGTCTAACGATCTCTAACTCATAAAATGATCATTGTGTAACGAGTGTACACTTGTTATGATGAATTTAGTGGAGACTTTTAGGCCCCATTTCGAGGCGTGACAATTTTGATTAAGTTCTTCAATAAAATTTATAATTGGAACTAAATAAGCATTGTAGACTTGATATATTAACTATAGTACAAAGTAGTAGCCTTTCAATTTTCTTACACTTCATAGTTGTTTAATCTAAAATGATGATTTCCCATTTTTTGCTTTGCTTTTTTCCTTTTTTTAAGCAATGGGATCTAATTTGTATAATTTTCATTATCTCTCCTATCGAAATATGCTTTACCGATCTGTTCCTTTTCCGTAATCCTTTTTGTTTTTACTTTTTTTTTTTCCTTATTGAGCACTATCAAAACATTTTTCTTTTGTAAAAATGATATTTCCATCTTAGCCTTTACGAATAGCATTCTTACTAGTATAGAAAAATGGACATTATGCTGTATCATCAATGACTATTTGTAAAAATAGGGTGCCTAATGTCATTGGACGTTAAATTTTTTATTTTAAGATATGTAAGATACAACATGTTATGATAGGAATGTACCATATATTATATTTTTGAACTACTATGTTTAAGCTAGAAAAAAAATAAATAGATTAGATCTTATACAACATGTACATGTACATGTAATTGTGAATTTGTAAATATCTTATAGATTTATGATAAAAATATATTAAAAATAAGGTAACCAAGAGTACAAATCGATATGATGTTCTATTGAAATTACACAGTTTCTTAAAACATCCAACTGAATAAACATTTTACAAATTACACATTTTAGAATTAATATACATGCATAGCACATAATTAAATATTACGATATATCTATATTCAAATGAGTTGCCATATAAATTCATTATATACAACCCAATTTATATGTATAATCTTTATTTAAAACATTAATCGAATAAACACACACACATATATATTAGAGTTAAACATAATTTATAAATAAGGAAAAAAATAAAAACAAATTTCTATTTTTAATTTACCTTCATGTAGCCACAACCTATGTAAAAGCATAATAAGTATATCTTATATGTAGCCAATTGGCTATAAAATAGATATACATTATTTTCCACTTGATTTATATGGGTTATATTATTTTGCATTAGTTATATAAATATTGTAACTATTCTAAAAGTCACATTAATTAGATGGAAGACATATTTCTCTAGCAAAAGCTTCAGATAAATAAATTCCACTTCAAGATATGTAAGATAAATAAGTAAAAGTTATATTATAAGATGCGTAAAAGTGATATTAAATTACTTAAATATTTATTATATGCAAATTTTAATTATATATATACTATAAAAAAATTTAACCATAAGCTTTAAATTGGGGCCAAAAAGACAATTTAATCTTATGATTAAAGGTTAATACAAACACATAACACAACTAAATCTTATTATATTTATTTTCCTTTTGCTAATTGTACTATTACAACTAGGGGGAGGGGAATTTAAATTTAATCTATCTTGTTAGAAAACCATTGTTCATGCCATTGGACTATAAGAGCCTTGGCAAAATATATTTATTTTAATGAATTACAATGTATGTTCATTATTTTCTAAGTTATTTATGTATATGACACATACATTAACATGCACTAGTAAATGATGCACTCACAATGTGTATACAAATATAAAAAATTAGATGTGTAAAATGCCAATTCTGAAATAATCATCTAGTTAATTACATTAAGATAAATAATTAAAAACACTCCAAAATAAAATAAATAAATAAACATGGAAGTTATTGAAAAATATGGACACTATTGAATAGCATAAGTATTTGTCTTTCTTAAAATATTGTAACACAACAATGCTAATGATGGTTATCAAATTCTTTTTGTAATTTGCCAAATAACTCCAAAAATAATAAAGAACATACTAATTAAAGGAGTTGTTATTATGACATTACTTCAAAAAAAAAAAAAAAAAGGTTACCTGCAAAAGGAAGGATTTTTCTAGATTTGGAGACTGGAAACTCAAAATGGATTCTTCCAAGGAGCCCTTGCATTTCATATCAATTGACCGAATAAATATAGCATTTAAAAAGGGTAAGAATGATTATTTTTCAAATTTTAAATAAATGAATGCTATTAATAAATATGTTGACTTTAAAGAAAATTCAAAACCCAATCAAGTGTAATATTCTCATAAAGTAATGTGGAAATATGAAATTGTTTCATAAAAAAAACATACCCAACATAGGTAAACAACACCATAACTATATAAACGAAATTGTAAAAAAAAGAAAAGAAAAAAAATGATTAACAAGTATGTGAAATATGATAATTAAAAAATCCATGCAAGACATTTGCATATCAGCGTGGGAAAAGTTGCTTGCATAAGACATTTACTAGATTGGAAGAAAGATGTGAGCACATCTATTATTTTGGTTAAAATAAAAACTGAGTGAAATTTCGCAAGAAAGACTTCCTATGACACAAATGCTAATTAAGAAAATGTAAAGGAAATGGTACTAGTGTTGAGAAAATTACAGATGGAATTTCTTCTATGGTAATTTATTTGATGGTAATTTTTAAATAATTTCTTTTGATGAAATGTAGACAATACTAATTAAAACCATATTTCATAAGCTATGAATACAAAAGTAAAAATATTAAAATAAAAAAAGGACGAAAGCTAAAAGTATATATGAAGCAATACATTAAGTATCGAACAAGGCTCAACATAATTAAAAATAGCAATATTTATAAACACAATCAAGCTAATATACTATTAGCATGTAATAATCCCAAGAATGACAAGTAGTTACTTTAATATAGTACACATGAGAGCAAAATGAAATATAGCAGAGAAAAAACAGCACACTTCAAGAGGAGCTCAATATTCCCCTACTACAAATAATTAGAAGATAGCTTTGAATCAAACAAAGAAAATTGTGTACTTCTTTCTTTTTTTGTTTTTTTTTAGGAATATAGCATCCCCTAATAAGTCTCAGAAAGTGAGACCCAGTATCAAAATTTGCAATATTAATTTGATGAACTGAAAAGGAATTCCACTCAAAACTTGACAAACTTCATTTACTTCCTCGACAATAATTGTGCTTGTGAATCTCGATCTTGTCATTGTATTATTAAGTGTTTACAGGACATACATATATACATACGTAGAGCTAGTGTTAATTTCATCTTAATCTCGGCGAGTTTCGGAGTCCTATAAATATGCTACAGTCTATGTGTCCGGCCGGTCCTTTTGAAAAATAAATAAATAAATAAAAGGGCTACACTCCGCATGCATAGCAATAAATAAAACCTAGGTTGTTAATACATTATAGTCATGCAATTCCCTTAATGTACATTTAAGTTTCCTGACAGCGTAATTTGGGTTGGGTTAGAATCGTACACCAGGCACGAATATACGGAAGATGACAGTGTTGCATGACCAACACGTTCATGATATTTGCATGACTTCCTTAAATTTTCTCTTCTTTTGATTCAACCAATTCTGATCCCAAATTCATAACATTTTACGGCCTTCGAGATAATTATTATTTGCGGGCTGTAATTTGTTTCAATCTTTTCATTTACTCTACTCTTCAATTTTCCCAACCGCCACCTCCCCTATTTCTCCTTATATATTGAGCCCCAACATGCATACGATTACATACTCTAGCACGCTAATACACTCAATACCTGAGAGAGAGAGATGGCAAGGTGTGTTGCAATTTTAGTGCTTATTTTTGTGGTAACACAAGCAAGTGGACGTATGTTGCTCAGTGACGAAACACCGGTGCATGCAAGTGCAAAAGAACAGGACCAAACAGTCCATGCAGGTAATGCTGATGATCACACTAAAGCTGATGGCCATGAATTAAAAAACAGCCCTACCAAGCTTGACCAAAACGTTGTGCATGCAAGAGCACCAGCGGCATTGGCCCCCGGCAAAGCGGGCGGCGGCGGCATTGGTGACAAGAAGAATTTTATTGCTTATGGAGGCGTTGGTGGCTATTCCGGAATCGGTGGAGTTGCCGGTGTTGGCGGATTTCCAGTCTTGGGAGGTATTGGTGGGATAGGTAAGTATGGGGGTATAGGTGCAGCGGGAGGAATTGGTGGCATAGGTGGTGTTGTGCCACTAGGAGGTGTAGGTGGTTTAGGAGGTGCAGGTGGTTTAGGAGGTGCAGGTGGAGTAGGTGGGGTAGGTGGTTTAGGAGGTGCAGGTGGAGGAGGTGTAAGTGGACTGCATGGTGTTGGGATTGGTGGTTTAGGAGGTACAGGTGGAGTTGGTGGACTAGGAGGTGCAGGTGCTGGTGGAGGCACCGGCGGAGCGGCTGGTGGTGTAGGAGGAGCGGGTGGTACCGGTAGTGCAGGTGGAGTGGGCGGTAGTGCCGGTGGATTGGGCAGCGGAGCTGGCGGTCTAGGTGGTCTTCCAGGGGTGTGTCCTTAGTTTGATTAGCCTTGTCTCCCAACTCCATGTATTTTGTCAATTTATATGCCCTACGTGTTTGGGTATGTGTAGTGAACGAGCTTCTAGGGTTTTTTCTAACTTCCAATGTTTCCTTTCGAAATTTGAGTCTTTCGACCAGATTTCTGTCCTTGTCCTAGTCAATAGTCCTGCATGCTCTATATTTGATGTTTTATATATTATTTGGTATCCTATTTCAGTTTCGAGACGAGCATTATTGTATGGGTCAGTACTTTAATTTTGGTTAATGCAAGCTTATTAATAATCAATCTTCAACAGTCGATCATGAGTAAAGCCATACATTCTCTCCAATAGCTCAAAATCTTGTACCGCCTATCTTTGCGTATGTAGAATTTTACTACTGAAAAAAGAGCAACGTAGATGCAATTTTTAGATACACTTTTTTTTTTAATTAATTAATTTGTCAATAGAAAAAAAAAAAAAAACATTAGGGCTTGTACACAGAAACGTGAGATCTACAATAATCCCATTTTCTTTTATGTCAAAATATCTATGGGAATACAGATGATTTTATATACAGCCAGTTTACATAATTTTATCTATCCTTCTATTTTTTGTGAGAAAGTTCTCTAAGTATAGTCTACAAACTATATAAATTGTGAATTTTTTATAATAATGTGCTTTATAATAAGGGAAAACTACAATGTAAGTTCTTCATCTTTATGTTAAAAGATATTTAAATTTTTTATATTTTAAGAAGTTATTTAAATATATTAAGCTTATTTGAAGCTCAATTAAGTTTCAGTAAGTTATTGATTTTTAGTATGGTTAGATCCAATAAGATACTTTTTTAATTATCATTATGCATAGAGAACTTGATTAAATCGTATAATGCTATAAAACATAAAGAGTCAAATCTGAATAACTTATTTAAAGCATAAAGGATTTTATTAAATTGTGTATAAATAGAAAGGACATAAATGTCTATATAGAAGATTTGATTAAATTTTGTTAGAAACTTAGAGGATTTTAATTTATTGTGTTTATTCCTTTTACCAACTATCATGTAGAAAAAGAGAGAAAGAGAGAGAGAGGGGTTTTAGTAATGGTTTGTGGTTGTGGTGGTTTATTTTATTTCTTTTTTTAAAATATTATATAAATATATTTAAATATGTATGTATGTATGCATGTATAAGTAACTAGCACACATTCATTGTTTATACAATATTCAACTTGCAATTTTGATATTACATTTATATAAAAACAAATTCAATAGTAAATATGCATTAGGTAATATTCACTTATAATATGCACAATATAAATTATGTAATACCTGAATTTTTTATGATTTATAAATATATATATTATAACATGAAGCTGAGGCTAAGGACATAAAAATTTACTTATAAAAATTTACTTAGAATGATGAGCAAATAGGTCATTTCACATGAAGGTATAAATACCCCAAATTAACCTAGAAAGCTTCCTTTGTCATTTTGCATAGTGAAACCGTAAACAAAAGGAAAAACGCTCTCAAAACAACCTAAGGCGACTAAAGGGAATTTATCAACATTCGATCCGATTGTACTAGGTAAGGATTTCTATAACTTACAAGAAAGTTGCAAATAAAGAATTGAGGTTAAAATAACCTATTACTACATGATGTCACCAAAAAATGATTGAAGAGGAAATGTGAAAAATAAGAAAATTCACGGATCAAGGACTCGATTTGCGGAAAGTTTGATCTAAGTATTCTAATTTATGTTAATTAAGGAGAAAATACGTGTTTTAAGGTTAAGTTAAACCTAGGAATAAAGAGAATCAAATTTATGAGAAATTGGAATAAAGAAATTAAGGTTCAAGGAAAATTATTGAGAGATACATGGTCTCTTAATATAGCCGTGTTTCGACTATGTTGAACCTTAAACATATCAAGAGATACACGACCCGTCTACATGGTCATGTTTCGATCGTATTAAATACAAAGCATACCGAGATATACATGGCCTATCTACACAGTCGTGTTCCAACCGTTTTGAAGCTAAAACTCACCAAAATATACATAAGCTTTGACACAATCGTGTATTAGCCCGTGTTGAGCATCATGGCCTCTGATATGGCCATGTTGAGTAAAACATAATTTAATTATATATCTATTTAACTTTTAATTAGGCTAATTTCCACGCAACCTAGATAGCTAGTAAGGTAGAAGAGAATTTAAATTATTAAGATTAAGAGAATTAAGAGATGATATTAATCTTAGATTAATACTACGAAGGACTTGTTGATGATATATAGATTTCAGTTTAGCTTAAGTTCAAGACCGGAATTACTTAAGGTTAGGATTCAAGGTACGTGTAACTTGTGTATTGTTCTATACTTGTTTAAGCTAGTATATGTATTGAAATTGATTAAGTTGAATGATTTAGCTTAAATGTTTAAATTGTATGTTGTATGTGCTTAACTCAATCTAGGGGCTCATAATGGCAGATTCCTAGAGAGCACCTCAATGATTATTTGTGTGGCGTTTTTCCTAGTGAAGTTGTGCTTAGAAATGATTTAAGTTAAATGTTAGTTTAAGAGGATTAAATATACATGGGTATGGAGCCCATAGTGGTAGTTCTCATCACATGATTAAGTGGTTTAAGTGAATATGGGTGTGGAGTCCGCAGTAGCAGTTCTTATCACTAAGTTTAAAGATTTAGGAATCATGGGTGTGAGGCCCGTAGTGATAGTTCCCATCACCAGGTTTAAGTGATTTAAGGGATCATAGATGTGGGGCCCGTAGTGGTAATTCCCATCACCAATTTATGTTTCAATGTGTTAAGTGTGTTAAGGGGGCCATAAGTACTCTATTGTTGCTTGTGGACATAAATTGTATCAAGAAACGATGCTTGTGTATAAGTACTACATAATGCATGTGATACTTGTTTATGTTTATTTATACGTGTGCGTTTGTATTATACGTACTGGGAATTAGCTCACTCTTTGATAATATGTTTTTTAGATGCAGGTAATGAGGGTGTCGATAACATAGAAGGAAATCTGGTAGTGAGTGAACCAGGAAGGGAGGAAGAGGATGATTATCACTACTATTATGGAGAGTAGAACTTAGAATGACTTTATTTTTTTATTGGAACCAAAAAGTGTTTTTCTGGAGAAATATGTAATTTAAATTTTAGACTTCCGCTGCATTAAATATTCGTTAGGGATTTATCTTAAATTGGTTTTAAGGTTGAATAATAGATTAAAATGTTTTTAAATCGTGATATCATTATTGTAGATAATGAATGGAGATTTGCAAGAATTGTAAGATTAAGAAATATCAGAGTTAACTAGAGTCTTAACGTATTCTTGTGTGATAAGGATACGTGGCAAGCAATAGCACAATTTAGATTTTAGGACGTTACACATTATCATATTATTAATATACTTAGCAACCTATACATACGTCTAACATCTATATAAAGTTATGCCACAAATTCATGATTATATATAGATAATACAGTTTACTTTCTTTTTATAAAACCATTTTAATAAAAACACCTATGTAAATAGAATGTCGGTTTATGTAACTTCATTACTGGATGCTTGCATCTAAGCTATAACTTAGATTTATAATATAATTAACATATAATATCACATATAGACATTATGTTTGCTTTACATATAAAGCTCTATAGTGCAAAATGAATTTAATTTTAGTGTCCCAACCCCTTTTACGTCCAAAGAAAAAATGATGTTTACATCGATAGGATATAAATTGCATGATTTTGGCAAACTAATTGGGTACAATAAAAATAATATATAATATATAATAAGGATGATGGATAAAGAGGGAAAAAAATGAAATGATTCAAGTTGTAGTTTGACTTATATTGGTTACATAAAACATAGATTTTTATGATTGCTTTGTCATATTAAACACCCAAAATTTACAAATATAAAATCAATATATATATATTATATATATATATATATATATATATATACATGTAAACATAAGCATAAAGCTATAATCTATTTGTAAAAACTAGGTTTTGGTGTCACTCATCTCAAAAGTTAACTGTCTATCAATAAATTTCTTCAATTATTTCCTTCTAAATTAAAATTATACCTCTTATCATTATTAGTTTTTACTTTTCTATATATCATGTTTTCCGCTTTAAATAAATTTTTTTAATTCTAGCAAATTAAGATGTGAAAATTAGAAAGGTTTCTTAACTAGGTCATTAGGACTCATAACAACTTTACTAAGGTTTTCTTTTAGCTCATCGACCACAATTAAAGAAGAAAGGGGTTTGATCAATCATCATAATTAAAGGTCAATCCCTCTTCGAAATTATGACCTAATTAAGTAGGGTGCAATTAACTATATATGCGATCTTGGTAAACCTCCCATGCTAAAAAGAAAAAAAGAAAACCTTAATTGCTTCAAAAAAAATGAACTTTCATGAATCAAAGCCCAAATTAATCAATTACTCAATAGAAAAATTCTTAGAAAATATTACTCTGATTAATCATGACTTCAAATTCATCTTTAAGTTGATTAATAATTAAAACCCTTTTAAGACCCTTTGATTCATGAATTATAACTTGATTCCTTTAAAGCTCTATTTTCCAAGAGATCAACCTTAGATCAAAACGGAAAGAGAAAAGGATTTTATTGTATAGAAGAAAAAGATATCACACTTGATTTCATGATTGTTACAACCAATTTGTAAACTACGATACAATCCATCTAACTTCCACTATTCTGCTTGATTCAACCATTCCCTTCAACATTTTAAAGGTTTTGATTAGAAGTTATTAACAAACCAAAATTTAATTTTGAAATCGTCACTTACCAAATTCTCACAATTTCCTTCCACACAAATTCCATCAAACACTACCCTTAGGTCAACAATGCCTTGATTAGAACCATCAGAAGGGAATATAAGGAATAAAGTAAAAGTGAGTAGATACATATAAATTCCATGTGCAAACACTAGAGAAATTAAAAAGATTTGATTTTTAATTTTTCTAGGGTCTTCACAAAGTAATATATATGATCAATCTCCATGAGTATATTATGTAGTAGGAGTAATAACCCAGATTTAATTCATTTGATATGACACATAACTAGAGTAAACTAATGTTCACCACAATTCTAAAGTAGAATTGACAAGTACAGAAAGAAGCAAAACCTCTCTTAGCAAGTTGAGCCTATTTGAGAGTAATTATTATTTATGATTCTTTTATTTTGAAGCTGATTTCAAATGTGTTTTAATTCAATTCAACCTTAAATCGAACTAGGAATGTATACAACTCAAAGTGACACTATCACAAAATTTGGAAAGGATGTCTATCATATTAAACAAAACTATCCCAAATCACATGCTTAATTGAAAACACCAACTGCATCACCAATGTACATCTTCACCCAAACATGACCACATACTTTGACTAAAACATAAATTGCTAAATTTAAAGCTTTCATTCTCATGTCTTACCAAATACACTCTAGAAAAGATCGGAACTAATATTTTCCACTTCCCACACAAAGCATGCTCGCCTATTGTTTTTGGCAAAAGCATCATCCTCTAGCTCATCGTTATCGCTTCTGATATGATCAAGCGAAGACTCGATGCAATATAAACATGTTATAATAATATTTCAAAATGCTTTTCTTAAATTTTTTAGGTAAATGTTTTATTGTTTGGTTTTAACAATCTGCTGCACTTACCAATAGAAGAAACTCCTCTTCTTTTAGTGACAATGTGATTGAGATAGCTGCTTGTCTACTTACATCAAACTTCTGCATTAAAAAAGCAAGATCGGGATTAGAAGCTGGAAGGCAATGTGTTGTTCAAATTGTGAGCTCAAGTGACGATTTCATGTTAAGACCTTGATTTGAATTTGTGATTTTAATGGTTAGGGAGTGGAATCGTGACTTTAAGTCACATTACAAATCATTTTGAAATCCTAACTCAAAGTCATGATTTTATATAAGATTTTTTTGCAATTTATTTCGTAGGTACTATTTTTGGACTTTTCTTGAAGATAAAGGCAACGTACATTTAAGCCTTGCATGTGCAACACGAGACAAATTATTGTGTCTTTCAGATACGGAAGGCAGTAATATTAAATTATAAGTAAATTCTTATGCAATTTCACAACATCTTCTATAACTATAGATAAATCCAATTACATAATATTATATTTCATTTTTGGTAATAAAAATAAATTTCATTCAATGATAAAAAATTACATCAATCAAATTTATTGATATAAGATAAATAATAAATAAAGAGTTGGAGATACGAAAACCCAACCAAACAAATAGATATATTTCTTCAAGATTTATATTCTATATAAGGATATCATCATTTCTCTTAAAAGAACGAAATCCACCCAATTGACAAGTACAGTAAATCTCATACAAGGCATGTAGGAGATGGAAACCGAAAGGAAAAGCATAAACAATAAAAACATAGAAAATTCACTTATTTTAAAATAATAATGGCCTGATCACTATAATTTTCAAATTAAATAAATCCATAGAAATAGACTTGTATTGATACAAATATGATGCCATAGATGGTTGATGATGAGAATGGTAGAAAAAAAACCAAGATTTGAGATCAGAAATGGTAAATTTGTAGATTTATGATATTAAAAGAAGGGACGAAATTAAAATAAAGTGGCAGCTGCACTGCTGCCCGTCTATGTTAAGGTTTGTTAGGAGTTATGTATAAGTGCGTGAGAGAGAGAGAGCATGCATAATACTATATTTCACCTCAGTACTATGATGAACATCGTTATTATTGTTGAAGGGTCACTGTTTATGACTGTCAACTGTACCTCTCATTAGAAACTTGTAGATATATCATTGCGCTTAACTAGTCATTTTGTTATACAGGACTTAAGCTTGATATTTATGCAAGGAAAACGATCTAATATATGATGACTAAGGAGTAGAAATGTTATTGCAGGGCGCTTGCCTTGGACACACATGAATTGCAATTGTAGTATCATAGGATAGGATCGTATGAAAACTGGCATTTTTTGTCCCCAAACAAAAGCCAAAAACTTCGTATACAATAAAGCAAATGCTTAGTGTATGCTAGGAATAGACAGATAATAACGATTTCTTTTGCCCCTCTATATTTAATTACTATAGTGAATGGCTGTTTAACCTCGTACTTCGTTATATGACTGTGATACCATAGACTTAGTCCTCATTGATTCCAATACTCGTCCAGCCGTCCTCTTTTATCCACAAAAGGAGAGTAATTTTCTCAACGCACTCTAGATCCTATTATGACTGCTTCCAAATATATAACTCGTGGTCGTGGTAATGAAACTAGAATATATAACCTGATTGTCTCTTTTTGCAAAAACAAGATATACTAATCAAAGTACATACGTATTCTCTTCTCTTTGTGAAAAGGAGATTTGTACTACTTCATCTTAGCAAATGAAGATTTTAAGTTTATCAAGACTCTTGAATATAAGAATCAGTAATACTGCCGGACACAACTATGATCGTCCCAAATTTTGTGGTTCCGTTGTAAGACCAACCAGGCCCTTGCAGGTACGTGACTGTTTATTTATACATGTTTACAAGTGAATTAAGCATACGTGATCTATTCATTTTCTTCTTCTTCTTCTTCTTCTGTTTGCCCATTTTGAGTTGTCCATATATTGAATCGGGAAAATTATGACGGAAAATGAAAATAGAGCTTGAATGTCATCTATTTGAAATTTGTAACATAATTTATATATACTTTTTATTCTTTAAAGCTAACAACTTTGCAGAAGACACACTTTTTGGGTATCAGTCTTTTTTACATGATATTAGGATATTCTACTTACATGAGTTGCTTTGATAACTTTTCCAAATTATTCACGCTTCTATGACTATTACGAAACCCAAAGGGTCCTAAAATAGAAGTCCTTTATGAAAGACCCACAAACACAGAGGGGATAGGACATCGAGAGTAAATGATTCTACTAGTAGGATAAGAGTGAGTTGGTAGAAGCTATTCTTCTCATCCTTTATACACCAGCGGACCTGATTACTCTGCCGGTGAATGAAACTAAAGAGTGGAAAAGAAATCATAGCATTGGCAATGAGCCTTCTTTCTTTGATCTCAATCTGATCGCTCAGTGGGACATTCAAAATTAATCCTTTGTCTGAATGTTGTGGCAAGGAAAATCTTGAAAACGAGCCTCAATCTGAGTGAAGAATAAAAAAATCTCGAAAGAACGCCTCATTTTAGAAAATTTCTGACGTCAAACGTAATTTATAAAAAGTTAATCAAAGCCTAAAAGCCGCAATCATTTCGATTTGAATTGTTTAATGCTATTAGCAACATTTCTATAGTAAAGTAATTCCTCCAAACCGGAAGGCCTTTCTGGCAGTTTCTAGGGTGAGCCACTATGATATAGTATAGATATAGATATGGTGCCTTTCTTTGTACCCCATTTTATAAATACTAGTTTTATTTTATTTTTAATTTTTTTTTTGTAATATATGACATCCATTTTAAACTTATCTGATCATGTAGGATGTAGCAAATTCTAATGCTTAGTTCTACTTTATATATTATTTATTTTTACCTAAATAAATTGTTTATAAAATCAATGGTGCCGAGTTGCTCCAATCCTCGTTGGAGGGAAGTTATATCCATAAAACCTATATATGTATATGGTGAATATTTTCATGACGGAAAATTTGGTTTCTTTTCCTTCCCTGAAGATTATAAAAGAAAGTTAAGTTGGACCAAGATCAATTATTAGTCTATCACCTTGCTTCTTCCATATTTAATGCCTTGATCATAATATAACATGGCTATTATTATTTAATTTTCTCTTTTATATGAATGAAAACTAGGAAAAAGACGATGCAGAGACTCGAGAGAAAACGATTCAAGCGGCAGAAGCAGTCAAGGAAAGTGCAGAAATGGTGAAGGATACCGCAGAATTCATAAAAGACGTTACTTCCTCCACCGCCAAAAGCGTAAGAAATCGTCTAATATTGTCGAGCAATATATATGTTTTATTACATAATTATCATACATGTTATATCTAACGAAATCATAGCATAAATATCAAACATTAACAAATAACATATACATGTAACATGTAGTGAATATGAAAATGCGCATGTATATTTTGATTTACAAATAGTTACATATACATATGTGTAAACGTACTGATACTATTATATCATACAATATGCTGGATAAACTTGTATATTTTTGCTTGACACGAACACATATCATGTGTGAACGTACCCTTACATGAATGCATGCTATGGTACAAGTTTATATGGATTAAATTGTATTTTGACTAGACTAGTTTTATTCAATGCCCAATTTAACCCCTACATTGCCATTAAAGTTTCTAATTTAATGACTATTTGGAAAGATGTATATATTTAAAAGTTTTAGAGAGATAAGGGCATGATTATGGACTCTAGCTATTTTAGGGGAATCTTCCAAATCATCTCTGTAAAAAAATAGATATGAATATTCATTCAAATATTCAATGTTTACAAAATCTCTATTCAATAAAAAAAGGGAATCGTACACGACCTTCCGTGTCATTGTATATTAGATCAAAACAAGAATTGATTTCACTTCTCATTGGTGTTTATTGAGATTGGAATGTAATGAAATCTGGTCTTGGCTGGCTACCTGAAATCAGAACTCGATTCTGTAGGAATTTATGTAATCGGAAACTTGATGTGAGTCCTGTTAGGTATTTTAACATGCACTCAGTTACCAATACTATAGGGCTTTTGATACCCAATACCCACTTGAGACCGATTGATGAGCTAGTATATAATTTAATAAACTACATTAAATTATGTACAAAAATCAATTTAAAAATTGAGTTATTTAAATTACTACACTAAACAATTTAACTTTAAATAGTCTTAAAAACCAGTGGTTACATATTCATCAATAGATTTTTCTCCCCACTGAGAATTTTACATGTTTATTTCAACAATATCCTATGTCATGTTGTCAAATCAGATTTGCAAAGTATTGAGAACTCATCTTGATATTGATTCAAACCCTATAAGTTACTTAAATAAATATCAAAACCCATCTCAATCCACTAAAAAATACCTTATCAAATTAGGTTAAATTATATATCTTTTAGGACTTAACCTATTTGTACTCTAATGACTCATTTATTTTTTGAAATATAATAGATAGGTAATAGAAAACTTATACCGTAACAATAGCTATTATTGAAAGTAAACTAAAAATTTATATTTCAATATTTATTTTATGTAAATTTTTATTGCTGCAATACTTGTTCTTGTGTTTGCTTTATCTCATTAATTGTAGTAACAAATTAGGAATATAACAAAAAATATTGATACGCCCTATTTGGTTTTTTGGAAAATTACCAAAAGTCATTTGACTTCTCTTATTAATTGGGAGAATATTTGTCTAATTATTTAAACTTTTGATTCTCTTTAATTTGTATAAAGAGGAAATAAAACATTTCATGTTATAGAAAGCAATAATTATTGTCTATAGAGAGGAAAGATAATAGTTATAGAGAATAAAAATTTTCAAACTAATTTTCAAGAAGACAGTAAAAAAGGAATAATTTCAAAAACAATTATTCTATTTTCACATTATTATCTTTAAGTAAATAACCCATCATGGAACCAGTAACAATCAACGGCTTATTTTTGGAATTTTAAAATCTTAGTTTACATGCTTCTAATATTTAGGGATACATGCGCAGATTCAATAGCCAAAGGGGTAAAAATACGAAACTCCAAACAATGTAATAAAATTTTCTCTGTCGCTTGCAAATCTCTCGTCCATTTTAGGAACATATTGTCAATTGTTGTTTATATATTACATATCATATTGTTTGCTTGCATCTAATCAATGAATATCAAGAATACTTTTGATATACTTAGTAATACATATCTTTGTATAGAAGGAAAAGGGATTTTATAAGGATGTATATCTTAAAGTAGAGTGAGGGATGGCATTCAAAATATTCTCATGAATGTGTATTTAAAGATGTGTTATGATTTTATTAGTAATTGCTCATCTCCCGTCTAGGAGTAAGCGGGTATAGGAAAGATAGAATATGAGGTTCTGTTAGTACCCTATTCTATAAAATATAAATTTCTAAATTTTGAAACTAAAGTCTATAACATTGTGGAACCATCTTGAAACATGTATCCTGCAAAACATACTGAATACACAATATTTTATGAAACCTACAAATTTTATCTTTTTTTCTATAAATTTCAAGTTTATGTTATATTAAAAAAAAAAGTAATTTTTATATGACATTTAAGTGTTATTTGTAAAACCTATAGATATTGCAACAAAATGTGAGAAATTAAAAAAAAAAAGGGTAAGTTTTCCTATCATCATTATTCAAGTTTATGTGATCACATTACTTAAAAAATGTGAAAAAATAAAGGGGAAAAATAGAAAGCAAAAAATTGAGAGAGGTGGCATTAGGTTTAACCATTTAAAGTTATTAACTTATGTATAGACTTTTTTTTTTGCTTTTAACTAAAATGTTTATTTGCTAATATATATATATTGTTATATATTATTCATTTATTAATATTATTTAATAATATTTTATAAGGATAATATAGAGTATATTAAAACTTTCCCTTTATACCTTAGAGTATAGATCCTCAGGTAGGTATAAGATATGAAAATCTTATATTGATACCCTATCGTAAGGGAGCAAATTTTGAAAAAATTTATATTTAGAACCTTCCCTATAACTCTTGATATTTACTAATAATCTACCTCATCGGGTAAGGTACAAGTAGATATCTTGTACAATAAAGTTACCCACTCACTACAACTCCCCTCTTCTTCTATGTTGCATGAGTCCACTAAAGCTTAGATCATATACAAGGATCCATTATTTTACTAGCTAATGCATTTGCATTTCCCCTTTCTTAATCTTCTTATGCTTTTGACCACAAAAATTTTCCGAATTAATATTCAATCTGTATTCAGCATTTCCAGACTTGATTTTTGAAATGAAAACAAGTTTCGGGGTTGGGGTGGTGGGGCGGAAACAAAATGAATTTCACCTTAAAAAAGAAAGGGAGGAAACTTTCTTTTTTACAAATTTGAGTAGTTATACATACTGAGGGGAGAGGGAAAAAAGGAATGGTTATAAATGCAAGCCTCTACGTTTTCTTCCCTTATGATTTTAATATCATGAGATCGTGCGTCTTGTCCCACGCTTCTTTCCACTCATTATATAACTCAATAGACTATTCAGGTCCAAATGCAATGGAAAGGGAAAATAAGGAGGAAGATTACTATTTTTTGTAAATTTTATAAATAAGTATGGATCGTACTATTTTAACTCGTCATTATAGACAAAGACAGTTATTTATCTTTCCCTTGTTGCTTAATTATTTAAAAAAATAAAAAGCATTTAAAAAGGTTGCATGTCTATATATGGCTCCTTCAAAAGTGGATGTTCCTTACTGATTTTGAGATGTCTAGCCTATTTAATGTATCTCATTTATTCAATTTGACATGAAAATCTAGGTCACCAAAGTGTCAAAGCAAGTGAGTGCCAAGGTATCAGAAACAGCTGATGCTCTTAAAGAGAAGGCCTCAAATACTTTGATTTCTGGTGCTTGGGACACTGCGAAGTCTACCGCCACCAAAATCATCAAGGATAAAGTCAAGGGAAACTGACAATCGATCCTAAGGGGCCACATACAAAAGAAAGCAGTTTTCTTATGATAATTGAAATTTTACGATTTTGATCATCACTTTCTTTAGAGATTGTCTACTTTAAGTTTTGCTCCAACATAAGCAGATAAGAGTTTCATTGGACGCGTATATCTCATTCTTCTATGTGTTACAATTAACAAATACATTGGTAACATCGCCATAGAATTCGCATGACCACAGGACAAAGAAATAATATAGTCCCCTCCCTTTAGTACCTTTCTATTTCAAACTCTTAACTTTTTTTTTTTCCTATTTAAGTCCTTTTATCTTTCAAGTTTTTTTTTTTTAAATCCTCCACATTCTCAAAACGACAAATAAAATAAAATAAAATCTTCGTCTTGCCTATTAACGATTTTGTTTCATACCGGTTCAACTTTCTTTTTGAAAGGAATCAATAATATAAAATATTTGAATTCGATTCAATTTATACAAATGTGTGCAATAGTATGAGAATGAAGATAACTATTTGTAAACACCCCATTTTTGCCCTAGAAAGGAGTAATAATCAATAATAATCAATTTCCAATTTTTTTCAATTTTTTCCAATTTTTCCCTAATTTAGCATAAATAATTAAAAATATTCAAAAAATAAAAATAAATAGAAAAAAACATCAATTTTGAAAAATGATTTCAGAAAGGGCAATAATAAATAATAAATAATTTTTACAAATTTTTGAAATTTCAAAAAATACAAAAAAAATAAAAAAAAATCGCATTGCATATATGCAATTTGCGAATAAAAGAAAATCAGGAAAATGGGCTAGCTCAACTGGTCCGGACCATGGCTAAGGTGCGCGCAGGGGGGCTCGGTCACGGGTTCGAAACGCGGGGGAAGCAGTTTCCGCGTTTTGCGAATTTTTCATTTACCCAGGACACGTGGCAGCATCTGATTGGCTGGAGGAAGTGCACGCGTTGGGCGCGTGATCGTCTCCTACCTCGAGCCCGAGATCGCCGGCGGAAGGAAAAATTCGTATTTCGGCCATTTCGATTCGATTTTTTGCACAAATCCAACAGATCTTCAACAGAAATAAGATAAACATTATCTAATTGGAATCAAATCGCAACAAATCGATGGATAGACACAAATCAGAGTTGGTTTTTTAACCGAAAATCCGATTAGCTTCGATCGGAGGAAATCCGAGCTTATCCAGCTCGGTTTCAAGTGCCTATAAATAGAGGAGGAGGTGAGGAAGCCAGAGGACAGATCACAATCGAGAGAAAGTGAGAGAAAGGAGTGAATCGGAGAGCATCGGAGAAGAGTCCAAAACCGCGAGCACCGACCGGAGTTGAACCACCACCAGGAGGCGATCTGGGAGTGAACCACCACCACCATTGGATTCAGCACCCTCGAGAAGCTAAGATTCGACACCTCACCCGCGTCCAAAGACTGCCGGAACGCCGTGAACGAGCCTCCTCCGCCGCCATGTCCGACCGATTCGACCCGACCGATCCGACCCGCGCACCGACCCGTATCCAGGTAAGTCGGATTTTCCGGATTTTTTATTATTTTATTTAATTAATTTTTTTTATTTATTTATTCCGAATTTATTTATTATTTATTATTTGTTATTTAGTTTAGTTATTTACTTATTTATTTGTTTATGTTTTATTTTTAATAAATAGGAAAATGTAGAAATTAGATTTTTCTATAATTTAATAATGTAGAAAATAACAAATAAGAAAAATAATAATAAATAGATAGATAAAAAAATAATAAAAAATAATAAAATGTAGAAAAATAATAAAAAATATTAGGAAAAATAAAAATAAAATTTTTTATTTCAAAATAGGATAGATATTAACTTAAGATAAAATTTTTCACAAAAATCATAAAAAATTCAAAAATTATAAAAGAATCATAAAAAATGAGTTTTAGAACTTAGAAAAATCCTTTTCTTCAAATAAATCCAAAATTGATGTTTTTTCCTAAAAATCATTTTCAAAATCATATTAAAGTTTAGGCTTAGAATTTTTTAGAAAAAAATCCCAAAAATGGTAAGAACATAAAGCAAAAGAGATTTCAAAATTAAAATTCACAAACAAACTTAAAGTTTTCAGAAAAGCGAACTACGGCTTGTTTGATCCTGAGTAGCAGGTACGTAGGCACCCATTCGAGTCAACCCCTAAAATGAATGAAAAATCATTTTTTTTCAAATAATTCAAAAACATAATAAAAAGTAACAGAAACAAAATAAAAACACATTTCTAAAGAGGAACAATTTTAGGAGATTAGGTGGTAACCGTAAAGGTTTTAATAGGTTAGCCTCCGGACTTAGAAACTCTGGTTTTCCCTTTTCCTCTTTTCACAAAAACGAAAAGAGGAAATAATGTCGACTAGTGGTCCAAATTAAGACTAATCTGCTCCTTTAGTCTTAATTCAATATTTCCCAACAACAGTTGCGTGGCGACTCCAAAAATCAAACGAAATTCCTAACTCAAGTCGAGGATCTACATTAGATGAGCATAGGGTCTGGTCTAGATCGGATTAGGAATGAGAATTCAAAAATTAGACTCGACACTATTCTAATGAATTAAGATAGTTCAAATTGTTAATAAAGAATATTCACTCAAAAAATAGTAATAAAATCATTAATGAATAGGATAAAGAGACTGTGTAATGCTCTAAAACTCGAGACACTACAGCCCGTCACGTGTCCTTACCAAGTAAGGATACGTTAAGGCTCTTAACTCTGCTCTGATATCATTTAAGCCTGTATTTCCTATTAAACACAATTAGATAAATCCATACTTTCAACATAATATAAGTAAATCCCATTTAAATCTTCAAACTCTTAAAAACAAATCTTAATACATCAAATCCGATCACTTTAGATGTTTAACTATTCTAAACTCTCAAAATTCTCAAAATCAAGACAAGTATCTTCACAATTCGAAGGTTTCAGCTGATAATTTCTCACTTAATCACCATAGTAGTAAAAGTAATCTACATTGTCCTCTTCTTGCACATTTGACCCTAAGTTCTTGTTTTGGATAGTAGTCTCATCTATGTATGCATCTAAAAAATATTCTTGAAGGGTGAGCTAACGCCCAATACGCATAACCACAAACACATACACATGAACAAACATGAATTGAGTCACATGCATCAATGTAGATATCAACATCATTCAACATATTAATATTTCCTTTAATTTATAAAACAGCAATTAGGTACTCATGATCCCGTCAAACTGTATACAAATACTTAATACATAATATAGTGTTGAGAACTGCCACTACAAGGCCCCAATGCCCATGAGTTCTTAAACTACCCAAATAATTTCCAAGCACAACTCTACTAGGGACAATGTCACATAAAGATCATTAAGGTACCTCCTAAGGATCTACCACTATAGGCCTTTAGGCCAAGCTAAATACAATCAACAAACAACTTAATTCAATCCATTACACATTAATCCAGTTTACTACTATCTTAACAATCACAAGAAACAACTAAAGTTACACATACCTAGAATCTTAGTCTTAAGCACATCTGGACTTGAACTAAAAGTTAATATGTAATCTATCGAAGCACCAGTAATTTGCTCTTAGTACTAATTTAGAATATTCTAAGTAATTCAATTCTATTCGCTTAATTGTTGTCGAATTACTTCTCTTACTCTACTAAAATTTTTAGGGTTATTTTAAGTGTTTAGGTTACATGTAAATTCATCCATATAGAAATTAAGTCAAGTAATAAAATGTCTCTAAGTACATGGTCGTACTTTAGGCCATGTACTTTGGCATGGTTGGATACACAGTTGTGTTGAGTGACCATATATCTTTCTATATATTTTGGCATTTTGGTGCACATAGGTATACGGTCGTGTAGTTAGCCATATATCTTTTTTTGTAATTTGGTATTTTGGCATGCCCAAGTATACAGTTGTATAGTTTGTCATATACCTTTCTATAGATTTTCATATTTCAAGATACCTAAGTACACGGGCGATTCCTTCATCCATGTACCTTTCTATACACAATCGTAATTTTATACAATGATGTGCTTAATGGAACTCAATACCAATCAAGGAAAACAAATACAATTGATTCCAATTTCCAACTAAATGGCGTAAACTATAGATTGAAGATGGAACCCCAAATGCCGTGAAACAAGAACAAATAACCTTAAATGGCGTGAACCAAATTATGATGTACTACAATTAGATTCCAATACCAATCAAATACAAAAGGAACAATTCAATTCCAACTCCCACAATTGGTGTAAACCCAAATAATAGAAAGAACCCTAATTCGACATGAACAAAAACAAGTAAACAATCCCAATTATACACTAGATATGACACACTAGCAATAATTGGAAGCAACTCAAGAAGTATTGATATTACTCACAATATTTCTTAAGTCAACTCACCACAATTTCAATAATGAAATTGATAAGAGTAGGATGGCCTGAAGAGGAGCTCTCCCACGGCACAAGAAAAATCAAATTTTGTAATGTTCAAAAGTCTCCTACAAACCCTACTTTGCAAGTATTTATACTTGCTCTAAATAAGGCAAATTTAACAAAAGAAAATACAAGCAAAGAACAACATAAGTGGCCAGTTTTCAACAAAAAGGAAATTACAAATAAAACCCTCATATGTGGCTGGTTTCCTTCAATTCCATAGAGTAATATAGGACCGATTCTTCTTTTGATAAAATGCAAATGAAATGAAGGTCGGTTCCACTTGTCCCTGTAGGTTCAATTTGATTCATAATGGATTGTGATATCTTCTTGCAAAAACTAACAAAATGTACTTGCTACAATGTAAAGACAAATTATTATAAGATAAATAAAGATAACATGTGGATGTCTGAGATAATTTGTTCAAATTGGCTTCCTACTGCTGGATCTAGAGGATTGATTCCCATCATACAGGCAAGTACACAAGCGTGTACTTAACTGTGTAGTACGCTGCTCTATACAAATCATTTTCTTCTTTTCTAATTCATTTTTAAGCTTGATCCCTTTGATCCTAAGCCTAATTGAATCCTAAAATTTGTGAATCCCTAATGCATTTTGTGAATTAGTAAACTTACTCAATTCGGTAATGTTTCAAATCCTTAATAGTTTTATTCCTTGCTCATTTTGCCCCTTTCCTTAATCTAAATTATGATGGAATCATGTAATAATGGTTGGATAAATCCTCAATTCTATAATCAGAAGTAGTGATTCGATCATAGAAACCCTTATCTGATGTAATTGAATTAGACCTTATGGTTGATTGTTAAATCGCCCTAGAGTTCTCTAGCAAGTATCACTTATCTGCTACTATGAAATGGTAAAGAGGGGAGCGCTAAGTTAAACTAAGGTATATATATCATGTTCGTAAAAAGACCAACTTAGCCCTTTGTCCTTGTAAAAATTACACATTTATCCTTGTCATTATATTTTAATAAATATTATATAACTATATTATTTTCGAGTAATTGCACTATGTAATTGTTTCAATAAGGTAAACTTGAATAGAATGAATAAAATGTGAAGAACTCAAATAGAGAAGTAGAAAAAGGTGGATGATGTGAAGAGAAAATTTAATAGGCAAAGAACTCCAATAGAAAAGTAAACAAATGTAGAAGACTATTTTACTATTTTTCAATTATTAAAATGTACCTTATCCAAATTTTACATATTTAAAAACTTCATTCTTTTTTCTAATTATATCTCCAATATTAGGTACAAATAGAAAAACAAAACAAAAAGTCCATGTTAACAATGTTATGGAGATAGTCTATGGACAATATTTCTCCATCCTTAAAATTGTATCTTCATTTACATTCCTACAATCACATGTTGCTATATATAAATAAAAATACAAAAAGCATATAAACGTTATTAACATATGACAAGAAATGAAAGTAGGAAACATGAAATTTCATTTGGAAATAGGTTACTTGATCCATATTGTATTACCATAGAAGATTTATTAACTAAACAAGGAAAGGATTTTTTTTTTTTTTAAGTGTGTGAGCTTCCTCGAGTGCATGAGATGGCTGAGATAAATCCCCCTTATTTCATGGGCTTGGAATTAAGTGTATGAGCGTCTTTAAAAAAGGTTAAAAGCAAATGAGTCAATCGAATGATCCATGCTTTAAGCTTATTATACTAAATATCTCTTCATTATCCCAATTCCATAGATTAACTCTTTGAGCCTTATCACTTTAGCCCAAAGAATCTAACCAAGGTCAATACTAAGCATAAAGCCTAATAATTAAATTTACCCCTCTACATAACAAAAACTAACTCTTTCCTATCCAAGGCCGATCTTCTTTTAATCTTTATAATAGTTAAAGCTATTAGAGTCTCAATTATGTTCATAATACAAATCAAAACCAAGATCATCATAAGGCTCTAAGTCATATATAATGAGAAAAAAAATGCCCCACAAAGGAGTAAGCTAAAGTCTAGCACACAACTCTTCAATACACAAGTAGCTTTATTGTTAGTGCTCCCCAACAACTCAAAACTAAAACTATACTATGAGGTATTATCTAACACTCCAAAACCAATAACCAATAGCTAAAACCACAGAGAAGGTACTCCACATCATCCAACTAACATCAATAATCTTATCTTGAAGTCATTATTGGTACCAACTATTAGCATCACTAGTCCACTATAATAGTCTACAAAGGCATTTTGTACCACTAGTATGACTCGATTATAATCTCCTTTTGGTATCCTAACCTATACCATAGCACTAATTGATTAAAAGCCCACCTATTGCTCATAGTGCAATCAAATTCTAAATTACATATATCACATTATCCCAAATTCCCACTCCTTTAAGATGATACAGCTACTAACCTATGACCACCACTTCTCATGCCTCAATACTACCAACCTAGGTGTAAGCAAACTCAACAAAACATTTAACATTTTGATTGTTTCGATTTCTTCTATTAACTAGCTTATAAGTACAAGCAGTAAAATAAAGTAACTTTGCACTTAAATTACATCCGATCATCTTAGAATTCTCAAAGAAATAATCATTTCTAGAAACTAACATATCATAATCAATTAAAATTATGTTAATACTAAAAGATTATAAATCCTATGCCTAAGCTTGACTCCTAGCTTAACTAGGCCATTAAGATTCATAACAACTTTACTAAGGTTTTCTTTTAGCTCATCAAGCACAATTAAGGAAGAAAGGGGCAGTTGATGATGGAAGGGGGTTTGATCAACCATCATAATTATAGGTCAACCCCTCTTTGAAATTATGGCCTAGTTGAGTAGGGTGTGATTAACTATATATGCAATCTTAGTCAACCTCCCATCTTAAAAAAAAAAAAACCTTAATCACTTCCAAAAAATATGAATTATCATGAGTCAAACCCCAAATTAATCAATTACTCAATGGAAAAATTCTTAGATAAGATTACTCTAATTAATCATTAATCATGACTTCAAATTCATCTTTAAACCAATCAATTATTAAAACCCTTTCAAGACTCTTTGATTCATAAATTATAACTTGATTCCTTCAAAGCTCTATTTTCTAAGAGATCAACCTTAGATCAAAACTTAAAGAGAAAAGGATTTTATTATATAGAAGAAAAAGATATCACACTTGATTTCATGATTGTTACAACCAATTTGTAAACTGCGATACAATCAGTTAAGGCTAAACATTAAAAACCCGAGGGATTACTACAACCATTGCTGATTCCAGAGTGGAAATGGGAACAGATCACAATGGACTTCGTTACGGCATTACCGAGGACCAGGGCTGGATATAAAGCAATATGAGTAATTGTGGACCGATTAACCAAATCCGCCCATTTCCTACTTGTCAATATGACTTATTCCTTAGATAAGTTAGCTGGGATCTATTTACGGGAAATTGTGGGGCTCTATGGGGTGCTGCAAAGTATAGTGTCTTATCGAGATCCACGGTTTGTATCAAAGTTCTAGAGAAGTTTACAGCAAGCTTTAGAGACCAAATTGCAATTCAGTACAACATATCACCCTCAAACAGATAGACAATTTGAGTGGACCATCCAAAATTTGGAAGATATGCTAAGAGCTTATGCACTAGACTTTAAGGATAGTTAGGAGCGAAATTTACCATTGGTCGAGTTCGCCTACAAACAACAGCAACTACTCATTGATCAAGATGGCCCCTTATGAAGCCCTATATGGACGGAAATGTAGATCTCCGTTATATTGGGATGAGATCAAACATAGTACAGTTGAGCCAGATTTGCTACAAGAGACTATAAACAAGGTTGCCACCATTAAATAGTGAATGAAGGAAACTCAAGATTGCCAAAAGAGCTAGGCATATTTGAAGAGAAGAGAGATTGAGTTCCTACCAGGGGAACATGTCTATTTAAAGGTCACTCCAATTAAGGGGATAAGACGATTTGGAATGAAAGGGAAGTTAAGTCCCAAATATGTAGGGCCATACGAAGTATTAGAAAGAGTTGGAGAAGTGGCCTATCGTTTACCCTTGCCTCCTCAACTATTAGGGATTCATGATGTCTTCCATGTGTCATTACTCCGAAAGCACATCCCAAACCCTAACCAAGCCATCGAGATGGACATCCTGACGATTTAGCTAAACCCAACGTATAAAGAACATCCTATTCAAATTCTCGATACTCAAACTCGAGAATGGTGCAACAAGACCATTCAATTCATCAAGGTACAATGGAGTCAACACTCAAAATGAGAGGCTACCTAGGAGAAGGAAGACGAGATAAGGGAAAAATATCCTCAACTCTTTGGAGAACCAGGTACGTCCTAAAGTTTTAAGAACAAAACTTTTTGAAGGAGGGGAGAATGTAAAACCCACGAAACCCGTAGCGTTTAACATTGGAATAAATAAAAAAAATTACTAAAAGACTCGAATATTGATCGCAAAAACCTAAATTAAAAGAGTAAATTCCTTGAAAAATAAATCGCAAACGATATTAAGCTAAACGATAAGACAAATTAAAATTATAGATGTAAGGTTGTCAAATAAAAATTCTGAGTAAATATTTATGCTTGAAATAGTCAAATTAGTTTAAACGTAAAGTTTTGTAATAAAATACCAAAATTACAAAATCTACAAATACCGTAGTACGCACGAAAATACACCAAGAATCTAAACCCTAAATATAATAAAATATAAAATAATAATAATATACATAAGCCGTGGAGGACCCACGGCCACAAAAGAAAAAAGGGAGAAAAAAGCAAAGAAAAACACAAGACAAAGTAGAGGACCTACGCCGAGAAGAAAATGGAAGGAAAAGAAAAAAGGAAAAACGAACAAAAAAAATTATTTCTTACACATACGACCTTCGATTGATGATCCAAGGCTACCAATGTATTCCTTGAGGTGAGTGCAACTCAACTAGACCAATTTTTCTCGAAATGGAGTTAATTTCTAAAAGTTATGTACAAATATCAAATAGGTGTAAAAATTAGTATTTAGCCTAAAATTAGTTGTAATAGCTAGAAAAACACTAGGTGGGGGGCAATCTAGACCATGAATAGTATGTAATTATGTGTTTTTCCATAATTTTTTAGGTGAATGAAATTTCAACTTGGAAATACCCGAAGACTATTTCGACTAAAACTGAGGAAAATGAGACCTAGGAGAGTAGGATTCCATGACGTGTTCTATTGTGTGTATATTGTTGCCTTATGTGTGCCTTATTGTGAATTTATGTTATCATACAACTATATATATACATATATATATAGGATCATTCACCATGATTAATCTATGATCTTTTGATTTCTTCCTATTGAAGATATCATTGAGATTATATGTTAAATTATTAGAAATTGAAATGGTTCGTTTGATCTTTTCTAACCATCTTAATTTCTCTTCATTATCTGTCATTTGATCTAACTTAAGAAGAAATTCTTCTTCTTCCTTAGTTAGGACATTTAATTCATTATCAGAAGATGATGTTGATTCTATGTCATTGATTTGAATCTCATCTTCTTCAGAGGATGAAGAAGCATTATTGGAAGAGTATCCTTCTTCTACAAATATCTGCAGAATATCTTCCATAACATGTTCATCTAAATTTAATGCATCAAGTTTTTTGCCAATTCTACATTTATCAACAGTGTGGCCATATTTTCTGCATTTATAACATTTGATTCTTTTCTAAGGTTTTTTCTCTTTATTTTTCTTAGAAGAATCTTCATCAAATTTTTTAGAGAAATTTTTCTTTTTTATTTTAAAATTTCTCTTAGGATTTTTCTTACATTTAAAACATTTTTTTGAATTCTTGGAAACAAAGGATGGATCATTCTAATAACAGAAATCACCTAAACTTTGTTTCTTCATTTTCTTTTCATTTTTAAGTTGCTTCTGCAACCTAATTGTATTACATCATTGGGTTCCTATCTTATAGACATGTGAAGTTAATTCTCCATAAGATAGAGCATTATAAGGGATTTCTTCACTAAATTCCTCCCGGATTTTACTCCTAACTTGTTCACCTATCAATTTTGGTAAACTAGCTAAGAATTTTTCTTTCTAGAAGGGTTGATTACAATCATCGCGTAATAAGACCCTTTGAAGGAAAATATCCTTGTATTGACGGAATTCTCCTAAGGATTTACATTTCATATTGGATAGAAGATCTAAATTTTTATCTCTAATATGGGTAGATCCCCTATGAAATGCTGACTAATATAATATATTAAAGTATTGATAACATCTTGAATTGGTTCATTATTTTCATTTAATATTTTAATTCCATTTTCATCCTTTTTAGCTGCAGTTAATATATTCATTTGTTGTTCTGCAGTGATTAAAAGTATAGAGATCCGATAATTATCCCACCAACCTTTTAATTGGCTAGTAAAACCAGTAATTAAAAGTATAGAGATCCGGTAATTAGATATGCCTTGAATACTTTTATTAGTATTTGAGAACATGACCATCCGATTAAGAACATTTAGGATCATTTGTTCTAAGGCTCAATCTGTGTTCCATTCGTAGGTGGTTCCTGCAGAATATTTATTTTTAAAATTATTAAGTTTTTCCTCAAACATAATATCAGGAGAGAATGCTCGCTGATAATACAATTTTTGAGGTTCTTTCCATGTAATCTTATTGATCCCATCACTATCTGAATCATTAAGACTTAAGTCTTTTAATGAGACATCCGAATTGGAATTAGAATCATTGCTAGATTCATCAAGAACATTAATTTTTTCTGATGAAGTATCTTGAATGATTAAATTCCTAAATTTAGGAGTATCTAATCTTAAAGATTCCATCAATTCCATTTTCACTTTGTTCTTCATTAGCTTTTTCTTCTCATTTAAAGCTTGAAGGAAATCATTACTGGGATCGTTGGGCATTTCAAATGTTTTGAAGACTGGTTTATTATTAACCAATTTTTTAGTCCTGACATTTTTATTAACCTCATTACTAACTACATCTTCTATTATGTCCAATTGTTGACCTATTATATGAAGATGCTTGTTTGTGTAATTATTTTGGTCAATAACTTTCTTAATAATTGACCCTTCAGCTTCTATTACATTCATAAAGGGTGCAAGTTTGATTTCAGTATCCTTATGGGAATAAAGAATATTACTAAGTGGTGGATGATTGGATTCTATAATCCGGTCATCACTTAGTTTCCATTGGATACATTTGTTAGTGACATTAATTTGTTTGGGCTTCAAATAATATTTTTCGAACCAGTCAAAAAATAGAATTTAGGCACCTAATTCTTCCATGAAATTATAATAATCCTCCTTGATTTGTGCCTTAAACTTATCAAAAGTCTTAAGGTACCATTCTCTTAATTTTTTATTTTTAGGAGAATTAAAATCATTATTTAGAAAAACTCTATCAGGTTCAAAAGGTTTTTCTATAACGTTAAGTTCGGGGACTCCTGCTTTTGAAGCAAAAGGTTCTTCTTAATCTAAGTCATTAAAATTTTGATAGACCGGTTGGGTTGTTCCTATTAGTTTGTTGGCTAAACCACTAATCGAATGGTTAACCTTAACTTTTGGACTATTAGGACCATTTTTATATTCATTTATTATGGGTCTGGGTAAATCCATAGATTTCCTAGAGGATGTTACAGAAGACATTGACTTAATATCTAGGTTTCTAGGATAATCAAAAGATCTCCTAGAGAATTGAAGTGTTACCTTACCATCTGGGTGTTACATCACATTAGATAGTTCAACATTACATATTGTTTTCCTGGGAGTAGGATTATCTACTTCCCATTGGTCAAGTAAGTTTACCTGATCCCATTTGATCATTTTGGGAATTGTTACATTTGACTTAGTTAAGTCAGTTTAGATTAAAAGCGTTTGACCTCTGTTGTCAATCTTGTATGCTTTAGATCCAAAAGCAGTTTTCATTCATTTGAAGTGAATTCTATAGATGATTGCCATAGGTAATGCACCTTCAATCATTTTGTAATTGTGAGTCTTGATTTGTAAGATCAAGGAGCTCATTATGGTCTTATCTCTAAGACCTAAAGTTACATTTGGATGACATTCAAATTGGATTGGATTGGTACTAAGACTAGTCTCAACTATAGCATGAATTGATTGTTCATACTCCAGATCTTTAAGGACCATTAAGATTGAGGTATCTAATCCTAGTTTGGTAAGAGGTTTAACTCTTACTTGGATTAGACCTACATGCATATAATCCCGTTCTTGTCCATATTTTCGAATGGAATCATTGCTTAATAATTTTAATGTCGTTAACCCGTCAGAGATAGTTTCTCTTCTGTGGTTATGACATAATCATTTTTACCAAAAATTTTCCATTTGGCCATTTGGTATATTTGGTCATAAGATAACTTTGGAATTTTCCAGTCATCTATTGCCTTATCAAAATCTTTTACATAAATTTCATCCCTATTATTTGCTAATGGGTCTTCCAAACCTTCATTGGAAGCAAAACTAGAAGAGGACATGATTTTTTTGAATAAATCCATTGTTTAAATTAGAACACTACTATTTTCCATTTTTTATATATTTGCTTGCAGAACTACTAAAAGTCTTAGTATTGTGGTTTTGCTTCATTGGCCCTCTTACTACCTTATAACTCAATGAGATTTATGCCAGGCCCCTGCACTTACCATAATATCCTAGACTTCCACTTAGGGTTGTTCCAAGCAACTAAATTATATAAAAACTGATTTCCACTAAGGAATTGTGTTCATAAACTTGAACAACAAACATTCAAACTAACTATATACTCCCCCCATGACTCTAATACCATCAAGGGTACGATCTTGATGCCTACTTAATTGTGTAGGGTATAGGGAATTGTATTTTAAGTAAAAGATAAGAAGAGGTTATAGAGTATGGATATATATTACAGAAGCATTAATACATGAATTGCTTTTTCACAAAAGCATTTAACTAATTAAAACATTAAAGATACACAAAAGCATTAAGTAAAAATATAAGAAAGCATTTAGAACATTAAATAAAATATATATTTCTAATATCTTGGTACGTAATGTTATATATCAAGCCTCATTGAGAACACCAACGATGTTCAACATCTTCCAAGGGGTCTCTTTCGGAAACCATTAGCCCTCTGAGGTGAGTGTCCAGCCGATATACCTAAGATCCTAGATAAACATAAACAAAACCTCCAAATGGCAGCTTAGCCAGTCTGGATGGGGTTTATAACATTAAATAAAAAACAAGAACATGGACCACCACAGGCGGCAGAGCCAAGGCTAGTGGGGATATGTTCTAAGCATATAATAAAACATTAATTTTGTTATTAACATGAGCATATGTACATGATTTTGAAACATTAAATAAAAACACTAGAAGAAAAGAGGCATTAAAAGAAGAGGAACATTAGAAGAAGAAGGAGAAGTAGAAGTAGAAGCAAGTATGAAGATTGAGAAAGGATGGAAGAAGATTAAAAAATGTTATATCATTACCTTAGTACTTCTGAGTACAAAGTTTTATCTATGATGTATTGTCATAGATGAGATGTTAGAAGGTTTAGAGGATAAGAGGAGAAATGTGTGTAGAAGAAGGTCAGTTAGAAGTGTTGACCGGAGAGGAGAGAAGAGAGAAGTTAGACGGAGAAGAAGAGAAGAGTAGGATTGTGTTTTAGAAGAGGTTGAGGGAGAGAGAGTATTGTGTGTTGTGTTCAGAAGAACTTGGTTTCAAGTGAATCTATCTTCTCATTTTAAAGAAAATTTCATTTTTTATTGTTGTGAACAGTAAAGATACTTTTACTATAGTGAACAATAAAAGTTATCGGGTTTTTACTATTGGTGACAGTAAATTCCAAAATAACTTTCAGTGGATGGTCCCACCCATTTGAATCTAAATTCTACCGTAGAGGACAATAGACTCAGGGGAATATTACATTAGAACTACGTACACTAATTGTACTTGAATACTATACATTGAAAGAGTAACTACATTAAAAGTTTTAGGTATTTTACTGTGGAGACAGTAAAATACTTACATTAAAATCCTACAATTCTACTAAGTCGATATCATAGCAATCATCTTCATTTGTGTTTCTACTATGGTGTGACGAAGTAGTGGAGTCTTCTTCATTCTTGAAGCTTGCCAATGCTTAATCTAGGAGTTTCTTCATCTACTTTGGTGAACTGGTATAGGCTATTGAGGTCATCAAGAATCCTTTATCATGGAAAAAGGGAGTTTGTGATGTTTTGACATTGGTTGGAGTGGATGTCTGTGATATGGTAGTGATCCATTTGAGTACTGCTTCTTGATTGACCTTACTCCACATCTTAAACCCATCCCACCATTTGACTTTGAACCTTTGAGTTAATATGGTGGTATAGGTGGCATTGTCTTTCCGGTACTCATAATACCAAGTCATCACCCATGAGATACTTATATGCATGAAGAAAAACATTGTTTTACTGAAAGGCTATTCATAAGTATTGGGTATGTAATTTTTCATAAATGTGTTAAAACCATTGCAACCATTTTCATGGATTATTTCATTGGTGGCACCAAATTCATCCCACCAGTGTGCAAACTAGTAGGGAATGTTTTTTTACAAGCATTTTTCAAAAACAATTAGCTACGTGTGTGATCTTTTTTGGTTCATTTGAAAGAAGGCATTCCACCATGCTTGCTTATAATCAAAATAATTATAAGCATTTCGGTAGTTTGGAATTGGGTCCATTGGGCTTAATTGGAATTTTAAACATTCAGTAGGATGGCCAGGCCATTCATTAAGGTTAATGACCTTATGAATCCTAGCTGTTGAGTAACTAATTACCTAATTGGTGTCAAAATTCTTAAATGAAACGGATTTAGTTTCACTTAAGATTCTTTCATAATATTCAATTGTTTTGTAATTATCATATGGAATGTAATTAAATTTTTCAGAAAATACTTTTCTAGCATAATAATAAGGTTCCTTTTCAAACATATTTTTTTCTATAGAAAAAATATATTTGAAAACTCCTTTGATAAAAAATTTTGATTTTGGTAAAACATTTTAAGGGACTGTTCTTCTCGGAAGAAGAGGCCACCTCAGTAATTTGAACATTTTGATGAGAAAGCTTTTTCTTAGTCATTGTGGATGCAGGATTCTACATTATCATTGGTTGAGTGTTTATTGGTTGGTTTAGGTTAGATGTAAGTACCCTAATTAATTCAGTTGTCAGGACTATATTGGTGTATGGGTTTTCATTAGAATGAGATGAACCGGAAGAAGGTTCATCCTTCATTATAGGAGGAACATTGGATGAGTCAGAAGTTGTTTCATCCTTGATTTTTAATGGAACATTTAGTGTTTTAGGGGCCGTGGTAGCAAGCCATGACCGAACATTTGTGAGTCTCTTGGGAGGGACTTCCTTGCCTTTTCCTTCATCCTTCTTAGGAAGCGTCTCCCTACAAGAATTCATGGGTAAGGAAGTCAGAAAGAGAATTGGATAAACCATTAATATGCTCAATTTCGAAACAAAAAAAAAAAATAAAATAGATTGCCATATGGCGAAAATCTGTTTTGAAGCCAAATTTGAGCATCTTTTTGTAAGACACTTTTGGCTATTTTGCAATCTGTCCTTAAAAGAAATTTTTTAATTAATAAATCTTTTTGAAATTTGGAAATTGTTAAAACAATTGCTAAATTTTCTTTCTTAATTGTAGAGTAATTCATTTGACATTCATTCTAGTGTTTTAACACAAATTGGGCTATACACTCATTTACATTTAAATTTTGTTTAAGGATTCCACTAAATCCTATATCAGACACATCTATTTCTACTATTTTTAGTAGAGTCGAGTCTGCTTTGTGTATGCATAGGATTTCCTTAATTTTCTCCTTAATTTATCTGACTACATTAGTATGTATTTCAGACCATTTTGAAGGATTCTTCTTTAACCTTTAGTGTAAAGGTTTATGATGGGTGTCGAATCCAACAAAAATAAAAACCTACTCCTAGACAATTATATGATTTGCGTATAGTAGTGAGTAGGGTCGTATCCACAGGGATTGGTTAAATATATTTCTATTCAAAGAGAATAAAGAGGAAAAGAAAAATGGGGGGTCTTTTTTGTGAATCAAAATAATATTGAAACAAGATAATAAAATCGAATATTGATAAAAGCCTAGCCAAAGGAATCAAGATAGTTTAATTCTAGAAATTGATCATCGATGCAAATGTTTTCTATTCTTATTTCTAGATAAACCGGTTATGGTTATTAACAAGCTCTAACAACCTATCTCTCCTTACTTCCTCGATAATCAAAACAAGCTCTTTGATTATTTCTCTTATCAATTAGACAACCCTAAACAAGTTCTTAGGATTTAATCTATCAATAGCATTAAAAACAAGAGAGACTACCAATTCATGTCAGTAGATTATAAGATAACCTATTTAAACAAGATCATACATCTCCATAACATGAATTCGATCATCTATTTTATAATCAAACATGTTATTGTGCCACCGAGACTACAACTATCAAACAATTACGGATTTGACGTGCTAGTTGACAATATATTAACTTGCTAATTGAGTAGAAGAGCTCTAATTTATACCAATCAACAAAGATAATATTGACAAAACGTTCAGAAGATATATAAATATCTAAAAACAAAGAACAGAATAAAAGTAAATCAATTAGATCTCACAATCCGTGAAGAATTAAACTTCAATGATCTTTTGGCTAGAAAAGTTGCTTAGCTACACAAGTTCATCATCAAAACGAAAATTAAAAGTGGAAACATGATAAGCCTCTGTTCCCGGTTTCCTTGCTCTGCCTCCTTCCTTCCTTCTTGTCTCCAAGATGATAAAACTCTCCTTTCTCCTCTAGGGTTAGTTCTATTTATATTGTTAAAGGAATGGCAGATGATCTTTTGCTAGCAAGATACGAAAATATCTTTCCTTTTTTATGTAAATCTTGAGGAGTGAATAATCGTCCACCTGGCACGCCCTACAACACGGCCGTGGGTCAAGCCGTGCCTTCCTCTATGTATAATTCACATATCATCTTCCGTGTTCAGTGTGTGCCACGGCTTCCACCACGGCTAGATCCCAAACCGTGCCGTCCTCTGGTTGATGTTCCACAATTTCTCATCCTTATTTAGTATATGGCACGACTTCCATCACAGCTTCCACCACGGTTTCCACCACGACTGCCACCACGGCTTCTACCACGGCCGTATCACAAGCCGTGTCTCTCTCCTTCTCGTGCAGTGTATAGCACGGCTTGTACCACGGCCGTATCTCAAAACCGTGCCTCCTTCTAGACAGATACACGGCCGTGTACTTCAACCGTGTACTTTCCTGTTGATTCAAAACCAAGTACACGGCCGTGTACTTCAACTACATGCCCATGTACTTTCCTCCGGTGGTGTAAATCCTTGTCTTTGATCCAAGTTGTAGATGACTTCTCTAATTTACTTGAATTAGCACCCTTGACTCCATTTAACCTGATTTATCACCATAATAAAATTAAGTACCATTTCCTTATGATTTCTATAAAATCAATAATAAATTAACACAATTCATACTATAAAGATTGAGTATAAAATGGCTCTATCAAATTCCCCCACACTTAAACTCTTGCTTGTCCTCAAGCAATTGAATCAAATCAATTGAGAAATCCGTCATAGATTATACGAACTTTCTTTTCATCATTCCAAGCAGCTATTCATTTGTAATTCATGACTTGTAATTTTAATGTCTACTACTTCAACCAAACCGGTTTCATGTGATCAAATTACCATGGACAAAATTTAATAGCTAATCTAAACAAAACAAACTTTAATCCTCATGTTTAGCAAAAGAATTTTTATTCCAAAAGTAAATACTTAATCCACTAAGGAAAAACACCCAATTAAACTTCATTGGATATTAGCAAGTATATAATCCTTGCAACATAAAGTAAAAGCATATAGTATCAACTCTTTCCATAGATTTTCTCCCTTTTTATTATAAGTCTTGTTTCATTCAATGAATGTTTACATTCATTATTCTTTTGATTTAATCAAGCATCTATTTTGACGGGTTTTTGCCCGCTTCTTTTCATGAACTTTCGCCTTTTTCGCCCTTATCGTTATAGTGAGTTTATTGAGTTGGCACATCCCGAGCTCGTCACTCAATTGACCGGGTTTTGAGATACCCCTACGAACTCTTCCTCACTCTAACATTCAAGTTTGAATACTCTTAACTCAATTACTTGAATTATTGGAGTAATGACTATGCTTGATTTTTTTTTTCCCTTTTTTTTTTCACAACAACTTCAAAGAGTATACAGTTGCTAATATAACCTAGAAGTAAACTTGTTTATTTTTCACTTAGGGACTTGACTTACTCTTAGACTTCCAATTCTAAAGCTAAATACAAGGTAAATTTGTTTCTTAAAGATTTCACTACTTAATTTTAACCAAGTATTCTAATCACAGCAGTAGGTGAGTAAAGCATTTGAACAAGTCAATTTCACATTTTGTAGATGCTTATTACAACATTTAGTGCAATCTCTAGATTTCATGATAATTTTGAAAAAAAATGGCTTAAAATTGCTTCAGGACAAAACATTCAGAGTATAAGTCAGTTCTCTATTCTCTATATTTTATTATCCTCTCCCCCACACTTAGCTTGAACAGTGTCCTCACTGTTCCTAATTCAGCACAATTAAAGAGGAATTAACAACACAAGGAACATTAGAGGATAAGAGAAAGGGAATACTGGTACTTCCCTAGTATTGGAGTTCTCCCCTTAAGCACTAGAGAGTGTCATCTGATGATATGTATCCTTGCTACAGCTGATCCAAAAGAAAGAATCAAAACAAAACTAAAATTGATTTTTTTTTTTTTTAACATGGGTTGCCTCCCATGAAGCGCCTTTCTTTAATGTCTTTAGCTAGACATTCCTGGCTAGATGTTCGGGTAAGGGTTTTGATTCCAGCTTTGGTGCCTGTGGTGATGGGTCAATAACATCCGCAACAAAGACAGGAGAGATATTACTAGGATGTTTCATGGCATCATAAATGTTAAATTTAATCATTTCACCATCAAATTCCATAGTGAGGGTACCATCATTTACATCAATTTTCGTCTTGGATGTCTTAAGGAATGGTCGCCCTAATAATATCAGTGATGAATTATGAGAATCATTATCTTCCATGTCAAGCACATAAAAATCAGCAGGAAAAACCAACCCATTAACTTGAACTAAAACATCCTCTAGAACTCCCTCAGGATAAACATTGGACCTGTCAGCAAGTTGAACAATAACACCTGTTTCCTTCAAGGGACCAACATTCAAACGTTGATAAACAGACAAAGGCATGACATTGATCGAAGCTCCTAGATCACACATGGCTTTAGTGATTCCAAGATTACCTATTTTGCAAGGAATAGTAAACATACCTGGGTCCTTACATTTAGGAGGAAGCTTCTTCTGAATAATAGCTGAAACATTCTCACTCACACTAATCTTTTCATTACCTTTCAGCTTCCTTTTGTTAGTGCACAATTCTTTGAGAAATCTAGCACAGTGCGGTATTTGCTTAATTGCATCAAGCAAAGGAATATTTACCTCAACTTTGCGAAAAGTATCCAGAATCTCTTTTTCTTCCACTTCATTCTTGGATTTCGCTAATCTGGAAGGGAAAGGAGGTGATGTCAACATGACCTTTGATGGCTCAACTAGAGACCCTCTAATCTGGTTGTTCTGCTGGCTCGGAGTTGAAATTTCTTTCTTAGTCTCTTCCTCAAGATTAGATGGGTGTCTTTTCTTATTTGATCCCTACAATTCTGTTCCACTTCTCAAGGTAATTGCAGTAGCGCTTTGCTTCGGATTTGTAATAGTTTGAGAAGGTAACTTACCTTGAGTTTCTAACATGTTTACAGCAGAAGCAAGTTGGCTTACCTGATTCTCCAAGTTTTGAATGCTCTGCTTTGTTTCCTCCTAAAATTGTTTTGTATTAACAGCAAGAGATTTAATAATTTCCTCAAGAGACATACCTGAAGTGGAAGGAGCTTGGGGTACTTAGTTTGATGGCTTAGGCTGGAATTGTTGGAAAATTTGTGGGTTATTGCCACATCTGAAGTTAGGATGATCCCTCCATCCAAGGTTGTAAGTATTCGAGTAGGGATCATATTTCCTTTGCGGCTGTCCTGGGAATCCTCCTACCGCATTGACATGCTCATGATTGTCATCTTGCAATGTGGGGCACATGTCAGTAGGATGATTAGGGGCAGCACAAATTCCACAAGCCTTCACCTACTGTGTATTTCTGAGGGCTATCTGTTGCACAAGGGGGGTTAGGTTAGAAATTTGATGTTCAAGGTTAGAAACACTTACCTCATTTACCTTCCTTGAAGATGTATCATGCCTATACCCAAATTGTTGCGAATTAGCAGCCATAATGGAGATCAATTCCCTAGCTTGTCCAGGGGTTTTGTTTACTATGGCGCCTCCACTTGCAGCATCCATCATCTTCCTTTCCATCGGAAGCAGGCCTTGATAGAAGTATTGGATGAGAAGTTGTTCAGATATCCCATGTTGTGGACAGCTTGCAAAACCTTGTTTGAACCTCTCCCAATACTCATGAAGAGTCTCGGTGTCCCTCTGTTTGATACCACAAATTTCTCTTCTTATACCAGCAACTCTAGACGCGGGGAAAAATTTGTCCAAGAAGAGTCTCACCATATCTGTCCAAGTGGTTATAGAACCTGGAGGCAAATAAAACAACCAATCTTTAGCTTTAGTACTTAAAGAAAATGGAAAAGCACGTAACTTGATTTGATCGTCGGTTATTCCTTGCGGCCTCATGCTAGAACACACTATATGAAACTCTTTCAAATGTTTATGAGGATCTTCATTCTCAAGACCATGAAAGGTGGGTAGCAGATGTATTAACCCAGGTTTCAACTCGAATTCAACAGCTAGTTCGGGATAGTGAATACAAAGTGGTTGTTGATTCACGTCCGGTGCAGCCAATTCTCGCAATGTTCTTTCGGGATTTGCCATATCGTCTTCTTTTTCAGAATCAATGGATGAATCAGACAAATCCGATGCCAAGTTCAGTCCAGGGGATGATCTAGCTTCTCTTCGCAACCTCTTAAGAGTCTTCCCAATCTCTGGATTATAAGTGAGTGCACCTATATGAGAAGAATGAGTCATACAAGAATAGAAATAAATTTGACACCAATCCCCGGCAACGGCGCCAAAATTTTGATGGGTGTAGAATCCAACAAAAATAAAAACCTACTCCTAGACAATTATATGATTTGCGTATAGTAGTGAGTAGGGTCGTATCCACAGGGATTGGTTAAATATATTTCTATTCAAAGAGAATAAAGAGGAAAAGAAAAATGGGGGGTCTTTTTTGTGAATCAAAATAATATTGAAACAAGATAATAAAATCGAATATTAATAAAAGCCTAGCCAAAGGAATCAAGATAGTTTAATTCTAGGAATTGATCATCGATGCAAATGTTTTCTATTCTTATTTCTAGATAAACTAGTTATGGTTGGTTGTTAACAAGCCCTAACAACCTATCTCTCCTTACTTCCTCGATAATCAAAACAAGCTCTTTGATTATTTCTCTTATCGATTAGACAACCCTAAATAAGCTCTTAGGATTTAATCTATCAATAGCATTAAAAACAAGAGAGACTACCAATTCATGCCAGTAGATTATAAGATAACCTATTTAAACAAGATCATACATCTCCATAACATGAATTCGATCATCTATTTTATAATCAAACATGTTATTGTGCCACCAAGACTAGAACTATCAAACAATTATAGATTTGACGTGCTAGTTGACAATATATTAACTTGCTAATTGAGTAGAAGAGCTCTAATTCATACCAATCAACAAAGATAATATTGACAAAACGTTCAGAAGATATATAAATATCTAAAAACAAAGAACAGAATAAAAGTAAATCAATTAGATCTCACAATCCGTGAAGAATTAAACTTCAATGATCCTTTGGCTAGAAAAGTTGCTTAGCTACACAAGTTCATCATCAAAACGAAAATTAAAAGTGGAAACATGATAAGCCTCTGTTCCCGGTTTCCTTGCTCTGCCTCCTTCCTTCCTTCTTGTCTCCAAGATGATAAAACTCTCCTTTCTCCTCTAGGGTTAGTTCTATTTATATTGTTAAAGGAATGGCAGATGATCTTTTGCTAGCAAGATACGAAAATATCTTTCCTTTTTTTATGTAAATCTCGAGGAGTGAATAATCGTCCACCTGGCACGCCCTACAACACGGCCGTGGGTCAAGCCGTGCCTTCCTCTGTGTATAATTCACATATCATCTTCCGTGTTCAGTGTGTGCCACGACTTCCACCACGGCTAGATCCCAAACCGTGCCGTCCTCTAGTTGATGTTCCACAATTTCTCATCCTTGTTTAGTATATGGCACGGCTTCCATCATAGCTTCCACCACGGTTTCCACCACAGCTGCCACCACGGCTTCTACCACGGCCGTATCACAAGCCGTGTCTCTCTCCTTCTCGTGCAGTGTATAGCACGGCTTGTCCTACGGCCGTATCTCAAAACCGTGCCTCCTTCTAGACAGATACATGGTCGTGTACTTCAACAGTGTATTTTCCTGTTGATTCAAAACCAAGTACACGGTCGTGTACGTCAACTACACGCCCATGTACTTTCCTCCAGCGGTGTAAATCCTTGTCTTTGATTCAAGTTGTAGATGACTTCTCTAATTTACTTGAATTAGCACCCTTGACTCCATTTAACCTGATTTATCACCATAATAAAATTAAGTACCATTTCCTTATGATTTCTATAAAATCAATAATAAATTAACACAATTCATACTATAAAGATTGAGTATAAAATGGCTCTATCAGTTTACATAGAACATTAAGGTCTTTAAAGAAGTCTACCACATAATTCAAACTTCTGAAGAAACGCTGGAACTGGGTTTTATCCAAAATTTCATTAGGAAATTTAGAGGCAAATTCTATTGACCTTTTAATCAGAGTGATTGTGCCACTATGAATGTCGAACCCTAGAAACCTAATCCTAGTTTCGAAAAGGGAAATTTTTTTGGGTGATACTACTAGGCCATTCTACTCAGCTTTTTTGACAAAAGCCTTAATAAGTTTGAAGTGTTGGTCTATATTTGGAGAGAAGATCAACACATCATCGATATATATAATAATAAAATTTGAATAATCATTAAAAATTTCATTCATTATCCTCTGAAATTCAGATGGGGCATTTTTTAGTCCGAAAGGCATAATATTCCATTCATATTGCCTAAATGGGACAGTGAATGTTATCTTATACCTATTGCATTCTTTAATCTGGATCTGCCAAAATCCAGACTTCATATCAAACTTAGAGAATACCTTAGCTTTGTGTATTCTACTAAGCAGGTCTTTTTTATTAGGTATTAGGTACCTAATCCAATTTAACACATTGTTTAGAGGCTTGTAGTTAATAACTAACCTCGGTGTGCCTCTTTCTATTTTTGCATTCTTGTTAACATAAAAAGCTAAACAACTCCAAGGTGACTTGGATTTGTGGATTAGCTTCTTGGTCAATAGATCATTAATTTCATTTTGGCAATGTCTTAGGACATCGCTATTCATTTGTAAAGGTCTGGCCTTCGTCGGGATGTTTTTCTCATTAAAATTACCTTCATAAGGTAATTCTACCATATGAGATTTTCTATCCTAAAACACATTTGGTAAAGTTGAACAAATTGTTTTTCTAATTTCACTTTCTAATTTAGAAACCCTTTCCTTAATCGAATTTCTAGTAATTTGATCTTTAATCCTGTGAAGATTCAAATCATCATTTAGAAATGACAATTGGTACTCTTTACATTTAATCAACCAATTTAACTTAGCAATTGAGTTCTATTTGACTTCACTTATCATTTTAGTTTGCGGTTTTGAGACAAAATTAAAACAGATTTTGTTTTTGAGAGAATTTGTCTCGATTCCTTCATTATTAACCCTAAAAGGTTGGATAAGATTAATAAAAGGAGTTCCAAGTATTACTTCTGCAACCTAATCGTATTACATAATTAGGTTCCTATCTTATAGACATGTGAAGTTAATTCTCAATAAGATAGAGCATTATAAGGAATTTCTCCATTAAATTCCTCCCAGATTTTACTCCTAACTTGTTCACCTATCAATTTTGGTAAACCGGTTAAAAAATTTTCTTTCTAGAAGGGTCGATTACAATCATCGCGTAGTAAGACCCTTTGAAGGAAAATATCCTTGTATTGACGGAATTCTCCTAAGGATTTACATTTCATATTGGATAGAAGATCCAAATTTTTATCTCTAATATGGGATAGATCCCCTATGAAATGCTAACTAATATAATATATTAAAGTATTGACAGCATCTTGAATTGGTTCATTATTTTCATTTAATATTTTAATTCCATTCTCATCCTTTTTAGCGGCAGTTAATATATTCATTCACTGTTCTTTAGTGAGATAATTATCCCGTCAACCTTTTAATTGGCCAATAAAACCAACAATTAAAAGTATAACGATCCGGTAATCAAATATGCCTTGAATACTTTTATTAGTATTTGAGAACATGATCATCTAATTAAGAACATTTAGGATCATTTGTTCTGAGGCTCAATCTGTGTTCCATTCATAGGTGGTTCCTGCAGAATATTTATTTTGAAAATTATTAGGTTTTCCCTCAAACATAATATCAGGAGGGATGCTCGCTGATAATATAATTTTTGAGGCTCTTTCCATGTAATCTTATTAATCCCTTCACTATCTGAATCATTGAGACTTAAGTCTTTTAATGAGACATCCGGATTGGAATCAAAATCATTACTAAATTCATCAAGAACATTAATTTTTTCTGATGGAGTATCTTGAATGATTAAATTCCTAAATTTAGGAATATCTAATCTTAAAGATTCCATCGATTCCACTTTCACTTTGTTCTTCATTAGCTTTTTCTTCTCATTTAAAGCTTGAAGGAAATCATTACTGGGATTGTTGGGCATTTCGAATAGTTTGAAGAGTGGTTTATTATTAACCAATTTTTCATTCCTGACATTTTTATTAACCTCATTACTAACTGCATCTTCTATTTTGTCCAATTGTTGATGATGGTCCTGATAGTCCAAAGTCAAGGTTAACCCTTCAATTAGTGGTTTAGTCAACAAACCAATAGGAATAACCTAACCAGTCTATCAAAATTTTAATGACTTAGATTATGAAGAACCTTTTGCTTTAGAAGCAGGAGATCCCATACTTAATGTTATAGAAAAACCTTTTAAACCTAATAGAGTTTTTCTAAACAATGATTTTAATTCTCCTAAAAATAAAAAATTAAGAGAATGGTACCTTAAGACCTTTGATAAGTTTAAGGCAAAAATCAAGGAAGATTATTATAATTTCATGGAAGAATTAGGTGCTCAAATTCTATTTTTTAACTGGTTCGAAAAATATTATTTGAAGCCTAGACAAATTAATGTCACTAACAAATGTGTCCAACGGAAACTAAGTGATGGCCAAATTGTAGAATCCAATCATCCACCACTTAGTAATATTCGGTATTCCCATAAGGATATTGAAATCAAACTTGCACCCTTTAAGAATGCAATAGAAGTTGAAGGGTCAGGTATTAAGAAAATTATTGACCAAAATAATTACACAAACAAGCATCTTCATACAATAGGTCAACTGATAAGAATCAAATTCCTTTAGGACCTATCACGAAAGTAAGAGCCAAAGGGATACAAAATTTGGCAATAAGGATCCTCTTTGAACAATTAGACCATAAGAATGTTTGTTTAGTATCTTCTTTTCTATAACATATTTTTTGTGCATTCCAGCAGGTATACTTATCAGTTTTTACAGGATGGTGGATAAATTCGCTAAAGCTCAATTTGTAGATTATTCATGGGCCTACATAAATCAAAGAAGAACCGGTCACTAATGTGTTCTATTGAAGTGAAGAATCGGCCATTTGAAGACTTATTTGTACTTGTAATTTATTGTTTTAGAACTGGTCATTTGGAGTGGCTTATTTGTAATTTATTTTATTGTTTTTACCCTAATTGGAGCAAGTATAAATACTTGCTAAGTAGGGTTTTGAAGAAGCTTTTTTGAACACATAAAATTACACACTTTTTGCTGTGAGGGGGATCCTTGCTTGCAAAATTCTCTTATCAATTTCACAAGTGAAATTGTGGCGAGATTAACTTGAGGAGATTATGAGTAACATCAATCTTTCTCTTGTTTCAAATTGGATTTAGTGCATCATATCTAGGTGCAATTTGTTTAGTTACTTGTTGTTCTCCACAAAAAATTAGGGTTCATCTATTTCAGATTTGAATCACTTTGATTTGAGTGGATTTCTAATTCAATTATATTGTTATCCATTACTACTTATACAATTACATTGTTCTTCATCTTAATTTAGCATCAACGCCTTTAAATCCACATGAATTAAAGATCGTAGGTGTATTGTTGATCATGCCATTGTTGATTGGATTTTAATGATCACGCCATTTGTGGATGTGTTTGCAATTCAATTAGTAAGGCACATCATCTTTTTTGGTATTAGAGCAAAGGTTTTAGAGAAGGGGATTTACGTGAATTACAATTGGGAAATTAGGGTTCTTCAATTTTCATTTCTTAATTGGAATTGTTTGAAGTGGAATTAAAGTAGTTACTTGTAATTATATTGTGATATACCTTATTGTTGTGGAAGTGGAAGTGGAAAATTTTTCAAAATTAATCCTTGTGATCTTCATCTTGCTGTGAGAAGAAGGGGAAGAAAGGAAGTGCATTTTTCTTGTGTGTTATTTTTCGAAATTAAGGAGTGCAATTTAAATTTCTAGATTTACTTCCTTCTTACGTGAAGGATTTGGAAACTATTTGAATTCAAAAACCATCATTAAGTTGAAGAGTTATTTTATATTGTTGATTTTAATACATTTTAAATATTTTGAATTGTTTCTTTCCATTTGCGGAGAAGCTTCATTAAGTATTGCAATTGTGGTGTTGTTGCTGTGATTAGAAGTGGGGTGAAGTGTGTGTGTGCTGCACCATGAGTGAAGAGTGTATGTGTGGCATAGTGAGTGTGTGTAGTGAAGGATTGCAACGTGGTGTATTGTGTGTATTGTAGTGGGAAGGTTGTTGCACCGTAGTTGTTTGTGTGTGTATGTGTCATGGTGAAGAGTATGTGTAGTGGTTAAGTTTTGAATTTCAAAAGCAAACATTAAAGTGTGAAAGTTATTATGTATTGATGCTTTAAACACATTTTGCTTAGTTGGAATCATTAACTTACCATTTGGAGAAGTGTTTATTATTGCTTCTACTTGTATTGTTGTCGTGATTGCAAGTGTGCCATGGGTGTGTGAAGCTTAAGTGGAGTGTATTTTGTGTCTTAAAGTGATTGAGGACGTGGAGTAGTGATTGTTGTTGTTAGCGTGAAAAGGTGATTGTGAGATATACTACACTTGCCTTAAATTGTCTTTGTACAACTCAATTCAATAACCATGTCTAACATTATTATAAATTGGGGATTTGCAAATGAGGCTAATAATCAGGAGGGAGATGATTTGTATTTATTTTCTAATGTACTATGCTGAGCTTTGACTTCATTTCCTACCATTGATAATGAGTAGAGAGAAAACTTGTTTCACACTTCTTATAGGGTACAAGGTAATTTATGTGCTATTATTATTGATGGTGGTAGTTATACTAATGTTGTGGCTGTCTCATTAGTATCGAAATTAAAATTTGTAACTACCCTACATCCAAAACCCTATAAATTACATTGGTTGAGTGAGCAAGAGAGTTTCCATATTACCTAAAGGGCTAGGGTACCTATCATGATGAAATTGAATGTAACATTCTTCCCATGTGTGTATCCCATACATTGCTTGGCAAGCCTTGGTTATATGACAGGAGGGCTTTATATGATGGCTATAGAAATACTTATATGTTCTAGTAGGAGGGTAAACGTATAGTGTTGAACCCAATGTCACCATCAGAGGTCCAAGAGGTTCAAAGGCAATTGAATCAACCTTTAGAGGACTAAGAGGTTCAGAGGCAGATAAATAAACCTTCAGAGGTCCAAGAAGTTCAAAGGCAAATGAGTAAACCTTTAGATGACCAAGAGGTTTAGAGACATATAAGTAAAACTAAGAAGAAGAGGACCTTGTTAAGGGAACAATTTGAGTTAGGGAAGGCCATAGTAGATGATAGACTATTATATTTATTATAGATGAGGTATATCCTAGAAAAGGAGGGGCGAGAGCATCTACCCCCTATGGTATCACAGGTATTAGATGACTATGGTGATATTTTAACAGATAAATTACCTAAAGGATACGGAGTCTCTACTACATTTAATTTTAAAGACTTGTTACTCTATTTACCCAATGATGTTCATGAAGACCTATCAGATTTGAGGGCAAATCTCCTTAAAGCCCGAGGTGATGATAGGAATCAAATTCCTACAGGACCTATCACTAGAGTAAGAGCTAAAGGGATACAAAATTTAGCGACGAGGGTCCTCTTTGAACAATTAGAGTCAACGAATATTTTTTTAGTATCTTCTTTTCTATTATATATTTGTTATGCATTCCAACAAGTACACTTGTCAGTTTTTACAAGACAGTGGATAAATTCGCTAAAGCTCAGTTTGTGAGTTATTCATGGACCTACATAAATCAAATAAGAACTGATCCCTAATGTGTTTTATTAAAGTGAAGAACCAGCCATTTGAAGACTTATTTGTACTTGTAATTTGTTGTTTTAGAACCAGTCATTTGGAGTGGCTTATTTGAAATTTATTTTGTTATTTTTAACCTAATTGCAGCAAGTATAAATACTTGCTAAGTAGGTTTTTTAGGGAGCTTTTTGAACACTTGAAATTACACACTTTTTTGCCGTAAAGGGGATCCTTGCTTGCAAAATTCTCTTATCAATTTCACAAGTAAAATTGTGGCGAGATTAACTTGAGGAAATTGTAAGTAACATCAATCTTTCTCTTATTATTTCAAATTGTATTTAATGCGTCATATCTAGGTGCAATTTGTTTGGTTACTTGTTGTTTTCCACGAGAATTAGGGTTCATCCATTTCAGATTTGAAACACTTTGATTTGAGTAGAATTCTAATTCAATTATATTGTTATTCATTACTACTTATATAATTACATTGTTCTTCATCTTAATTTAGCATCAACGTCTTTGAATCCACATGAATTAAGGATCATAGGTATGTTGTTGATCACACCATTATTGATTGGATTTAATGATCACGTCATTTGTGGATGTGTTTGCAATTCAATTGGTAACACACATCATCAACAATTGGATAAAATAGAAGATGTAGTTAGTAATGAGGTTAATAATGTTGGTCCCAATTAGATTAATCAAGAGGGGATGAATTGATTAATTACTTAAAATTTCAATTTTTGTAAATCATCCAAAGTCTCTTGATTAACGAAATGACATGAGCAACAACAACGAAAATTAATAATGTGCAATAAATAAAATGAGTAGAGAAGAATAAAATGCTCAGAGATTTATAGAGGTTCTACCTCGAGCGTCAATCCTCTCTTCTAGCTCTACGCGGGGGTCCCGGTTATCTTTACCGGTTGTGTTTCAATATATCAATCAAATCGAAAGTATACAAAATAGGCCTCTTCAAGGCGAAGTCTCACTGCTGAGTCTTTCTAGCTTCTTCACTAAGCTAATCACTTAAACTACAGTGATGAAACAACTCCCAATTCCTTACACAAGAAATGAATCACAATAACAATGAGGAATATCAAATTTTCTCTATAAATTGGATCACACGTATATGTAAGAAAAAAATTTTGCGCCTGAAGATGTATAAGCTTTTTAACTTTTCTGTGTGCTTGATTATAAGAAGAACGTTCTCTCTTGTTTATTTCAACTAAACATTCCTTTTATGTAGAGGACGTAATAGTTACTTTGTTGGAGAATGTAATGTTCATGGAGTTCCACGTGACAAGCTTGAATTTATTTTTGAAATTTTGTATTTCAAAAATAAGTTGAACTTGTTGAAGAAAATATGCATTCCGTGATATTTTTGACAAGGATAAGCTTAGATAAATCAGTTTAACCGAGATCTTCTTTGGAGATATTCTTTAGATCAAGTTTGTTGAAGATATCCCTTACATTATGGAACCTTATCTTGATATCCCATATGTTGTGGAACCATATCTTCATGTAACAATCATATTTCTTATCCTTATCTTTGTAACTGTTGGATCTCCCAAAATATGGCACAAATATTTAGATTTAAATCTTGATAAAACTTGTAAATCTTATATGATCGCACTTTATCATAAAATAAAATCTTGTAAAAACTTTATGTAAACTAAAAACCCCATGATATAAAATCCAACTTTAGTAAAACACATCAAGTATATTACCCAAATATACTTGACACATGGAGCTAGGCCTTGAAATTTATTAAAAACCATCGATACAAAAATTAGAACGAAATCTGGAAAAAATTCGTGACATGCATGAAAGGTTCTGAAAGAGCTTCTAAAGCAACCCTGTCAACTGTTCTCCTATTGTAAAGTTTCTGAAAGGTTAACACGATAACTACAGATACACTACACAACTTCTGAAATACCTTATGACAGAACAAAACAGCCTGTATAACACCGTTGAAGGTTCTGAACAAGCTTCTGTCTCTTTATTCAATTTAGAAAAATTCACTTACTATCTTCTGAAACAACTTCTGACAAGCTCAAACATACGTTACACATTATTCTTCTTTTGTTAACATTAAAACTAAATTAGAGAACTTAACAAATAAAAATGTCAAGATTGAAAAATTGGTTAATAATAAAGCACTCTTCAAACCATTCGAAATGCCCAACAATCTCAGTAATGATTTCCTTCAAGCTTTAAATGAGAAGAAAAAGCTAATGAAGAACAAAGTGAAAATGGAATCGATGGAATCTTTAAGATTAGATACTCTTAAATTTAGGAATTTAATCATTCAAGATACTCCATCAGAAAAAAAATAATGTTCTTGATGAATCTAGTAATGATTTTGATTCCAATCCGGATGTCTCATTAAAAGACTTAAGTCTTAATGATTCAGATAATGAAGGAATCAATAAGATTACATGGAAAGAACCTCAAAAATTGTATTATCAATGAGCATCCCCTCCCGATATTATGTTTGAGGAAAAACCTAATAATTTTCAAAATAAATATTCTATATGAACCACCTACGAATGGAACATTAATGGAGCCTCAGAACAAATGATCCTAAATGCTCTTAATCGAATGATCATGTTCTCAAATACTAATAAAAGTATTTAGGGCATATCTTATTACCAGATTGCTATACTTTTCATTGCTTGTTTTACTGGCCAATTAAAAGGTTGGTGGGATAATTATCTCATTGAAGAACATCGAATGAATATATTAATTACCGCTAAAAAGGATGAGAATGGAATTAAAATATTAAATGAAAATAATGAACCAATTCAAGATGTTGTCAATACTTTAATATATTGTATTAGTTAGCATTTCATAGGAGATCCATCCTAATCATTGCCAACTGTAGTTTTAACATTTGTAATACTTGTTCCTAATTTTAACTACGTTGCAATAGGCAAGTGTACCTACGATGGACGTAGTATAATGTTAAGTGTAGGGTCGTTCCACCGAGAGGAGATTACTAATTACTAGTACTAGCTCATTCCCTATTATCTAACCGTCAAATTGAGGTGAAGTGTATTAACGACTAAAATTAGTTAACAATCTAAAATCTTAACTAAAACTACTTCAACAAAACAAGGGTTAATTCTCTAACAAAGCAACCTAGATCTCATTATATACCTATATTGTCACATAAATCATTAGAAGCTAAGGATTAATGTTTCTAAGTTCTTAAGTTGTTAAGTTCCAAGAAGCAAGATAATTACTTTCTCAAGTAAATTACTTATCTAATCCTAGATTTATCAATTAGGATCTCTCCTCAATCAATAGCAATCTAGAATCGCATGAAGCATATGAACTCGATTCGAATGAATGTTCAACAGAAGATTTTCGATATTCTATCTCTAGAAACACGAGCAAATCTCATCCAAAACATGAATCTAATCATAAAAGCAATTTCTCAATCAACTCAAATGATATTAAGCATAAACTCATATTCCGGAAATATGAACCTAAGATAAACATAAAGTACATGTAATGGAACAAAAGAACATCAATAAACTTCAATTAAATCAAATATTCTTCATAATAACAAAATAGTTCAAATAAGATCTAGGTCTACGGTTTACTCTTCCATAAACCTAACAATGAAAGCACAAATACATAAAGAGAAACTAGAGTTCATGATTACAACCCGGATTGAGCGAATCTTGAATGCCTTGCTTGGAGCTCCTTGGATTGTTGAGTAGAAAACTAAAGAAAAGAGAGAAAAATAAAGAGAAGTGTCTAAAACCCTAGGTCTGACTCTTTTTTATTTCTCTTCTCTCCTCTTCGGCCTCTCGGGCTCCTCTTCTCTCTCCTTCTGCCTCTCCTTCTCATATGTATCCATATATATATATATATATATCTGTGCTAGGGTTGGAGGAGAGAGAAAATAAAAAGTCAGAGAAAATAGGTCGTGACTCCATATGCCCCTCACCATGCCCCGTGGCAAGGGGCATGGTGGTCTCAGGTCATCCTTTGAAGTTGGCACGCCCCCATATCAAGGGCATGGTGGCTTTGTCTTTCACTTCTGGTCCCATACGCCCCCTGCCACGCCCCATGGCAAGGGGCGTAGTAGCTTCTGTTCCTGAATTCTCTTCCATACACCCCTGATATGGGGGCGTGGTGGTGGTCTACTATTCATATGCCCCTGATATGGGGGCATGGTAGGCAAGGGAGATGCTCTTCTTCCTTTCTCTTTATTGTTTTCTTCTCAATTTCTTTCAATGATCTTCATTACACCTGAAAGCAACATATTCCTTGATTAAGCATCAATTTCGGATGATTTTTTATTAATTATCAACTTAAAAGAGCTTAAAATCTTCCTAGAATTTGGAGTTTTATGTCGATTATCACATCCCATATTAGAGATAAAAATTTGGATCTTCTATCCAATATGAAATGTAAATCCTTAGGAGAATTCCATCAATAAAAGGATATTTTCCTTCAAAAGGTCTTACTGCGTGATGATTGTAATCAACCCTTCTGGAAAGAAAAATTCTTAGCCGGTTTACCAAAATTGATAGGTGAACAAGTTAGGAGTAAATCTAAGAGGAATTTAATAAAGAAATTCCTTATAATGCTCTATCTTATTGAGAATTAACTTCACATGTCTATAAGATAGGAACTCAATTATGTAATACAATTAGGTTGCAGAAGCAACTTAAAAATGAAAAGAAAATGAAGAAACAAAGTTTAGGTGATTTCGGTTCTCGGTATGATCAATCCTTTATTTCCAAGAATTTTAAAAAATGTTTAGAATGTAAGAAAAATCCTAAGAGAAATTTCAAAAGAAAAAAGAAAAATTTCTCTAAAAAATTTAATGAAAAATTTGATGAAGATTCTTCCAAGAAAAATAAAAAGAAAAAACCTTGGAAAAGAGTCAAATGTTATAAATGTAGAAAATATGGCCACATTACTATAAATGTAGAATCGGCAAAAAACTTGATGCATTAAATTTAGATGAACATATTATGGAAGATATTCTACAGATATTTGTAGAAAAAGGATACTCTTCCAATAATGCTTCTTCATCCTCTGAAGAAGATGGGATTAAAATCAATGACATTGAATCAACATCATCTTCTAATAATGAATGAAATGTCCTAACTAAGGAAGAAGAAGAATTTCTTCTTAAGTTAGATCAAATGACAGATAATGAAGAGAATTAAGATGGTTGGAAAAGATCAAATCAACCACTTCAATTTCTAATAATTTAACATATAATCTCAATGATATCCTCAATAGAAAGAAATCAAAAGATCATAGACCAGTCACGGTGAATGATCTTCACAATGAAATCAAAATTCAAAAACAAGAAATCAAAGAATTAAAATCAATGCAGAATAAACTGCAGAATGAATTCTTTGAGTTAAAAATAAAATGATTAATGATGAATGTTCAAATGATTCTAAACATGAAAGTTCTATTAATGAAAAAATCTGAAAATAATTTAGTTAATTCAGATTATTTAATGCAATTAGTAGAAGTAACTACTAGAAAATGTATTATTAATGTTATAGTTTGGATTAACAATGAGTTTATCCTAGAAACCATTGCATTATTTGATACTGGTGCATATTTGAATTGCATTAGAGAAGGGTTAATTTCGACAAAATATTTTCAAAAAACAACCCAGTCTCTAAGCTCTGCTTCCAGTAACAAATTACATATTAATTTTAAATTATCTAATGCTAAAATAATAAAAGGAAAGTGTCCTATAAAACTGTTTTTATTCTTGTTAAAAATTTAAAGAATAATGTACTACTAGGAACTCCTTTTATTAATCTTATCCAACCTTTTAGGGTTAATAATGAAGGCATCAAGACAAATTATCTCAAAAACAAAGTCTGTTTTAATTTTGTCTCAGAACCGCAAACTAAAATGATAAATGAATGCCACTTGATGCATCCAAAATTCACACTTGGATAGTTTCGCATACAATAGATGTTCTTTTAGTAATCCCAAAGTGATTCACAGGTGTTCCTCATGCTCTAACAACGTCTTAGAATAGATCAGAATGTTGTCGATGAAAACCACGATGAACTTATCCAAAAACGGCTTAAAGATCCTGTTCATGAGGTCCATGAATGCAACGGGAGCATTCGTCAATCCAAAGGACATAACTAGGAATTCATAATGACCATATCTCGTTCGGAAGGCAGTTTTGGGTGCATCCTCCAACTTGAACCTCAATTAATGGTATCCGGATCGCAGGTCAATTCTAGAAAAGAAATTTACTCCCTTCAGTTGGTCAAAGAGATCGTCAATCCTTAGTAGTGGATATCTATTATTGACGGTCACTTTGTTTAATTCTTGATAATCCACAAATAACCGCATAGATCCATCTTTCTTCTTGACAAATAATACCAAGGCTCCCTATGGTGATACACTTGGGCGAATGAACCCCCTCTCAATCAATTCCTGTAACTACCTTTTCAATTCTTGTAATTCGACTGAAGCCATTCGATAAGGTGCCTTTGAGATTGGTTCGATACCAGGCTTTATCTCAATAGTAAAATCCAATTCCCTCGGAGGTGGTAGTCCTAGTAGTTCTTCAGGAAATACGTCAAGGTATTCATTAACAACTGGTATTTCCTCTAACTTCGGCAATGCCTTCTCTACCTCCACCGCACTTATTAAGTACACGTTCCAGTCTAAAGGACCTTTCTTTTTCTCCTCAATTTGGCTAGCTGAAACTTCACGAGTCCCTTTTACTTGCCTTTGATATGCTATTGTTTTAATCCCCGGCCTGCTAAATTGCACCTCCGTATTCTTACAATCTACATATGCGAAGTTTTTGGATAGCCAATCCATTCCTAAGATCACTTCGTAGCTTCTCATGGCCAAAACAATTAAATCCGCAAGCATATTTCTTCCCTGGATCTCGATCAGGCAATTCTTCACCGTCTCTTTAGCGATAACCCTTTCTCCGGTAGGAGTATTGATCCTTAAGATTCTTAGAGAAGGTTGAACGTCTAATCTCTGCTGTTAAGTCACAATTAGGCTTATGAAAGAATGTGTAGCTCTCATATCGAATAGGACTAAGGTTAGTTGGGCAACGACTAAGATAGATCCTATAAATTAGGTAATATTCGATTATTATACTTTATCTACCTAAATCCTCTTAATAGTAGATCTTCATATCTCCTAATCTTTGCAATTATCTCTTACTTACGTTGTACATCTACAAAACATCATAAATAGGTAAATTTTAGTTTTGACATACCTGTCACCACATCTCCTTCCTTAGAATACTCCATGGCAGCCAAATTAACGTCTTGATATTGTTTCAGCTATTGTCCTTCCCATTCTTCAGTTGTTATACCCTCTATGGCAAAAACTCGAGCATTGGGGGCCTAAGGATTGGTTCCTTATACTCCTAGTCTTAATGGTCTATGGATCGGTTTTCTTATGGTTGTTCTAAGTGTGGTTACCTTAGGTCCAAGTCCTTAATGGTTCTTAGGGCATGTACTAGCTATGTACCCTGTTTGTCCACACACATAATAGATCGGGGAGTTCTTCCGTGGAAACTCCTCGGCTTTGTACTCATTTGCCTCACATCTAAAGCATTTCCCTTTTAGGTAAGGGTAGTCTCTGGGATAATGCATCTTTCCACACTCCCAACAAACCACTGTTATCAGCTTTTCCCGAGGGACAATAGATAGTGGCTTTGTACCTGCAAACCTTACATTCAACATTAGCCTTTTTCCCTTATCACTTGGGGTGGGTTGGAATAAAGATCTTTTCACAGGAATGCAAGGTCCAACATTTAGTCTCGCTCGAGCCCTCAATTCCTCCACTTTCAATTTAGTTTGCTCTAAAGCTCGAGCCTTATTCACTACCTCTGCATACGTTTTTGGTTCGAACTCCATGATTCGTCTTTAAACTTCAGCATCCAATCCATTCAGGAATAGTTGTCATTTCAACTCATCTGAATCCTTATAGACATCTAGAGCGAACTGCAGTAACCTAAGAAACTCATGCTTATACTGGTCAATACTCCTCCAACCTTTCTTTAATTGAAATAGTTGCCCGCTTAATCGAGTTTTGACACTCTCCGGGAAATATTCCTTGAAAAACTCATCCCAAAAAGTTTCCCAAGCAATTGGCTAGGTTAATGCTTTTTGCCTCACATCCCACCATATTCTGGCTCAAGCTTTTAACATATAAGAGGCGTAGGCTAGCTTCTAAGGATCTTCCACCTCATACATAGAGAATGACCTTTCCAACTGGGCCATTCATTCTTCAACTTCTTCCGGCTTCCCATACGCCCCATCAAAGAATCTATTGGAGCGTATGAAGTCAGGGAATGCATTCTTCTGAATTCGACCACTTCTCCCTTGGTCATTTCTAAGTCCACTTTCCATTAGTGGTATGTGGGTCGTCGAAGCTAATGGCATTGGTATCGACTCTTGTTAGAATTGTTAAGGTGCTACCGGTGGTGTTGGATGTGCTTGAGATGGTAGAAGTACTGGTTGTGATGACGGTTGGCCTCCTGGCATCAATTGTTGAATCAATAAGGCTTGTTATTGTACCAATTGTTGCACAGTCGTTTTGAGCCTCGTCATACGCTCTTCCCCACTCCCTCCTCCTTCAATGGGAGCCTCTACAGCTCTTTGTCGCCCTGGTCTAGCCACTTAGCCCGGCATTACAAGTTAAATCTTGGGATTCTCTTGCAAGACCACAAGTGGTGTTTCCATTTCTAGGATTCCTTTGTCCTCCTGATGCCTTGGTGCTGTGGTGACCTTTCGCCCCTTACTAGTAGCTCCTCTAAAATCCCCCATTACAACATATCAAATGTTAGGTCATTCCAATGATGCATATATCATAAGTGACTCAAATATCAATAAAAGTCTACAACATATCTCTAATTTTGCACTAAAGCTTGTAGGCATACTGGAATCTAGATATTCCATGCATACTTTTCAAAATTTACACAATTTAACATAGAGGGATATATATATACATTATTCTATAAAAATTTCCCCCGTAGGCCTTATAAAAGGCATATACATTACTAATCTCTAACACATGTTTTCCAAAAGACGACATTTACAACTACTTCATCCTAGGCAACACTTCACTATTACTCACTCATATCCTCATTGCTTTCTAGCTCCTCTTCTTCTTCTTCATATCCCTCTTCTTCTTCTTCCTCTCCTTCCTCCTCTTCTTCTCCCTCTTCCTCTTCTGGAGAATTTGAAAGCATAACATCGTCTTCTAGGGCACTGTCTATATTAGAGTTTTATTCAGGATATGAGTCTTCTTCTAGATCTTCTTCCCAATCCTCCCACAACTCCTATTCTACCACAAACATGTCCCCTTGGTCTACTACTTCAAACTCCCAGTGCTCCACATAGTCCATAGTACCTTAAGAATCCTCATCATATAGGAGTCATAAGTCAACCTTTGGCTTCCAATCATATATCTCCCTCCCATATCTCTATCTTCAGCCGATAGTTGATCAGGTCGTCGCCATCCCTCATACAACAAGTGTTCCATTTCCTATCGAGACGGCGAAGCATACCCTACATTTTGATAAATACAAGAAAATCATAAGCTTTTAAGTTAGTTAATCCACTCCCAAGTTCAACCCACTCTCTCTTATTATGGTAAGTTTTCTTCTATCTAATAGGTTACTAAGTCAATATCTTAAGATGTTCACTCTCAACCCCTTACATCCTCAGTTTATATCCTATTCCTATACTAACTCAGCTCTGATACCAACAAAAGCTATCACGCCCCACTCTAAGGGCTCTTTGTGACAACCCGCCACGATCGCTTAACGCCTCGTTAAGCAACCGCGAAGCATCTTATCTTCAACATGGTACCTGTTAATCAGAGTAATAATATTCCCTACTCACAAGATAATTAATTTCATAAAATATTACTAGGCCTCAAATGGGTCCCATTACACCACTACAGGTACACCCAAGATCATATCAAGCCGCTCAATTACATTTTCATCAATTACAAAAATCTATTCTAAAGATGTCTACCTCAATCTAGGCCTCACAACCTTCCACAACCATGCCCACCAGTGATGTGACGAGTGCTCACCTTGGTTTGTCGGTTCATCATGAAGTTTAGTTAATCTCGACCTGCAAAGCAAAATCTATAGGAGGGTAAGCCAAAGTTTAGTGAGATAGGGTGTAATCTCTCAATGTTGCAACAAACATAAAAAAATTCAAGCAAGTTATCAAACAAGTGCTATACATGAACAATCACATGAATCCAGCATCTCACGTGGTCTTTTGATAACAAACATGAAGTCTAGGGTTTATGCTCCTCTTGACCTTGGGTTAGGGATTCCAAAACCACCATCAATGCCCAAATCTTACACACAATTTAATTTCTCTTATCACTTTATTATATTTATGTCTTAACTTTAATGATCTAGGCTCAAGTGCCTCAATACACCGAGTATTTATACCCTCAAGAGACAGGTCGAACTCGAAACCGTCAAGGAGCGACAATCCCCTAATCACTTAGTTCGCACTTAGTGGAACAACGATCCTCTAATCACTTTCGGCACATCATGTAGCAGTGATGGCCTTCAATTTCATGCAATGTCTCATGTAATGCATGTCAAGTTTAATCAAGTCCATCTCTTTAATTAATTAATTCGAGGTGACCAAACAATATATGTAGTCATAACCAATTCCCATTCAAGGTGAGGTACATGTGCAATCATCAATCATGTGGACAACCAATTCATAACACATGGAATCATTCCAGGAGTAAAGCATAACTTAACGCAAATAAGAAGACAACATACATGCGGTTGACGCGATAGATCGTTAAGTGAGGGAGTACTAATAGAACTTCCATCGTTGCACTCCTCTTTCCTCACTCATGCTTTATACCTTACGTTCATAACTATAACTACATGTCTTATCCTTGGATATGCCTACATATATATACCTAGAGCGCATGGATGTTGAATTTGGTTCCCATACCTCTTTTGGCCATATATACCTCACGTGGATCTATGCATGTTATATTCATGGTCATGTAAGACCACTCTTCCTACCTTACTACTATATAACTATAACATACATCACATGCAACATCTTCTCTTCCTATCTCACTTGTGCACCACATGTGTACATATATGTGTAAGGACTTTAGATTATTAGAGCCTAGAATTCCTTCCCCACAATTTGTGATGCGCGTTAAGGCTTGTCTACATTCTCTATATCAATTATTACTACCTGCAACAACATACATGCCATTGTGATTTTTCCTACCACTTGTAAATTCATGCCTACTCACATTAAGGGAATAAGCTCCACATTTACATGCCTCCACATGTTGTCTGATAGTCTCATTCATGGATTTTCTCCTTTCTTGTTAAGTTCTCTAATTTAGTTTTGATGTTAACAAAAGAGGAATAATGTGTATCGTATGTTTGAGCTTGTTAGAAGTTGTTTCAGAAGATAGTACGTAAATTTTTCTAAATTGAACAAAGAGACAGAAGCTTGTTCAGAACCTTCAAAAGTTTTATATAGACTATTTTTGTTCTGATAGAAGATGTTTCAGAAGTTGTGTAGTGTATCTGTAGTTCTCGTGTTAACCTTTCAGAAGCACTTTCAGAACCTTTACAATAGGAGAACAGTTGACAGGTTTGTTTCAGAAGCACTTTCAGAACCTGTACAACAGGAAAACTGTTGACAAGTTTTGCTTTAGAAGCTCTTTCAGAACCTTCCATGCCTATCACGAATTTTTTCCAGATTTCGTTCTAATTTTTATATCGATAGTTTTTAATAAATTTCAAGGCCTAGCTCCACGTGTCAAGTATATTTAAGTAATAATCTTGATGTCTTTTACTAAAGTTAGATTTTATATCATGGGGTTTTTAATTTACATAAAGTTTTTACAAGATTTTATTCAAAGATTTTATTTATGATAAAGTGAGATTATATAAGAATTACAAGTTTTATCAAGATTTAAATCTAGATATTTGTCCTATATTTTAAGAGATCCAGCAGTTACAAAGATAAGGATAAGAAATATGGTTGTTACATAAAGATATGGTTCCACAATATATGGGATATCAAGATAAGGTTCCACAATGTGAGGGATATCTTCAACAAACTTGATCCAAGGAATATCTCCAAAGAAGATCTCGGTCAAACTGATTTATCCAAGCTTATCCTCATAAAAAATATCACGGAATGCAGATCCTCTCCAACAGATCCAACTTATTTTTGAAATACAAAATTTCAAAAATAAATTCAAGCTTGTCACGTTGAACTTCATGAACGTTACATTCTCAAAAGTAACCGTTATGTTCTCTTCATAAAAGAAGTGGTCAATTCAAATAAAAAAGAACATAGAGAGAACGTTCTTTTGAGAAGAAAAAAACACATGAAAAAGAAAAGGCTCATACATCTTCAAGCACAAATTTTTTACATATACATGTGATCTAATTTATAGAGGAAATTTGATATTCTTTATTGTTATTGTAATTCCTTTCTTGTATAAGGAATTGATAGTTGTTTCATCACTGTAGTTTGAGTGATTAGCTTAGTGAAGAAGCTAGAAAGACTCAGCAGTGAGACTTCGCCTTGAAGAGGCTTATTTTGTACACTTTCAATTTGTTTGATATAATGAAACACAACCAATATAGACAACCGAGACCCCGGCATGGAGCTGGAAGAGAGGACTAACGCTCGAGGCGGAATCTCTATAAATCTCTTAGCATTCTATTCTTCTCTACTCATTTTATTTATTGCACATTATTGTTTTTCATTTTTGTTGTTCACGTCATTTTATTAGTCAAGAGTTTTTGAATGATTTGCAAAAATTGAAATTTTAAGTAATTAATCAATTCACCCCCCTCTTGATTAATTTAATTGGGACCAACATTTCTTCCCATTCCTCAACACATGAACTCATAAGAACTAACGCCCATATAATCCCGACTCCCAACTCCGTTCCATCTAAAGTCCACATCCTCAAGTGAGCCTTTCGACTCCACATCCATCATTCTACTTACAGACATAAACATATATGGAGTTGTCAACCCTCACTAGCAATGGAGGAAAACAAACATACTAAATCCATTATACTCTTACGTACACACTCACGTTCACCCGTAGCCTATGGAGGGAAGTTTTTCCTCTAAATTCAGCTAACAACCACGCAAGGATACATGTATATATATTCATGCCTAAACACTACTTGCAACAAGGGAGGGGAACTATGCCAACGACAAGGATCGGTGAAGGATTAGGAAGGATGAATCACCTAACGTTCCAGCCAAGATACTTATATATACATGTATATTTGGACACTTATAACAGCAAACTTCACGCCAACACATCAATGATACAGTAGGGGACGAGGAAGAAGAAAGAAAAAAAAAACAAACATCCAACATTCCAGCTGTGATAACTATGTATACATATATATATACTACATACTACAGCAAACACCATGCCACATCCATGGGATAGCTAAGAAGGAAAAAAAAAAAGCAAACTGTCTACGCCTTGGCCAAACCATACATATATACATATATATATATATATATATAAAAGTCAGGTTGGCATATTCCAAGACGACTCCTGCACTGTGGGGAAAAGAAGGAAAAAAAATCTCTTGTTTGTTGTCAGGACGTCATACTACACGGAATGGGTCCAGCAGCCACGCTATTATATATATATATATATATATATATATATATTTACACAATAATACTTTATAATGAGACACCACAACACAATATATACACACATAATACAATACGTCACGAAATTCTACTCACATCAATCTCATTTTATCGGGGTTTACTCGAAGTAGTCTTCAGGTATCTCCGAATCAAAACTTTCTTTACCTTGAAAATTAGGAAAAAATACATTAATACACTAAATACATAGTCTAGATTACTTTATCTAATATTTCTTTAGCTATTACAATCAATTTTAAGTAAAATACTAATTTCTACACTAATTTATTTTATATATATAATTTTTAAAAACTAACTTTATTTAGTGAAAAATTAATCTAGTTGAGTTACACACACCTCAAAGAATGCGTTAATAGTTTCAGATTTTCTATCGGAGATGTACGTGCGAGTTATGATTTTTTTTGTTCAGTTACCTTTGTTTTCTTTTTCTCCGTTCTCGTCTCGTCCTGCTCTGTCTCCTTTCGTCTCTCTCTTTGTTTTTTTTTCTTCTTTTGTCTGTAGCTTATGGTAGCCGTGGTCCTCTACGGAAAGCACACCTTTATTATTATTATTATTATTATTATTATTTAATACTTTATTAAATTAAGCTTTTAAAGAATTTCAGTATATTTTTATACACGCAATGGCTCAATAAAATTTAAAATTTTAATATTTTATTACAAACTTTTACACTTAAGCTAATTTAATTATTCCGAACACGAATATCCATTCAAAATTCCTATTTAACAATCCTAAGTCTATAATTTTTTAACCAAAAAAATTTTATGGTTTGCTTTTAATACGGTTATTTCTTTTATTATAACTTTATTTGAAGTGTATTTTAATGCTTTTATATAATCTTTTAATTATTCAGTTATTATACACAATTAAAATTTTACGGGTTTTACATCCTTCACGGTAGAGTAGCAAAAATCGTCTCAGCAACACCATCCACCTATATATATATATATGGAGACAGCAGCCAGCAATGGAACGTTGTACCCACACATACGGTCTCAAAGAAAACGAGACAACATCTGTGAAGTGTGTAGACACACACACACATATATATAGTTGTATGATAAAACAAATTCACAATAAGGCACACATAAGGCAATAATATACATATAATACAACACGTCATGAAATCCTACTTACCTGAGTCTCATTTTCCTCAGTTTTAGTCGAAGTAGACTTTGAGTATTTTCATATTGAAATTTTCTTCACCTAAAAAATTAAGAAAAAATACATCATTACATACTATTCATGGTCTAAATCACCATATATAGTGTTTTTTTAGCTATTACAACTACTTTCAGGCTAAATACTAATTTTTATACTTATTTGATATTTATACCTAACTTTTAGAACTAATTCTATTTCGTGAAAAATTGGTCTAATTGAGTTACACTCACCTTAAGAAATACGCTAGTAGTCTCGAATCATCGATCAAAGATCGTATGTGTAAGATATGAATTTTTTTTATTCGTTTTTTCCCATTTTTCTTTTCCTTCCGTTTTCTTCTTGACGTGGGTCCTCTACTTCGTCCTGTGTTTTTCTTTGCTTTTGTCTCCCTTTTTTCTTTTATGGTTGTGGGTCCTCCACGGCTTATGTATATATATATATATGTATATTATTATTATTATTTTATATTTTATTATGTTTAGGGTTTAGATTCTTAGTGTAACTTCATGTGCACGATAGTATTTATAGATTTTGTAATTTTAGTATTTTATTAAAAAAACTTTATGTTTAAACTAATTTGATTATTTCAAGCGAAAATATTTACTCGAAATTTTTATTTGACGACCTTACATCTAAAATTTTAATTTATCTTATTGTTTAGCCTAATATTATTTGTGATTTATTTTTCAAGGAATTTACTCTTCTAATTTAGGTTTTTGCGATCAATATTCAAGTCTTTTAATAATTTCTTTTTATTTATTCTGATGTTAAACACTACGGGGTTTGTGGGTTTTACACAATCCATCTAACTTCCACTCTTCTGCTTGATTTAACCATTCCCTTCAACAATTTAAAGGATTTGATTAGAAGTTATTGATAAACCACAATTTAATTTTGAAACCGTTACTTACCACATTCTCACAATTTTTCTTTCAAACAAATTCCATTAAACGTTACCCTTGGTTCAACAATGCCTTGATTAGAATCCATCAAAAGGGAATCTAAGGAATAGAGCAAAAGCAAGTAGATCCATATAAATTCTATGTGCAAATACTAGAGGAAGTAGAAGGGTTTGATTTTTAATGTTTCTAGAGTTTTCACGAGATAATATATATGATCAATCTCCATGAGGATATTATGCACTAAGGGTACTGACCTAAGTTTAATTCAGTTGATATGACACATAACTAGAGTAAACTAATGTTCACCACAATTCTAAAGTAGAATTGACAAGAATAGAAAGAAGCAAAAGCTCTCTTAAGGTTTTAGGCTAATAATAATTGATTTGATTCATGATAATTTGTAAGAGTGTATGGGCCCTTATTAGTGTATGGGCATAAATGCAAAAAGAAATCATAAGATAAGAGTACAATCATTAACCCCCAAAAGTATATAAAATACTTATATATTAAAACAACTAAATAATAATAAATCTCTACACAATAAATCCCATGCAAAGCCATGGAAACCCATCCAAAGGATGACACTACTCCATGTAATGATCATCACATGAATCGGTTCACCTCAATCTACAATATCTACCAATTCTTATTGATGTAAGAAAATACATCACAAGTGCATATCCATATGAATTAGAAAAGTCATCAAGTAAACCTACTTATCTTTTGAGTAGTCATCCATAAGAAATCTACAAACTAAATTCTATAACTTTTTGGCTTTGACTCTAGTAATAGAATCAATAGTAGTATGATCTCTATCATCGCCTTAAATCTTGATCAATTTCATCTAGAACATAAGGAGATAAATTTGCTACATTAAAGGTTATGGATATGCTATAATCACTTGGAAGCTCAATTTCGTAAGCACTATCATTAACTCACTCTAGAACTCTGAAGGAACTATCTAGATTAAAGATAACACACTGCCTACCTTTGCCACCTCACTACTTAAACTTCTTTGCTTGCTTTTGTAAACAATTATAAATCTATTGGTATAACTTTTGAACTTGCTTTTCTTTCTCTACACCACTCTAATTGTCTTCACCTATAGGAGGCATAGGTAACAAATCCAACGGTATCATAGAACTGAATTCATACATCACATCAAAAAGCGACTTTCTTGTAGCACTATGAACTAATCTATTAGAAGCAAATTCCACAATGAGTAGATAGAAATCCTAATTTCTCAAATTCTTGCCTAAAGTAGCTCATAGCAAGGCTCCTAAAGTTCTATTAACCACTTTAGTCTAGCCATCTATTTAAAGGTGACATGTGCTAAAGAATAATCTAGTTCCCAATTTGCACCAAAGTGTCTTCAAAAAATAACTTAAGAACTTAACATCACACTAAGAGAATAGAATGTAGAACTCCATGAAGTCAAACAATTTCCTATACAATAACAACATAAATGGAATGATCTATCTTATGATAAGGAATAATTACGTTATCTTGTTAAACCTATCAATCACCACCATAATAGAATCTTTCCCTCTCTACATTCTAGGTAGTCCTAAAACAAAATTCATATTCAAGTCAACCTAAGGTTGGGTAGGATATTGGAAGTAGAATGTATAAACCCTAAGGTACTCTTGCTCTTTGCTTGCTTACACACAACACAAAACTTAATCACTCTATAAACATCTCTAGCCATATTGGGCCAATAAAAGTGCTTTTGTAACACCTCTAATATGTGATGTTTACCATAATGCCCAAACCCCCAAAATGAGCTTTTCTAACAAACAAATCCCTTAAAGAGCCATGAGGAATGCATAGCTTCCCATATTGGAATAAGGACCCATCAAATAGGCGATAACCATTCACAGTGACTCCTTGGTTGCATTGCATGCACTGACAATGGAAGAAAAGTACCAATTTGCAGTATATCAATTGGCAATCTGCCAAAATCCTAACAACTTAGCCTACATACAAGTCTATAGAACATGGCATTTAGAAAGTGCATCATATTATAATTACCTAATTTTTATATAATGGTATAGGCAAAAGCCTCCGAGAACTTAATCCACCTAGCATGTCTCTTAGAAAGTTACTCTAACCTCTAAGATACTTCAAAGATTTATGGTTAGTGTAAATAATAAATTCTCTATGAAGAAGTTAATGCTAACATACCATTAGAGCTCAAATCAAGGAGTACAATTCCTTATCATAAGTCGTATAATTCAATGCTACACTATTAAGCTTCTCATTAAAGTAAGCAACCAGTCTATACTTTTAAATAAGCACTGTACCAATAGCCACACTTGGTCCATCACACTCAAGATTAAAAGACTTCCTCAAAATCTAGTAACAAGTACTGGTGTTTTAGTCAACTTATGCTTAATGAGATCAAAGCTATCCCACACTACCTTACTTCCATGAATCTGAACCCCTTCTTTATCAATTCAATGAGTAGATATGCAATAGTACTAAAAACCTTAACGAAGCATCTAGAAAAAGATGCTAAACCATAGAAGCTATGTACCTTATAAGCATTAGCAGGAGCTAGCCATGGTCTTGATCTTCTCACCATCTACCTTAATTACCTCTCTTGAAACCACATAGCCTAAGAACACAACCTCTCTTTAGTAGAAGATGCACTTCTTCATATCAGCATAAAGTTTCTCTTTTCATGGCACAAAAAAGACATATTTCAAATGATCTACATGACCATCAAGGTCAAGATTATAAACTAAAATATTATCAAAATATAGTAACACAAACTTCCTTAAAAAGTCATGTTAAACGTAATTCATTAACTACATAAACATACTAAAAGCATTAGATAAGCCACATGGCATAAAGATCCATTTATACAAGCCATGTTTAGACTTGAAGGTTATTTTCTACTCATCTCTAATCTTCATGCGAATCTAACGATACCTATTTTTTAATTTTATTTTAGAAAATAACTAAGCAACATGAAGCTCATCTAACACATCATCTTAGCTAAGAATAGAGTAGAATAAAATGCACTTGAAGAGAATAATTTCCTTGGCTACTTACACTTCTAGGTGTATGTTACTCAAAACAGAATAATGAACAAGATTCAATTAATACACATTGATCCTTTGATCAAATAAGACCCTAAATCAGGACATCCCTCTATTATTTGTGTGATTGTGATGGCAAAAATTTAAGATGTAATATGCCATGCATGTCTCATTTTTCTTGATATTTTGATATGCTTACTTTAGATTCAGTAGGTGACCAACCAAATTTGCTACAAACCATATTACAATTCATGAGTACATCAAACATCATCAAATCATTGTCACTTTACATAAGTATACTTTCAAAACAATCATAATCACACATGTTGCACATATGGGTTGATTAATTTCTTTAATTTAGGCACGGGTATACTATAAACACAACTAAGGTGATAATCAATGATTGTACTCACCTAATGATAGAGCCATTTTATACTCAATCTTTATAGTATAAATTGTGTTAAATTATTATTGATTTTATAGAAATCATAAGGAAATGGTACTTTAATTCTATCATCGTGATAAATCAGGTTAAATGGAGTCAAGGACGCCAATTCAAGTAAATTAGAGAAGCCATCTATAACTTGGTTCAAAGACAAGGATTTACACCGCCGGAGGGAAGTACATGGGCGTGTACTTGGTTTTGAATCAACAGGAAGACACACGGTTGAAGTACACGGCCGTGTAGCTAACTAGGAACTAGCACGGTTTGAGGCACGGCCAAGGTTCAAACCGTGCCCCTCATTGGACAAGAAGGCGGAAATGTGGATTTTGAACAGAGAGAGACACGGCTTAGGGCACGGCCGTGGTGGAAGCCGTGGGAGAGACCGTGCTTGGAGCCGTGGTGGAAGCTAGACGTGCCAAGGAGAAGAAAGTGTGGAACATCAACCAGATGAAGGCACGGCTTGAAATCTAGCCGTGGGTGTAACTGTGGTACACATTGGACACGGATGAAGACTTGTAGATTATGCACAAATGAAGGCACGGCTTGAAATCTGGCCGTGTGTGTAACCGTGGTACACACTGGGCGCGGATGAAGACTTGAAGAATATGCACAGAGGATGGCACGGCTTGACCCACGGCCGTGTGGTGGGGCGTGCCAGGCAGACGAATCTTCACTTCTCGAAATCTACTTGGAAAATGAAAGATATTTTCGTATCTTGCTAGCAAACGATCACATGCTATCCCCCTAACAATATAAATAGAACCAACCCTAGAGGGTTAGGACAACTTTTGAATCTTTGGATCTTAAAGAACCTTGGATCATCTTGGAGGCAGAGCAGGCAACCGGGTTCATCATGTCTCTACTTTTTATTTTCGTTTTATTGATGAACATGAGTAGCTAAGCTACTTTTCTAGCCAAAGGGTCATAGATGTTTAATTCTCCACGAATTGTGAGGTCTAATTGACTTGTGTTTATTCTATTCTTTGTTTTCGGGTATTCATATATCTTCTGATCGTTTTGTCATTATTATCTTTGTTGATTGGTATGAATAGAGCTCTTCTACTCAATTAGCAAGTTAATATATTGTCAACTAGCACGTCAAATCCGTAATTGTTTGATTGTTCTAGTCTTAGTGACGCAATAACATGTTTGGTTATAAAAGAGATGATCGAATTCATGTTATGGAGGTGTATGATCATGTTTAAATAGGCTATCTTATAATCTACTGGCATGAATTGGTGGTCTCTCTAGATCTTAATGCTATTGATAGATTAAATCCTAAGCGCTTGTCTGGGGTTGTTTAATCAATAAGAGAAATAATTCAAAGCGCTTGTCTGAGGTTATCGAGGAAGTAAGGAGAGATAGGTTGTTAGAGCTTGTTAATAACCATAACCAGTTTATCTAGAACTAAGAATAGAAAACATTTGCATCGATGATCAATTCCTAGAATTAAACTATCTTGATTCCTTTGGCTAGGTTTTTATTAATATCCGATTTTCTTACCTTGTTTTACTTTATTTTGATTCACAAACAAAACCCCCCATTTTTCTTTTCCCTTTTATTCTCCTTGAATAGAAATAAGTTTAACCAATCTCTGTGGATTCGACCCTACTCACCACTATATGCAAATCATATAATTGTCTAGGAGTAGGTTTTATTTTTGTTGGATTCGACACCCATCAAATTTTGGCGCCGTTGCCAGGGATTGGTGTCAAATTTATTTCTATTCTTGTATGACTCGTTCTTCTCAGACAGGTGAACTAACTTATAATCCGGAGATTGAGAAGACTCTAAAGAGGCTACAACAAGAAGCTAGATCATCCCCCAGACCGAACTTAGTATCGGACTTGTCTGATTCATCCCTTGATTCTGAAAAAGAGGACAACATGGCAAATCTCGAGAGAACCTTAAGGGAGTTGGCTGCACCGGATGTGAATCAACAACCACTTTGTATTCACTATCCCGAACTAGCTGTGGAATTCGAATTGAAATCTGGGTTGATACATCTGCTACCTACATTTCATGGTCTTGAGAATGAAGATCCTCACAAGCATTTGAAAGAGTTCCATATAGTGTGTTCTAGTATGAGGCCGCAAGGAATAACCGACGAACAAATCAAGCTACGTGCTTTTCCGTTTTCTTTAAGTACTAAAGCTAAAGATTGGTTGTTTTATTTGCCTCCAGGTTCTATCACCATTTGGACAGATATGGTGAGACTCTTCTTGGACAAATTCTTCCCCGCATCCAGAGCCGCTGGTATAAGAAGAGAAATTTGTGGTATAAAACAGAAGGACACCGAGACACTTCATGAGTATTGGGAGAGGTTCAAGCAATTGTGTGCAAGCTGCCCACAACATGGGATATCTGAACAACTCCTTATCCAATACTTCTACGAGGGCCTACTTCCGATGGAGAGGAAGATGATGGATGCTGCAAGTGGAGGTGCCATAGTAAACAAAACCCCTGGTCAAGCTAGGGAATTGATCTCCATTATGGCTGCCAATTCGCAACAATTTGGGTATAGGCATGATACGTCTTCAAGGAAGGTAAATGAGGTAAATGTGTCTAACCTTGAACATCAAATTTCTGATCTTACCTCCCTTGTGCAGCAGCTAGCTCTTGGAAAAACGCAGCAGGTGAAAGCTTGTGGAATTTGCGCTGCTCTTAATCATCCGACCGACATGTGCCCCACATTGCAAGATGACAATCATGAACACGCCAATGCTGTAGGCGGATTTCCAGGACAACCGCAGAGGAAGTATGATCCCTATTTAAATACTTACAACCCCGGATGGAGGGATCATCCTAACTTCCGATATGGCAATAACCCACAAAGTTTCCAACAATTCCAGCCTAAGCCATCACACCACGTACCCCAAGCTCCTTCCACTTCAGGTATGCCCCTTGAGGATATTGTTAAGTCTCTAGCTGTGAATACCAAACAATTTCAGGAGGAAACAAAGCAAAGCATTCAAAACTTGGAGAATCAGGTAAGCCAACTTGCTTCAGCTGTCAATAGGTTAGAAACTCAAGGTAAGTTACCTTCTCAAACTATTACAAACCCGAAGCAAAGCGTTAATGCAATTACCTTGAGAAGTGGAACAGAATTGCAGGGATCAAATAAGAGAGGACATCCGTCTAATCTTGAGGAAGAGACCAAGAAAGAGATTTCGACTCCGAGCCAGCAGGGCGACCAGATTAGCAAGTCTCTAGTTGAGCCATCGAAGGTCACATTGATACCACCTCCTTTCCCCTCCAGATTAGCGAAATCCAAGAATGAAGCGGAAGAAAAAGAGATTCTGGAAACTTTTCACAAAGTCGAAGTAAATATTCCGTTGCTTGATGTAATTAAGCAAATACCGCGCTATGCTAGATTTCTCAAAGACTTGTGCACTAACAAAAGAAAGCTGAAAGGTAATGAAAAGATTAGTGTGAGTGAAAATGTTTCAGCTATTATTCAAAAGAAGCTTCCTCCCAAATGTAAGGATCCAGGTATGTTCACCATTCCTTGCAAAATAGGTAATCTTGGAATCGTTAAAGCCATGTGTGATCTAGGAGCTTCTATCAATGTCATGCCTTTGTCTATTTATCAACGTTTAAATGTTGGTCCTTTAAAGGAAACGGGTATTATTGTTCAACTTGCTGATAGGTCCAATGTTTATCCTGAGGGAGTTCTAGAGGATGTTTTAGTTCAAGTCAATGGGTTGGTTTTTCCTGCTGATTTTTATGTGCTTGACATGGACGATAGTGATTCTCATACTTCATCACTGATATTATTAGGGCGACCATTCCTTAAGACTTCTAAAACGAAAATCGATGTAAATGATGGCACCCTCACTATGGAATTTGATGGTGAAGAGATTAAATTTAACATTTATGATGCCATGAAACATCCTAACAATATCTCTCATGTTTTTGTTACGGATGTTATTAACCCATCACCACAGGCACCAAGGCTGGAATCAAAATCCTTATCCGAATATTTAGCCAGGAACGTCTAGCCAAAGACGTTAAAGAAAGGCGCTTCATGGGAGGCAACCCATGTAAAAAAAAAAAGTTTTGTTTTGCATTAGTTTTGGTTTGTTTTAGTTTAGTTTGTTTTGATTTTAGTGTAGTTTTGAACTCTTTGGATCAGCTGCAGCAAGGATACACATAATCAGATGACACTTTCCAGAGCTTAAGGGGAGAACTCCAATACCAGGGAAGTACCAGTATTTCCTTTCTCTTATTCTCTAATACTCCTTGAGTTGTTAATTCCTTTTCAATTGTGCTAAATTAGGAACAGTGAGGACACTGTTCAAGCTAAGTGTGGGGGAGAGGATAATAAAATATAGAGAATAGAGAACTAACTTATACTCTGAATGTTTGTCCTTAAGCAATTTTAAGCTAAAATTTTTTCAAAATTATCATGAAATCTAGAGATTGTACTAAATGTTGTAATAAGTATCTACAAAATGTGAAATTGACTTGTTCAAATGTTTTACTCACCCACTGCTGTGATTAGAATACATGGTTAAAATTAAGTAGTGAAATCTTTAAGAAACAAATTTACCTTGTATTTAGCTTTAGAATTGGAAGTCTAAGAGTAAGTCGAGTCCTTAAGTGAAAAATAAACAAGTTTACTTCTAGTTTATATTAGCTACTGTATACTCTTTGAAGTTGTTTGTAAAGCAATCATAACACTTGAAAAAAAAAAATCAAAAATCAAGCATAGCCATTACTCCAATGATTCAACTAATTGAGTTAAGAGTATTCAAACTTGAATGTTAGAGTGAGGAAGAGTCCGTAGGGGTATCTCAAAACCGGGTCACTTTAGTGATGAGCTCGGGATGTTGCCGACTCAATGAACTCACTATAACGATAAGGGCGAAAAAGGCAAAAGTTCATGAAAAGAAGCGGGCAAAAACCCGTCAAAACAGATGCTTGAATAAATCAAAGGAACATGAATGTAAACATTCATTGAATGAAACATGACTTATAATAGAAAAGGGAGAAAATCTATAGAAAGAGTTGATACTATATGCTTTTACTTTATGTTGCAAGGATTATATGTTTGTTAATATCCAATGAAGTTTAATTGGGCGTTTTTCCTTAGTGGATTAAGTATTTACTTTTGGAATAAAAATTCTTTTGCTAAACATGAGGATTAAAGTTTGTTTTGTTTAGATTAGCTATTGAATTTTGTCCATAGTAATTTGATCACAGGAAACCAGTTTGGTTGAAGTAGTAGACATTAAATTACAATTCATGAATTACAAATGAATAGATGCTTGGAATGATGAAAAGAAAGTTTGTATAATCTATGACAGATTTCTCAATTGATTTGATGCAATTGCTTGAGGACAAGCAAGAGTTTAAGTGTGGGAGAATTTGATAGAGCCATTTTATACTCAATCTTTATAGTATAAATTGTGTTAAATTATTATTGATTTTATAGAAATCATAAGGAAATGGTACTTTAATTCTATCATCGTGATAAATCAGGTTAAATGGAGTCAAGGACGCCAATTCAAGTAAATTAGAGAAGCCATCTATAACTTGGTTCAAAGACAAGGATTTACACCGCCGGAGGGAAGTACATGGGCGTGTAATTGAAGTACACGGCCGTGTACTTGGTTTTGAATCAACAGGAAGACACACGGTTGAAGTACACGGCCGTGTAGCTAACTAGGAACTAGCACGGTTTGAGGCACGGCCAAGGTTCAAACCGTGCCCCTCACTGGACAAGAAGGCGGAAATGTGGATTTTGAACAGAGAGAGACACGGCTTAGGGCACGGCCGTGGTGGAAGCCGTGGGAGAGACCGTGCTTGGAGCCGTGGTGGAAGCTAGACGTGCCAAGGAGAAGAAAGTGTGGAACATCAACCAGATGAAGGCACGGCTTGAAATCTAGCCGTGGGTGTAACCGTGGTACACATTGGATACGGATGAAGACTTGTAGATTATGCACAAATGAAGGCACGGCTTGAAATCTGGCCGTGTGTGTAACCGTGGTACACACTGGGCGCGGATGAAGACTTGAAGAATATGCACAGAGGATGGCACGGCTTGACCCACGGCCGTGTGGTGGGGCGTGCCAGGCAGACGAATCTTCACTTCTCGAAATCTACTTGGAAAATGAAAGATATTTTCGTATCTTGCTAGCAAAAGATCACATGCTATCCCCCTAACAATATAAATAGAACCAACCCTAGAGGGTTAGGACAACTTTTGAATCTTTGGATCTTGAAGAACCTTGGATCATCTTGGAGGCAGAGCAGGCAACCGGGTTCATCATGTCTCTACTTTTTATTTTCGTTTTATTGATGAACATGAGTAGCTAAGCTACTTTTCTAGCCAAAGGGTCATAGATGTTTAATTCTCCACGAATTGTGAGGTCTAATTGACTTGTATTTATTCTATTCTTTGTTTTCGGGTATTCATATATCTTCTGATCGTTTTGTCATTATTATCTTTGTTGATTGGTATGAATAGAGCTCTTCTACTCAATTAGCAAGTTAATATATTGTCAACTAGCACGTCAAATCCGTAATTGTTTGATTGTTCTAGTCTTAGTGACGCAATAACATGTTTGGTTATAAAAGAGATGATCGAATTCATGTTATGGAGGTGTATGATCATGTTTAAATAGGCTATCTTATAATCTACTGGCATGAATTAGTGGTCTCTCTAGATCTTAATGCTATTGATAGATTAAATCCTAAGCGCTTGTCTGGGGTTGTTTAATCAATAAGAGAAATAATTCAAAGCGCTTGTCTGAGGTTATCGAGGAAGTAAGGAGAGATAGGTTGTTAGAGCTTGTTAATAACCATAACCAGTTTATCTAGAACTAAGAATAGAAAACATTTGCATCGATGATCAATTCCTAGAATTAAACTATCTTGATTCCTTTGGCTAGGTTTTTATTAATATCCGATTTTCTTACCTTGTTTTACTTTATTTTGATTCACAAACAAACCCCCCCATTTTTCTTTTCCCTTTTATTCTCCTTGAATAGAAATAAGTTTAACCAATCTCTGTGGATTCAACCCTACTCACCACTATATGCAAATCATATAATTGTCTAGGAGTAGGTTTTATTTTTGTTGGATTCGACACCCATCACCTAACCATCTTCAAGTATCGTAATAATCCTCTAGAAGAGAGGAATATTCGTCTGTTTCACCTAATCTAAATCAATATATGTATATATATATGTAAGACTAAATAGAATAAAAAAGTCTTTGGAAGTTCTTTTAAGTTTTGGATTCTAAAGCTTTTCTTTTAAGGTCCAAGAGTCCATAATCTTTACTCAAGTTCAAATAAAGTCCTATTCTCAAACGAATCTTTTAAAGTTTAATTATACTTTTAGTTTATGGTTCATCTTGAATCCTTTAATATTTTAAACTCTAATGATTGTTTCTTATAAATTCTTCTTGTTTTGTGTCTTAGGTTTTGATTAAAGGTGTTTTATATTTAAGAATCATATTAAATATCCATGCCTACTCTTGTTAAGCTTTGTCCATGATTAATGTCTAGGAAAGTTGAATAGAAGTTATCTAACATTGCATATGAATAAAATATGTTAAAAGGTTATCTTATGTCATGGAAATAAATCATAATTAAGGTTTTAATTTTCTAGAATTTGGAAAACATATTCTAAGAGATATGTACTTACTCTTATCAATTATATGATAAGTGGTTAAGAAGGAGTTTAATTAGTATGTAAATGGTTGTATTGCTTTGGTGGGATGCTAGAAGGAGTCTTCTTGAAAATGAGAGAATTTAGGATGTTGATGGGTAGATGTTGGCGTTGGTTTGGGGAAAATTTTTTAAAATAAAATAAAAATAAAAAAGAAGAAGAAGAAGAAGAAGAAAGAAAGAGGAAAAAATGAAATAAAAAAGTAATAAAAAATGCATGAAAATGGTAAATTTATATATATATATATATATATATGAAAAAAGAAACAAAAATATCAATGTTAGGTAAATAAATAAAATTAAAAACTATAGGCTAAGTCTTTATGTCGAGCCCAAGTCCATTTTTATTAAGTAATTTTCGGTCCTCATCTACATTTTAAGGTTAAATAAATTTTATGAGCAATAAATGATAAGAAAAATGTCTAGCTTATTTAGCTAAGGTCCAGACCATGCGTGCATGCATTGCCTTTAAGTTGTGGGTAAAAATCACTCTGGACACACTTTTTGAAAAAAAAAAAAAAAGTTTCACTTGGCATGATCTACTAGACGAAGGAAGTTACATGCGCTAAATCAAGGCAAATCAAGCATATTTGTTTATCAAATCTTTATAGATTATTATCAGTAAAAAAAAATCAAATCTAAAAAGATAAAAACGGGTTTTTAGGAAAGATTTGATATGAATCTTCTTGAAACTTATCATAACCATTCCATGCATGTCTATAAATAAAGTTTGATGCCCCAAACACCATACACACATCGGAATCAACCATTAGGTAGCCATTAACTTCAATCAATTCGTTTCTCTCTCTAAACAAACCACAACCACCACTACCTTTCTTTAAGATTGGTAACACAACACTCCACCTTGAAGCATCAAATTAGTACCAATAGGTTCCTAATGTTCTCTAGAAAAGGAAAAATCAATCTTTAGGTTCAAATCATTTTAGGTTCTCTAGCTCAAAAGCCTAAGTTTCGGTCATGATTAACCCATTCAAACCACCACTCTAAATTAATCCAACTACACCACTATGTTTCTCATCATTGAAAACCTAGGAGCTAACATCTTTATTGGCTTCAACGGTTATCGGAGATGCCTAAACCAACCACCCACCATTACTTGTCCTTCTCTCTCATTGATACACATGCTAGGTGAGTGTAACTTGATCTAAACCCACAAAAGTCAACTTGAGAACTTGAATTTATGAATGTAATCGAGTCAAGTATGGGACAGGGTCATTAAATACTAAACCCGACCCGATAACATAATGCACATCCCAAAACCCACCCCGACTTAGTAGTTTTTTTTTTTTTTTGCCGTAACCCCGAACCCGACTAAATTAAGAAATGAAGAACCCATGACCTGACTCGATCCTAACCCAACAAGCGATTAAATCTTTTTTTTTTTTTACAATGTTTCAACTTATTTTCCTCTGTTATTTCTAAAATTTATTATTAATCTACTTGTGATGTAAAAAAGAGAAAAATCAAAATCTTATAAAATTCTATCGTATAAAAACATAATATATATTATATTAATTTGTGTGAAATCATAAGAGACCAAATAAAAAAGAACATAAAAAAAATTAAATTTACATCGTATATTAAATGTAAAGATTAAGAGAGGAACAAAATCGTGGGTGTAAACTGTAAACAACAAGTCCAATAGTCCATAGATGAAAACATACACAAGAAAATATAAAATTTCGCATAATTACAAAATAGAGTTTTTTCAAGTCTTGCAATTCTTTAATTGCTAAGCACAATCATAAAACCCCTTAATTAAATTTAGCACAATTCTCTAGGAAGCTCCATTTGCACTAAAATATAACTTATATTAACAACTAAAATTTTGCTTAAAAGAAAAAAAAAAAAAGAGCTCTATAATCACATGTTTTTACCTACTCTTAAATCCACATATTTCTAAAATTCACATCCAATGCTCTTTCTCAATTATCTCTATATTTACAAAAAGAAAAAAAATATGTTGAATAAATCAAATAATGAGCAATAGAAGCTTTATTAATGATTAAAAAAATACAAATATTATGTAATATAAACTCTTACCTCTTGTTTCATATGATAACCAACTTTAAGTACACATTAATATGTCTATTGTATCTGGACTGAGTCGAATTCTATGTGAGCTAATTACCCGTCCACCAATACTAAATGCAGATTCAGAAGCAACTATGGAAACAGGAATAGCTAATATATCCTTAACTATTTCTTGTAATATAGGATACTTGATTCCATTTGATTTCCATCAGCTAAGGATATCAAAATTATCTATCCAAAGAAACACAGGCTTTTTTAAGTAATGCTCCAACTTTGACTTTACCTAGCCATCAGTATTAATGGTGCACAAGTATTGCATTAATCTTAATTTTCTTGCAAAATCACTAGAAGCACTATCCTTGCTTGTTAGAGAACTTAAAGAACTACTGCCGGTGCTAGTGCTCTTATTGTGACAAGATTTTGCGCTAACTAATATTCTTAAACTAATTTAAAACAAGTTTTTCTAACATTTTGTATCTCCATGGAAGCAATCACTCCATAAATATTAGCAAAAACAAAGTCTATAGCCTTTATTCTAAAGTGTGGATCTAAAACAATACAAATAGCCATGATAATATGTATATCATCCTAATATTTTTCAAACTTCTCAAACATTTTATAGGGGATTGTACTAATATTAACATCAACAGAATCCTTCCATTCAATCAAAACTTTCCTAATTTCATACACCTATTGAAAATAATAATTTGTCGTTGGTTATTGAATACTAAAAAAAAAGATTAGTTACCTCATAAAATATTGCCAACTTGTTGCAAATTTCTTTTACTAGCTCCCAATCATCATCTATTGGAAGACATTTGCAGTGTCTGTCTATATGTTGAACTTTGTAGAAAACTTCTTTATATCCAATTGCTGTGACAAGCATATCATATGTTAAGTTCCATCCGGTTTTGCAATCTAGAGAAAGCTTTCTACAATCCAAAATATCCAATTGCTTGCATCCCTCTCCAAAGTTCTCCACTCATGATGGTGTTGCAGACCAAAATGCGAGACTTTAATGAATCTTCTCTATTGCTTTTTTCATTACACTCACACTTTCATTCACAACTAAGTTTAAGATATGTGCACAACAATGCATATGAATTACCTTCCCACGAAAAATTAGATCATCTCTTCACAACTTCAACAATAAGTTGTGATCATGGCATCATTTGTGAAACAATTATCTATAGTGATTGTAGATAATTTTCTATCTAAACTCCATGACATTAGTAACTCAAACAAATAATAAGAAAGTACCTCATTCGTATATAGAGTTGGAACATCCACAAAACTATATAAATAAAGTTAACAAAAATATATAAATAGACTTTTTCAATAGATAAAATAAAAAGATATGGTAACAAAGAAGCTTACTTCAATAGTCGACTTTGAAACCTCCAACTATTGTCAATAAAATGCGCTATCACAATCATGTATCCTTTTTTCTAATTAGATGTCCACATGTCTGTTGTTATTGTAACCTGAGAATTTAGTCCTTTCAACATCACTCCTAATTTTTCCTTCTCCACATTGTGAATGCTCATAATTTCTTTCCTCATGGTGGTGCGATTGATATGATTTACCAATGGTTAAATGCTACTGATATAATCTCTAAACCACTTATCTTCAACCATGGAAATGGGATACATGAACAATGATTGCCTTTGTAAGTTTTTGTCTCAAGGCTTCTTGATTAAATGACCAATTTTCAATCCTTAAACTACTCTCAACATCACTTTCTCTTTTTTCAATAGATAAAAGCATTGCCTTATGTCTGCTTTTGTCTCTACAAGCACTTTTTCAAATGATTATGCAAATGCTTTGTTCCATTTGAACTATTTGCTTTTAGTTTTTTCATTATAACGATTGTACACAACAAAATCCTCCCCATTAATTGTTTTTTTCACCATCTTATTCTACACACTAGAAGTCAACTTACATTCGCCAAGATCATCACTTGCTTCGATATTGCTTGCAACTTTAGAACTTGATGTAGATGTTGGTTTTCTTGCTGCGACTTCCTTTTCAAATCCAGATGTTGGAAATACAATTTCCTCAACTTCATTTGCATCCATGTTCTTCTCAATTTCATGTATGTCCATTTTCCCTAAATTGCATAATAAAATTTGTAAATAATGAATACCACAAATACCATCAATCATTCTTACCAAAAAAAAAAAAACCATCAATAAAAGGATTTCATGAAATTGACGTGCAATTGTGCATAAATGTGCTTAGATAGATAATAAACCATGATGCCTTTAACAAATATGTATGTAAACTAAAGATATGTGCACGAATCAAAGGATTTAATAAAATTACATGTTCATTTTTCCTCTTGGCCGAATAGGGTACTAGGTGTAGAACATCCAACCCTTGAAATCTCGAATGATTTTTGACTAAATCAGCAATAGAAAATCGACAGTCATAGTTTCCTACTCTAGCTGGAATGGGATAAAGTGCACGCTCATCACGACCTAGTCACTGGCTTCCTCAAAAACAAACTTAAATTCAGAGTAAAATGATTCCCCCACATTATCTAGTTTTGGCTTAATCAGCTTTATCTGATAAATTAAAGCACTAGTATGTAAAAGTGATGAATAAGTCTTCCGATTCATCACTATGCAGGGATTTTTTATATCACACCGGCAGGGTATTGACAGAATTACCACTCCTTCTCATGCAAACTATACATACTCAATCCTAGCAGGAGTTAGTGCTTGGTGGCTACTCACTATGCTTGTACTAGTCGGGGCATATATTTCTATCCAGCACAAATATGCAATTTTCTCTTCTTTGTAGCATATTTGCCATGGAAGGATCACTAATCAACAAAACTTCATCCATTCTAAAAGGAAATAGAACATGACCAAAACAAAAGGAAACAGAACACAAATTCACCAAACCCTGGAGGTTATTTTTTTTCCCCAGCCAAGGGGCAAGCGGCCAATTCCAATTTCCGACAACCCAAAAGGGATGCGAGTAGAGAGTAGAGACAGAGTGGCTGGTGGCGAGTCTGGGCTGGGGTGGGGATTCAATAGCGATGAGAGAAGAGGGTAGAGTTGAGTGGAGAGAGTCTAGGCTGGCTGGGGTGGGGACTCGGGAGTGTAAGTGGAGTGGTGGCCTGGCTGCGTAGCGTGGTGCGGTGTGCAGATGTAGACTACCGACTGCAGATGCTGAAGAGTGAAGACAATTGTGAGCTAGTGAAGTCTGATTGTGTGAACACTGATCGTTGAAGCTGAAGGAGAAGGACTGAAGTGGACTATGGCTATGGAGATGCACTGCTGGCTGACCTAGGGATGTAACTGAAGTCCAGACAGGAGTCAAACGAGAGTCACGAGGCACCAGTTACTGTTACTAAAATTGGAATGGCTTTTGTTTGACCTTCGGCGGGAAAATGCAAAAATAATAAAATAAATTATACTCATTGAAAATTATAATATTAATTTATTATTTTAAAAAATTATTATTTTTATTAAATTACTTTTTTTATCGAGTTTTTTTTTTAAATCTCATAACCCGATCTTAAACTCTATCAAAAATTTTTTCACACTACAAAACCTAATCCTAAAGCCTATATGGCTAATTATATTCCGACCTAAATCTAAACCATGTGCTTCAACAGGTAAGGTGTTTTTTTTTTTTCTCTCTTTCTCTTTTCATTTTGCTCATTATGTTTTTTTTTTTATAAATAAAATAATAATAATTGAAAGTGAAAGGGTTGGTAAAATAAGAATGTCCAGTATCAATTTGTCAATTTGCAAGCCCGATTTAATCATATGTTTTTCGGTGTTAATATGGCATGGTATGCTTGGTGTGGGTATTTAGATTGGTTATGTTTTAATGGTCTCTCTGTGATCAAAATCATTAACTGACATGTTGAAATGATATATATATATATTTAGGAATGTATTCATCGGTATGTTTAATTAATATCCTAATTTGTTTAATACATCCAAATAGTTAATATGGCACATGATCCACTAGCATGTTTACTTCATAAATTTCAACATATCTTGATTATTTAATGTATCTTGTGTTAGTGTAATGATTAATCTATTGCTAATAGTGTTTCGTTGTATCAATGCATTAATACATTTGATGTATTTGATGATTGAATCTTCTTTTTTAAATATTAGGTGGAGCCATTATAAAGATTTTGGGTATTGCGATGCAACCATTACCTAAAGCCAATTAGATTCCCAAGTAATTTAATTGTTTTAAATAATAATAATAATATATAAAAATTTAATTAAAAATTTTAAATAAAAGAATTATTTGTTATTCATGATATAATCTTCTCTCTTAACCATTGTTTTGAAAAAAAAAAAAATTGTCTCTTAAAAAAACACTTTTTACGAAACAAAAACTATAATTAATGTTTTCAAAAGTAGTATATCTTTTTCTTTTTTGTCAAAAAAAAAAGCAGAATAATAATTTAAATATTAGAATTTTTCTTAATAAAATTAACATGGTTTCAAACATAAATCTAACTTATTTTCATAAATAAAATTAACTAACCCACTAAAGTCTTGTAAAAATAGAATTACGTTGATTTAATCTAAACTAGCAGATACACATAGGTAACTACAAGATGACCATAAAAAAAATAAAATTTTATTTTTCCAAACTCAGTTTTCTAGATAAAAAATAAATAAAATAATGAAAATAATAAAGATTCATTGTAAAAAATAAATTAAAGAAAATCTATCTTGTATTACTTTGTTTCATGTTATGGTTGCATGAGAATAACATATAAATATATGTATAATAATGAAGGGGATTTATACGAAGCATTTCATTCATTTTTTTTGAAAAATAGCAAATGGTAATCTTAAAGTTTTAATAAATTAACCTTTGAGCTCAAATTCTTTAGTTAAAGTTCTTCTAAAAATCATTTTTTAGATAATTCATAAACTAGTATTCGATCAAGGTTAATTAACCTTTAAAATACTAATTAAACTTTATTCATTCTTATTTTCAACTTTGGTCGGTAGTAACTCCAATTTTTAAAATACTTAAAAAATGTTTTTTTTTTCCTTTTATCATCAAGTAACTTGTATTAAGTGAGACAAACTTAATATAGGTTAAATTATGAAAAAAAATAAAAAATTAGGCTCAATAATTGTAAATCTTAAAATTTTGATTATTTGCTATAGTAGAACAATTGATAAAGATAATTAAATCTTTAATAAGTGGAAGTTGGAAGAGTACATTAATACAAAGGTAGAACCATTATAAATCATTCACCATATCTTCTTATTTTTACACCTTTTATTTTTTTTTGCAATTTATTAATTTTCATTGCTATACTTAGTTGATTTTTGTCGCTTAATAATCAAAATAGGTTATTTTCAAGTAATTTTGAAAATGTTTTAGTAAATTAAAGCAATCTATTTACCTCCCTTGTGATCGCTAATTTGAATCTATGGCAAGTAAATTACAATGTGTTATTTAATATCATAGTAACCATATAGGAAACCTATGCAAAAAATTACTTTTTGTCATATTCATCAAGATATTGTTTAATATGTAAGAGTATGCCTTTTATTTTCCCGAATATATATATATATATATATATATATATATGTAAATGTTAAATATACATAATTGTATTTTGTGAAATTGTAATTTTTGAAGTATAATTGAATTGCATTTATTTACCGAAAAAAGAAATGAGTTGCATTTAAATCTTTATAATTTCGTATTCCACAACACAAACCCACCCCCCCCCACCCCCCTTGGTCTGACGCCTTTCCTTCGTCTTGCTCACAGTCTTGTATCAGAGCATTTCAGCAGATCACCGGGGGAAAATGGCAGCTGTCAAGGCAACTTCAGGGTTAGTGCTGTCACGGCCTGTTACTTTCGTAACAGGCAACGCCAAAAAGCTCGAAGAAGTTCGTGCAATTTTGGGCCAATCTCTTCCTTTTCGCTCTCTCAAACTCGACTGTAAGTATCTCTCTGTGTCTACATAGCCTTAAGGTCATTCAAATTAGTGATATTTATATCGTTATTGATGTGGGTATATCTGTGAAGTGCCCGAACTGCAAGGAGAGCCCGAAGATATATCCAAAGAGAAGGCTCGTTTAGCTGCTCTACAGGTAAGTCATAATAATGTTGGCTATTACTTATTTATTTATTTTTAGTAACGCATTCTTGAGGATACGATCAGTTACTTTCCGAAGTATTCAGTAAAATGGTAGATGCATTGCTTAAAACTCGTTACTATAGCATAAAATTCTAGGGAATCCATGTTCCCCTTGCTTTTCGCGAGAGCTAGATAAGGACACCGGGGAGGCTGATGGGGTATATATACGTATATACACGCACGCTCAGAGCCCCAGTTGCTTGGAACCCTAGTTATTGTCAGTGGCTTATGAAAAATGGTTATAAACTTTGACTCCATGGAATATGATTCCGTGAAATCAGAGAGACGGGGGTGCTAAGGTATATTTTTATGGTAATTCAATGTAGACTATTGGTGTGACTTAAAATACGTGTAGAAATTTCATATAAAATTGTCACATGGCAGCAAAAGAGAGAGAGAGAAATCTGCACATTTGTGCTACATAGGACTTGGAAATTCCATATTTCAGCTGTGCCAATTACAGGATCAGGTACTAGAGTAAACCATTCCCTAAGTAGTAGTTTTAACACAAAAGGTACTTTGCCAAGCTAGAGCTTGAGATGTGCTTCTTTGATTGACGAGTTGAGATATGTCGCATTCATTTCAAGTACGATATAGAGCTACTGCTAGGACATGTTTCATGATATAATAACTAGTGAATTTGATCTGGTCATCGAGATTAGCCTTTATATTGCATCTCTCAACAATTGGCGAATTGTTGGACTTACCGGCTGCTTGTTACCTCAGACAAATTTGTAGTAGTACGAGTGTTCAGAAAACAAGTGGCAGTGGCTTAAAAAAGCATGTTGACCATTATGTGAGATCCTATACCATTAACTTCTCAAATGTACAGAGCATATGTTGCCAGGTTAGCAAAAGTATAAACAGTGTCTAGGGATGGCCTTGGAACCGTGGGACCACAGTTATTGGTCCTCTTAGTGCACGTGATGCATTTCTTGTGGTGAACTCTCTGTTGTGTACTGGAAATCATATTAGTTCTCATTATTTGAGCGATCCAGCATCAAGCTTGGAGGAATATGGTAAGAATTCCAAAACTTATTGCTCAGGAGACTAATATCTAGATTCCTTTCAAGCTAGTTTATTGAGGGAACACTTGGATGGCTCAAAGGGGATATCATTCCCATTCCCCACTTTTCATTTGAACAAATTGGAAACCAGGGTTCTTCATTTGAATAATTTTTGTTCTTCACCACGAGCAATCACCAAGTATCTCAACTACCCAAAAATTGCTTCCTTTTGACAAGTAGGAGTGGACTTGATTGGGCCATAAGCCCTTTGGTACCCTATCGTATGGGAAATATTTTGCTATTATTTGGGAATTCTATTCCACTCATCAAGCTTTGGAATACCTAGGTCTCCTTTCTTAGAGGCAGAAGCCACATCCCACTAACTTTAGCCTTCAAGCTGTCATAAGCATTATTGTGCAGTTTGAATTTTTTGCAGGGTTTTGTGTGGCCTACTACTTGATGTGGGCTATTCAAAAGAAGCTAACTCAATTTATCTTCCATAAAAAATTCACATTGGTATCATTAGTTTATGTGTAGAGGCTGCTCCCTTTTATTTTTGATAATTAATTAAATTCACTAGAATGTTGTACATTGGTCATACCTTAGTTTTTTGTCTCTCTTCACTTACAATGAGTTGTTCAACCTGTTTGACAGTTGCATGATTTTGACCTTGTGATTTTATGTGAATCATACTTGTTTGTTCTGTATCCTTTTTACTATAATGTTTTACTGACAGCACAATTTTACACATTGTTGATGAATACAAGGACTTAACTTCTGATCCAACTAAATTAAACCCCTACATGTAGACTAAAAAATTCAGTGACAAAGTAATTCGATTTTAAAGCCTTAGCTTTATTTGCTACAAAATTCCGCTGGTTTGTTTGCTTCTCTATGGATGTGATTTACTAATACTTGCAGCTTAATCAATAACCTTTGAACTCCCTGAATTCTATGGAAGATATCTTTGTGGGAAAATATGGTTAATAGGTTTATTTTAAAAAAGTAATGTTGTAAATATTGTAATTATAGAATCAGACTAAATTAGGAGATTTTGTTATCGGTTTTTTTTTTAATTTGTATATAAATGATTTATTATTAATCAATAAAATAATACTCTTTTAGTATTTTACGTTATGGTATCAGAGCCTTTAGGGTTTACAAAACAGCTACTGTAGATGGTTCTTTGACTACTGTGGTAGGAAATGGAAGTGTCTAAATTAACCCATTGACCCATTGTTAACCTTGCAAATTTCCTTCATGTCCCTAAATTATCTACCAATCTGATATCCATCCCAAAATTTACTCATGACTTACAATGTAATGTTTTTTTTCATCATAATGAGTGTGTATTTCAGGAAAAGGGTTCGAGGAAGATGATTGGACATGTTAGAGAATGGAGTGGCCTCTACTTTCTTGAAATAAATCAACCAACCATTACCAAGGATAAACAATCAGTGTCATTTGTTTCCGAGACTCTATCATCCAATAAAGAGAAAATTTGGCTCTATCATTGCCGACTCGGACATCCATCATTTCAAGTCATTAAACTTTTGTTTCCATCTTTGTTTAAAAGTCTAGGTGTTGAGTCTTTTCATTGTGAAAAATGTGAACTTGCTAAACACAAATGTGTATCCTTTCTAGCAAGCAATAAAAGAAGTTCAATTCCTTTTTATTTAATTCATAGTGATATTTGGGGTCCATCTATTGTTACTAATATCTTTGGGGTACAATGGTTTGTTTCTTTTATTGATGCTTGTACTTGAGTTTGCTGGATTTTTCTTCTTAAACGAAAATCTGATAGCAGTATTGTTTTCCCAAATTTCTATTCCATGATTAAAAATCAGTTTGGAGTAACCATCAAGAGAGTTAGGTCTAATAATGCAAGGGATTATTTCAATCAAATTCTAAGTCCATATTTTCAAAGAGAAAGGATAATACATGAGTCATTTTGTGTGAATACCCCGCAGCAAAATGGAGTTGCAGAGAGGAAAAATGGTGATCTCCTTGAACAAAACCCGAGCATTGTTATTTGAAAATCATGTACCTAAAACTTTTTGGGGGGAAGCTGTTCTTACAGCAACATATTTCATAAACAAATTTCCATCTAAAGTTCTAGGGTTTAAGAGTCCAATAGACGTGTTGTCAACCTTTTACCCTAACCTACATACCACAAATAATCTTGTTCCTAGAGTGTTTGGGTGTACATCCTTCGTATATGTTCATGGTCACAATCGAGGGAAATTGGATCCAAGAGCTATAAAGTGTGTCTTTGTGGGATATTCGTCAACCTAAAAAGGTTACAAGTGTTATCACCCATCTTCTCGAAAATTCTTTGTTTCTATGGATGTTACCTTCAATGAACGTGCATCTTACTTTCCAAACCCTTATCTTTAGGGGGAGAAGTCAGTAAGAGAAGAGGAGGGTTTGGGTTTTGACTTGATGTTAGATCCTACTTCCTCATCCACTAGTGATCATACCCTAGGTCAAACTGGGCCACTTGAGTCCATCATAGTTCCCTCTGAACTTGTGTTTGATCCTGTAACAACAGCTTCTGTGTCTACTCAACCTAAAATTGAGTCTATTCCCGAGGATGTTAGATATGGCAAAGGCAAGATGTATGCAAGGAAGAAGATGGTTGCCCCCAAATCTATGCAAGTCCAAGAGTCCAATGAGGTAATGATTTCTGAACCAACACTCCAAGTTGAAACTGAACCAACACTATAAGTTGAAACTGAACCAGAGCTAGGGAGTGAGACGCATAAGGGTGGTAATGACACAGACTTGCTCATTGCATTAAGAAAAGGTACGGGAGAGTGCACAAAAAAACCTTTATATCCCCTTGCCCACTTTTTGTCCTTTAAACGTTTTTCTCCATCACACAGAATCTTCCTAAGTAACCTAGAAACTATTGTCATTCTTTGTAATCCATCCGAAGCTTTATCTAATGAAAAATGGAAACAAGCTATGAATGTAGAAATGGAGGCACTAGAAAAGAACAAAACATGCGAGCTAGTCGAGTTACCAGCAAGGAATAAACCAGTGAGATGTAAATGGGTGTACACAGTGAAGTATAAAGCTAATGGTTCGGTGGAGAGATACAAGGTAAGGTTGGTAGCCAAAGGGCATACTCAGACATATGGAGTGGACTATCTAGAGACGTTCGCCTCAGTAGCAAAGTTGAATACTGTTAGAGTCCTATTGTCTTTGGCAGCCAACTTTGGATGGGATTTACAATAGTTTAATGTAAAAAATGCTTTCTTGCATGGAGATCTAGAGGAAGAGATATATATAGAGATTTCATCTGGTTATAAAAAAGAAGTTACCGATCATACAGTGTATAGGTTAAAGAAGGCATTATATGGGCTTAAACAATCTCCTCAAGCACGGTTTGGCAGGTTTGCCAAGGTTATGGTGACTTTAGGGTATAAGCAAAGTTAAGGAGATCATACACTGTTTGTCAAACAGTCATCTTCAGGGGGAGTCATAGTTCTCTTAGTTTATGTAAATGATATAATTGTTACAGGAAGCATTGATGAAGAAAGAAATTTTTTGAGTGAGTGCTTAGCAAAAGAATTTGAGATTAAGACACTTGGGAAGCTAAATTTTTTTCTCGGAATTGAAGTGGCACATTCAGAAAAATGTATTTTTCTCTCTCAACAGAAGTATGTAACTAATCTACTCAAGGAGACTGGTAAAACAACATGCAAATTGGTGAGTACTCTAATAGATCCAAATGTAAAGCTTGGAATAGCAGAGGAAGATGCTATGGCAGACAAAGGAATGTATCAACTATTGGTGGGAAAGCTCATTTATTTGTCCCACACACGACTGGATATAGTGTATGCTGTGAGTATGATTAGTCAATTCATGCAAAATCCAAGAGGTTCATCTTCAAGTAGTACATAGAGTGTTACAATATCTTAAAGGTACACCAGGAAGAGGAATTCTTTTTAGGAGAAGTGAGAACCTAATACTTGAAGCCTACACAGATGCTGATTATGTTGAGTCATTGATTGATAGAAGATCGGCTACTGGATATTGTACGTTTCTAGGTGGGAATCTTGTAACATGGAGGAGTAAGAAGCAAAATGTAGTAGCAAGGTCTAGTGTAGAGGTTGAATTTCGAGCAATGGCTCAAGGAGTATGTGAGTTACTTTGGTTGAAGATCATTCTAGAAGACATGAGAATAAAGTTAGAAGGCCTAATGAGGCTTTATTGTGATAATAAGTCTGCAATTAGCATTGCCCACAATCCTATATAACATGATCGGACAAAGCATATTGAAATTGATAGACATTTTATCAAGGAAAAATTAGAGAGCGGATTGATTTGCACACTTTATGTATCTACAAATGATCGGTTCGTTGATGTGTTAACCAAAGGATTAAGTAGTCCAGTGTTTGAAAAAATTGTATTCAAGCTGGGAATGGAGAATATCTATTCACTAGCTTGAAGGGGAGTGTGGGAAAATATGGTTAATAGGTTTATTTTAAGAAAGTAGTGTTGTAAATATTGTAATTATAGAATCAGACTAAATAGGAGATTTTGTTATCGGTTTTTTTAATTTGTATATAAGTGATTTATTGTTAATCAATAAAATAATACTCTTTCAGTATTTTATGTTAATCTCATCTAGGCCAGATCAAATTGTTCATCTCTTGACTGCTAAAATGTAGTTGATTTCAATGCTTCAAACACATATTCAATCATACTCTAAAGACAGCATTTAAACTACCTCTTCTGAATTGCTGCTTCACCCAACCAAAAGCAAACACCGTTCAACCTTAACAGTCCCAGAGCACTCCACCACTACCAGCAAAGCCATCCGATACATTCCCATTTGTGTTTAATTTAGAGACTTACAAATCACCTTAGTTTGCTTGAGAATGGGCTGAACTGAAAGTTTAAATTCCCTGATTAGTTTGATGCAACTACCAACCTGTTCATGATTTAAATGGAAACTTCTCAAAGGTGTATCAACTTCTTTGCAGATTTCATTAATTACAGTATGGATTGGTTTGGAATCTTCATGTTTAGCTTGAATTCACTATTTCCATAGAATCCACAGAGAGATGGCTAAGATTGCACTTCTAATATGCGCTTTGCTCCTGACCTTTGATAACCACCAGTCTAAAAGCTGTATGGCCAAAGGAAAGACAAATCAAGATTTCAAACCGTTTGTTAAGTTTGCCATAATCTAGCAAAGCCAACACCTTGAACACAATAAAGTTCCCTGAGATTGAAGCACTCTGTCGAAAGTGTTCCATATAAACTTAAATTTCAGCTGAATCCTCACATTCTAAAACAGATTCTGCTGCACTTTCCTTTTGTCTAAACATAATTACCAAAGGCTATCTAGAGATTCTAAGCAAGCTAATTTCTTTCGGTATTCTTTTCTTTAAACTGCATTATGATTATTGAACGTTTTCTGAAAAGGAAGGTGAATGGACCTGTACTTGTGGAAGATACTTGCCTCTGTTTCAATGCCTTGAAGGGTCTTCCCGGTAATACTGTTTTACTATCATTTTGATAGTGGCTCCTCTTTCTTTTTGTATGCTTCAAGCATAGAGAAAATTAAAGAATGAACATTTGGTATCAAGTTCCAATAGAAAATAAAAACTTTTTATTGGTTTAAATAGAAGATGGGTGTTATGTAAGGTGGTGTAAATAGATGATGATGCTATATAAAGTGTTGCAAATAAAAGATGATGTCACTTTCAAATAATAAAAAATACTCACTAAAGGATGAACATTTGTGTATTTAACATGCCATGTCACTACGATCTAGTGGCATTATATTGGAGCTATAGCATTATCCAGTATTTACACCATTTTATATAACATCTATCCCCTATCTAAACCACTAAAATGTTTCATACATTTGACTTGATCCCAAATGTTCATCTACTGGTATATAATTTTTCCATTGGGCTCATTTTTCTATAGTTTGGAATCTCAATCTGCTAAATACACGCTGCTGATTTATTTATTATATTAAACTTGTTACAGGTCCTTATATGTAAGTTCTTTACCAATCTAGCTATCAATCTAGCTCTCATTTGAAAGGTGGTGTTCTGTTCCTTGATATTTTTCAAAGATGTGCATGGTTTTTGCTACTTCAGGCCTATGTGACTTAACTAGTATAAACTATTTTCTAAGCAGATATTGGTTCTATCTTCTGTGAGGGCTCTTTGAAATATACATATGCTGACATCGTGAATGGCACAAAATTGTCAATGCACCATATGTCTGCAAATATATATATATATGTGTGTTTGTGTGTGCACATAAGCAGGTTCTTGTGGTTCCACAAGAGGCATGAGCTATTACTTCTATTTGGTGCAAACTGAGGATATAGTAAACGGAAAATATCACATACTAAATTTCGCTGTGCTCTTTCCCATTGAATCATCCATTGCACATTGCACTTTGCAGTATGTTATGCATGACTAGATCTTTTGTTTTTTAACTGAGAGGTTTTCTATATTTCAAATTACTGAATGTTCAATCTGAGAACTTAAAGGAGAATTCAGGTTTAGATAGACAACATTAAGGGTTTGGTGGCTTCTGTTGTTTTTTCTTGTCTCTTCATTGTTTGGTACTTTGCTTCATGTTGTGCCTTTGGAATTCCTGAAAACGGTTGCTTGGGTGCTTGCCTCCTAGTACTTCTACTTGGTCTTATCAAATTCTTCATTTGACTTTGTATATGTGCAGCAAATGGTTTCTGCAGAAACTTGGCCATGAAGGTATGCTCTTTTTTCTCTCTTTGTTCTTATATTTTTTCCCCAATCTTTTCTCAGAATCTACTCTTGTTTTCTCATGTCTTCTGATTCTTATGTAGGCTTAAATAATTTGTTGATGGCTTACGAGGATAAATCAGCTTATGCATTGTGTGTCTTCTCTTTCATGCTTGGACCTGATGCTGATCCCATTACATTTTTGGGAAAAACTCCAGTATGTTTCTTCAAATAGTAGATATAATCTCTATTTCTTCAAAGGAAGCACACAGAAGATTATAACATATTGACAATCTGAATTCAATTATACCATAGTTTGTTTCAAATACAATAAATCCAGGATTGCTCAAGCTGGTGCATAAATGTCAATCGTTCCTAACTTGTTTTTTATTTTTGAAATCTTTGTGTAGAAAGTCATTTTTGCCTATACATATGCAATTTGTATTTTAGGTGGCACATGTAAATGCTGATTATCCCTTGATTAGACTAATTTGTATTAATATGTTGACTTATTTCAACATGTTCTTTCCTGTCATGCTGCACAAAATTGTTAGCAATGTTGGTAGATTTTTTGCTGCAGAACCGCTTTATATTTGTCTCTTGTTATCCTTGAATGATTGAATTATCTCTGGCTTCAGTTACAAATATCAAATGCCATAGCCCTAAACTCAAGTTCCACGTTTTGAGCCCCTGCCTACTTCTTGCTCTTCTGCCTAAGAAGGTATAAGGAATATATAGTAACTACAAGTAGAATGCCTATCTATTAGTTGTGCAGCATCATGGGCATCCACATTTGACTCAACATATCGATCTAACCAGTTCATATGAAAAAACCTCTCTCTAGCATTTATTTCAATCATTTTAAGATCTTTGAAAATTCCTGGAGGTAATAAAAGCTTTAACTATTCTCGTATTAGACAAATATATAATTTAACTCACAGGTAATGTTAGATATCCTAAGGATAATAAACATCATTATGAGTTATGTTTGATAGTCTTTAATTTCCCTACCTCCACACAAACCAAACCCCCCCACCAACAAAAAAAAAAAAAAAAAGCCTTTAGTAGATTTTCATGAGATTGGAAGGTTCTCTCTAATAAGCCATCACCCACTTTTCACTGTAAATGCAACCAAGCAAAGGCACTTCGTGCTTAGTAATGATTTTGTAGACAATTGACCATTGGCTAGATCATACTTACAAGACTAAAAAAACTCAGTATGGGAGCCAATTGTGGGTGATTTTAATAAGTTGCAAGAACTAATTGACTGCATTTATTCAACAATACATTCAAGACTGACCAGATGTACAAACAGCATGTGAACAAGAGGTGAATGGACATAGGAAACTCACTGAGTGAGTGGAAGAATTGGTGACACAAATATCTATCATCAAATTGGTGAAAACTGTAATTGTGATACGTAATTGTATTCTCTTTTCACTTTTATTTACTAATAATACAAGAACAATATATAGAGATATAGAATCCTCTATCAACTTTTACCTAACACTATATTAATTACAATCTAGAAACTATAAACAACTTATAGTGCTCCTTAAGTTGGAGCATAAATATTGATCATGCCCAACTTGTTAATTATATCATCAATTCTAACACTATTCAAAGTTTTGGTAAAGATATTTGCTAACTGTTCTTAAGTTCTAACGTGTCCTATAGAAATCAAATTTTGTTGTATCTTTTTACGGATGAAATGATAATCAATTTCAATATGTTTGGTTCGCTCATGAAACACAGGTTTAGATATAATGTGAAGGGCTGCTTGATTATTATACTATAACTGGACAGGTATAGGCATTTTAAATCCAACTTCAGTCAAGAGCTGATGAATCTACATTATTTTACATGCTGATTGTGCCATAGCTCTATATTTTGCCTCTACACTTGAGTAGGATACTGTGTATTGTTTTTTACTTTTTCAAGTGACTAGATTTCCTCCAACAAACACACAATACCCAGTGGTGGATCTTTTGTCTATTTTGGATTCTGCCCAATCAGCATCTGAAAAACATTCAATATAATTATGTCTGTGATTTTCATATGCTAAACCACGTCCAGGAGCATCCTTTAGATAAAACAAAATCTTATATAAGGCTACCTAATGATTCACTGTAGGAGAAGACATGAACCGACTTACAACACTGACTGGGTATGCAATATCAGGACGAGTTATTGTGGGATAGTTCAACTTCCCAACTAGACACCTGTATCTCTTTAGATCCTTAAATGATTCTTCTTCTTTTGTAAGCTACATATTAGGAGTCATAGGTGTATTGCATGGTTTAGCTCCCAATTTACCTGTCTCGGTTAATAAGTCAAGTACATATTTCTTCTGAGATAGGAAAATGCCTTTCTTACTTATCAACTTAATTCCTAAGAAATACTTTAGTAGCCTCAAATCCTTAGTATGAATGAATGATTTGAGAGAGGTAATACCAATGTTATCATTTCCTATAATGATAATATCATCAACATATACAATGAGGATAATTATACCGGTGTTAGAATACTTAGAGAATACCGAGTGATTCGATTTACTCTTTCTTAGACCAAAACTCTCAACTGCTTGACTGAATTTCCCAAACCAAGCTCAAGGACTCTATTTTAGTCCATATAATGACTTCCATAGACGGCAAACTTTACCCGACTCCCCCTGAGTAACAAATCCTGATGGTTGCCCCATATAAACTTCCTCTTGCAAATCATCATGTAAAAAAGCATTTTTTATATCCAGTTGATATAAAGGCCAATAATTAGAGGCTGCAATCGAGATAAATAGGCGAATAGCAGTTAACTTAGCTATAGGAGAAAATATGTCTAAATAATCCACACCATAGGTTTGAGCATATCCCTTTGCTACAAGACGGGCTTTTAGCTGAGCTACTGTTCCATCAGGATTAACCTTGATTGCATATACCCATTTACGACCAATTGCCTTCTTTCCTGTAGGTAAATCCATTAGATCCCAAGTGTGATTTTTATCCAAGGCATTCATCTCATCAATCATAGCATCTCGTCAACCAAGATGTGAGAGTGCAACATGAAGAGACTTTGGAATGGTCAGTGTCGAGGGATGCAATAAATGAGGAAGATGATGATGACAAGTGATAATAAGATACACAAGAAGAAATTGGATAGGTGCATTGACGTTTACCTCTACGGAGTGCTATAGGAAGATCAAGATCACTTGTAGTTGGATCCATTAAGGAAGAAGAGACTGATATAGGACATGAAGCAGGAGGAACTTGTTGTCAAGAGTATACATATTGAATTAGAGGTCATGATGGTGGGGGCGGTGGTAAGGTACCTGGAGACTTATAAGTAAAATGATAAAGTAACAGAACGTCATCTTCTTCCCGTTTTGGCTTTTCAATGGATGAAAAAAATGGTGTGTTTTCTACAAAAGTGACATCAATTGAGACAAGATATTTGTCAAGACGAGGACAAAAACACTAATATTCCAAAAAAATACATTTGAGAGATTTAGAATCAAGTTTAGTAACTTGAGGACGGACATCACAAACAAAACAAGTACTATCAAATATCTTAGGTTCAATAGTGAACAATGACTTTGTAGGAAAAAATATTGTATAAAGAGTCTCACCTTGTAGAATAGATGAAGGGAGACGACTAATCAAACAACAGGCAGTGGAGACTGCATCGGCCCAAAATTGTTTAGGAACATGCATCTAAAATAGAAGTGCTCATGCAATCTCAAGAAGATATCTGTTTTTGCTTTCAGCCACTTCATTTTGAGAAGGTGTATCCACATAGAAAGATTGATGAAGGATACCATTTTAGAGCATATATGATTGAAATGAGTGAGAGAAATATTTTTGGCATTTTCACTTCTTAATGTATGTATTGAGACTTTGAATTGTGTTTTTATTTCAGCACAAAAAGCAGAAAAATGTGAAAACACTTCTAAACGATTTTTCATAGGATAAAGCTAAGTCATACGAAATAATCATTCATGAAGGTAACAAAATACCGAAAAACAGCCTTAGATACAATTGGGCATGGACCCCCTATATCAGAATGAACTAAGTCAAAAGGTAAACTAGTCCTTTTATTGACTCTTAAGTAAACTAGGCAAACGGTGATGTTTAACAAAATGACAAGATTCACAATTTAAGGTAGAAACATTATTAAATTGTGGATAAATGATCTTTAACACAGATAGAGAAGGGTGACCAAGCTGGCAATGAGCTTAGAAAGGTTTTAAGACACTTGAACATGCAGTAGACCTCGGCACTTGTGTATCCAATATATAGACTATCCAATTCATGTCCTTTACCAATAATTTTTTTCGTTATAAGATCCTGAAACAGATAATGATCAGGATAAAATGGGATACAACAATTCGTTGCATGAGTAAGACTTACTGATAGTAAGTTAAAGGAAAACTGTGGTAAGCTTAATACAAAAGATATGGAAATCAAAGGAGTTAGATTAATAGTTCTAGATCCATGAACAAATGACTTAGAGCCATTTGCTAGAGTGACATTTGTAGGAGAGGCGTATGGTTGGTAAGTGGTGAAGAGATCAAAGTTACCTGTCATGTGATCTGTGATACTAGAATCAATGACCCACTTAGACGATAAGGAAAGAAGACACTAAGTTGACTTACTTGATTTAGCAATTGCAGACGTATGATGAGATGAAGCCTTCAATACCTCTTGATACTGAGAGAATTTGGCATATTCATCAGCAGAAATTGTTATTGTCTTTTCAGAAGACAAACTTGATGTGGAGTCAATGGAGGCAATGAGTACTGATTGCTTCTTTTGGCTACGATTTTGCAATTTCTTACAAGTACGTTTTGTATGCCTTAGCTCATGACAGTAATCACAAACAACTCTCCCCGATTCCCGACCTCGAATATGATCTCCCCCTCTCCTATTGGTGGAATTTTGACCTGTACTTTGACCTATCAAGGCACTAACATTGTGAGATGGGATCACAGCTATATGATTTTCTGTGCGAGTGATTCATTTAAAAGTTTCCTAAAGAGTGGAAATTTCATGACTTGTGAGAATTTGAGACTTGACAGACTCATACTTTGGACATAGATCGACTAAAAAACTCATAATTGCCATATGCTCCCTTTGAGTTTGTTGAACTCTTACATCAGGACTAGAAGGCAGCAACACATTTAATTCTTCATATATCCTCTTAAAATTCATCAGATATGTGGTAAGAGACTAATCATGTTGCTCAGCACAATAGGAACTCTTACACATGTCATAGATACGGGAAATATTCTCTTTCCTAGAATACATGAACTCCAAATATTCCATAAGTTCCTTAACGTACTCACAGTGATCAACTAAATTAATGATCTCATTGTCAATGGAGTTTCTAAGTTGCAAAAATATACGAGAATCGTCTGGTAACCATGCCTGTCTAGTATCATCTAATGGTGGATCATTAGTGAGATGATCGTCTTTCTCAATGCTTCTTAGATATATTCGCACAGTTTTGTTTCAAGCGATAAAGTTGTCTCCATTAAGTTTATATTTTGTTATTTTAGTTGTTACTGGAACCATATCTATGATATGTAATTTATTTTCAGCCATCTAGTAATCCACACAACAAACACCAACAGCACCAAACAACACTAGAAGATTAAACCAAACCAGAAATGCTAATTCTAACTAGGGAAAACACTTCGATTGGCTTACCCAACAAACCAAGTTTTCAAAAACCACCAAACTGAAAGAAAAAATTAATTTCCCAGCAACAATAAAACCTAAGCCAGAAACCCTAAACCTTAGCAAGGAGCATGTGTCCCAAGATGATTTCTGAAATGGCGAGATTGGAATGAAGAATACTATACCACGAAGACCCAGCAAGAACATGTGGATGAACGGGGGTCACATGCACCTCCACGTGCGGAAAACAAGGAGGAGTGACGGACGGTTCATGTGGCATGTGAGTTGGTCGTCGGAGTTGGTTAGAGGAGTTTATCGGCCGACAATCTTTCATCCTTGAGGGGCCATGAGAAAAAAAGAAATACAAACACTCTTTGGGGTGTGTGTGGGATACAAACGCTACTTACTAGGTAGCAAGGGTTTATCCTAAACCCTAATTTTTTTCAAAAAAAAAAAATTTCTATAATTAGACAGCTCTGATACCATGTAATTGTGATAAGTAATTGTATTCTCTTTTCACTTTTATTCATTGATAATACAAGAACAATATATAGAGATACAAAATCCTTTACTAATTTCTACCTAAAAATATATTAATTATAATCTAGAAATTATAAATTATAAATTATAATTACAATTTAGAAACTATAACATATTATAACAAAAACAGTAGCATTACAAAGGTGAGAAGACCTAGCCTCAAACTGCAGCAACCACCCCATTCTAGTGGTCGACAACCCTACACACATATAAGCCCTCATGTCCCCAACGACCCTTGTCAGAGCTCTAGTCCAATTCCTAAGCAATTGAATGTGACTAAAATGTACCTTTGATGGAGCCTAGATTTGTACCCAAAACACTCACTTTCTAGAGGAACTTAGCCCTAACCATGGCATACAAATCTTAGTGTGCTACCCATGGCATACAAATAGACGATAAGGCTTAAAGACCCAATGCACGTCAGCTAATGGCACATGACCTAACGCTGGATAGACCCTAGCATGGACCTCCTACACACTTTAGCTGTGCATTTCCCTTCAAATGAACTAGTACCATGTGCCTTCCTCTTGCAACCAAACACACAACTTTCTTCCTATGATGTAATTATGACACACTAGTGGAGGAAGCGAAATCTACTTTGATCAGTATGAGCACCTAGGTCTAGAATTTGAATAGCATCAATATGAGGCACACTACTACTAACAATTTGATGAGCTTTTCAATTAGAGAGAATTCTATCAGCAGGATCACTCATATTTAAAGGGTCCTCCACCTCGATTAAACCCAGGATAGTACCCAAATATGGGATTTGACTGGCAAGTTGATTAGGAGTTTGACCAATGAGTTGATGAGAGGTTTGAGTGTCAATTTAATATGAAGTTTAATTTGAACGGCATAGCAACTGTGGTTCAACATTATATGAAGCTATAGTTCTTAGTTGTAATTGTTTCGAAGGTTTGTTAGGGTGAGTAAAATGTTGTGAGAAATTCTTCATAAATTAGTGAAACATTTAAGCATGGTAAGGTTGTCTTAGCTTCCTTCAACTTGACTAGAGAGACCCAACTCTAGTATTATAAATTGGAGCAAATGCACCTAAAGTTGATGTGGTAGAAGTTTGCTTACTTATGTGATTTGAGGTTTGCATCGCCACTGCATGGTAACTTTATGGGCAACATGGTCTAGTTATGCTTGATAGGAATAGTTGGGAGTACGGCAGAAATTTCTATCCTAGCTAGTGTGAATAGCTACCATTCTTCCAAAACATTAGTGACAATTTTTATGTTAGATTTGTTAGAGCTAATCATGGTTGATGTAAAGCTTCAGAGCCCATCTAATTTGGAAACAAGAAGGTCGTCTCACGTGGAAGAGAAAGCCACTTATTAACGATTGTCATGCCTTGAGATGAGATACACTTTACTTATAACAGCTTGCCATTTATACCATTTTATGATATTAACAGTTGACTAGGCTACTATCATAGCAATGACTTACATAAGGCGACTAATGACTAAACTATTTTGAGGAATGTCAATCAGCAGAAGCATAAATTGTAGTGGACATATATATATATATATATATATATATATATATCGATTTATATGCGATAGGTGATCTAGTTAGTTGATTCTAAGTTGATATTTCATGAGTTAGGTCATGATGTTTAGCGAGCATTAGGAACAGTTGTATAATTGGTTGTGACATAAAATGTAAAATAATAATCAATTTCTGTCATATTTCAATTAGGTTATAGTCCTTGATTTATATACACAATTGACCAGCTTAAAAGAGTAATAAACTCCCTAAAAAGGAAAACTCCTAAAAATATGCTACCTCTTAAAAGAAAAAAATCTGTATATAATTATAATTCCTAAAAACCAGGAAATTATAACTACATAATCTTACAAAATCTTTCCAAATTATAACTACACAATCTTTCCAAATAAAGCCACATAATTCGACAGGTTGAGATGTGAGCCTAGTTATAGATTGATGTACAAAGAGAATTTATACTAGAAGATTAGAGTTTGTAACCATGATGTAGTGGAAAAAAGAATATATGCTTACTACAAGGGAATACAAAAGCAGTAATACAAATACAATAATACCCCTCTTCAATCTCAAGAGGTAAATGTCAACATGAAATTGGAACGGTGATTAAGAAATGTTGCTATAGGCAAGTTCATGGTGAGAACTTGACCAATGGCAAGCATTTGATGCCTAAATGATAGTTAATATTAACATGTTTGGTGTGATCATATTTTAAACAGTTGCTAAATAGGTATATAGCTCCAACATTGTGAAAACACAAGATGATGGATTGTTGAATGAGGATTGCCAGCTCACCAAGGAGGTACCAACCCAAGTAGACTCTGCTACGGTGTAAAATAATGCTCAACATTCAACCTCTGTGGATATTGCTCCTTGAGCCGTTTTTTGAAGCACTAGTATATGAGGCTGCATCTAAGAAAAATCACCCTATGGTGGATTGATGATGGATAACTAAACCGTTCTACATCAGCAAAGGTGTTTAAGAAGACAATGGATGCGCATACAATAGAATGGCCCAAGGAAAGATTGCCATGAAGATGTCGGAAAACTTGTTTGGTTGCCTGCATATGAATAGTAATTGGAAGATACACATATTGACCTAATTGATTGGCTGTGAAATTAAGATTGGGTCTAGTAATGATGAGGCACTGCAATGCACCCACAACCTCACAATAGGTTGTAGGGTTAGGTAATAGGGAAAAGTCATGAGCACTAAGCTAATTACCAGGTGATGAAGGGGTTTTAAATGGGTCTGGATAGATGCATGTTTTGGTGCTTTAGTAGATCATAGTTGAATTGAAATTGACTAGGTGAATGCTTTGAGGAGTGTGCATGACATGAATAATGGGAGAGAAGGGGAGATCACTAAGGTTCTTCGTAGCAAACTAATAAGGGAGGATAGAGATGTAGTGAGAGAGGACAAGGTTGCTATTGGTCATAATGATGTCATTGACATAAAGGAGGAGGATAAGTGTCAAAATCTTGCGAGTAGACAAACATGAATTTATCAGCTTTGCTTTATGTGAAGCCAATGTGTAAAGGAAAACTGTGATAAACATGAAGTAATTTTTTTAGCTGGTAAACATGATGGAGAAGAAACATACTGTAACTTAATCGCTTCTCATTCAATCTCAGATTTGATAAATGACAGTCCAACTGAATATGTTTCCTGTGCTCATGTTGAATAGTATATTTTACAATATTCAAGGCTGATTTGTTGTCTTCATACATGATACAACACTAGTGTCTCTTCAACCTGTATATCCAAATCCACGAGCAATGAAGCTAGATCACTTCACAAATCCCTAGAGCAATTGCTCTATACTCTGCCTTAGCGCTACTTTTGGTAACTATTGGTTGTTTCTTGCTTCTCAATGTCACCAAATTACCCCATGCCTTAGTAAAAAAACCTGATGTAGACTTATAATCAATGATATCCCCTTCCTAATCAGTGTCTACAAATGTCTTTCTCTTTTGAATCGTCTTTATAAATAGAACATTTCCTGGAGTTCCCTTGAGATATTTTAAAACATGATTGACTCCATCCAGACAATGGTCAGAGCATGCATAGCTTGACTTACAAGGCTTATAGAGTGAGCTAGATCAGGTCTAGTTGGTGACGGATATGTTAATCTTCCCATTAATCTCCGGTGTTGACCCTTCTCAGCAGGAGCATCATTCTCTAGTGAAGAACTCTTCCAAGTATGGTGTATAGAGTGGTTTACAGCCCAGTTTCCTATCTCCTTGAGGAGATCCAGTATGTATTTTCTTTAACTAATAAAGATACCTTTCCTAAACAACTTCCATTCCCAAAATGAATTGTAGTTCACTAAGTTCTTTGGTCTCAAACCCCCTTTGAATGCTTCCTATTTGTGGGGATTGGAGGTTATCCATGAATGCGTCAACACATTTCCTTGGATAGTCCGTCCAATTTGCCAAATCTGGGCCATACTTTTCATGAACATTGATCTCTAATATCCATCATACCCTTTTAATGTTGCTCTATTTGTAGAGTAGTGGCATTATAAGTGGCCATGGAGGAAGATTTTCTGAGTTCTTTTTCCTGGGGAGGGACTCTTGAAATGTTACTGCTTAGAAGCTAGGTACTTTTTGCTTCTAGGTTGGAGCAGTGATATATATGTATATATGTATGTATGTATGTAAGTATAGTATTTTTGGTAAAAGAAGGTTAATTGTTGTAGGTCATATTATCATGTGGCTGATGCTGAGAGGCAGGGAATTGAATCTTGTAGCTTAAGATGGAAAAGGAAAGGATATTGTTTATACTTCAGAAGTTTAGTGTAATGAGAGACATCAATATTTAGTGAACATATAACTTTGTAGTTAGATTTGTTTCTAGAACGTAAAGGGTGGAAAAAGAGGAGGATAGCCAGTCGATAATCCTGTTTATTAGAAAAACAAAAAGTCCTATGTCCAAGTGGTAGGGTTGTACAGTTCATGTGAAAGCAAAACTCATTGACCTTTGACAAGAAATGGTAAAATAAAATAGTGCAAGAGAGTAATTAGCACCGCAGTTGCTAGACACTAAGTACTTGTGATGCCTACACACATTTTTTGACAGAAACAGTGTAAAGCATTCACACTTGAAGGCCGTCCTGGATTGATTTGCAAGCTAGACATGGTAAGAGTAACAACCATGAGTATAGAGATGATAAACATTACATCATCTGGAGGACTCTGGCATGTTCCTCTATGCACTGCTCAATTATTCCATGGATATTGTTAGGAAAATTACTGATGGCATAAGTTACCCAAAAATAATTACTGATGGTGTAATCATTTTGCATTATTTGAAATGAAGTCGATGGTTGATGATATGGAGAGTAAAAGAGGCTGGTTTGTATGATAGAAGGCAGACTCATAAAAAAGCTTAGGTAGGCTTCACATACAATTTGATTTGGAGATGTACATATCACTTTGGTTCCCTTCCATTCTCTCTTATGGCAGGGTCAAGGGCCCCTTTGTTCTGAAGGTAGAATGCTTGTGACTACTATTTTTCATCATGAGTTGTTCATAAAAACCCTATGATTAGTTTAGCACAGGACTTGGAGAATGGAGTAATCATTTGATACTGGCTTCATTGCCAAGTCAATGTACCCTTGGTTTAGAATGCCATTCAGAACTATATGAAATCATATTCCAGAGTTTTGCATGGAAAAAAATGGAACACATGACTGTCATTGTCATGATGATAGAGCTCTATTCAACTGAAAATTCTAATTGAAAGAATCTGCTAAATTAAGAAAATCAAAGTAGCTATATTGCATGATAAATCAGTAACTCATGGATCAATATTTTCCAGGTAAGCCTACATGCCATTGTTTTTATGTAAATTCTGTTAAGATGATGGTTAAAATTCATTAAGGTGTATCATTAAGAGGCAATGATTCATGCATCCCTTCTGACTTATTATTGTGGCGATGTTGCAGGGGAAGATAGTTACAGCAAGAGGACCTAATGATTTTGGATGGGATCCTATCTTTCAACCTGATGGCTATGATCAAACGTAATGTTATTGCATAGTTTATCTTCTGGAGTTCTTTAATGTCCATTTCAGATTTTCTATGTTGTGCTTAGCCACTCTTTTGCTTGTTACAGCTATGCAGAGATGCCAAAGGAAGAAAAGAACAAAATATCTCACCGCTACAGGGCTCTTTCTCTGGTCAAATCACACTTTGCTGAAGCTAATTATACTTTTAAGACAGATCTCTGACTGAGTGTAAGCTTCAGGCATATTCTTCTGCTAATATGATGAATTGAGATATTACATAGCCACTTCAATTACTTTAACCCGATATTAAGCTCAATTATGAGTCAACAGTGCGAGCATGGTGAAGTTTACAGAGCTGCATGAATTGTACTAGGGATAATTTACATTTGCATTGGAATAGCCAATGAACTGCTGACTCTGTCGAGTTCTATGCTACTGGAAATATTAGAACTATACTTGTGATTTACGGATATAGGTAATTGATTCCTGATGGAAGCTTCTTATGAGAGTATTTATGGAGTTAATCTCTTTGGTTTAGTCAGATTATTCTGAATTCATTTTAACTAACCAACATATTAATTTTTAACGAAATTGTAATTTTTATTTTGCCTGAAAATGTCCTTGTAATTTTACCCTAAAACCCATTGTCTTTTTTTTTTTTTTGTTTAAAACATAAATAAATAAAATTAAGATCTGCTGTCTTACTTTAATTCCTTCAATGTTGCGATTTGTCAATTCTAATGGAGTTGACTTTAGTTTATGGAAATGGGTTTGGTGGAGCGGCATGTTCTTTATTCATCTTTCGAATAACATCTACTATTCATGTGATAACTATTGAGGGAATGCTCATTGATTGTCGATGGATTTGTAGTAAAATGGGATTAGTATACTTCTTAAAATGGCCTTCTATATATGAAACGAGTGACTGATTTTCAATATTTCTTGAGTTCTGTTATGATCCCTAGTTGTGGATCAAATTGCAGTTTGGAGGATGGAGAAAAGGTTTTAGTGCAATGGGTTTTCAGTTGTAAGGTTGTGTTCCCGTAGGGGAAGGTTATAATCTGAGGAGCAATAATACTAGCCAACAGCTCCTTGTATCTCTTGGGTTTTCAGCTCTAATAATATGCCAACTCCAGAGTCTGTGATTCTTTACACTTGTTCTTTTATTGCTTTCGAGGATCAAGCACCAGTTAGATCGAACTAGAAAATGCCATTTACTGGGAGTTACACTTAGGACAGCTCCTTCATATCTAGAATAATGTTCTATCATGTGAAGGCAGTGACATTTCATTCTCCCTAGCAGGCCATATCCAGGCATCAGATAATCTTCTTGATGGCGTTGGTTCGAGTGGAAAACTGGCCGGCTTTTCTCTTGCGCTAGTGTGTGTTTACAGATAGAGAACTATGCAAATATGGATAAGAGCGTTGTGTTTTGACACGTAATACGTGGATTTTTGTTTTATCTAGGTGCTGAAACTGTGTTCAGGGAGTTCAATTACCTGTATATTTGAACTTTATCCTGTCTTTGTGGGCCGCCTTCTTATGGCTTATTTATCACTAAGTTTTACTAGTGTTACCAGACATGCTGGAGTCTGACGGGAATAGGATTGTAATTTTTAAGGAATGGAATAGAGAATTAAATAATTAATTTGAATTATAGTAAGTAGAAACAAAAATATGCTAGAAAATACTAAAGAACAATTATTCCTTTAGTCTTATGAAGAAATTGCAATTTTTCATCCTGCACCAATAGTGCCCTAGTGGAATAACTCTTCCACTAATCAAATATAAGAATATACTTAAAAAAAGAGGAATAGTGATTTTATTTAAGTTAACTAGAAATGTCATTAGTTTCATACACTAAATAAATTAGAGTAAAAGTTTCGGTGCTCTCAACGTATACGTGAAGGAAAGTTTCATGTATTATTGGGTTGCCGTTTCCTTTAAGGTCATTTTGGATTGAGAGAGGGCGTGCGTCAAATGTGGCGGCTTCACAAGTAATGTTCATTGGCACTTACTCCTCTATACAGTGCATGTGCACCAGTCGGAAAAGACATGCGAGCGGACCCATGCCCATGCTTAGTAGTAGCTACGTGACTCCCCATTAACCATATGGACCCATTCTCACGTGTAAGGTCCTGTGATCCTACCAGCTTCCACACGTCTCCTACTGAAAAATGAGAATGACCCACTTCCTAGTTAAATGTCAATATCAGCATTTTTCGCTGGGGTCAACAATGTAAACCCAAGTTTCAATGATTGATTGAAAGCACATGCAGCTGGTGAATTATTTGCTGCTATTGCAATTCACTCTGTTACCTGCGACACCTCCGATTTCCATTTAGTAACTGTAGTACATAATTGCTTGTATTAATTTGAACAAAGAAAAAGAAAAAGATTCCCCAGAAACCCGAAGGTATCGACACTACATAATTTCAAGAGATGATTGGGTTTATACGAGTCAAAATACAAGAAAGTGTGGGTACAACACTCGTGCACCTCCTCTTGATTTGTGATGATTTCCTAAGTTGGAGTAGGCCGAGGTTGAGAATAACCGATGGACCATAGAAGTGTATTTTAGAACTTAGAGAGCATTCTTCTCCAGTTCCTGTTGACTCTCTTTCTTTTCACCTTGTAATGTAAAAGGAGGATGTATGACACGAGCAATTTTGTACACTTTGGCCAAAATTTATGACATAAATACTCGGGAAATTCTGGTACTTGTATTGTATATATGCGTATGATCTTCATATTCAATCTACTGGACTGAAAATTATTGGGCTTTGGAAAAAAGGGGCGGCTTTAGCAAGGGCGGCCGACACGGCATGCAAGAGCGCCAGCTGCGGAAGTAATGGAGGCCACTAAGGAAGAGGACTTGGCTCCAAGACTTGATGCACGAGCATAGCTACGCGAAGCCCCAGCACCAGACGAAGTGAAGAATGCTCCATTAAGCATCAAATCCCCCTCTGATCTCCAATTCCAACCTTTCCACTGATCCTCAGCCGTGTCCACTCTCTTTGTCACCTGCCACATTGCCAAATCTCAAAACCCCATTTTTTTTTTTAAATTTCATTTTATTTTATTTTTTCATTATTTTCATATCAAATAATAATAGTACTTAAAATTATTACTATAGTTTTATGAGCATTGGAAGCAAAGCATACCTCTTTTGCAAAAGAATTTGGGGGGGCAGTATATCTGTTTCCTTGGCTATTGATGGTGGGGTCAGCACTTCCTCCGATTGCATACATTTCCCAGTGGGTGTAGTCATTATTCACAACGTGGAAATAACCATGTCTACACCTGTACACGTTTTACAAATGTAAATCAAGTTTCTTTCTCACTTGAAAAGGCAAAGCTACACTATAAAACCGACACATTCCTAAATTAATTATCTGGACCAAAAAGGGTGTCTGTTGGCATGTAATTCCTGTTTAGATTTCACCTATTTGCTTGTGAAAAGAGCCTTTTTTTTTACCTTGGCATCCTCTGAATCAATCCTTCTCCAAAATGGTTGTAGGCAATTGTGACTTGCATTTGCTTGTCTTTTGCGTAAGTATCGCTGTGCCCCAATAGGATTACCTTTATTTTACAACAAATTGTAAAGTTGGACTTTTTCGGATGAAAAAAATAGTAATAATAAAGTCACACTTCAAAAAAAAAAAAAAAAAAAAAAACAGAAAAAATCTTAATGAATGTTTTGAAACACTTGTTAAAAAATCAAATAAACTTTTTTTATTATTATCATTTTTTTTTTAAAGTTCTCTTATTGGGTTCGATTTTAAAAATAGAAGAGTGTGAAATAAGTTTTAAGTTAGTTAGGGAAAAGGCAACCTCATTGTGGTGGGTGAAATGGTTGTTGGAAATGGTGATAGCAGTTGAGCCCATGACAGCATCCACAAGGCCATCAGCACAACTAGACAGTGAATTGTGATCAACCCAAATGTGGCTCGAACCGAATATCGAAACGGCATCACCGTCGGATATGGTCCTCCATCCATAGTGACTGGGTGAGCTCCTCACCATTGCATTACCAGTTGGCTTACAGTCATGGATATGCAGCCCATGGATGATCACATTGGTAATGTACTGAATCGTTATGCAACCTCCATTCGCAATGTGGACATTCACCCCTCTCCCATCGATTGTCTTAAAGCTGTTCATGATCAACTCTTGCTTTAACGTGATCACCATGTCTCGCTTGAAGACTATCCACAGCGGCTCATCCTGGATCACTGCGTGTCTCAATGTCCCGGGTTTCGGGTTCACGGGGTCGTCATCACTCGGATCGGTCACCAGGTAGAAACTGCCATCCCTACCACCTATTGCATTTCGACCGAAACCGATGCCACAATCCGCGAGCTGCTTCCGGTTGCTTTGCCAATTGGGGTCGCACCGCCAACAATCATCGACTGGGTTCCCGGTCGTACAGGAGAAGTAGCCCAGGTTTCTCCTTTCAGTCCTATTTTGGATGGCCCTGTCAACATCATGGTTACTTTGTCTCCACTATAATAATAGTAATGACAGGCTACCTAGAATCGTGCAATATCCATGGCTGTCGCCTGTCGGTAGCAGTAAAATTTCCCAATTTATTTCTTTTCTCACCTAACGGTACAATTTGAAAGATTCAACCATATAAAATCCCACAAATTTTGTGTGTCGGTAGATATTTATATTATATTTCCTTGGCACCATGTGACCAGCTGGAGAAATTCAAGTCTATTTAGTATTATTCCTAACCTTGGCTCCAAGTAAGTAACTAAAATAACAAAAGAAGACACGCCTACACTAGCTTCCCCTATTCTATGTACAGTACATATGAGAGACAATTTAATTTGGTGCTAAGTCTATTTAAATCTTGAATACCAAAATATATATATATATATATATATATATATGACCTTGCCCCCCTAACCATTTTCCTCTCAAATGGCATCACGTGAAGAGCATATTAGTTATAGTCTATAATAAGTTTTTTTTTTTTTTTCTTTTTCTTTTTGTGATTTGAAATGGAGGGCCCTAACTTCCCTTTATAATGTTCATCTTCTAGAATCCATTCAATTTATCCTAGTGAAATACTATCATGTGTGATTATAAAAAAGAAGAAAATATTACAGTAATAATACGATGAGATACTTAAAAAATTTAGATAATTCGAACAATTAATTTATATATTAAGAAAAATAAAGTTTAAGATGATCCAAGTCTTTAAAGGTTAAAAAAAAAAAATCATTACAATACACTAACAATTATCACATGAAATTGTATGTAGTTGAGAATTTAATAGAATGGATAAATCTTACTTTGTATGGTTTAATTGTCGAAAATATTTTAGTTAAAAGGATAATATTAAGAGCAGCACAATATATTAGGAAGAAATTACACATGCAGTGCTATGTCTTTTCAACACATCAAGTCAAGCTCTCTCACAAATAAAGTAGTTGTCACTCAAATTAGCGAAACAAGTTAAACTCTCAAAGCCCTCGTGTCACATGCTAAGCTACCCCAGCGCCTGTATATAAGATTAAGCCTGAAATAATTGGTAACCTAATATGGGCAGACAGGAGCCAAATAGGCAACATTCAAAGATATTAAAAGCCATCAAGCACCAAAATGAATGATATCATTGCAAAGTTAATGAAATTGTACTTTTGTTTTAACTGATTGTCAGTAGAAATTACAGAAAGAACAGTTGAAATTTATCATTATAAAAAATCAAATACGAGAAATAGAATCTTTTTATTCATCATTTGAGCGTCGAAATAACTATATGAATTAGTATAATAGAATTTTTTTTTTTTTAAAAAAAAGGGGTCATGCATGCAAGTATAAACTCTCTACAAAAAAAGGAAACGACTCACATCTCAACCATGGAAGCAACCTCATCTGGGTTTTCCACTGCATGCTCATTCAATTCATTCTCCTCTTTCGAGCTGGAAAAGAGATATTTGTAACTGGATTAGTTAGATTTTACTCCTCCACTGTATAATACAGCTGAAAACTCTGCTGCATTTGCAGATGCCAGTTGAAATCAAGGCGCATTATTATTATTATGAGCTTGAATAATACAATATTTGCGAGAAGTTATGGATGTAATTCAGTACTATGAACTTCGTGTTGGTCTCAAGTTCACCAATGCCCATGGGACCAAAAAAAACAAAAACAAATCAGAAACATTTGATCTGAGAACTGATCACATTGTGCAAGTGTAGTGTAGGTACAGGACGTCCCTACCCTACCTAAGATAACCAAGTGCATTTAAGTCTTCTCCCTCTCTTCTCTCCACACGTCACTTCTTATTGCTACTCCAGAATCCAGATGCTAATATGCATGTGGTCCAAGCACCCAAAACACTATTTACTATGTAACACCACCCCCCTAATATATATATTAATTATTATTATTTTTATTTAGCACAACAATTCTTTATTTGCTTTTTCTCCACCGATTCCACATATTATTTGTAAGCCGGGAGTAAGTTATATGTGGTCCTAAAGTATCCATTTATTAACTCTTTGTCAAATAAGATACATGATACATGTTGGAACTTTTTTTTTTTTTTTTTCCTTTTTAAATTTCCAATTGGAAAGGACTAAAGTAATGAAAGTTTACTTTTAGCCTGAAAAGAGACCGACAATAGCACTTGGGTCGCTTTGGGAAGACTAGTACTGGCTTAAAAGTGGTAAGTGAAAAACACTACCGAAACCAACTCCAAAGAATTAAATGGTTGAAACAACAATCACTATCTAATGGGAAAGCATTACACTTTTTCTTTTCCTTTTTTTTTTTTTGTGTGTGTGTGTGTGTAAAGAAATGATTGCAAAATTTTATTCATAACATACCTTTTTGTGATTCCAAAATGCACTCAATTTATTGCATGGGGTACGTCTTTGAGGCTAAATGTCATATGGTGTCACGTGAAAATGACTAATGATAATTACAATATGGATATGATGAATATGTATGAATCTTCTTTTGCTTGCTCATTAAATGCAATTAACAAACAACAACTACTTTATGGACACTTAGTACCCCAAAAAGAAGGAAATTGTTGGCATCTTTTCATACGTTTATACTGACTAATCGACTCTTAAATGTTGTTGTATCATTATTTCCAAGAAAACACTAAAAGTGATTGGGTCAATGGAAAATGGCAACGGCTAATACTATCAGAAACATAAGACAACATCATTGAGGTCATGTTCGAATGTACATTTCGTGGAAAATCAGTGTCTACAACAGACTCGGAATGTTTGACATGAATATTGGCAATATCGATTGAATTTTATAATATGACATCTATATATACGGTTTTATCTCATTCATTCAGTGAAATGAATATGCAAATAGTTAAGCAAACAGAAGTAAACCCATTTACTGAGGAAACACGGCAAATATGTTGTTTACAGAATGTGGACTAACACCAAAGAGAACGGAATTAAGTAAAAAATAATAAATAAATACAAAGAAAGTACTTGGATCGAGGAAGAGGAGTCTCATCTTGGACAGTCCTTGCCATTGCTCCGACTAACAACGTCAGTGAGAGCACCACCATTGTCATGCTCAAGCTCATAATACACAACCTTTTATGAACCACCATTTCTTTTGTTAATATTGTTGGGCTAGCTCCCTGTCTCAGGAAGAACTGCAAGTCACACTGGCGTTTCTAAAACAACTATACACAGAGAGAGAATGAAGAAAGATTATGTAGGACTACGAGAAGCAAGGTGAGGGCATCCTTTTATAGCATAGCACTCTCTGTGGACTTAAAAAACCAGAGTCTTCTGTTTGTATCGTGAAACGTCTTTCTTTTGACCATTAGATGTTGGGTCTTTTAATGTTTTAGAAAAAGTAAAATATATACTTTTAGTCCTACAACCCGAATCTTATACTCTTTTTTTTTTTTCTACTAGATATCAATCATAGATGGAAAAGTTAATAATGTTTTTAAAAAATCATAATTTGTTAGTATTTGAAATATTAAGAATTCAAATAAAAAAAATTAAAATTCCAATAAAAAAGTGATCAAAAATTGAAAATTAAAAATATATTTTTCTTTCTAGAATATACATATACTTTATTTTAGATAGACTTTATTTTATATGCCCTTCTTTTTATTCTTTATTGGTATGTATTTTAGTATTTTTATTTTTAACATTTTGCAATGATAAAGTACAGATATATAAAATATAAAAAAAAATGAAGATATAGGTAAATAAAATAATAAAGTATGAAAGTACATATGTATGCCCTACTATGTTATGTCATTTGCCGTAAATATGCTACTTTGATTAATAATGGCATGCCATCTTAAGAGCTAAATTAGCTGAGGAGGAGAGAGGAAAAGAAGAAAAGTAAAATTGCAAAAGCCTATCGGGTTCACGTAATCTATAATTATTTTAATTAAAAAGTTTGCTTCTAATAATTTTTTTTGCTACTAATTTGTATAAATATTATTCTAGCTATTCCGAGGAACCACCATCCTCATTATTTTTAGCTTGTTCTAAGATACCTAATTTATTTATTTCCCCTTACGATAAACATTTTCACTTGAAAGACCATTTGAGTATTCACTTACAAATAAAAGAAAGAAAGGATCAAATCATAAAGGGCCAAACTAAACAAAAAAGTTGGACTTACTAGCTCTTTCCTAGAAAAAGAAATTGTTGAAAATTGGCAAGGCAAACAATTTCTTTTTATAAAAATTCAGAAAAAAAAATCCTATAATATTGATTACATTATAGAAAAAAAGGGAAATTAAACTTATTGAAAAAAAAAATCATATTAATTGGCTCAAGCATAATTCAATTAGTTTATATAGAAGCTTAAAACACAATTTCTCTCTCTTCTTTAAATCCGCACACCATGAGTGTTGACTCTTGACTGTTTATAACCAAATAGCTTAATGGTTTATCTTATTTAATGACCTCTCATTGGCTATCTTTCAGCAAACTCATGATTACTGCACTTCCCCCATTACTAATTATATTATAACTATCAAAGAGAGAGAAAAAAATACCTAACCTATCATATTGAAAGATATAGAGTATCACTATATTATAATGACTTTAGCTATCCTTTATGTTATGTCTTGAAAACTAGATAGAGTGTTTCACTACATCTTCTCACTAATTATGATAATTATTGTGGTGACACTTTCTATACTTAGTTAGTAAATGTAAGACTTATATTTGTAAAATAATAGTTACTTAAGGAACAAATCAATGTTTACTTGTAGCACAAAAATCTATAAGGATATAAGCAAAAACCACAGCTTAACAAGTAATAAAGTATAAGCATTATATGTGTCAACCAAGACAAGCAAGTCTTTTTAGAGTGTACATAACAACCAATAGTGCCATCTATATGATATTAATTGGCACATTGTGAAATTAGAGAAATTAACTCCACTCTAGCTTATGTTTTGAGAAGTTGACACATTTGTAAAACATTGCCTCACCAAATCTATGCTTGTGCAATGGACTCTTATGTGGATCCTCCCTTAACTCATTAAAACTATCCATGTGATAACTTTTATCTTATGTAGATCCTCCCTTAACCCATTAAAATTATCATGTCTTTGACCGAACTCATTTAAAGGTCTTGTTTGTCTTTGAGGGTTTGAGTGCTTAGCGAGCATTTAAGGCACATAAAGCTTAAGATTTTAAAAGACTTAAGATAATTTATTAAGTAAGAAGATGGGAATTAAGTAAGATAAGGTATCCAAGTACTGAAAGTTATGAGGATTCCACCCTAGACTTTATACTAATTACCGGAAGTTATATTGCATATAGTTGTACATACATAGCATATTGATGAAAACTTACTTGCTATTGTTTGTGCATGTATAATATTGAGAGTATTATACTTTCATCTCATTGAGTTGAGATTGCTCACTTCCCTTTAGACTTTTTTATGTAGGTCGAGACTATAGAAACCTCCATTGTAGAATAATCACTAAAGTAAGTACTATCAACATTTGGGAGCGAAGAAGGGAAGGAACAAGGATGGGATTTGTAGTTGGAAATTTTTTAAGACTTTGGACAAATGTATCTTTTGTATTATGTATCCAACCATTTGTTTTGTCTAGGCTCATTGTGCATAGTAAGACCTTGTTAAGGTTGACCTTTGATTTATGTGTAAGTAAGTAATTGTAATTAAGACTCGGCTATGGTTGATGATCAAATGTTTGAATAGGTGAACCAAATGAGTATAGAGCCTTTCACAAGGCCTCATATTGTATGTGTTGTAATGATTGGTGGTGTTGAGATGGTTTATTTAGATGATTTATGGTTGCTTAGTTTAAGTTAGGCAATCATAATGGGTTATCATGAATAGGATCTTATGTGGGGTATCATGGTCCTAGGCTCTCGCTAGCATAGCAAAACCATGCGGTGCTTACTATCCTACCTCTATAGTAGTAAGCAAGCTAATTGTTACTTAGTTAGCTTAGACTTGCCTATAAGTAAACACACAAGAACAACAGAAAGGCAACAATAAGAAAAGGGACACGAGCAAGAATCATAATGAATAACCCAACACTTTTATTAATATTGAATGTGCAAAGGACTATAGTATGTGCATGGGGGAATAGTATGTAAGTAGGTTCCTTAGCTGTGAGCAGCTTAGTAGTGAGTAAGAGCTTGTATCCACAAGAGTACTTACATCTCGGTAAAGAGCTTTACAAGAATTTCTAGCTCTTGAAAGAGGAGACATTAAAATTATTGAAATGACAACATGCTAAAAAATGGAAACTACTATTCTAAGTAAGATAAAACAGAACCTAACCGCTACTATGCAGTATGTATAGTGTTACAATGGATGTAATCCTAACACTCTCCCCCACTTAAATCTATTGACGTTCTTGTTAATGTGTGCTAAAGCTTTAACCCGTTGATGGTGGTCTTCTAGCTAGTGTTGTTGATGTTCTTTCTGATATTAGCACGGTGTCATCTTTCATCTCCTTGTTGTTTTCTTCATCTCCCCAATCTCTCCACTTCACTAAGTATTCTATGTGTTCTTCTCCGATGGTGGGGCCTCTGACAGTCCTCTTGGAAAGGATATTTTTTATGGCTTAACCAAATGATAGGAATAAAAATCCGACAAGACCTATCATTAGGGCAAGAACTGAAGGATTTCAAATCTTGGCGTTGAGGGCCCATTTTGAGCAGATTGACCCGGAATTATTTATATATTAACCTCTTTTCTATTATTGTTGTATTGTGTATTCCAACAGGCACACTTATCATATTCTATAGGGCAATGGACAAACTCCCTCAGACTCAGCTTATGGGTTATCCATGGACCGACTTAAACCGGCGATGAGTTGGGCCGATGGATCCTATAGAAGACCGGCATCTTGAAGACCATTTCTTTTATGAACATTTTTGGTTGTATTTTGGTTTGTGTGACACTTTATATTTCCATGTAATTTTCATTTAGGGCTAGCCACCTTAAAAGGGCAACTTGTAATTTTGAGCACTTTTTAACCTAGAAGTAGCAATATAAGTATTGCTTAAGGAGGGTTTAGGGGCTTATTTTGCAGAAAACACTTCACATTCGTGAGAGGCTTAGGGTTTTCCTAATTCCAAATTCTCTTATCAATTTCAATCCAAGAAGTTGAATTGTGGCGTGCAACAAGGAGAAATCGTGAGTAATATCGATTCATCTTTGTGTTGTTCATTTATTCTCTAGTGAGTCATATCTAGGGTTGATTTGAATCTTTCTTGGACTTATTAGTGATTGATATTCGTGGATAATCATCTTGTAAAGTTGATTGTTCATTGAGATGAATGCTTCTTAGTGATGCGTGAATTGGCATTATTGAAGGATTTGAGATCACGATTTTGTGCTTGTCTTTATTGCTTCCTTTAGATCTGATTTTACGTGAACTTCATGTTTCTTTTGGTTATTTGGTTATATTATCATTAGAGATTACAATTGAATCATTTGAACAACAATTTCCATCAAAATCTATAAGGTGTGCCGTGAATCTAGTGACGTTTGTGTTTTGTGAATGGATGGTTGGTATTTTTGAATTCTTTGATTGTGAGGAATTAGGCACATCATCTTTTTGGTATCAGAGCTCTTGTTGAGAGAAGGAATTGGTTGTATTAATTCGTGAAGTGATAACAATTAGGGTTGATTGAAAAAAAAACGTAATTATGTAGTTGTTGTTGTTGTTGTAGTTTGAGATTGCGAAATTGTTTTGGATTGGGATTTGATTTGCTGATTGTTGGAGTTGATTTGGGAAGTTTATTATATCACTTTGTGGACACTAATTCACGTGGAAGATCAGAAGTACAAAGTGAAGTTACTTTAGCAAATTGTTTTGAAATTGTGAAACTTACCAATTGTTGCCGTGAAGTAGCTTGTGGCGTGTGGAGTGTGAAGTTTTTTGTTTGAATTCCATTGAGTAATTCTGAATTTGTGAAGTTAAATTTGCAGATTACATTAAGTTTGGTTAGTAAGGAATTATTTGAATTCAAACACATGCAATTAAGTTGTGGGAGTTAATGATTGTTATTTGAATTTGAATTCATTACTTACCAATTGAAGAAGGCTTGCAATAAGTGAATTTGTTTGAATTTCAAATTGAAGTTGCTGCCTATATTGTTATGAATTGCGGTTAGAACTAGTGGGGAGTGAAGTATATTTGTTATTATTGCCGTGGAATTAGAGTATATTTGTTGTTGTTTCCATTTCTTATTTTGTCGTGGAGGTGGAGTGCAATTTGTTGTTGTTGCCGTGGGAGTTATTGGTGAAGTGAGTGCACCGTGATTGAGGTGTGTGTGGTAGTGCAAATTTGTGGAGTTTTGTGTAGTGTAAGGTGCTGCACATTGTGGTTATTTGAAGTGTGAAATCAAGGCAAGAAAAGGAAGGTTGGGTAGTGGAATTTAAAATTCAAACAAGTCATTAAAGTGTGAAAGTAATTGAACTAATTACTTAAACACTAGTAGTTGAATTTAATTCTATCTACTTAAAAGTAATTGTGTGTGTACTTCATTTATTTAACTTTACTTGAAGTACCAAGAATTATTTCATTGTGCTTCAATTATTTCACTTGACTTTACTTGAAATAACAATAAGCATTTCTTGTATTGGTTGATTGTGAGCACCGTAGGTGTGTAGGGGCGTGTAAAGGTGTGTTGTCGTGGTGTGGTGAAGTGTATTGAGGTTGTTGAAATTAGTAAGCAAAAATGTCAAGTGAGTTGTATTTGTCTACTAACATATTGCATCGGGACTTGACTCCATTTCCAACCATTGATGAGGGACAAAGAGAAAACTTGTTCCATACTTCTTGTAGGGTACAAGGAAACTTGTGCGCAACTATTATTGATGGCGGTAGTTGTACTAATGTTGTAGCTGCATCATTAGTATCGAAGTTGAAACTTGAAACTATCCCACATCCCAAACCCTATACATTACATTGGTTGAATGATTAAGATGGTCTCTGTGTAACCTAAATGGTTAGGGTACCCTTCAGTATAGGAGACAAGTACTATGATGAGCTTGAATGTGATATTCTTCCTCTTGTGCATCCCATATATTACTTGGTAGACCATGGTTGTATGACAGGATGGTATTACATGATGGGTATAGAAACACTTATATGTTTAAAAAGGATAGTAAATGTATAGTATTGAACCCTATGTCACCATCAGAGGTCCAGGAGATGCAAAAACAGATAAAACAACCATCACAAAATCTTGAGGATCATAGCCACATGATCAAACCATCAGAGGACCAAACTGTGCAGATGCCAACACCGATGTGCCAACCTTCAGAGGATCCTGATGATCATAGTCAGACGAGCAGACCACCAGAGAGCCAAACTGTTCAGAGACAGTTATGTTCACCATCAGAGGTTTTAGAGGGTAATGAGCAGTTGGTCCAACCATTAGAAGACCATGAGGATCAGCAACATACAGATGAGTTAGAAAAAGAGGAAACAGTTTCAGTGGAACAGGTTGGTACAGGGGTAACTTTAGTGGATAATGGGTCATTATTTGTGTTGCAGAAGAGATACATCCTGGAAATGGAGGAGAGAAGACAATCACCACCTGTAGTATTTCAGATATTGGGATTCTGCAGAGATATTTATTCAGGTGACTTGCTAGGAGGAAACAAAGTCTCTACTGCATTTGATCTACTAGATTTGAGGACAAATCTTTTTGAGGCCCGAGGAAATGATAGGAATAAAAATCCGACAAGACCTATCATTAGGGTAAGAACTGAAGGATTTCAAATCTTGGCGTTGAGGGCCCATTTTGAGCAGATTGACCCCGGAATTATTTATATATTAACCTCTTTTCTATTATTGTTGTATTGTGTATTCCAACAGGCACACTTATCATATTCTATAGGGCAATGGACAAACTCCCTCAGACTCAGCTTGTGGGTTATCCATGGACCGACCTGAACCGGCGATGAGTTGGGCCGATGGATCCTATAGAAGACCGGCATCTTGAAGACCATTTCTTTTATGAACTATTTTGGTTGTATTTTGGTTTTGGGACACTTTTATTTCCATGTAATTTTCATTTAGGGCTAGCCACCTTAAAAGTGGCAAACTTGTAATTTTGAGCACTTTTTAACCCTAGAAGTAGCAAGTATAAGTACTTGCTTAAGAGAGGGTTTAGGGGGCTTATTTTGCAGAACAAACACTTCACATTTCGTGAGAGGGCTTAGGGTTTTCCTAATTCCAAATTCTCTTATCAATTTCAATCCCAAGAAGTTGAAATTGTGGCTAGTGCAACAAGGAGAAATCGTGAGTAATATCGATTCATCTTTGTTGTTGTTCATTTATTCTCTAGTGAGTCATATCTAGGGTTGATTTGAATCTTTCTTGGACTTATTAGTGATTGTAATTCGTGGATAATCATCTTGTAAAGGTTGATTGTTCATTGAGATTGAATGCTTCTTAGTGATTGGCGTGAATTGGCATTATTGGAAGGATTTGAGATCACGATTTTGTGCTTGTCTTTATTGCTTCCTTTAGATCTGATTTTACGTGAACTTCATGTTCTCTTGTGGTTATTTGGTTAATATTATCATTAGAGATTACAATTGAATCATTTGAACAACAATTTCCATCAAAATCTACAAGGTGTGCACGTGAAATTGCCCTTAAGTGAACCGGTTTGTGTTTTGTGAATTGAGGTGTTTTCCTTGATTCTTTTGATTGTGCTTAAGCTTGGAATTAGGCACATCACCAACATTAAACTTGAGCTTGATATGCAGCTGCTTTGATATGTTACGAGAAGGTCTTCCACGTCTGAATGTTAAGGCTTCAAGATACTCACTAAAGACTAGATGGACCTTTAACCATATGGGTGGCTCAATATTATATGCATCACTTCCAATCCTTGAAACAGTAGGAACTAGACCAATATATTTTTAAATCAATCTTCTATTATTTTTTCTTAAAGATCTAATCTACTCTAGAAGAAGCTTTATGAGGACTTGGTCTCTAATATTGAATTCTCTATGTCTGCACTTTTGATTTGCTCACTTCTTCATTCTCTTGGAAGCTTTCTTAAGGTAAGCTCTGGCAACTTCTAGACTCTACTTCCAATCTTTGGTGAATTGATAAGCTCTAGGCCATCTTCTTATGTAAGGTGTAGCTACTATGTGAGGTAACAATGGTTGTTGACCCATGATGATCTCGACAGGGCTTTTGTTGGAGGAAGAGCTCCACTGGATGTTCAAATAGAACTAGGTGATATTTAGTAAGTCAGCCTAATTCTTTTGATTAGCAAACACAAAGTGCTATAAGTATTCCTTTAACAACTCTTTGAATCTGATGTGCCTAAAACCACTTTGAAGCACAATCAAATGACTCAAGAAAAACAATTCTCAAGTCAATCACAAACCGGTCCACTAATGAAACAATCCATGTGAACACCTTGGAGATTTTGATGGAAAATGTTGATCAAATGATGTAATTATAATCTCTATTTGTAACATTCACCAAGTAACCACAATAAAGATTGAAAATCACGTGGAAATCTGATCAAAGAAAGCAATAAAACCGTGAAATCCACTTCCCCCTTTCAATAAAAAATTCTCGCCACAAGCTAAAATGATATATATAATTCAAGTGCTCAATGAACAATCAATCTTAAACGATGATTATTCATGAAAAACAAACACAAATATGTCCAAGAAAGATTCAAATCTACCCTAGATATGACTCACTAGAGAAGAAATGAACATACAACAAAGATGGAATCGATATGACTCACAATTCCCCTTCGCCGCACTCGCCACAATTCCAATTCTTAGGTTGAAATTGATAAGAGTTTTGAACTAAGGAAAGAACCCTAATTCCACACGTGAAAGTGTCTCTCAATTCTGCAAAAATGGCCTCCTCAAACCCTCTCTTAAGCAAGTATTTATACTTGCTACTCCTAGGGTTAAAAAGTGCTCAAAATTACAAGTTTGCCACTTTTAAGGTGGCTAACCCTAAATGAAAATTACAAGAAAATAAAAGTGTCACAAAACTAAAATACAACCAAAATAGTTCATAAAAGAAGAAATATATAAAAGAAATGGTCTTCAAGATGCCGGTCTTCTATAGAATCCATCGGCCCAACTCATCGCCGGTTTAGGTCGGTCCATGGATAACCCACAAATTGAGTCTAAGGGAGTTTGTCCATTGCCCTATAGAATATGATAAGTGTGCCTGTTGGAAAACATAATACAAGAATAATAGAAAAGATGTTAATATATAAATAATTTCGGGGTCGATCTGCTCAAAATGGGCCCTCATCGCCAAAATTCGAATTCCTTTAGTTTTTGCCCTAATGATAGGTCTTGTTGGATTTTAATTCCTATCATCTCCTTAGGCCTCAAAAAGATTTGTCCTTAAATCTGGTAAATCAAATGCAATAGAGACTTTGTTTCCTCTTAGCAAGCCACTTGAAGAAATATCTCTGCGGAATCCCAATATCTGAAATACTACAGGTGGTGATTGTCTTCTTTCCTCCATTTCCAGGATGTATCTCATCTGCAACACAAATAATGACCCATTATCCACTGAGGTATCCCCTATCTTAACCTATTTCACTGATATTGTATCCTCCTTTTCTAACTCATCTGTATGTCGCTGATCCTGATGGTTTTCTAGTGGTTGGCCCAACTACTCATTGCCCTCTGAGACCTCTGAAGGTAAACACAAATGTCTATGAACATTCTGGCCCTCTAATGATAGACTCATCTGACTCTGATCCTCATAATACTCCAATGGTGTACTCAATTGCTCGTGAACCTCTAGTGTTTCTGAAGGAGAACATAACTGACCCTGAACAATTTGGTTCCCTGGTAGTCTGCTCCTAGTAACTTGGAATGAATAGGATTGCCTCTATCTTTCCACTTTCAAGGCTAACTGTATAGCCTCATCAAGTGTACTATATTTATGAAGCTTAACTACACAAGCTATCTCATACTTCAACCCAGATATAAAACGTGCTAGGGTTTGTTCAGGAGGTTCAACTGATCCACATCTGATTACTAGTGTCTCAAACTCCTGTACGTAGTCGTCCACTGTTTTACTCCCCTGTCTCAGTGTCTGGAGACGCATAAATAACTCATGCCTGTAGTGTTTCGGTACAAACCTATTCCTCAAAACTTGTTTCATGTCTCTCCAAGTGTGTATTTTGGTCTCCCCATCCCTTTGCTTGCTAATCACCATATTTTTCCACCACAAAGCGGCATACCCTGTGAACTCTACAGCTGCGAGACGTACCCGGGAATCATCATCAATCTCATAACACTTGAAAAGACCCTCAACTTGGTCTTCCCACTCTAGGTAATCATCGGCGAACCCCTACCATCAAATGAAGGCATCTATAGCTTCGCACACTCTAGTCCTCGTGGTGGTCTAAATTCCCTATCCGAGTATAGATTAACTCCAAAATTATCATCTCTGTCTTCCCTAAGAGCATGATAATCTCCTTCTACTCTAGGTGGTGCCTGAAGGTTTACCACAGGTGGTGGTGGTGATGTCATCCTATCAATTCTTGTTGCCAATGTAGCAACAATTGTGGTAAGGTCCTGAAGTTGCTCATCTAGAGTTCTTCCACTTGTATTTCGACGACCTAGTCTGCCACCCACTTGGCTATTGGCCTTATTGCCAATGTCCCCATTCACACTATCATATGACATGTTTGTGGATGCGATTTATCTGAAGTACAAATGTAATCTCAAATAATTTGTAGCACACTCCCTTCACTTCACCACGTCACAATAACAGGTTTAGATAACAACACACACACTTGTACACCCACGGTGCAACAAGTCACCAATGCAATAAATACTTCTTATCACTTCAAGTATATTAGAATAAGTGAAGCACAAATAAATACTTCCAAGTAGTTAAGATATTGAATTTAAGTAAGCAAGTGTTTAAGTAATAATACTCAATAACTTTCACACTTAAATGCTTATATTTGAATTTCAAACTTCACTACTTAACTTCCTTAATTAGCCATGGTTCACACTCACACTTTATCTTAATGTGCAGCACCTTACACTACACACAACTCCACAAATTTACACCACCACACACACCTCACTCCTACACGGTGCAACCAATCCACTACAACACTACTACACGTTGTAACTTTTTTTTTTTTTTTAAACACTCTTACATACAATACTTCAAGGTGTACACGTCCTTGCCACTACACAACTCCCATTTGCACCATAAACCACAAGCAATGGCAGCAACAAAATTCAAATTTGAAATCACTCCTCTAAATGCAACCTTCTCCGCAAATGGTAAAAAACAATTCAAATTCAAATAACACTTATTCAATGCTACTCAATGAATTGCTTTCAAACTTAAAGAAAGTATTTGAATTTCAAATAGATGCTTATCCTTCCACACACTTCAAATCTGGAAATTGCAAATGCTCCAATTTCGAATTGCACAAGGATTCACAAAAACAACCTACACAACCTCCTTCACGCCACAACTAATCACGGTAAGAACAAGGTAATTTTTCAAGCTCACACAATTGTTGAATTAACAACACTTCAATTCTTCCTTCCTTCCACGAAAATTATTAATCACAAAATGATACAATAACCTTCCCAATCCAACTCCAACAAACAGTAAATTAAATTCCAAGCCAAGGTAATTTCGCAAGCTCAAAACCACAACAACAACACAATTTGCAGTTTTCACTATATCAACCCTAATTGATGATTAACTCCACGAAATCAAATAAAACCAATTCCCTTCTCTCAACATGTTCTCTAATACCAAAAAGATGATGTGCCTCAAGAAATCTATCCCCAAGACAATGCTAAAGTTATCTAGTAAGATAGCATTGAAGTTGAGATTACCTCTCTAATCCCCAACCTTTACTTTCACATCTTGTGCCACATCTTAAATTAGTCTTAGCTTAGAGTTGACAACTTTAATCTAGCTAGTGTTTTTAGTAAGCATTAACCTTAATCTCCTAGCTTCAACTATATCAATGAAGTTGTGTGTGGCTCTAGAATCAATCATGGCATTAGCACTTTTGCCATTGATGTATGTCTGAATATACATCAACTCATTGTCAGATTTGGGCTTACTATGTGATAAGGAACTCTTTCCCATAACCGATAACATGTGTAAGGCTCTTATCCTAGGTTGTTCCTCACATTCACTTCCTAAATCTTCTTCTTGGCATACACTCTCAGCCTTTCGAGACATGGCATTAAGTGCTGCTTTATGGGGATAATCCATAACCTTGTGTGGTCCATTGGACAAGAAATAAGAGAATGTTAGCTTCTTGCCTCCACCCAATGCTTTACCTCTCTCAGATTGGTGAGAGCCCTAATTTCCTTAATGGTGAGAGTCATGAGACTTCTTCTAAACTCCTCCATTACTACTGCTACTGCTGCTAAAACTTGAGGCTCCCCCATTCTTGGGCTTGCCTGCTTGAAAGACTTCTTGCCCTCGTGTCTTGTTGACACGTTCTTGCCTTAATTGTCATGGGCATAGTCAGTCAAGCATTTAGCTAATAACTATGCTTCAGCTACGGTTATCACCCTCTATCTTTGTAACTCATTCCTAGCATAAGGTTTCAACCCCTCCAGGAAATAGAAGAGTTTATCATCCTTGGTCATGTTCCTAATGTCAAGCATTAGGGTAGAGAACTCTCGGACATACTTTCTTATGTCATCACTCTATCAAAGTTCCCTTATCTTCTTGCAAGTGTTGTACTCAACATTCCCAAGGAAGAACTAATCTCACAACACTGTCTTCAAATCAGTCCATGTATCCACATATGCTTGGCAACTCCTAATTTTCTCATATTTGGTGCATCACCATTATTTGACATTACCTGTCAAGTACATTATGGCCATTAAGACTTTTGTTCACTCATTGATGGTCCCAACAGTTGTAAAGTATTGCTCCATATCAAAAATGAAATTCTCTAATAACTTAGTATCCCCTATGCTAGTGAATGCCTTGGGCTCAAGCATTTTCAAGTGCCCCACATGTGTGGGTGCTCAAACAAGAGCTTCGGTGGGAGCATTTGCCATAGCTTAAGTCAACAAAGCAACCTATGTCCTTAGTTCCTTTATAGTCTCATTTGATGCACAAGAAGCAACTTATCACCTCACATCCTCAACAGCTACGTGCAACTCATCCCTAAGTTTGCACATTGTAACGTCGAAATCTTTGGCAAGCTCTCCAACCTTGCTACTCAAATCTTAGTTAGAAGCTTCAAGATTTGATACTCTTATTGAAAGAGCTACTAGTAATTTAACCCACTTATCCAAGCGAGTGAACTAATCGTCAAAATTCTCAAGACGTCTATTCATATCGCCTTAGCATGTCATGGTCATTCCCGCTAAAATAACCCTGCTCTAATACTAACTATCACGATCTTAGGCTCTCGCTAGCACAGTAAGAGCATCTGGCACTTACTATTCTACCTCTATAGTAGTAAGAAAGCTTAATTGCTACTTGATTGGTCTCTATTGGCTTGCATGCCTGTAAGCAACACGCAATAACAGCATAAAGGAAACAATAAGAAAAGGGATACGAGCAAGAATCATAACGAATAACCAAAAACTCTTATTATTATCAAATGTAAAAGGGACTCTAGTGTGTACATGGGGAAATAGTGTGTAAGCAAGTTCCTTAGCCATAGGCAACTAAGTGATGAGCAAGAGCTTATATCTACAAAAGTTTATGCATATTTCTAGCTCTTGTAGCAGGAGACATTAAAATTATTGAAATGACAAGATGTCCAAAAATGGAAACTGCTATTCTAAATAAGATACAACAGAACTCAACCTCTATTATACAATATGCACATAGTATTACAATAGATGTGATTCTAACACGAGGCATGATAACATCTATCTAGTAAGTCATGACCTACGATAATAAGCAAGTTGTAGGACCTACCCATGATGGTGGGTGGTCACCCACTACCCTAAGGGATCAAATGACCCCTTTTAGTTGATAGGTAACTTTTTACCATCTTAAAAATTAAAAAATAAAAAGTGATGAAAATTCATTTAGTAAAAAAATCGAGTTACTCGGCTCGATGGGCTTTTGTCTTTGTTTTTTGTTTAAAGATTTTAGGATGGTGGGTCACATGACCACTTACAATAGTGGGTTGTAACCCCGTAAAAATATAGGCCTCTTATCGGCCACCTAATGGTAAGGGTTAGTTGCCAACCACGTAAGAGGGGGCTTGTGTCCTTAGGTAGCTGATAGGGGTCATTACTTTCAACATGGGTTTTATTTATTTATTTAGTTATTTTTTTTTGTTTTTTCTTTCTATATTTTATTTTATGTATTTTTAAAAATATTTTTATTATAATATATTATTCAAATATAAAAATAGTATTATTATTTTATTAAAAAATTATTTAGGATCAATCGAAAGTTGACATATGTGCTTAATTAAATTTAACAAATAGATAATAAAAGCACAAATAATATATTAGTCAAAAAGAAAAACATGGTCACTTATTTGTAAAAGTTTCAAAATAAAGGTCATATTTTTATACTTTTTTCCTTTAAAGTCAAATCCCTCATAAAAGCAAATTTGGTGACATAGTCGGTTTGTTCTGCGTAAGGGTTAAATCCAAATGAAAACCTATCAGTATCATTTTACATATACATTATTAAAAATAATAACAATGCACCTTAAGCAATTACTTTAAAAGAATAATGTGATTTAAGTTTGATGGTAAACTAGAGACGGTTTTACAATGAAATCGTTTGTCTTGGGAGGTGTTACATTAGCAATTTTGTGAATGATTCTAGGGTATGATTTGCGATATGATAAATTCAAGGAGGACTAAATTTACAACAGATTTTATACACACGCACACAAAATAAAAAAAAAAAATAAATTGTTTCTTTAATAATACTTTTATGCGACAGATTTAGAACCCATCTCTAAAAACCAAATTTATAGTAATCAACCTAGATGATATAACACCAAAAGATCCTTCACTGGGAATCATTCATGAAGAAGAGATCAACTCCATGGATGGAGTTAAAGACTCAATTATTTTAGTTGCCAATACAAAGATGATGCCACGTGCATTTGAACATCTTCGGCGGCATATATGAAATTTCATTTCGGATATGGTAATACGGTAATAAGGTCATCCCATCTCATCCGACGACGATTGTGCGTGCACATGTGCGTTCTCATGGATTAAGATTTTTGGTGAGCTTTTCCAAAGCCGCACCCGCACATGTTGTGAACCAGCCTACGGTTCAGTGGCTTCTCGATCAGACAGGACAGCATCTTCCAGCCTCCACGTGGGATTCAGCAGCACATGTGCACGACACTTTTTTCAAGCGACAGCTGATAAGTAGAATTTTCAATAGGTATACAAATCCTTTTTTTCCACCCCCACCAACAGCCGGTCTCATTATCGATATATTATTCTACTTTCGGTTGCTTGTTTAAGAGAAGGAGCATTGCAAACTAGTAGAAAATAGATTTAGAATAAATTAATAGGGTATATTTCTATCAGACATATACTTTTGTTATTATTTACGTCATTCTATAGTCAAGTAACAGATGATTTAGATAGAAAAATAACAGAAGGTACAAGATCATTTTTAAGAATTTTTAAATAATAAATCCATAGACTTAACCACTCGATCCAACATTATATATCTCACTTAAAATTCTTCGTGAATTATGGTGCACATTGGAACCATGAGGAGTAGCAACTATGATCATTTCACTATCTATCATGCCTTCCCCAATCAAGACATCACCTTATAATAATAATAATAATCTGCATCATTAAAATCCTCAGTACCTAAAATCAAAATTGGTGAGCCATGAGCCCCATAACCAAGCTACTATTCACACACACATAGGCCAAAATCGCACACAAAACATTTATGCATAAATATAATTAAATGGAAAATCAAAGAAAATAACAACCCCAATCATGATTACTTATCTTATTTAGGCGAGAGGTAGCTAACACAATAATAAACATTCCAAACTTCTCGAGGTCAACACCAATAGCACCACAATCCATAAAACAACACTAATTGCCTTATATTAACTTCAACGTCCATATCAATTGTTAAGGCACAAGGCCATTGCTTTTACACAATTACATCTCACACTAATGTCGTACTCCATTAACAGCTTTTTATTATTATTATTATTATCTCCACCGTGTTAACCATAGTCCATGACCCAATTGTGTCCGTTAATTCATCAATCGAATGATTGAATTACTTTAACCATATTAAAACCTAACTTTTTCACTAAACTCCAAATAGGTGGTTTGATTACGAACCTTTTTAATATCTACAAGAAAACAACACTTGGAACTCTTAAGCCCCAAGCCATGTGCTGTGCCACATGACGTGCCTTGATTATCTCTACGATCATGAAGCCTTATACGTCTATAACACACTTCAGCTAAAGAGGAAAAACAAGACAGAAAGGGAAACAAATCTCCTCACCTTGATTTCTATTCAAAACCATGTGCACGGGACTTGTAAGAGATATAAGTGGTGCCACTTTTACTTAATATTAAGAGACATTCTAAATTTTCAGAGAAGGTGGATGTGAGGAGAGTTGAAATAACCACCCCAATTTCTTATAATAAGAAAGAAATAAGTGGCTGTTTACTAGTATTAAAACATTTTCTATGACATTTTATAATGGAGAGCTATATATTAAGAGTGGGTGGATATAAAGTTTTATTTCTATCATATTTTATAAGGTACAAGTTTCTAAACTTTGAAATCGAAAACTATCTTATAACACCATATTACCATCTTAAAATCTATATCATGTAAAATATTCTACAGGATACTAGGTACCTTATGGAGCCTACACATTTTTCTTATCTTCTTATAAATTTTAAATTTATATGATATTTAAAAAGTAAATTTTCCTACCTCTATTATTTCGTTTGTATTATATTAAACAAAACTAATGAAAACTATAACAAATTAGAATAAAAATCATCATCTAGAAAGAGGTAACAAGCTTTAAGTTTGGAGTTTGTATTAGGTTTGAATTGTTCTTTTTTTAACATACATATAATATTATTTTTAATTCTTTTCATGACTAGAATATATATATACATATATATATATATTACATTATTTAGTAAATTTTATTAGGTAGGTACAAAATTTCTTGGAACTTATACTTTATATACCTTAGAATACAAGTTTTAAGATGCATTGTAATGCCCCAAAACCCGAGACACTACAACGCGTCATGCGTTCTTATAGGGTAAAGACACGTTAAGACTCTTAAATCTTCTAAATCTACATAACTTGTAATAACTGCTAACTCCAATCAAGATAAACAATTGACATCATGGATAAATAGCTCGATTGAGTCTCATTTACAAGCCACATGCTACATCAAGGTTATTTTAGTATATCAATATAAAATAAGGTATAAATAACATAATGCCAACTATTATCAATACTAAAATCCTCTATAAATAACAAGCTTCCAGCAATATTCTAAGACTTCAAATAACAAATGTCTCTAGATCCTCATCATATAAAGTGTACTTATCTATACCTACAATTGAAAAAAAAAAAGGTTCTCGAAGGATGAGCTAATGCCTAGTACATATAATCTACAAACACATGCGTATAATTAAGCAATAACTTCAATCACATACATTAGTGCAACAACCAACAATCAAACAACAAATTATTATCTTATTTAGTTCTCAAACAAAAAATGGGTACTCATGACTCCACCATGCCATACATACATACATACATACATACATCCATATATTATATACATCCATATATATATATATATATATATATATTACATGGTATGGTGTTGAGAATTACCATTACAAGTCCCAATACCCATGAGTCCCTAAGTCTACCAAATAATCTCAGTATACAACTTTATCGGGAACACTGCCACATGCCGATCAATGGTTGCCCTCTAAGATTCCACCACTATGGGTTTTAAGGCCAAGCTAAACACAACCAACAATCAATTTAATCCAATTTGATATATTGTTTATTTCATTTTTGTTGAGTCTAGTTTTAATCATTTTTCTTAATTATAATCTATAATAAATCATAACCATTTAATATAGATTATTCAACTAAATTAAGAAAAATTCATTTTTAAAAGGATTCACTACCAACCTAAGTTAGAAAATAAGTTAAGGTTAATTGAGTGGATTAACCTTAACTAGCTATTAATCTACAAATTTTTCTAAAAAATATTTTAGAAAAATATTTAACAAAAAATATTGAATTCGGAGGCTAACCTATTAAAATCTAAACAGTTACTATGTAAAATTTTCAAAAATATTTACTAAAAGACTTTTTTATATTCATATCTTTGTTTTTCTTGTGTTTGCTACTACTTATTATATTATACTATTTCTAATGTTATTATTGTTATATTTTTAAGTTTTTTATATTTTCTCTTATGGTTATGAATTTATGCTAAAAAACTAAGGTTTGAATTTTAGTATGCTAATAACATGAAGTTTTTATTTTGTTTATGTTAATAACCTAAAGCCAATATTTATTTAATTTTTTCTGAAATTTTGATTTTATTTAATTTTTCTAAATTTTTTTATCTTATTTAATTTTTCTAAGGTTTTTATTTTATTATGATAATTTTAGAATTTTTCTAAAGTAAACCTATAGTTTTATTTTTATTGTGGTTGCCTCGAAGGTGCTTACGTACCAGTTAGTTGAGATCAAACTGTCCGTAGTTCACTTTTCTTTCATAAAATTTTAGTTCGTTAATTAATTTTATTTAATGAAAAACATCGAGTTTACATTATTTAATCAGGTTAATTTTGTTAAGAAAATACGTAGATGACCTAAGTTACTATATGACAATTTTTAAAAAGACCTAAGAATAATCTAAATTTTGGAAACATCATATTAAATTTTTATTTTTTTAGAAAAAATCTATGTTATAAAGTCCTAAAATACTAGATTTTGATAAAAGGTTTTTTTCCATTTTTATTATATTTTTTTCTTTTATTCTTTATTCTTATTCAATTCTATTCCTAAAAATTTAATTGAAAACTTTAAAATAAAAAAAAGTTTGTTTTTATATTTTTTTTTCATTTTCACTTTTTATTATATTTTTGTTCCTAAAATTTTATTTATACTAAGATTTTTACTTATTTAATTTGGTTTTCTACATTTTTCATTTTATATTTTTATTTCTAAGATCCTAGCTTACACTACAGATTTTTATTTTTATCTTTTTTAGATTTTTATTATTATTTTATTGTTCTCCATCGAGTGATGGTATACACCATAATAACCTAACGGGTACTAAAAAATTAGACTTTATATTATATTATTGCTAGTATTATTTTTATCATTTTTCCAATCTTAAAATTTTATAATTTTACCTTATACTATTCATAAGATAAATAAATAAAATAATAAAATACAAAAAAGGAGAAATACACTAACCAAGCACATTCAGGTTAGATACGGGTCAAGTGGGTCAATTGTGCACAAGTCAAGTCTAGGTTGGATCATGAGCGGGTCTGAATTAGATCGCAAGTCTGGACGTGGATGAATAGCGATGGTATTCTTGAGCACTCCAGTGGTCATTGAGAGTGGTTAAGGAGTAAGTTCTAAGATTTTTGAGGGTGTAGAGTACAATGGTAGTGGTGGTTTTGCGGGGAAAGATGCCTAAGGTAGTGGTCCAGGTGAGGCCGACGAGGTGGGGTTGATGGTTTTTTATCCGTGTTGTTAAGACAAACTCGAACAAAAAGCCTAGGTTTTTATGAATCTATGGACCTTTAGAAATGTCGGGATGCCATTAGCTTGCTTCGAGATTATTTGTTCTGTGAGAAATCCTAAAGAGAAGGTGAAGCTGTGACAAGTATTCTAAAGAGAGAGAAATACACTAACCAAGCACATTCAGGTTAGATACGGGTCAAGTGGGTCAATTGTGCACAAGTCAAGTCTAGGTTGGATCGTGAGCGGGTCTGAATTAGATCGCAAGTTTGGACGTGGATGAATAGCGATGGTATTCTTGAGCACTCCAGTGGTCATTGAGAGTGGTTAAGGAGTAAGTTCTAAGATTTTTGAGGGTGTAGAGTACAATGGTAGTGGTGGTTTTGCGGGGAAAGATGCCTAAGGTAGTGGTCCAGGTGAGGCCGACGAGGTGGGGTTGATGGTTTTTTATCCGTGTTGTTAAGACAAACTCGAACAAAAAGCCTAGGTTTTTATGAATCTATGGACCTTTAGAAATGTCGGGATGCCATTAGCTTGCTTCGAGATTATTTGTTCTGTGAGAAATCCTAAAGAGAAGGTGAAGCTGTGACAAGTATTCTAAAGAGAGAGAAATACACTAACCAAGCACATTCAGGTTAGATACGGGTCAAGTGGGTCAATTGTGCACAAGTCAAGTCTAGGTTGGATCGTGAGCGGGTCTGAATTAGATCGCAAGTTTGGACGTGGATGAATAGCGATGGTATTCTTGAGCACTCCAGTGGTCATTGAGAGTGGTTAAGGAGTAAGTTCTAAGATTTTTGAGGGTGTAGAGTACAATGGTAGTGGTGGTTTTGCGGGGAAAGATGCCTAAGGTAGTGGTCCAGGTGAGGCCGACGAGGTGGGGTTGATGGTTTTTTATCCGTGTTGTTAAGACAAACTCGAACAAAAAGCCTAGGTTTTTATGAATCTATGGACCTTTAGAAATGTCGGGATGCCATTAGCTTGCTTCGAGATTATTTGTTCTGTGAGAAATCCTAAAGAGAAGGTGAAGCTGTGACAAGTATTCTAAAGAGAGAAAGGGCTCGATTGGAGTGATTGGGAGCTTCTAAAACATGAATATGACCTCCTTGAACTTGAGCTATTTCCCATGTATTTATAGGCGTGTTTAATTGATTTTGATAAACTCCAAATAGATGCACATTGGATTTGTGATATGCCACTAAAAACCTTAATTTTATCCTTTGATTTAATCCATTTTCTAATAAAGATTGACATTAATGCTTGTTTTCAATTGGAACTTGATAGGATTACATTGAGAAATTGGTTTGTTTCTCACATATTTGCTCAAATCTGCTTCTATTCTTCCTCCACGTGCTACAGAGTTTGTCAGAGGAAGGAGATGATCATATGCCTTCCACATGATTTCTTCTAGCCAATATTACGCTACCACGTGGCAGCTAGTAGGAAGAAAAAGGAAAAATGACACAAAGTGCCTCATGTAGGATTCGAACACATGACTTGAAATCTCCCTTGCACTCATTAGGTAGCACACAGACCAGTTGGGTTAGCCCTTTTCTTAGGTTTTTTTTTTTTTATTATAATCAATTTACATTTCAACCAATTGTCTTGATTGATTATTGTTATTTTGAGATTCCCGAGTTTAGTTTATAAACCCTCTTTTCCTTGTCTTTATTAAAAAAATACTCATATATTTTTTATTTTTTGTTATTTTTATAAAAAAAATTCATTTCATGTTTTTTTTTTTAATTTTTGAATAGCTCTTTTAATTAATTAAAAATTTTACATTATTTTTATTTTTTTTACTATTATCTTTTATTTTTTTATATTATATTTTTTTATTTCTATTATTCCGTAAACCAAGGTTTATTATTATTATTAAAAAAAAAAAACTAGAGATGGGGCAAAAATGGAATGTCTATAATTTTCTTCACAAACTTAACAAGCAAAATACACTATATTACGCATATCTAGAAGGGTGGTCTTAAAAAAAACTTGTCCTTACCTAATAGTTGCATTGAAACCTAACAAAGAATAATAAATTTAACCTTAGTACTAGCTTAGAATGTCGTCTAAGTTATTTGATTTTGTTACTTAGTTGTTGGTAGGTCACTTCCCTTATCTTTAGTATAATTTCTAGAGTCATACAAGGGTTTATGGTTAAAGAAAACAATAAATCAGAAAATCAGAAAAGAAATCGATTTAGGTATGCTTGTAGGGAACATGACTATGCATTGGGTCATGTACATGAGCATGGGTAGAGAACACGGCCGTATATTGTAGCTGTGTACCTTTTTGTACACTTTTATCCTTCCACATGTTTAAGTAGATGGTTGTGTACATAGTCATGCACAAGTATACAGGCATGTACGCATGTACTTGATCATGTACAACATAACACCCGCCACCCCACCCCCCCCCCCCCCCCCCCCCCCCCCCCGAATCCTCTTCCTAATTTACTAGTTTTCAGTCCACTTCAACCATAGATGTAATCCAAAACTCCTAAATTTTAATTCATGGTATTTATAATATGAAAACATTAAATTACTTCAAATTGAACTTGTAGGGATTTGGTCCAACAATTGAAATCTTGTCTTAACCCTTTCTCACGCCGAAATGTTCTACAGTGTAACAAAAAAAAAAGAAAACCCTAACTTGTATCACACGTACGTAAATGACGAATAGGAAATGTTAATTTGTATACTTACCATATGAAATTTCGTTAGAGTGCAAAGTGTAGCGATTATTTTCCTCTCCTAGAGTTTCTCCTTACTCTAGGGGTGTTGTAGTGTGGAAAGTAAAAAATGCCAAAATAACTTGTAAATAGCCCTTTTTATACTCTTCTCGAAAATGACCAATTTGCACTCTTTATTATACCCTTTTTTATTTTATTTTTCCCAACCTTTATATTCTTATTTTATTTATTATTATTATTATTATTATTTTCTTAGGTCTTACATTTTCCTCCCCTTACAAAAACTTTCATCCTCAAAAGTTACTTAAATCTCAAAAATGGTTTAGACATTTAGTCCACATTTCTTTTTCCAACTCTTAAGTAACCTCTCTTTTAGTTTAGTTGGTCCATTGCACTTTCACACAAGGAATGATCCATCTTCTCAGCACCTACTGTTTAGTGTTCACAATTCTAATGGATTGATCTATTGTGGTAAGATTTGGATGTACTTCCAATGGCTCCAAAGTTGTTACTTCGTCCAGATTATACATAAACTTCCTCAACATGGACACGTGGAAGATGTCATATACTCCAACCAGACAAAGTGGTAAAGCCAACCGTTATGCTGCACTACCAATCTTCTCTATAATCTTGAAGAGTCCCACATACTTAGGATTCAACTTCCCCCTTAACTCAAACCTGACTACCCCTTTTGTAGGTGATATCTTCAAAAATACATGTTCTTTTACTTAGAATTCCAAATGGCATCGCCTTTTGTTAGCATAACTCTTTTGGAAACTTTTAGTTTCCTACATTCCTTGTTTGATTAGTTTTACCTTATCAATAGCCCCCTATGCCAATTTAGGTCTTAGTACCTATCTTTGTCCCAATGCAATGGGGACTTACACTTCCTTCCATACAAGACTTCATAAGGGGCCATCTTTATAGTCGCCTGATAACTATTATTGTAGGTGAATTCTAGTAGTGGTAGGTACTTATCCCAATTCCCACTAAAATGTAAGACATAGGCCCTTAACATGTCTTCTAGGATTTGTACAATTCTTTATAATTACCCATCTGTTTGGAGATGAAAGGTAGTACTAAAATTCAATTTGGTCCCTAATTCCCTATGCAAACTTCTCTTAAACCTTTAAATAAACCTGGTATCCCTATCAGATACAATACTTATCAAAACTCCATATAATCTCATAATCTCTTTTATATACATCAATGCCAACTTACTCGACATATAACTAATGTTAATAGGTAAGAAGTGAGCAAATTTGGTCAATTTGCCCACTATTACCCATACAACATCATGTTTTTCTTTAGTCTTAGGGAGAGTTGTTACAAAGTCCATCATGATGTGCTCCCACTTCAATTTGGGTAAAGATAAGAGTTACAACTCACCTACTAGCCTCTAATGTTCTATCTTAATCTGCTGACATGTTAAACATTTAGAAACATAGTCGGCTATTTGTTGTTTCATGCTTCTCCACTAATAGTGGCATTTCAAGTCCTTATACATCTTAGTACTCCTCGGATATATTGAGTACCAAAAATAATACACTTCCTTTAGGATCTCCTTCTTTAAATCCGAATTTTCGAGCACATAAAATTTGGTTCTATATCTTAAGACTACATCTGGATCAGTATTAAACTTAAGAGTCTTATCTTGTTCTAACTTGTCCTTTATCTATCGAATACCATCATTTTCTACTTGAGTTGTTTTGATTCTATCCACTAGAACTTGATGGATGTGTAAACTGGTCATCTTCACTCTAACTTCTTAAGTCAAAATCCTTAGTTCCAACTTGCACATATTATCTAGCAACTTTCATTGTGAGGTAATTAAAGTGGTAAAATTACCTTATTTCTTCCTACTAAGGGTATTTGCCAACAAGGCTTTTCCAGAATGGTATTGGATCTCAAGGTCATACTCCTTGATTATCTTCAACCGCCTCTATTGCCTTATATTCAATTCCTTTTGTGTGAAGATGTACTTCAAACTCTTGTGGTTAATGAAAATCTTGCATTTTTCTCCATATAGGTAATGTTTACACAGTTTCAATGCTAACACTACCGCTAATAGCTTCAAGTCATAGGTCAAGTAATTTTTCTAACATGGCTTCAATTGACGCAATGCACAAGCTAACCTACTCATCTTACATCAAAAGTATAACCTAGCCCCTAGGTTGAAACATCACTATAGATGGTAAAATCTTCCTTACTCTTAGGTAATGTTAGAATTAAGGCTAATACTAGCTTCTGCTTGAGTTTTTCAAAGCTAGCTTTATACTTATCATCCCAATCAAATTTCACCTTTCTTTATGTTAACTTGATGAGAGGAGCTACTATTTTAGAGAACTCCTCTACAAACCATCTGTAGTAACCTGCTAAACCTAAGAAGCTTCTTATGTCACCGTCTTCAGTCTAGGCTAGTATACTATAACTCTCATCTTCTATAGGTTTATTGAGATTCCATCCTTGTTAACTATGTAGCTTAAAAAAACTACTTGCTTAAGCTAGAATTCACATTTCTTAAGCTTGGCATATAACTTCTCTACTTAATCCACATAGCACTAGTCTCAAATACTCTTCATATTCTTCTTTACTCTTAGAATATATCAAGATATCATTTATAAAGATGAAGAAATTCCTGAATACTCGATTCATCAAATCCATAAAGGCTACTAGAGCATTCATTAAACTGAAGGGTATTACCACATACTCATAGTGCTCACACTTCATTCTAAAAGCTAACTTTGAAATGTCCTACTCCTTAATCCTCAGCTGGTAGTATCTTGATCTCAAGTCAATTTTTTAGAATATCTGAGCTCCCTGTAACTGGCCAAATAGATCATCTATTTTAGGGAGAGGATAGTTATTCTTGATCGTGACATGGTTTAGTGCCCTATAATTCATGCATAACCTCATACTTCCATCTTTCTTTTTTATAAAGAAGACTAGTGCACCCTAGGGAGACATATTGGGTTTTATGAATCTTTTATGTTGTAGGTCTTGCAATTGTTTCTTTAACTCTTCTAACTCAATCGGTGCCATTTTGTATACCAGTTTTGATATTAGTGTAGTACCCAATACTAAATCGATGTTGAACTCAATTTTCCTAACTAAGGGTAAATTGGGAAGGTTTTTCAAAAAGTCATTGGGAAAGTCCTTCACTATTGACACCATTTCCAATCTCACTAGCTCACTTGCCTTAACAGTTATAGTATCTAACACACTCTTTCCCCACAATTCATAAGTATGTAATCCTATTAGTCTCTATGCTTCTAGCTTAAACTTGAAGAAATCTCTTCTAGGTATGTTGAAGTGTACCATCATATTATGACAACCAATGGTGGCATGGAATTTTGATAACCGATTAACTCTTAAGATTATGTCAAACTCCATTATCTTCACCACTAATAGATTTGTTGGCATTACCTTGCTCTCTATCTTAACCTTTTACATTTCTACAAATCTAATCTAAAACCCTTCCAACTCTTAATGGCGTACTAACACTCAAACAATCATCTAGACATTTAAAAACCAAACTGTAAACATGTACAAAGGAATCACACACATAGGAATGAGTGGCATCAGTATCAAATAAGATATAGGCACTATAAGAGTGTACTTGAAGCATACCTATAATAGTGTCTATATTTAGAAGGTCCTAGTGCTACTATTGCTAGAGTGTAAATACTCTGGCTAGGAGCTATTGTCTAAGGCCTTTTACCTATAATCTACCAGCTTGCACCTTTATTGAAGGTCTCGTCACCTACTGAACTAGGGTTATCTAATTCCCTACTTAACCACTAGTACAGTCGATTGTTTTTTGTCCTCTCTACTTACACATATAATAGAAGACTAAAGGGATAGATCTCATTACAGTTTCTGGTTATATAACTTAGCTTCCTACAAGATAAGCATGCAACCTCTAGCCATTTATAGTCCTTCTACTCATGAGGTCTATAACATCTAGTGCTCTTATTGTACTTGTAGTTCAATCACGAGGTGCATTTTATTGTGCTTGTAGCTAAAAAAAAAAAAATCCCCAAAGGATCAGTTAATGCCTAATACGTATAATTTACAAACACACGCTTAATCAAGCAATAACTTAAATCACATGCACCAATGCAACAATCAATAATCAAACAACATATCATTATCTTATTTAATTCTCAAACAACAAAAGGTTACTCATGACCCATATATATATATATATATATATATATATATATATATATGTATGTATATTACATATTACGGTGTTAGGTACTACCATTACAGGCCCCCAAAACTATAAATTCCTAAGTCTATCAAATCATTTCAGTATGCAACTCACTAAGGACACCGCTACATACTAATCAACCAATGCCCCCTAAGTATCTACCACTATAGGGCCTTAGGCCGAGTCAAACACAACCAACAATCAAATTAATCCAATTCGATATACTATTTATTTCAATTTTGTCACTAACTTAACAAGCACAAGCAACACACAAGATTATCTATACCTGAAAGGGCAATCTTAAACACAACTTGTCCTTACCTAATAGTTACACTAAAACCTGACAAAGAATAAAATAATTAACCTTAGTACTAGCTTAGAATAGCATTTGAGTTATCTGATTTTGTTACCTAGTTGTTTGTAGATCACTTCCCTTATCTTTGGTAAAGTTTTTAGAGTTATAGTAAGGTTTAAAGTTGGAGAAACAAGAAATCAATTTAGGAGTGCTTGTAGGGAACATGCTCATGCATTGGACCGTGTACATGAGCATGGATAGGGAACACGGCCGTGTACCTTTCTTTACACTTTCATCCTTCTACACACTTATCTACACAGCTATGTACTTAGGCATGTATAAGTATATGATCGTGAGCCACTCAACTCATTTTTTTTTTCTTCATCTAAACAGTCCTCTTCCCAATTTACTAATTCTCAATCCACTTTAACCCTAGATGTGATCCAACACTTCTAAATCTTAATTCATGGTATTTACACTATGAAAACACTAAATTACTTCAAATTGAACAACTTACTTATAGGGATTTGCTCTAATGATCAAAGTTTTATCCTAACCCTTTCTCACACTGAGTTTTTTTGTAATGCAACCCAAAAAAAAAAAGCAAAAAAACTAAATTGTATCACTTGCATGTAAATGACAAACAAGAAATGGTAATCTATATACTTACTGTGTGGAATTTCATTGGAGTGCAGAGTATAGTAGTTACTTTCCACACCTAAGGTTTCCCCTTACTTTAGGGGTGTTATAGTGTAAAAAGTGAAAAGGGTCAAAATAACCTATAATGGTCGTTTTTATACTTTTATCAAAAAATGACCAATTTACCCCCTTTATTAAACCCTTTTTTTTTAACTTTATTTGCCCAAACCTTTATATTCTTATTTTATTTATTATTATTATTATTATTTTCTCAAGTTTTACATGTATATAGAGTATGAAGATGTTATATCCATATTCTATCATGTGGAAGTAGATTTCCAAAAGTTGCTATTCGAAATCTATCCGGCAACCCTTAATACTCATCAGAACTTATGTAATTGAGTAGGAGTACAAATAAATATCTTGTACGATGGGATTACCCACTCACCCCTATTATGTACAATTAAGTTTTGTTTTACACCCAGTCTTACCTTAATGTGGACACATAAGTTCTTACTTTTCTTTAGATTTGTATAGACATACACATCATCATAGAGGTATAAATTTTCCATTCCAAGTTATTGTTGTTCCAAATCGGACTATAAGATGACTATTATTGAATTTGGCACCTAGCATGTTGAGATCATTGTGCTTTTGAAGGAAAGCCCATTTCTAGCTACACACATAGCTAAAGACTAAACTAAAGAAAGTAAATGAAAATCATGGATTTTGAAGTCTTAAAATATAAATGAAAAGAAATTCCTTAAAGGACACTCTAAATTCCAAAGAAAATATTCAAATATATAACTATTCCTATAAATATCATGAAACGCTTATCCTTGCTCACTAATGATGCACCACTTAAAAAGTCACTCATTAACTATAGGTAGACCCTATACACTCTTATAGTATGATTTCACTTTTCAATAATTTTTGAAAATATGTATATACTTACAAAATATCACTAAAACCCAAAACCATTGTAAAAGATCTATAAGTAGAGATGATTTTAGAAACTTCAACCACAGTTTGTGGGATTTGTGCTTTATAAGTTATGAAATTGTAAAAATATTTTCGAGTTTAAAGAGTTTATTCGTACTTAACTAGGTTTTTTAGAAATCTTTTTGTAATTTGTCCTAAAAGTGATTAAGAAAGGTTAAGACCAAAGTTTTAAACTAGCATAATAAAACACATATCCTTGTGAGCTAACTTCATCGATTGGGTTCGAATGTGGCTAATAGGATGATCTATTAGCATGTCCATGGTCATTTGAATTGAAAAAAATGCAACAAAAAAAAAAAGAAGGAAAAAGTAATATGGTGAGGTAAGTCTAGAAAAATTTTGAAAACATTGGGAAATAGCTATATATTTCCATTTGAATATTAAATGGTGTCTCCAGAGTTTGCATTGAAAGTATTCCTCAACCTTGTGAATTTAGGTTCTTTTCATAATCGACAGCTTTCTTAGCTTTCCAGCTTAATCAATGCTCTTGTAAATTTGTTATACTTGTAAAAATTAAAGGGTCCCTAATAACCGAAATAGTTGTTGCATCCGTTGGATTTGGATAACCCTAGTTTATCGATGAAGAGTAGGCAATTCCACCCTAAACTATATAACGTGAAGGGGCCCAACAAAGTTTGCAGTATGAGGGTCAGATTAGACGTGGGTCATATTCACTGCATAAAACACAGCGCCAACCTAATCTTTGATGAATTAGGTTTATGCCGATTGAAATAAGAACATGAAGTCTCATTAAGTTGACCCATTTTGTCCCCAACCTTCAAATCTTTGCACATGGAATTAACTGGAACCAAGTAGTACCACTTGACAAATAAACCAGACTCCTTTGCCAAGAATCCCAATTCGTATGGATAATTCTATGGTTCTCTGCGTGGTCTATTTGGGCTGAAGGAAAAAAGTGTTGTTTGCACCGGTATGCTGCATGTGTTAAATAAGTATAAATAGAATTTAATAAATAATTTTTAAAATATATTATTAATGTATTATAAAAATTGATATACATCAAACTCTATTAGAATTTATAAGCAAATAGCTCATTGACATGATATATTAGTCATAATAAAATCTTTCTATCAGTCTGATCTTCTACGCAATGGAAAAAGGTGAAAGACGGTTGGATAGTGACCTTCCATCGACCATGTGCATGCTAGAGAACCTTCGGCTTCTGTCTATCCGGTCATGTAGATAGACGGTGTATATGTATGAAGTTCTATTGAGGGAAAAGAATCTCCACAATATCATCTGACATATTTTCTCGAGCATGTTCTTGCAATAAAATTTCAAGTTAACAGATATTAATCACCCCCTTCTCGTTATATATATATTATATATATTATCATTTAGTTGAAATAGTAATAGAGAAGCAGACAATTCGTCCTTTTTCAATCAAATCCAATGGAAGAATAAGTATTTTCTTGTTTTATTTATATTATTGGTTCTAAAGTTTTGATGTGCCTTCTGATTCAACCAACTTTAGGGCTCTAATTTTATTAATCTGGATCCATATCAGCCGGTCTTTTATCCATGTAAATAATATACTGGACAATTCTAAGCGTAAATTTTCTTTTTCAATTTTCTGTATGAAAAAAAAAAAAAAAAAAAACGAGATCACACTTTTAGTATATACTTTTAGGAATGTAACCTTCTAATTTAAAATATAACTAAATTTCCGCAAAGCATACGTTGTAAACTTCCATCAACTCTTCAATTTAAATTAGTATCATCATTCTTTTTTTAATTCTCTCATTAAACCTACAGTTGAAATTATTAATTTCAATGTAAAAAATGATTGCTTCTTGGGATAATACACCCTCAAACCCTTGTGATGTGACTTTAATTCCTAAGTTAACCAAAAAAAAAATACATTTCTACTTTAAACTAAAGCTATGCAAGTAGGATGGGCAAACACGTTTAACTAGCAAAAAATATAGGTTAAACCAAAAATTTCACCCTACATATAAAGTGGGCTTAAGCAGATCAATTTGAATTGATTTGTGAGTTAATACAAGTTAAGACTGATTAGTTATTTTAACCTACCGTTGTAATTTTCAAACTAACATTGAATGGTAATTTTTAGTAAAGGTTTAAAAGTTTTGAGAAGATGACCAATAATTTTGATGGTGAAATTATAAGTATGCATAATCCAAATTCTATTCCCATATCAACGAAAGACGCCATTGTGTTAAAAATCTGAAAACTAACAGTAACTTTTGGCTTTATTCATTAAATTGGGACTCTTCTTTCGTTATCGAGCACTGTTCTTTTAACAGTTCCCTTGGATAAGCTTTCTTGCCTACTTGAAAACAATAATCTGATGAGTTTTTCTTAGCTGTGTCCTCCCATATTGGCTGAATCAATATATATATAATGTAAGTGATTGTAAAAGTGATTAATAAATACATAAGGATGGTAAATGAGAAAGAGAAGATTTGAGACTATAGATTTACTTACTTTTAGAGAGAGAGGGCATGTAAAAGGGGTTTAATCATAAACATTAAGTCTCTACTGATATCTTTAAATGTGAAATGTCTAAATTTTAATGAAGTGTAATTAAAAATTCTCTAGCATATATATTTCTTTTCATATTTTTTTACCAAAGCTAGAATATTGAATATACTTCATTGATGCACTTTCCTGCATTTATATATATATATACATAAAAAAGTAAGAATGAATATCTGACTGGATTTACGACCTAATCTATACTTACATTAGTTTCTTGCCTAATTAATGAGAACGAACAAGCATCAAAGTTTTGTATGGTTAGTGACTAGTCCAACATCTTGAATGATACCAAGGCATCTCCAACTCGTTGCAATCTTTGATGCAATCATGTCATAGACACTCTTGCAGCCTGTTCAATGACCATGTTCTTGCAACCTGTCTCAATCACCATAATTATACTGCATCTGATAGGTAGTGCTCCAGCGATCTCACTGTCAATAGCAACCACTAACTACAGCTTGAAGCAATGGGCCGTCCAGCTCCCTGCGTATTATGCCCACTTTGCTGCTTCCTAAAGCCCGATTAAAGCCATCATCACAGTTTACTTTGACAACACCAGCTACCAATAGAGACCATCGCCCATCTATTCCATTGTGACCTATCATCGACACCGCAACACAACCATGATGCACTTCTACACATCCAGGATGTGAATCTGCACTTCGCTGTTTGTTTTGCGATGCTGTTGTAGTTGCGTGAATATTACCTCATGGTAGAATTGGGAAAAAAAATCAATTGAACCATGAATTAGACTAAATTAAATCAAATTAAACTGTAAATTGGAATCAAATCCTTTTTTTATTTTAAAAAAATTATAAACCAAACTATATGATTAGGTTCAATTTAAAGAGAAAAAAAAATCGTAATGTACAATTGGGTTTAATTCAAGGGACAAATTGTGTTAAACCAAATCCCACCCACCCCAACTTTACATCATACAAATGTCCTTATAATCATGTTGCGCAACCATAATCACCTTGAAAGGAGAAAGAGTTCTCTTGTTGAAGATATACTCAGTTCTAAGTTTTGCGCTTCCACTTGTCATAAAACAATCACAATTTTCAAAAACAAGTCATAAACTATAGCCTTAGCAAAACTAGTTGAATGCATCAAACCCCTTGACCAAAAATCTAGTCTTGTAATATGAACCTCATCTACATGCAAATGACAACAAACAAGCGATCTAGGATGTACGCAAGCACAATGCACTAGATGTTGTGATATCCCTCAAGTGGTGACACGAATGAGTTAGGATTACAAATTATATAATAGTTTAATCGTTGGAAGCTTCAAAAGAGGAAGAATCAAAGACTCTGGAGTAAGTCATTAAAACTATAAGCTAGAAGTCATAAGGCATTTGGAAACTATGTTTCAAATATGTCAAAAGTTGTCGAAAGCGAGTATACCAGAAGGAAAATTTAATTTCAAAAGCTCAACTTTAAAGCTTCTTAACTTTTTGTTTATGAAGAATTATAAAACTCATAATATATCAATAAAAACCTATTTAAATATACTTTGACTTGGACAAAACCATTATATCGTTTGGTGCAAGAATTGTGATCAAAATCTCATATTTTCATATCGTGCATAGATTAGAAAAGTCTATTTTCATTGATTTAGTTTCCTATTCTATTCTATTCAATTTCCTTACTAACTTTAGGGTTTCTAGTTTATAAAAATTACTTCTTTGTACATATTTTGTGTGCTTCTTGCTTCATGTTGTGTAGAACTCTAACCATTGAGGAGTCTTTTAGTGTAAGGGCCTAAAGTTTATTGAACTCTAAAACTAAGCATGCTTAGTGGGGAGCACTATCAACATGAGTGACTTCTTGAGAGCAGTTGACACTAAAGATAAAACTGTAAGATAGTAGCATGCCAAAGCAAACAATATCTCAATGTGTGGAGTTTCGGCCATTACAAGTGTCATCATAGTAGGGAGAGTTAAGTATCACATAGGGTAAAGTGCCATAACATAAGGACACCTCTTCAACTTATAAGGAAGCACTTCTATAGTCTTCATCACTTAATGTAGTCTTGAACACATGTAACAAAATTGGCAAGGACATCAATTCCATATGAAGGGAAGATCTTGATATCCCTAAAATAGATTGTGGTGAAACTCTAATCATCAAACGCCTTTTTAGTGTAACAACCTAAAATTCATTACAAACCCAAGATTAAATGTGCTTAGTGGAACTAAAAATAAAATTGTGAGATTTATCATATCAAAACAAAAAATATTTTGATGTGCAAAATTCCAATCATTACAGACATTTCAAAATTTCTTCTTCCATACAAAAAGGACATGTTGCAATTCTCTTGCGAAACAAATTTAAGTTAGTTGCAAGTGAATTAGTACATAGTCTCCACAAACAATGCATTTTTTTTAGGCAGGCACTCCAAACACCGTAAAAAATTTCATAAGCTTTTGTCTATTACATGAGAAGAAACATATCCTAGTTCATCTATCAACTTACGAAGTTAGACAAAACACTAGTGCATTACATATATATATAGTTTCTTCGCAACTTTCTTATTCGAGTTTAATTTCAAAATGAGATTTTAAGACTTGAGAAGTTAAACGATTTCTATCATGTACATATACGTAAAGCATATACCTAAAGTTAATCTTTTTCAAGTTTATATTAGAGTAAATGCAATATTAGAGACTTGTTCATGACCCGTCACAATATATAGACATTAGTTGAAATTATATAGAGTAAGTCATATTTTAGGTAATTCCTAAAATTCCAGACGAGTTCCTTTTACTTAATAAGACTATTAAAACTAGATAAAATTTGTTGATGATAAAGTATATTATTTGAAATTAAACATCAAGATATAAAAATGACAAAGGTTACATAAATGAAGAGTTTGGCCTTGTAATAATAAAATAAAATAATGAAACTAGATTGCTTTTATATTAATAATAATGTAAAAAATTACAGCTATTTAGAAACTTTTATCTCCAATTAATTAAAAATTCTTAATGAATTCTGTTAATCATGTAGAGTAAATATAAATAGCTATTAAGCTATACAAGGGATTATTAATATTTTTTTCTAAATTATCTATACTAGCCTTAGCAAAACTAGTTGAATGCATCAAACCCGTTACATCTAGTCTTGTAATATGAAACTCCTTTACCTGCAAATGACAACAAACAAGTGATATAGAATGCACCCAAGCACGATGCATAGATAGATGCTATGATATCCCTCAAGTGGTGATATGAACGAGTTAGGATCACAAATTATATAATAGTTTAACCATTGGAAGCCTCAAAAGAAGGAGAATCAAAGACTATAGAGTAAGTCATTGAAACTATAAGTTAGAAGTTAGAAGGCATTTGGAAACTATGTTTCAAATATGTCAAAAGTTGTCAAAAGCGAGTGTACTAGAAGGAAAATTTAATTTCAAAAGCTCAACTTTCAAGCTTCTTAACTTTTTGTTTATGAAGAGTTACAAAGCTCATAATATATCAATAAAAATCTATTTGAATATACTTTGACTTGGGCAAAACCACTATATCGTTTGGTGCAAGAATTGTGATCAAAATTTTGTATTTTCATATTGTGTCAAGATATGAAAAGTCTATTTTCATTGATTTAGTTTCCTATTCTATGTTTATTTAATTTCCTTACTAACTTTAAGGTTTCTAGTTTATAAAAATTACTTCTTTGTACATATTTTATGTGCTTCTTGCTTCACATTATGTAGAACTCTAATCATTGAGAAGTCTTTTAGTGTAAAGGCCTAAAGTTTATTGAACTCTAAAACTAAGCATTCTTAGTGGGGAGCACTACCAATATGAATGACTTTGGGAGAGCAGTTGACACTAAAGATAAAACCGTAAGATTTTAGCACACTAAAGCAAACAATATCTCAACGTGTGGAGTTTCAGTCATTACAAGTGTCATCAGAGTAGGGAGAGTTAAGTACCACATAGGGTAAAGTGCCACAACATAAGGACACCTCTTCAACTTACAAGGAAGCACTTCTATAGTCTTCATCACTTAATGTAGTCTTGAACATGAGTAACAAAATTGACAAAGACATCAATTCTATAAGAAGGGAAGATCTTGATATCCCCAAAATAGATTGTAACAAAAATCTAATCATCAAATGCCTTTTTAGAGTAACGACCTAGAATTCATCACAAATCCTAAGATTAAACGTGCTCAATGGGAAGCACTCACAGAATGGGTGACCTTCTATGAAGTAGCTGGCACTAAAACTAAAATAGTGAGATTTATCATACTAAAAAAAATAATATCTTAGTGTGTAATGTTCTAATCATTATTGGTGTTTCAAAATTCTTCTTCTATATAAAAAGGACATGGTGCAATCCTCTTGCAAAACAAATTTAAGTTAGTTGCAAGTGAATTAGTGCATATTCTCCACAAACAATGCATTTTTTTAGGTAGGCACTCCAAACACCATAAAAATTGTCATAAGCTTTTGTTTATCACACGAGAAGTAACCCTAGTTCATCAATATGGTGTCTCTCTAAAACCCCATGATAGGAAGAGTCAACAGCATTTGTTGCATCTATTATGCATCTCTTCTCCGTCATAGGAAGGCTCATCTATCAACTTATGAAGTTAGACAAAACACTAGTACATTACACACACACACACACACACACATATATATTATTTGCAACTTTCTTATTCGAGTTTAATTTCAAAATGAGATTTTAAGACTTAAGAAGTTAAACGATTTCTATCAAGTACCTATACGTAAAGCATATACCTAAAGCTAATCTTTTTCATGTTTATCTTAGAGTAAATGCAATATTAGAGACTTGTTCATGACTCGTCACAATATATAGACATAAGTTGAACTTATATATAGATTAAATAATATTTTAGGTAATTCCTAAAATTCTAGATGAGTTCCTTTTACTCATTAAGAATATTAAAACTAGATAAAATTTGCTGATGATAAAGTATGTTATTTGAAATTAAACATCAACATATAAAAATGACAAAGGTTACAAAAATGAAGAGTTCGGCCTCGTGATAAGGGCATATTCTACTCAAAATTTGTTGTATGAATTATGTTAAATTCTAATTGATTTTATGTGAATTATAAGGAAATGGTACTTAATTAAAGTTATTGTGGTATTTCAAGTTGTTAAAGTTTATAGTGCAAACATGAGTAAACTAGATTGCAACAACCTAAGCCACTTGTGGCCTTAGAGTGTAAGCCGTCGGCCTTGAATTGAAAGCTGTCGGCTTTAGTGCCAGCTTTGATAGGAAGCCAAGAGTTATTCCTAATGTGTAGATTAAAACACGAGAGGAAAAGAGGAAGGGGGAGTTTTTGTTTTGTTTTGAGAAGAGAGACTAGAAAACCTTAGAAAGGGAAGGAGGAAAACTTTTTTTTCTTGGTACTAAAAAATTATTTGTGTTTTATCAATTGAGGAGATTGGAATCATCAAGGAAGGACTGCTTCAACAAGGAATTAGAGGATTATTGTATTGTGATTGTCTATTGAATTACTGATCTCTAAACTAATACTCTTCTATTCAATTCATAGACTAAATTATTCATTTCAATTATGAATTATATTACGTAATTTCTTTGATTATTGTTTTTTTTTTCAAATTCCATAATGTTCTAAATTTAATTGTGGGAAATCGATGAAACCCTAGAATAATTAAGATGATGATTATAGTTATATTATAAGATTGTTAGTTATGTGGAAAATTCATATTGTAATTCCTATACTATGAATTCTGGTTTCATGTTTAAATTAGAATTTTAGAAATTTTAATAACTCAGAAGGGGTATTAGAGTTCAATAGGAATTCTTAAGTTAGGTAAAACAAGAACAGTGGAAATGGGATTATTTTAATCTAATTAGAAATTGTTTGAGAGCTTAATACAATATTCTTGATTAGTTTCTTACTAAGGAATTATGAGAAATTAGGATAAAATATTAGTCAACTATATAATCGAGAGATTTGTAGTTGAAAATAGAATCCCCTATTAATTTGTTTAGTGGAAGCTAATAAATTAATTTTAGGGTTTTGAGTCTTAATTATCTAGAAAAGAAACAAAGATTTTCATAATTTCATATGAATATCCACACGACTAAGATTTATTATAATATAATGATAATTTGATTAGTGAAATTAGGGTGAATTCAGTTTCCCTCTTTTCAACTGATACATTTTCATAACAATTCCCTTCATGTTCTTAGTAAATATCTAGGTGTAATAGTTTAGTTGGTATTGAAGTAATTGATTCTCTCAATTTGATTACCTAAATAATAATAGAATTTGATATCGATTTAGTACTTATTTAATCCTCATGGAATCGACACTAAACTCTTCACTATATTACTTGATCTGACCCAGTGCACTTGTTAGTAAAATTTTCTTGTGAAAATATTTTATATTTACAATGGATTAAGTTTTTGGCACCTTTGTCAGGATTAATTAATATTAAACCAACTTTAAATCTATTGTTAATTTAGGTGCAATTTATAGCATATAATTATTTTTTTTCTTTTTTCTATTTTGTTTTTTTTCAAGTTTTTTTTTTTATGCATAAGAGTAGAAGTACAGAACTTCTACCACTAAACCGTGAGATAGAACGCACTTTGCATCAATTGAGAAGAGATAATAGAAGAAGAAAAGTAGTGTAACCACTTGAGATGGCAGACCACAACAACAACAATCTGATTCAGGGTGTTGCCAGAGCACTTTGGGACTATACAGTACTCACTGTTGCAAATTCTGCAATTAAAAACCTCCTATATAGGCCAATAATTTTGAGTTAAAACTGGCACTTATTTAGATGGTTCAGATAAATCAATTTGGAAGATATCTGCTTAGGCCGATCTTTCATCTAAGTTTTTAAAGAGATTTGTCCCACCATCCAGGACTATGAAATTAAGGAACGTATCACCAACTTCACTAAGTTTAATGGTAAATCATTGTATGAAGCATGGGAAAGATTCAAGGAGTGTATCAGGAAATGTCCACATCATAGATTGCTAGACAATCTCCTAATTGAGATGTTTTTATCTTAGCTTGGATGAAACATTAAGATCTTTAGTAGATACTGCATCTGGAGGTGCATTAATGGGTAAGAGCTATGAAGAAGCCAGTGCTTTGATAGAAGAAATGCCTCCAATGCACACAACTGGCAGAATGAAAGAGGTAAATCAAGAGTAGCATCAGTCAGTGACATAGACTCAATGTCTACTCAAATTTTAAACTCTTACAACTTAAGTATGTAAACTTATCTCAACAAAATCTGTTAATGCTAATCAAGTTTCTTGTTATGAGATATGTTCAAGACCACATTCTACTCTTAAGTGCTTAACTGGAAACCCCTCAGATCCATCTAATGGAGAGCAAGTGAATTATATCAACAATTTTCCACAGGATAATCAGGGACTTATTCGAATAATTACAATCCAGGTGGCGTAATCATCCAAAATTTTCATGGAGGAATGATAATAATGTACTTAAACTGCCTCTTGGATTCTCAAAGCAAGGACTGGTCAAAATGCTCCACCTTAGCAAAATCAACTTAGAATGGAAGAGCTTATGTTAAATTATATGCAAAAGACTGCTACAATGCTACAAAATCAACAAGCCACCATTTGGAATTTGGAGAATTAAATTAGTCAGATTTCCTAACAGTTGAGTAATAGGCCATCAAGATCTTTGCCTAGCAACACTGAGGAGAACCCTAAAGGTATCAATGCCATAATGCTAAGAAGTGGTAAGGAGTTGGAAGTTATCGATAAGGAAGTTCACACCAAACAGGGAAATACAGAGAAAGAAACAAGGAATAAAGGGATAGAGGAACCAAACCAGAAGTCACCAATGGTGAAACCATATGTCCCTCCTATTCCTTTTCTAGGAAGATTGAAGCAACAACAGCTAGATACTCAATTTAGCAAGTTCCTGGAGGTCTTCAAGAAGCTGTAAATAAATATTCCATTTGTAGAAGCACTCCAACAAATGTTGTCATATACTAGATTCATGAAGGACTTGTTAACCAAAAAGAGAAAGATTGATGGAAATGAGTCTATGAAGCTTACAAAAGAGTGTTCTATGATCTTACAGAAGGACTTGTCTAATCTACCTAGGAAACAAAGAGATCAGGGGAGTTTCATTGTTCCTTGCACTATAGGAAATTTTCACATTGATAAAGTTCTTATTGATTCTGGTGCAAGTATTAATTTAATGCCGCTATCTACTTTTAGGAAACTTAGACTTGGAGAATGCAAGGAAACTTATGTTACTTTACAACTTGCTGACAAGAGCATCAAATACCCTAAAGGTATTATTGAGAATGTCCTTGTGAAGGTGGACAAATTCATATTCCCAGTTGATTTCATTGTCCTAGAAATGGAGGAAGACAGAGAAATGCCCATGATTTAAGTAGACCATTCCTTGCAACAGGTAAAGCATTAATTGATGTGGAACAAGGTAAGCTGACTTTAAGAGTTATGGATGATGAGATAACTTTTAATGTTTATGAAGCTACAAGGAAATTTGATGATTGTAAATCTTATTATACCATTGATATTATTAATGAGCTTACCTATGAGTCTGCTAATGAAATGATAGGTATGGAAACTACGGAATCAATTCTTAGAGATTTGGATGATTAGAGTGATGAGAAAGAGAGTAAGGAAGGATGTGTGGAAAATGTGTCACAATTCAAGGCTCGATATTATGAGGAGTTAGGTACTAGTGAGATAAAATCGATGCCATCTCTAGCATAACCACCGGTGCTAAAGCTTAAACTTTTACCTATCTTTTTAAAATATGCTTATCTTGGAACAGATGAGACTTTTCCAATAATCATTTCTTCTTTATTGACATGTGATCAGGAGCAACAGCTCCTAAGCGTACTGAGAGAGAATAAGGAGGCAATTAGGTGGACTATTGTAGATATCAAAGGAATTAGCCCTTTCATTTACACTTACAAGACACTTCTGGAAGTTGAGTGTAAACCTACAGTGCAACCACAGAGATGACTCAACCCAACTCTTAAGGAGGTAGTAAAGAAGGAAGTGCTTAAATTACTAGATGTAGGTATTATCTATCTTATCTTTGATAGTAATTGGGTTAGTCCTGTTCAGGTAGTGCCTAAAAAGGGTGGTTTGATTGTAGTTAAAAATGAAGCTAATGAATTAATCCCTACTCACACTATAACTGGGTGGTGAGTTTGTATAGATTATAGAAAATTAAATGATGTTACTTGTAAAGACCATTTCCCTCTTCCCTTCATTGATCAGATGCTAGAGAAATTAGCAGGGCATGACTATTATTGTTTTCTAGATGGTTACTCTGGATATAATCAAATTTATATAGCATTTGAGGACTAGGTGAAAACCACTTTTACCTGTCCTTATGGCACTTTTGCCTTTAGGAGAATGCCCTTTGGTCTTTGTAATGCACTTGCTACTTTTCAAAGGTATATGATGTTTATATTTTCTGACATGTTAGAGAATTTTATTAAAATATTTATGGATGACTTTTCTATTTTTAGGAGATCATTTGAATCATGTCTGATAAACTTAGGTTGTATACTTAAAAGATGTAAAGAGACTAACCTACTTTTGAATTGAGAGAAATGCCAGGGAATTGTCTTAAGTCATAAAGTTTGAAGGAAGGGGATTGAAGTTGATAGGGTAAAAGTGGAGATAATAGAGAAGTTGCCAACCCCTCCCCCCTACCACATCAGTAAAGGGAGTCAGGAGCTTCTTAGGACATGCTAGCTTCTACAGGAGATTTATCGGGGACTTTTCTAAAATATCTAGACCTCTTTGTAATTTACTTGAAAAAGATTATACTTTTGTTTTTAATGATAATTGTTTGCAGGCATTCAACATATTGAAGGAGAAGCACACATGTGATTGTTACACCTGATTGGGAGCTTCCATTTGAACTTATGTGTGATGCTAGCGACTATGCTGTAAGAGCAGTACTTAGGTAAAGGAAAGTTAAAATATTTCATGTCATATACTATGCTAGTAGAACTTTAAATGAGGCTCAAAGAAACTATGCCACAACTGAAAAAGAGCTTTTAGCAATCGTATTTGCATGTGACAAGTTTCGGCTTATTTGATAGGTTCTAAGATCATAGTATATACAGACCATGCTGCTTTAAGTATTTATTTACTAAAGTTGATGCTAAACCTAGGTTAATTTGTTGGATTTTACTACTACAAGAATTTGACCTAGAAATTAGAGATAAAAAGGGAACTGAAAATGTAGTGGCTGATCATTTATCCCGATTGGATTATAATTGTTTAGATCCACCCATTAATGAAAAGTTCGTTGATGAACAATTGCATGTAGTAGATATCCAAGGATTACCTTGGTATGCTGATATAGTCAATTACATGGTCAACAAAATCATACCATATGGTTTATCATATCAACAAAAAAAAAAAAAAGAAATTCTTACATGATGTGAAATACTATTTTTGGGATGAACCATATTTGTTTAAATGTTGTGTTAACCAAGTAATTAGACGTTGTGTACATGAAATTGAATAGCTTAGCGTAATACAACATTGTCATTCTAAAGAAGTTGGAGGCCATTTTGGTATGGAAAGAACTGTAGTAAAAATTTTATCTTGTGGATTTTATTGGCCTAAATTGTTTAATGATTGTAGGAATTTCATTTTATCTTGTGGTCAATGCCAAAGGACAGGAAACATTTCCAGAGACATGAATTACCACAAAACAACATTCTTGTAATTGAGCTTTCTATTGTGTAGGGAATAGACTTCATGGGTCCTTTTCCCTCATCTTTTTGAAACAAATTTATACTTGTAGCTATTGATTATGTTTCAAAATAGGTAGAAGCAGTTGCTCTACAAACTAATGAAAAAGAACATATTTTCAAGGTTTGGGGTACTTAGAGCTATCATTAGTGATGGGGGATCGCATTTTTGCAATAGGTAGTTTGAAAAATTATTATCAAAATATGGAGTTACTCATAAAATTGCCACCCCTTACCATCCACAAACCTGTAGATAAGTAGAGGATACAAAAACTAGAGTTATTCTTTGTGGAGAGTATATCACTACATTATTAAAAGGCATGGGTATATTTGAAGACCAGGAAGGGGATGTAATTATAGAATGTAAGAAAATCTCTTCAGGACCATTCAAGACTTGGGGGCTATCTAAGATAGCCAATCGAGTTATTTTAGGAGATATTGAGGAGATTCCAGACATTTCCCCCACCATAGGAGCTTCCACATCCCAATTTGCTCCTCCTAACAGCACTTTTGAGAGATTGAGGAAGGACATTAAGGGTGTCAAGCATGAGCTTAAGAAGTAAAAAGGGAGTTTAGGCAAGAGAGTAAGAAAAATAAGAAATTTAAGACTACATTGTTTAATATGTTCAAATCTGCTATATCTTGCAAGAATGCAGCAGTAGCATAGAACTTGCACTATGAGACTTCTCCAGAGGAGCAATCAGAAGATGAAGTTGATGATAATAGCAGCTCAGCCAGGATTGAAAATACCGAGGAAGTACTATTTTTCTTTTTCCTTAATTTCATTATCATGCATTCCCTTGTAATTGTGTTGAATTAGAAATAGTGAGGACACTGTTAATTTTAAACATGGGAAGGGATCATAGGACAATTGAGTATAACTTACTAATGTCTGAATTAGTGAATATTTGTTCATATTGATGACATCTTAGCCCTTATTATTATTTGTGCTTTGAACTCATATTTATCCTTATGGTGTCTTACTCACCTACTTTTGTGATTGAATTACTTGGTTGAAATTATATAGTGAGATCTTTAAGGAATAAAATTTACCTTATGTTTAACTTTTAATTTTAAAAAATTTGAAAGTAAATTATGTCCTTAAGTAGAAAAGCAAGCAGATCTACTTTTGTGTAAATTTAGCTTGTATATCCTCTCCTAAGTTTTTTTGAAAATATTATTAACATCTAGTGAAAGAGGTAGAAGAAACTTTTTTACTTAGTAATTCCTTCTAGAAAAAAAAAAGAGAAAATTTCAATCTTGAATGTTAGTGTGAGGAAGAGTCTGTAGGGGTCCCTTTAAAACCTGGTCACTTGGGTGATGAGCCTAAGATGTACCAACTTAATGAACTCACCATAACGTAAAAGGTGGAAAGTCAATAATTTAAATCTTGAAAGCTAGTGTGAGGAAGAGTCCATAGGGGTCCCTTTAAAACCTGGTCACTTGAGTGATGAGTTTAGGACGTGCCGACTCAATGAACTCACCATAACACGAAAGATAGAAAAGCAAAAGTTCAAAAAAAAAATTTAGGGAAAGAGTGGATACCGTATGCTTTCACTGATATGACCATTTATAGAGAGGTGATTTAGGGGACTATATGTTAGCTAATAACTATAGAAGTTTAAATGATTTATTTTCTCTTGTAGGACTAAGTATTTACTTATGAATTAGAATTCTTATGTTAAACATTAGGATTAAAGTTTGGTTAGTTTAGATTAGCTATAAAAATTTTAGCCATAGTAATTTAGTTACATATCCTAGTATAGTTAGAGTTGTAGACACCAGAATTTCAAGTATTATGTTAATAGAGAATTTGATATTCTCAATGACAAATTCTTCATTGATTTTAAGTATTTTGCTTGAGGACAAGCAAAAGTTCAAGTGTGGGGAAGTTGATAAGGGCATATTCTACTCAAATTTTGTTGTATGAATCTTGTTAAATTCTAATTGATTTTATGTGAATTATAAGGAAATGGTACTTAATTAAAGTTATTGTGCTATTTCAGGTTGTCAAAGTTTAGAGTGCAAATATGAGTAAACTGGATTGCAACAACCTAAGCTGCCTGTGTAAGTTGCTAGCCTTGAATTGAAAGCCGCTAGCCTTAGCAACATAAGCCGCTTGTGTAAGTTGCTAGCCTTGAATTGAAAGTTGTCGGCCTTAATAACATAAGCCACCTGTGTAAGCCGTCAACCTTGGAGTATCAGCCATCAGCCATGAATTGAAAGCTACTGGATTTATTGCCGGCTTTGATAGGAAACTAAGAGTTATTCCTAATGTGTAGATTAAAGCACGAGAGGAAAAGAGGAAGGGGGAGTTTTTGTTTTGTTTTGAGAAGAGAGAGTAGAAAACCCTAGAAAGGGAAGGAGAAAAACTTTTTTTTTTCTTGGTACTAAAAAATTATTTGTGTTTTACCAATTGAGGAGATTGGAATCATCAAGGAAAGACTGCTTCAATAAGGGATTAGAGGATTGTTGTATTGTAATTATCTATTGAATTGGTCATCTCTAAACTAATACTCTTCTATTCAATTCATAGACTAAATTGTTCATTTCAATTATGAATTATATTACAGTAATTTCTTTTATTATTGTTTGTGTTTGCAATTCCATGATGTTCTAAGTTTAATTGTGAGAAATTGATGAAACCCTAGAATAATTAAGATGATGATTATAGTTGTATTATAAGATTGTTAGTTATGTGAAAAATTCATATTGTAATTCCTATACTATGAATTATGATTTCATGTCTAAATTAGAATTTCAGAAATTTTAATAACTCAGAAGGGGTATAAGAGTTCAATAGGAATTCTTAAGTTAGGTTAAACAAGAACTGTGGAAATGAGATTATTTTAATCTAATTAGAAATTCTTTGAGAGCTTAATGCAATATTCTTGATTAGTTTCTTACTAAGGAATTATGAGAAATTAGGATAGAATATTAGTCAACTATATAATTGGGAGATTTGTAATTGAAAATAGAATCCCCTATTAATTTGTTAGTGGAACCTAATAAATTAATTTTAGGGTTTTGAGTCTTAATTATCTAGAAAAGAAACAAAGATTTTCATAATTTCATATGAACATCCATGTAGCTAAGATTTACTATAATATAATGATAATCTGATTAGTGAAATTTGGGTGAATTCGATTTTCCTCTTTTCAATTGATACATTTTCATAACAATTTCCTTCATGTTCATAGTAAAAATCTAGGTGTAATAGTTTAGTTGGTATTGGAGTAATTGATTCTCTCAATTTGATTACCTAAATAATAATAGAATTTGATATTGGTTTAGTACTTATTTACCCTCGTGGAATCGACATTCAACTCTTCACTATATTACTTGATCTGACCCAATGCACTTGCTAGTAAAATTCGCTTGTAAAAATATTTTATATTTACAATGGATCACCTCGGAATGATAAAATAAAATAATGAAACTAAATTGCTTTTATATTAATAATAATGTAAAAATTACAATTAGGTAGAAACTTTTATATCCAGTCAATTAAAAATTCCTAATGAATTCTCTTAATCATGTAGAGTAAATATAAATAACTCTTAAGCTATACATAGGATTATTAATTTTTTTTTTCTAAATTATTTTTATAATAATACATCAGGATATTTTCCTAAATATAACATTAGCTATACACCATTTAAATCATTTTTTTTATTTATTCCTCATATTTTATTTTAATTATGAAGAAAAAACATTAGAGCCCTTTGTTGTAAGTATTCAAAACATATAAATAAAAGTCATATAATGTATAGTATTATTTACTTAGATAAATATATAAATCCTAAGAAGTTGGAAATTAGGACATTCACACTAAATTTTGGGTTAATGAAAATTTTTTCATTAATCGAAAAGTATAAGTTAGTAAAAACCTTGTAATGCCCCGTAACCTAAGATACTATAACCTACTATATGTCCCTACTAAGTAAAAACACGTTAAGACTCTTAAACATGATAAATCTATATAGCTTTCAACAATTGTTATCCACAATTAAAAATAAACTAATTGATATCATTAACAAATGGTTCAACTAAATCTCATTTAATAATCCACAAATAACATTTAAATAACTAGAATAACATAAATACTAAACCATTTATAGAACTATTATCTTCCACAGATATAATAGTCTTTCAACATTTATTCAGGACTTCAAGTAATACCTCTCACCTAAACATCATAATAGTATTAATATTCTACATTGTTCCCACTATCCATGTAAATCCCTAGATTATCATCACATGTAACATACTCATTTATACCTGCAATAAAAAATGAAGATCTTTAAATGGTAAGCTGATGCCCAATATGTATAATCTATAAACATATGTGCATGATCAAGCATAACTTAAATCACATTTATCAATGCAACAACAAAACAATCAAACAACAAGTTATTATCTTATTTAGTTCCTAAATAACAAATGAGTACTCATGACTCTATCACACCATATATATATATATATGGTGACTCTATATATATATATATATATGTATAGTCTAGTATTGAAAACTACCATTATGACCTCCAATACTCATGAGTTCCTAAATCTACTGAATCATCCTAAGATGCAACTCCACTGAGAGCACCATTACATACCGATCAACAAATGCCCCCCCTAAGGTTCTATCATTACAAGTCCCTAAGTTAAGTCAAGCACAATCAACAAATGACTTAATCAAGCCCAATATGTTGTTAATTCCAATTCCTTAACTAACTTAACAAGTACAAGTAACACATAAGATTACACATTCTTGGAATGGCAGTCTTAAACAAAAGTTGTCATTACCTATTTGTTACACTGGAACCTATCAATATATAGAGCAATTAAGTCTTAGAAGTAGCTTCAAATATCATCTAAATTCTCTAATTTTGTTACCTAGTTATTGTTGAATCACTTCACTTGCTTTGGTAAAGTACTTAGGGCCATATCAGGTCTTTAGGATTAATGAAAATAAAGTAAAAAGGAAAGAAATCGGTTTAAGAATGTTTTTAGGGAACTTGACCATGTATTAGATCGCGTACATGATTACGAGTAGGGAATATGGCTATGTACTCTAGCTATGTACCTTTTTGCACATCTTTTTCCTTCTATACGCTCAAGTACATAGGCTCTACACGGGTACACGAGTAGGCATAGTTGACAAAATCGCAATTTTACTTATACGATTTTATGAGTTCACAATTATAGGACGCCTTTCTAAGTTAACTTTGGAATAAAATCATTTTTATATAAGCTCGTGACAGAATCACCAGTTTACACATAAAATCAGTAGAATATTATATTTTTAATTGAGTCTACTAATTCTACCTATTAAAGTTAATTGGACTAAATATTGAAAAATAAAACTTAACTTTTATAAAATATGAATATGATTAATTAATTGAATAATTTGGAATTAGAATATAAGAATATAATTGTTATTAATACCAATAATAATATTGGCTTTGATGATGAAGATGGTAGCAATGATGGTTATAATAAAGAAAGAGCTGACAATAGTTTTTACTCTTAATGATGAAAAGGAGGTTAACAATTTTTTTTTTATCTTTATATTTTATTATTATAATTTATATTGCAATACATTTCATATTGATACTATTATTCATATTGTAATTTTATGCATTAGGATAATAAATTATGCTAATTTAGTTGTACTATAAATATATAACTTTTATTGTGAGTTGTGACTAAAATTTATGTTCAATTTATTTATTTACATCTTATATTTCATGTTTTTTTATGATTATAGTAAACACATCAAAGTTTTTTAAAGCTATTTTATATAAGTTGTAGAAACTTACGCTTTTACATTTTGATTCTATATTCTGATTCTACAGACCCTTTAGCGATTTTATGTAAAATCAAAAGTTTGATAACATTGCAAGTAGGTATACAAGTGTATACATAGTCATGAACCTCCCAACTCACTTTTCCTCCTCCATATAGCATCGGCTAGTACACAAGACATGTACCTAATCATGTACCCCCTATATTCCCCTTCAAGATCTCTTCCCAATTGCATCAATTTCAATCCACTTCTACCCTTGATGTAATCCAACACTTCTAAGTCTTAATTCATAATATTTACAACATGAAAACACTAAATTACTTCCAATTGAATCACTACTTTTATGGATTGCTTGAACAATCAAGGTCTTGTTCTAACCCTTACTTGCACCGAGTCATTCCATAATGCACTTTCAAAGAACCCAACCCTAAATCACATCGCACACATGAACATGACAAAAAGGAAAGATAATTATACACTTACCATGTGGAAATTCACTAGAGTGTGAGATCTTAACAGTTGCCTTCCTTTCTTAGGGCTTCTTCTCTACTCTTAAGGGCTATTGTGCAGAAAGTGAAAAAGAATCAAAACGAATAGTATATGGCCCTTATATACTTTTTTAACAAAATAACTAATTTGCCCCCCTTTATTAAACGCTTTTTACTGATTTTCCCTAACCTTTATATTCTTATTTTATGTTTTTTTTTTCTTGAAATTTACATTCTCCCCTCCTTACAAAAACTTTCATCCTCGAAAGTTATCTGAGTATTGAAAAAGATTTAGATACTTATTTTGCATTTCTTCTTCCAGCATTTAAGTACTTCACTTTGAGTCTAGTTAGTCCATTACACTTTCACATAAAGAATAATCTGTCTTTTTAGCACCTGTTATTTAGTATCCACAATTTTGATGGGTTGTTTACAGTGATGAGATTCAGTTATACTTCAAATAGCTCCAAAGTTATTACTTCATCCAGGTTATGCATATGTTTCCTTAACATAGACACATGGAATATGTCATATACTTTAGCCAAACTACGTAGTAAGGTCAACCGATATGCCACACTTCCAATCTTCTCTACAATCTCAAAAGGTCTCTCATATCTAGGATTCAACTTTCTCCTTAATCAAAACCTAATTATCCCCTTAGTGGGTGATATCTTCAACAATACCCATTCCCCTACTTGAAATTCCAAACGGCATCACCTCTTGTCGATATAGCCCTTTTGGCGACTCTAAGCTACTTGCATTCTCTCTTTAATCAGCTTCACTTTATCAACAACATCCTATATCAACTCAAGTCTTAATACTTATCTTTCTCCTACTTCATCCCTACGCAACAAGGACCTGCACTTCTTTCTATACAAGGCTTCATAAGAGGTCATCTGTATAGTCGCATAATAACTATTACTATAGGTGAATTCCATTAATGGCAGGTGTTTATCTTAATTCCTACCAAAATATAAGACACAAGCCCTTAACATGTCTTTTAGAATTTGCATCATTCTTTCTAACTACCTATCTATTTAAAGATGAAAGGCAACACTAAAATTCAATTTGGTCCACAATGCCTTATGTAAACTTCTTTAAAATCTTCCCACAAACTCGGTATTCCTATTAGACATGATACTTGTTGGAGCTCCATGCAATCTCACAATCTCTTATATATATAACCATGCTAGCTTACCTAAAGTATAACTTATGTTAATTGTTAAGAAGTGAGTAGATTGTGTTAGTCTATCCACTATTATCCATAAAACATCATGTTTCTCTTTAGTCCTGGGGAGAATTGTTACAAAATCCATTATAATGTACTCTCACTTCTATTCTGAGAGAGGCAACCGTTGTAACTTACCTACTAGCCTCTGATGTTCTATCTTAATTTGCTAACATGTTAAACATTTAGAAACATAGTCGGTTATTCCTCGCTTTATGTTTCTCCACCAATAGTGGCATTTTAAATCTTTATACATCTTAGTACTTTTAGGATGTATTGAGTACTTAGAATAATGCACTTCCTTTAAGATCTCTATTTTCAATTTCGGATTCTCAAGTATACATAATCTGGTTCCATACCTTATGACTCCATTTGGATCAATCTAGAACTTAGGAGCCTTACCTTATTATAACTTGTTCTTAATCTCCTAAATGCCAAAGTCTTCTATCTGAGTTATCTTAACTCTATCCACCTGAGTTATCTAGATGCGTAAACTAGCTATCTTCACTCTAACTTCATGAGTCAAAATTTCTAGCTCTAACCTACATATATCATCTAGCAACTTTCGTTGTAAGGTAATTAAGGTGGCTAGATTACTTTGTTTCTTTCTACTAAGGGCATTTAACATCACATTGGCCTTTCTAAGATTATACTGAATCTCGAAGTGACAATCCTTGATTAACTTTAACCACCTCCTTTTGTCACTTATTGAGTTCCTATTATGTAAGGATGTACTTTAGATTCACGTGAAGGGGCCTAACAAAGTTTGCAGTATGAGTGTTAGATTAGACGTGGGTCATATTCACTACATAAAAACAGCACTAACCTAATATTTGATGAATTAGGTTTATGTCGATTGAAATAAGAACATGAAGTCTCATTAAGTTAACCCATTTTGTCCCCAACCTTCAAATCTTTGCACATGGAATTAACTAGAACCAAATAGTACCACTTGACAAATAAACTAAACTCCTTTGCCAAGATTCCCAATTCATATGGATAATTCTATGGTACTCTGGATTGCACTTGTTATTCATGGTCTATTTGGGCTAAAGGAAAAAAGTGTTGTTTGCATTTAGATCAGTATTGAACTTAAGAGCCTTACCCTATTATAACTTGTTCTTAATCTCCTAAATGCCAACGTCTTCTACTTGAGTTATCTTAATTATATCCACCTAAGTTAGTTAGATGCATAAACTAGATATCTTCACTCTAACTTCGTGAGTCAAAATCTCTAGCTCCAACCTACATTTATCATCTAGCAACTTTCATTGTAAGGTAATTAAGGTGGCTACATTACCTTGTTTCTTTCTACTAAGGGCATCTACCATTACATTGGCCTTTTTAAGATTGTATTGAATCTCAAGGCGACAATCCTTGATTAACTTTAACCACCTCCTTTGTTACATATTGAGTTCCTTTTATGTAAAGATGTACTTTAGATTCATGTGGTCGATAGAAAACTTGCATTTTTCGTCATATAAGAAGTGTCTCCATAGTTTCTATACCAACACCACTGCTACTAACTCTAAGTCATAGGTTAGGTAATTTCTTTCATAAGGCTTTAACTAACAGGATGCATGACCTATAACTCACCCATCTTGCATTAATACACAACCTAACCCTTGAGTTGAAGCGTCACTGTAAATTGTTTATTCTTCCCCACTCCTGAGTAATGCTAATATTGGGGTTAACATTAACTTCTCCTTGAGTTTCTAGAAACTGGCCTCACACTTCTCACCCTAATCAAATTTCACCTTCTTTTGCATTAATTTAGTGAGAGGAGATGTTATTTTGGAAAATCTCTTTACAAACCGTCTATAATAACCTACTAAACCTATGAAGTTTCTTATGTCTATCATTGTCTTCAATCTAGGTCATTCTATTATAACTTTCACCTTTTCTAGATCTATTGAGATTCCATCCTTGTCAACTACATGGCTCAAGAAAATCACATGCTCAAGTCAGAATTTACATTTCTTGAATTTGGCATACAACTTCTCTATTTGCAATCTACGTAACACTAGTCTTAAATATTCTTCATATTCCTCCTTGCTCTTAGAATAGATCAAAATATCATTTATAAAGATGATCACAAACTTATCCTAGAAATTTTTAAATACCTTAGCTATCAAATCCATAAAGGCTACTAAAGCATTTGTCAAACCAAAAGGTAGTACCACATACTCATAGCGCCCACACCCCATTCTGAAAACTATCTTTAGGATGTCCTCCTCTTTAATCCTCAACTAGTGATATCCTGGTCTTAGGTCAGTTTTAGAGAATATTTAAGCTTCTTGTAACCGGTCAAATAAATCGTTTATTCTGATAAGAGAATACTTATTCTTGATGGTGATATGGTTTAACTCTATAATCTATACACAATCTCAAGCTTCCATCTTTCTTTTTGATAAAGAGGATCGATACACCCTAAGAAGACATACTGGGCCTTATGAACCATTTACCTTGTAGTACCTACAGCTATTTCTTCAACTCTTCTAACTCAACCAAAGCCATCCTATATACCAATTTCAATTTTAGTGTGATACCTGATACCAAGTCAATGTTGAACTTGATTTCCTTAGCTAGGGTTAAATTGGGAAGGTCTTCCAGAAAGACATTGGGAAAGTCCTTCACTATAAGCACCATTTCCAATCTTACTATCTCACTTATAGTAGCAGTTACAGCAACCAACACACCCTTTCCCCAAAATTCTTAAGTAGGTAATCTTATTGGTCATTATACTTCCAATTTAAACTTAAAAGAATCTTCTCCAAACATATTAAAGTGTACCACTATATCATAACAATCAATGGTGGTATGGTATTTTAACGACCAATTAACTTATAAGATTATGTCAAACTTCATCATCTCTATCACCAATAAATCTACTAGCATTACCCTGCCCTCTAATTCCACCTTTTAATTTCTATAGATCCTATTTAAAACCCTTTCAACTCCCAAGGGAATACTAACAATCAAATAATCATCCAGACTTTTAAAAACCAAACCACAAACACGTATAAAAGAATCAAACACATACAAAAGAGTGGCATTTGTATCAAATAAAACACAGGCACTATAAGAGTGTACTTGAAGCATACCTACAATATTGTCTATATTTAGGAGGTCTTAATATTGCTGTTGTTAGAGGGAAAATACATTAGCTAAGCCTGCTATCTAAGGTCACTTGCCTATGATCTACTAACCTATACCCTCATTGGAGGTCTTGAAATTTGTGAAACTAGGGTTATTTGACTCCCTACTTAACCATTAGTGAAGTTAACCGCCTTATGTCCCCTCCACTTACACACATGATAGAAAACTAGTGGGATAGATAAGGCGGTTAATTGCACTAATGGTTAATCCCCTCACTAGCAATTCTTACTTATATAACTTGGCTTCCTACAAGAGGAGCATGCACCCTCTAGCCATTTATAGTCCCTCTACTCATGGGATCCATAACATCTGGTGCATATGACTATAGGGGCTAGTGAGGGAAGTAATAGAGGCACTTATTAGATTTGTAAAGGATGAGTTGCAGTAACTAGAGGCTTATTCTGCAGTACTTGGGGTGATCTTGAATCACTACACTAGAAGTTGACCTCTTACCTAAAGCCACTCCTATCTTATAGGCTAATTACTCCTCTATCCTTTTCTATTTTGCTCCATGAACTTAGCTTTAACCATTACCTCGACATAGGTAGACAGCTAAAAGGATCCAACTTCATGTTAGAGATTTGGCTTTAACCTTTTCATGAATCTCCTAACTCTAAACTCATCATCAATACATATTGCCTTAGGTAGGAACTTAATTAGGTGATCTAGCTTTCGGTTCATATTCTTCTACTAACCTATTCCTCTGTTTACACTTATAGCACACAACTTCCATCTTATCACAAATGTTGCTAGGGAAATACTTTTGATAAAATAATTCTCGAAATCTCCTTTGGTCTACATGTCCTCCTACCAGCTTAGGAACCAAGGTCCACCAACTTACTATAGTTCTTTTTATCATAAATGTAGTATAGCCTACCCTACTACCTTCTGGAACTCAAAAGGTAGCAAAGGTCTTTTCCATCTCCTACATCCAGTTTTTTGCAACTATGGGGTCATCAATCCTAAGGTTGAACTCCTTCACCACCTGAACAAACCTATCCAAACTTATTAGTTCTTTAGCTACTCTAGTTTATTAAGCATTTTACATTTTCTTTTGTTGTGCTATTAACCCTACCAGTTTGTTCATAGTCTCTAAGAGTTAGGTGGTTTAGTCTGTAACCTAACCTTGTCTCTCTTATGGCTACTAACCATGGGGATACCTCTCATCTAGTCTATCTCGCCTAGCAACCCTTGATGAACCTAGACTAATAATTCTTCTTGAAGCCATTCTACTCAAGGTGTGAAATAAAAGAGTAAACTAAAGAGTTAAATAAGAATAGCTAACATAATAAATGTATATGTATATGTATATGTATATGTATATGTATATGTATATGTATATGTATATGTATATGTATATGTATATGTATATGTATATGTATATGTATATGCATATGTATATGTATATGTATATGTATATGTATATGTATATGTATATGTATATGTATGCTAAAAAGTAAGCTAAATCAACCATTTAAAGAAAATAACAAGTAAAGCCAGAAAATGATTAAATAGCATATAACACAATTTGACCCGAAAGTCTACCCACTATCTTCACAACTCACTATCATCTATATTCAATGCTTAATTCATTTAGAGATCACAACTTACTTTTTCCTGATTGAAACCTATCCCTATTGATCATCAGCCTAGTTTCTATAGATCTTCAAACTTAAGCTCTAATACCATTTAAACTATAACACCCCAGAACCTAAGGTATTATAACCCACCATGTGTCCTTACAAGGTAAAAACATGCAAAGGCTCTTAAACATGATGAATCTATATATCCTACAACAACTGTTATCTACAATAACAAATAAACCAACTGAAATCATTAATAAATGGTTTAACTAAGTCTTATTTAATAATCCACAAACTACTATTGTGATTACCTTGACACTTTAACATTTAAATAATTAAAACAACATAAATACTAAACCATTTACAGAACTATCATCTTCCATAGGTATAAAAATCTTTCAACATTTATTCAAGACTTTTTGTAGTACCCCACACCTAATCATTATAATAGTAGTAATATTCTACATCATTCCCAACATCCAAGTAAGTGCTTAGATCTTCATTACACACAGCATACTTATCTACACCTGCAACTAAAAAAGAAGTTCCTCAAAGGTTAAGTTGATGCCTAGTACATATAATCCATAAACATAGGCACATGATCAAGTATAACTTAAATGACATGCACCAATACAACAACAAAATAATCAAACAATAGGTTATTATCTTATTTAATCCTCGAACAATTAAGAGTTACTCATGACCTCGCTATACTATATATATATATAGTACGATATTGGGAACTGCTACTACAAACCTTAACATTCTTATGTACCTAAATTTATTGAATTATCTCAATATTTAACTCCATCAGGGACACCGCTACATACTAATCAACAAGTGTCCCCTAAGATTCTACCATTATGGGTCCTTAAGCTAAGCCAAGTACAATCAACAAATGACTTAATCAAGCCCGACATGCCATTAATCCTAGTTCTTTAACTAACTTAACAAGCATAAGCAACACACAAGATTACACGTATATAGAAGGGCAGTCTAAAATAGAACTTATCCTTACCAAGTAATTACACTAGAACTTGCCAATGTATAGAGCAATTAAGTCTTAGAATTAACCTAGAGTATCATCCAAGTTCTCTAATTTTGTTACCTAGTTGTTGTTGGATCACTTCACTTACTTTGATAAAGTTCCTAGGGTCATACTAGGTGTTTAAGGTTATTGAAAGTCAAGTAATGAGAAAAGAAATTAGTTTAAGAATGTTTTCAGGAAACACAGTCGTGTATTAGGTCGTGTACAAGATCACAAGTAGAGAACATGATCATATACTCTAGTTGTGTACCCTTATGTACATCTTTGCCCTTCTACATGCCTAAGTACACAAGCTATGTACAGGTACATGGTTAAGTTCACAAGCATATACTTGGTCGTGAACTTCACAACCTACTTTTCCTCTTCTATATAGCATGGGCAAGTGCATGGGGCATGTACCAAACCGTATAGCCCCCCATGTTCCCCTTTGAGATCTCTTCCTAATTGCATTGATTTCAATCTACTTCAACCCTTAATGCAATCCAACACTTCTAAGTCTCAATTCATGATATTTACAAGATGAAAATGCTAAATTACTTCAAATTAAATCTATTTGGCACACATGAACACAACGAAAGGGAAAGATAATTGCATGCTTGCCATTTGGAAATTCGCTAGAGCACATGATCTTGATAGTTACCTTTCTCTCTTAAGATTTCTCCTCTATTCTTAGGGGTTGTTGTGCAAAATGTGTAAAAGAATCAAAATGAACAATTTATGATCCTTATATACTCGTCTTACAAAATGAACAATTTGCCCTCCCTTTATTAAACCATTTTTATTGATTTGCCCCAACCTTTATATTCTTATTTTATATATTTTTTTTCTCGGGTTTTACAAACCTCCACTTGAAATTCAATTTCAAAAATAGGACAATCAAATAGGAATTTACATATAAACTTAAGTTTTACATAGTGAAACCCTAATTGCCCTGAGTCTTGGAATTGAGATTCGGTTAATGATAAAGCGTAACAATATACATAAAATTAATTATGAAACACTAACAATTAACAATATAAGCAAAAGTTGTAACTAAGAACTCAGAAAAACTAGATTGGATCGGCCCTAAACCACATCCATTTGTCTCTAAATCTATATATATGCCCAATTCAAAGATTAATTCTCATTTCTCACCTACATCTTAAATTCACTTCACCAAAGCACTAAAGCATTCAATGTAACTCTTTTCTCTAAGTGTCTTCTCTTATGCTAGTGGATCTTTGACGATGCTTTAATATGGTGCATTAAATGGGAAAGCTTTAGATTAAACTAATATAATACCAAACTAAGCTGCAACGAATCTCAAAATTTTGCAAGTGTATTCCATACCAAAATTCATATTTGCGAACACAATTTTACAATTTGACAAAAATAAAAACAAAGAAAGAAAAAAAGAAAACATCTCTCCAACTTTAAGATTACACAAATTTTCACGTTAAAATGGCTAAATTAAGTTCCTTTACATGGCCAATTCAATGTGGTTCTTTTGACTCCAATTTTTTTTAACTTAATTAACACTTTAATTTCATAACTATAGAGTTTGATTTTGGAAACCTTAACCTTTGGAATTTTTGTAATTATTTATGTTGAAAAATGTGGAAATTAATGTGTGCATGTGAATGAAATGTTGATCTTACAGGAAATGAATGGAAATGTGTTATGTGGTCTTAAGATAATAAAAATGAATCTTGATTACAAAAATTAAATATCCCAATGCCATTTTTGCAATTTATGGAACTTGATATGGGTAGATCTCAAGAAAGAAATCTACATGTATGCAATTGACAAATGAAATAAGAATTAATATTAAAGTGTTTATATATATATATATATATAATGGTTTATAACAACTAAAATAAAAGGAAACAATCAATTCTTTATGGATATAACCCACCACAAAGAATTAACCTATGTTTGGTTTAATTGATCAAAGTATGCTTACCATGATTAGATCAAATAGCAAAGATTACCACAATTCTAATGAAAATTTGATAAGATCAAGGAAGCTTAGAGAGACCTCTACTGTTTCAATAAAATTGATTAACTAAAAGCATCAATAGATAATGTCTTACAAAGTTTATAAAAGCTAACCAATAGCAAGCCCTAACCCTAAGGATGCAACTATAGTAAGACCGAAAAAAAAAAAAAGGACATAACTAAAAACTCTAAATATAAAATAAACCTAAGATCTAATATTAAAACAATGAATAACATAAAATGACTAAGTATTCAAAATATCATAAAGTAATAAATAACCAGAGGTCCATGCCACAAGAAGCATCAAGTTGGCACCATTCTCCATCATTGATGCAAAGTTGATTAAGTCTTGTGCAAAGCCACATACTCTCCATGCAACACATGCAAAGGTGGTAAAATTACCGTGCAAGGCTCACCAATCTTCAATAACTTGCTATAAGAGGTGAAATTGTAAGTGTGAGAAATATGATCCCCATCAGAACCTCAAGGGGCAAAATGTAATTTTCAAAATAATAGCTAAACTAATAAAATTCTCAATCCCTCTATATCAAATATTTATATTTTTATATGAACTTATAACTTTTTGTTACAAATTTAAGAATTAATTTAATTTTTTTTATTGGAACCTAAAAGGGGTAATTGCATGTAAGTTGCAAGTCCATATTTGGATTTTGTGCAATCTTAGGAGTCCAACACCACTTACCATGTAATTTTTTAGTACGTAGGATTTTACATGTAAAATGCAATCATTTAGGCACATAAATCATTTGACATTTACGCTGAGACATATTTTTCAATGAATAAGTAGAAAGTATACTTAACTATGAGCATACAATATATGATAAATTTTTAAAATAACACATTTGTACATTTTATCATGCTTTTATGGGGAAAATCATGGAAAAATGAACAAATGTGCCTACAATAGATCATATATGTGCACAATTTGAAGAAGAGTCAACAAGTGGAGCAAAGGAGATTGATCTACATTTTCTTTGCTGATCAAGAGGACTTCTTTTGCATAGCTTCATAGGTCATCTAGATGGCTTCTTGAAGAGCATGAAGGATCAAAATAGTCATGCACTCCATCTAACACCCAAACACTCCAGCCAAATAAAGTGTAGCTTGAGAGAGGAGATCAAACAGGTGATTTACCTTGTTTGAACGACCTCCACAGAAGAAAGCTTTGCCACCCAAATGTTAACTCGTGATAGAACGAGCAAAGAAATTATTTGGTTCATATGCACATCACCCTTAGTATGTGATTTGCAAACTTTATATTTAATAGGATAAAGGATAATGAAAGATGAAATTTTTATAGGATTTTGGTATATTTATGAAGGGAAATAAAAGGTATAGATGAATCAATATTAGATATTATGCATCAATCTTAAACTGAACAAAGGTTGTTAAAATACAAATTAATATGACATATAATCTATGAGATAATCTTATGTCACATAGAGCACAATCAATGGTTCTCACAATCTCATAAGAGATTGATAAGAATAAATGGTTTTCTACTAACATAAAATGATTATAATAGTTTAAGAATCAAAAGAAATGCATCTCTAAGATTTAACATAAAAAATGGTTTAAAAATATCTCCAGTCTCCTATTTTATTACAATTTAAGCCTATTTATAAGCTAAATAAACCCAAGCTAGTTATATGGACAAATTAAGAAATAAATGAAATAAAGCATTAAGACTAAATAAGCACATCTGGTTGAAAGGGATTACATCCAAAAATCCAATAGACCTAATTGTGCTAGATCCTAAACTTGGTCAACTACGTGGAAAATTAATCGACCTAATCTACATCTTGTCAGCCTAATTGGTTTTCTTTAGCCCTAATCAACTCTGCAATGGCTTTGGCTCATCTTTCCTTAGTCTAGTCACTGAGATATTATCCATTTAGCTAAAGATTAACATCACACTCCCTCTCTTAGAAAAGATTATGACCTTAAATCTTAGAAGTAAGTTATTCTATAAGTCCATTAAATACCAACCTATAGAAACTAAACTTAGATTTACATTTTCATCATAACAAAACTCCTAACTCCATCCTCTAGTCAATCAAACTCAATGGATTTAGATGCTATTTGCATAACTAAAAAAAAAAGTGCCATGTCCTAATGTGTTCCTCTCATGGCATGTGTTAGATGGTTTTTTTCTTGGAAACTTTAATGAATAAATCAATTGCTCTAGTAACATAAGGTTTAGTCTCATTCATAAGGTTAACATTAACAATATCTATAGCAAGTTTCTCTAAGACTTCATTGTTAGCAACCATTTCATCAACTATAGGCTCCACAATTTCCTTTTTACCCCATCTCATCCATTTCCTCTATACATTTTTCAATATCCTTAAATGCCATTCAGGTTTCTCTACAACATGATACTTACCCTCAATGCCAACAACCCTCTCTAAAGCCTCTACAACATCAAATTTTTCACACTTTATTAAATCACTATTATAGCACTCTTAATATATTGCTTTCCCCTTGTTAACTTAGTCTTAATTACCTCCACTAAGTTACTTCGTTTTTCTTTGGAAGAAGTGTTCATCAATGATCTATACTATTTTGGTTTTCATATTAGTGGCTTAGGTTTCTTAACCAATTTAAGACCAAATTATTTTAAGAAGTGTAATGCTTCAGGTCAAAAGTAGCCAATAACTAAGCCAACAAATATTAATTAGCCTTTTTCAATCACTTGACCTAAACATTTTTAACTAATGTTAACATGTTATTCACTACTAGACCTTATAGACCACTACTTAGTATCTCCTATAGTCTATGTGAGACCCATTCACATGAGATATCATAATCTGCTCCCCTTAAACACATGGGGTATCATAATTTCTCCCCCTTAACCACATGACATTCTCATTGCAAGACTTTACAATTGGGCTTAGATCTTCCCCATTTTTAGTCATCCTTAAATCAAACACCTACTAGTAGGGTTTAGCTCTAATATCATTTGTAATGCTCCTAGCAAAAAGTAACCAATAACCAAGCCAACAAAAACTAATTGATCTTTTTCAACTACTTGACCACAAAGTTTTGAACTAGTGTTAATATGTTATTCACTACTTAAACTTATATATCACTACTCAACATCTCCCGCAATCCATGTAGGATTCCATTATGGAGTATCAAAATCTATCCCCTTAAACACATAAGGTATCACAAAAAGTCTCTCATATTCATTTTCAACTCTTATAATTGTTTCTTTATGTTTTTAAGGAATTTATGCATTATTCCCCTCTTTCATGATATATCTCCGTATTAATCAAATAACAATAGCAATCCAAATGATAAAATTAATCAACCTACATTTAGAATTCCAATAACTAGAGTCATGAATTAACAATTCAATTCCACCTACACCAATCACAATCACAGAAATTTCCATGCTTTAACAAGTCAATCATAAGTAATTCCTAAATTCATAACCAACCAATAGTGAAGTAATTTTCTTTTTTAAATTGAACCTTAATTGAAATTCAATTAACTAGCAATAGAACAAATACTTACCATAACCATAACCAATATGATAAAAGATAAAAAAGAATGGAGATTTTATAGGTTTTCGATATGTTCATTAATGAAAAATAAAAGAGACATAGGCGAATCAAGATTGGATTATGCACAAATCTTAAATATATATACTAAGGTTGATTAAAACTTCAGTCAACATGACACACAATATTTGAGTTAATCTCATATAAAGGTATTGAGAAGTGACACAAGGAGCTTAATCAATGGATGTTTTCCACAAACTTAGAAGTGATTGATAAAAATGTGTGGTTTACCTTGATCGTAAAATAATTGGTAAGAACACAAGAATCAAGAGAAATCCATCTCCAAGTTTTAATGCCATAAACTGTTTAACAAAATCTCTAGTCTTCTATTCTATTACAACTCATCTCTATAGCTACATGGATAAATTAAAAATCAAATGAAACATAATATTAACTAAATAAGTGAATATAGCTATAAAGGAGTAAAAATAAAAATCCAATCATCTTAATGCTAAAGCTAGTCAACATTACTATGTCGGAACTTAAATTTAGTAGCCTATATTGAAAACCAACTAAGCTTATCTCCTTTCTACTTGCTCTAATCGACCTAGTCTACATATGATTAACCTAATTTGGTACGGGTTAACTCTGTATTTGAGTTTAATGCATGGAAAGAATTGGATTACAATAGAAAGAAAAGGAATTCTTTTTAGGTTTCTATAGTTTTTATAATTTTTTAAGGTTTTTTTATTTTATGTGATGGTAATATAAATAAATATATATATATATATATGGCATATGGATATGTGTTCTTTGGATATGATAGTACAATTAAGATTACATAAGGGTTTTGAAACAACTAATTGATATGACAACATAGTTAGTTGATTAAAAGGTTTTGAATTTCTTCAATTAACATGACAACATGGTTGAATAAGTTTAATGGGGTTCATTTGCTACAATTCAATGAATTGATAAGAACTAGAGCTTGTAGAGAAAGTTCTCAATGAGAGTTTTCAATATTCAAAAGTCAATAATGAAAAATGTGCTATTAACAATAATATAAAATAACCTTACAATCCTAGAGGCATAGGTATCATAAAATGAAAAATGGCACAATTAAAAAGATAAAAACACATAAAGGTTGAAACTATCATAAAAAAGAAAAATAGGATATATTAAAAATCCAAAAAATCTTTAAAAAAAAAAGCCTAATAACTAAACTAAAAAAATACTAATATGAAATAGACAACTAATACTTCTAATCAGTAAGGTGGCATCATTGCTTGTCTTCCATGAAAGTTTTATGCAAAGTTGATAAGTAATCACGCAAAGCTCACCAAAACCACTACAAGTCAAAATAAGTCTTCATATTTGATGTGCCTAAAAGGGGGTTTAAGCACATGCAAATAAACCAATTAAAAAACTCTTAAGTAACAAGTTCAAACCGGTTCAAATTGGAGCAAAATGGCGTTGATGAGATCCGGGATGAGAGCCAAGCCGGAAGAAGAAATGTGGATCCTCTTGAAGTGCCGCCTGGACCTGATCATAAGAAATCGAGCAAAACAATTCAAGGAAACACTTAACGAGTTAATAAAGGTTGTCCATGAAGCCGGAAAGGATTAGAGCAATCATGAAGTTGGAACGCATTGGAACAACCATTGGAAGACCCTTGCTTTTGTACAAGTTATACTGGACACGGGTTGAAGAGGGCGTGTATTTTCAAGGCATGGCCGTGTATGGAGTCAAGCAAATCCACAGAAAGATACACGGCTAAAGTACACCGGCGTGTATGTTGCCAAAGTTGCACAGAAAGATACACGGCCAAAGTACACGGGCGTGTATGTTGTCAGAGGTTGCACAGAAAAGTACATGACCAAAGTACACAGGCGTGTACACGACCGTGTATCCCCTGTCGGCCAGCTTGTTCTGTTTCGTGTTTTTATGTCACTTAACTAAACTACGTCGTTTTGGACTTGTTTTTTACACGAATTGTAACCCTAGTATAAAAGCTCCTAGGGTTTAGAACAAAGAATATACATCTTTGAACATTAAACACTTTTGAGAGGCACCTCTCTTGGTTCTTCAAGAACTAATTCGAACTTATCAGATTGATTTTCCGTGGCGTTCATCCCGACTTATCAATCAGTCTTTCATCCCGATTGTGGCGTCTTCATTTTTATACCAAGGTTCTTGTCTCGCTTATAGACAACGGGTCGCGGTTTCCACTTTAGGTGTTTGGGCGTCTTAGGCAACGAATTTTCCGAACGTATTGGTATTAGGTTTTGTCACGGGTTGGCGTGGTTCGTATCAGTTTGGTATCAGAGCTTAGGTTTGTCAAAACATCAAGTTCGGTTGAGGAAGGTAATATCAAAAACCCTAACTCCAATCGTTCATATCCATTGTTAGCATTTAATTCTGCAATATTAATTGTCCTTTTGATAGTGTAGTATTTACTAGTCGAATGTAAAAAAAAAAAAAAAAAGAGTAAAAATCACGACAAAAAAAAATAAGGGAAAAGAAAAGAAAAGAGAAACGTGATCAAAAGCAAAAAACAGAGACCAAAAAAAAAATCGGATAGAAAAATAGAGGAAAATTTTACGAACCCTAGAGTTGGTTTTGAATTCTACGGAAGAAAATTGGTGTAGTTCGGGTTAGTTCCAAGAGAATTGAGAAGAGGAAATTGGTGAGTGATATCATCGTTGTTTGTGAGAATACACGGGTGACTGTGTGATATCATCATTTGAGCGAAACACGTAAGGGAGTGTATCGTGAGGTTTAATTATATATACATTTGTGTCAGTACTAATCTTTTCTGCAGGAACTATGTCGAGGCAACATTCTTCAGAAGGTGAGAGGGGAAGGTTTGATGCTAGGTTAGTAATTGAGGCATTGAGGGGAGAAATGAAGAGGATGTTCCAAGAGGGAATGGAACAAATTCATGAGACGGTAGAGCAAAGACTAGAGCAATCCACAAACGTATTCCAAGGGTGTAAGAGGGAGAGTCGTTCTAGGAGAGTACCGAGGGGTGGAGATGAAATGTCGGATGATGATTTTGATGAGCCTTCTATTGGGAGTTATAGAGGATATAGTGGTCGGAATAGAGGAACTAGAGATTGGGAAGATAGAGGAGATAGGAATAGAGAGGATGATCAATTAAGTAGCATAAAGATGAAGATTCCTCCTTTCCAAGGGAAGAATGATCCCGAGGCATACTTAGAATGGGAGAAAAAGGTGGAGATGGTATTTGATTGTCACAACTATAGTGGGAGAAAGAAAGTAAAACTTGCTGCCATTGAGTTTTCGGATTATGCTATAGTGTGGTGGGATCAACTAATGTTGAATAGGAGAAGGAGTGGCGAGCCACCTATTGAGTCTTGGGAAGAGATGAAAAGAGTGATGAGAAAGCGGTTTGTGCCTCGTATTACTATCGTGAATTGCACAACAAGTTGCAAACTCTGAGGCAGGGAAGCCGAAGTGTGGATGAGTATTTCAAGGAGATGGAAGTCACTATGATTAGGGCGAATGTAGAGGAGGATAGAGAGGCTACAATGGCTAGATTTCTTGCGGGGTTGAATAGAGAAATCCAAAATGTTGTTGAATTGCAGCATTATGTAGAATTGGAGGATATGGTCCACATGGCTATAAAAGTTGAGAACCAGCACAAGAGGAGAGGTAGTAGTAATGCATGGTTGCAATAGGGTAATGGTTCATCCACTTGAAAGAATAATCAATGGAAGAAGGAAGAAAAGCCTTTACCCACCAAACCAAAAGGGGAGCTAAGGCAAGCGGGTTCTACTCCTAGTAATCAAGGTAACCATAAATCTTCTACTTCTAGAAATCGTGACATTAGATGTTTTAAATGTCAAGGTAGAGGCCATATTGCTAGTCAATGTCCAAATAGGCGTGTGATGATTTTGCGTGATGATGGAGAGTATGAGACTGAGGGGGATAGTGAAGAAGAGGATATGCCTCCATTAGAGGATGCTAGTGATGATGAGGAGCCTGCAATGGGAAGGCTAGTGGCAGTAGTGAAGAGAGCTTTGAATGTGCAGGTGAAGGAAGAAGAGGAGGTGCAAAGGGAGAATATATTTCATACTAGATGTTATCTAGGAGATCACATTTGTAGTTTGATTATTGATGGGGGAAGTTGCACCAATGTAGTGAGTAATTTTATTGTTGAGAGGCTGGGGCTCAAAACTATTAGACACCCTAGTCCGTATAAATTGCAGTGGTTGAATGATAGTGGTGAGACGAAGGTGAGTAAGCAAGACTTGATTGGGTTTCGCATTGGTAGGTATGAGGATGAGGTGTTATGTGATGTAGTGCCAATGCAAGCATGTCATATGTTGTTGGGGAGGCCATGGCAATTTGATAGGAAGGTTGTGCATGATGGCTTTTCTAACAAGTATACGCTTGTTCACCAAGGAAAGAGGTTTAATCTTAAACCGTTAACACCTAAGCAGGTGTATGAGGACCAGTTGCAGCTACAACAGTTTTTTGCAAAACATAAGGTAAGTGAAAAGCAGAGTGAGAGTGAGAGAGCAAAAGACAATGAGAAGAAAAAGGAATATAAAAGTCAAGATCAAAAGGAAAAGGAGAGGAAGGCTGGAAAGAGTGTGAGAGGCCAAGTTGAAGGGGAATCAACTTTGGTGGTGAGTGAAAAGGAGAGAGCAGCCTTGCAAAAGGAGAGTTGTGTGGCAAGAGCGAGTGTAGTGAGCAGAGCATTAGTGATGAAGCAACCTATGTTGTTTTTGGTTTTTAAGGAAACATGTTTGACTACTAACGAATTATCTAACTCTTTGCCTAGTGTGGTTGTGTTTTTTGTGCAGGACTTTGAAGATGTCTTTCTTGAGGAGATTCCAAAGGGATTACCACCTATTCATGGTATTGAGCACCAGATTGACCTTGTACCCAAAGCATCGATTCCAAACAAGCCAGCTTACAGGAACACCCCGGAGGAAGCAAAGGAACTCCAAAAGCAGGTTGAAGAATTAATGGAGAAGGGGTACATGAGGGAGAGCATGAGTCCATGTGCAGTGCTTGTGATTTTGGTGCCTAAGAAGGATGGGACATGGAGAATGCGTGTTGACTGCCGCGCCAGCAACAACATCACAGTAAAGTATCGTCATACTATTCCTTGCTTAGATGACTTCTTAGATTGGTTATATGAGTATAGTGTCATTCCTCATGAGCCTTGGATAGACATGTCCATAGATTTTGTGTTAGGATTATCTAAGCCTAGGCATGGTCGAGATTCTATTTTTGTGGTTGTGGATAAGATTTCTAAAATGGTTCATTTCAGTCCTTGTCATAAAACTGATCATGCTATACACATTGTTGATTTGTTCTTTAGAGAGGTAGTGCATCCGCATGGTATACCTAGGAGCATTGTTAGTGTTCGAGATGAGAAATTTTTGAGTCATTTTTGAGAGTCTTGTGGGAAAAGTTGGGAACTAAACGGATGTTTTTGACTATCCGTTACCTACAAACTGATGGGCAAATTGAGGTGGTTAATAGGACGTTAATTCAATTGTTAGGGGCAGTCATAGAGAAGAACATTAGGACTTGGAAGGATTATCTACCATTTGTGGAGTTTGCATGTAATAGGGCTTTAAATAGCATTATTCATTATTCACCATTTGAGATTGTGTATGGTTTTAACCCATTGGTTCCTATTTATTTATTGCCATTGCCACTTAACAAATCTGTGAGTTTTGATGCTGATTTTAAGACAGATTTCGTGAGAAAGCTAAATATTGAGCGAAGAGCGGAGCAGTATGTGAAACAAGCCAACAAAGGTTGTCAACAAGCTGTTTTTGAACCTGGAGATTGGATTTGGGTTCACATGCACAAAGAGCAGATTCCCGTATAGCGTAGATCTAAATTACTTCCTAGAGGCGATGGACCAATTCAAATTCTTGAATACATCCATGATATAGCATATAAGAAAGATTTACAGGTAAGTATCCAGTAAGTGTCACGTTTAATGTTATTGATCTGAGTCCATTTGATGCAAGAAATGATTTGAGGACAAATCCTTTTCAAGAGGAGGGGAATGATGAGATCCGGGATGAGAGCCAAGCCGGAAGAAGAAATGTGGATCCTCTTGAAGTGCCGCTTGGACCGATCATAAGAAATCGAGCAAAACGATTCAAGGAAGCACTTAACAAGTTGATAAAGGTTATCCATGAAGCCGGAAAGGATTGGAGCAATCATGAAGTTGGAACGGATTGGAACAACCATTGGAAGACCCTTGCTTTTGTACAAGTTATACTGGACACGGGTTGAAGAGGGCGTGTATTTTCAAGGCACGGCGTGTATGGAGTCAAGCAAATCCACAGAAAGATACACGGCTAAAGTATACGGGCGTGTATGTTGCCAGAAGCTGCACAGAAAGATACACGGCCAAAGTACACGGGCGTGTATGTTGCCAGAGGTTGCACAGAAAAGTACACGGCCAAAGTACACGGGCGTGTACACGACCGTGTATCCCCTGTCGGCCAGCTTGTTCTGTTTCGCGTTTTTATGTCACTTAACTAAACTACGTCGTTTTAGACTTGTTTTTTACACGAATTGTAACCCTAGTATAAAAGCTCCTAGGGTTTAGAACAAAGAATATAAATCTTTGAACATTAAACACTTTTGAGAGGCACCTCTCTTGGTTCTTCAAGAACTAATTCGAACTTATCGGATTGATTTCCGTGGCGTTCATCCCGACTTATCAATCAGTCTTTCATCCCGATTGTGGCGTCTTCATTTTTATACCAAGGTTCTTGTCTTGCTTATAGACAACGGGTCGCGGTTTCCACTTTAGGTGTTTGGGCGTCTTAGGCAACGAATTTTCCGAACGTATTGGTATTGGGTTTCGTCACAGGTTGGCATGGTTCGTATCAGGCGTGAACCCTAAACTTTCAAGGTGATCCGATTAATAAGAACAATGTTGATTAAAAACTACAAAGATGGTATTGATAAAATGAATCATGAATTCAACTCAATTTCCAATAAAATCCCAATCAAAACATCAACACATAAACCATAAAAATCCTCCTTAACTCTAAGGAATTCTATGTAAACAATATGAAGTAAATTGAAAGGCAATATCAAGAGATAAAACCAATCAATTGGAAAATAATACAAGAAAAGATTTTGAATCACAACTGACACCAAAATCAGATCAAGAACCAACCTAATCAATCTAGATATGACTCACTAGTGATAAAAAGGAAAAATGCAACAAAAGGGAATTGATATTACTCACAATTCTCTTTATTGCAACTCGCCACAATTTCGATTTTTTGATTGAAATTGATAAGAGCTAATGGATTTAGGATGAACCCTAACCCTCACACGAAAATGTGTTTTGCTTCAAATTTCAAAAAAGCTCCCTCAAAACCCTACTTAAGTAAGTATTTATACTTATTCTCTTTAAGGTTAAAATGTCCACAAAATTACAACTATGTCACTTTAGGGTGACCGGTCCTAAAAGCAACAATTACAATCAATGAAAAAGTGTCCCAAAAGCTTACAACATAAATAGTCCAAAGAAAATAATTACAAGTACAAAATAATAAAAATCCATAAAGAGCCAATGCATTGAGGCGATGTTGATCACAGTGGGCCATTGGGTGAGAATCTGATGATGTCCCTAACTAATCAACAATGAGATTTATTTGGCATCCCGTGAAGAAATATCATTGGACCTGTAAGATTATTATTCAAATATTTATTAGATAAAGAAAACAAGTGTAAATATGAGTGATTTGGATCATCATCTAAATCAAGTTCCATATCCATCTAGGTCGCCGGAAAGATTCCCATCATCTCCTCGGGCCTTTGAAAGATTTGCCCTCAAATTTAGAGGGTCATTTCTTGGACTGAACCCGGACATCCCTGTGGGCCTGTTTTCCCGATTACTAGATGAAACTAAAGTAGTCCTGATCTGCTCTTGGAATTTATGTACCTCGGATGGAGACATGGGTAACAGTACTATTCAAGACCCTCCGATACTAAACATGTAGGTGTTTCTGAAACCTTCATGCAATACCTTTCGATCAAACATCCAAGGCCTACATAATAGTAAGTGGAATGCACACATGGGGATCACATCACACAAGATCTCATCATGATATTTCTGCCCAACACTCACATGCACCATTGCCCTTAGTGTAACATCTATACTATCCGGATTATCTAACCAATGTAAGTTATAAGGGCTAGGATGTGGACTAGTAAATAATTGTAATTTGTCTACCAATGCAGCAGATATAATATTCGTGCAACTACCACTATCTATGATGAGTACACAAAGGCTACCTCTGATCCTGCAAGAAGTGTGGAATATGTTCTCCTTCTGTTTGTCCTTGGCATCAGGAGATAAAGTTAGAGTCCTGCGCAATACATTAATGGGTAAATACTGTTCACCTGTACCCTCCTCATGTGTTTCTACAGTCTGATCATCATAGTATTCCTATAGTGCTATAGATAGATCTATAGGCTCAACTTGTCCCTTCTCATCCTCAACATCCTCTCCAGCATGATAAGAATCAAAATCTGACAAGACCCATCATTAGGGCAAAAACTAAAGGATTTCGAATCTTGGCGATGAGGGCCCATTTCGAGCAAATTAACCTCGGAATTATTTGTTATCTAACCTCTTTTATCTTATTCATGTATTGTATATTCCAACAGGTATACTTATTTGGCTTCACAAGGTGATGGACAAACTCACTAAGACTCAACTTGTGGGTTATCCATGGACCGACCTAAAAATCGAATATGAGTTGAATTGACGAATTCCATTGCGGAGCTAGCTTGTTGAAGATTATTTTTCTGTATTTGTAATTTATTTTTGAACTATTTATTTTGTAAGCTTTATGGGACATTTTATTTGGTTGTAATTTATGTTTTAGGACCAGCTACCCTATAGTGGCATAGCTGTAATTTTCTAGTCATTTTAACCCTAAAGAAAGCAAGTATAAATACTTGCTAATTAGGGTTTTTAGGGGGCTTTTGAACATTTTGAGAAAACACATTTTTGTTTCGTGAGAGATACCCTCTTACAAACATTTTGCTCTTATCAATTTCAAGTGTGAAATTGTGGCGAGTGGACTTGGATTTGTTGTGAGTAATATCAACAAATTACAAGTTGATCCTAATCCCAAACTAGCGTGTCATATCTGGTGAGGAATTAGTTAATTTATGTTGTTCCTTTTCACGTGAATTTAGGGTTCTAATTTCAGATTTGGAACTTTTCAATTTGAATTGGAATCTTAATTCATTTCCTATTATTCATCATTGAAATCTAGCAATTGATTGTTCTATATATCCTTTTGATTTCCATCTTCGTAAATTAAGATTAATTTGTGAGGAGTTGATCAAACCAAGTGATATTGATTGTTAGTATATTCACACCTATTGTGGAGTTTATTTCATTGGATTATGTTACATGCTTGAATCAATTAAGCATATCTCCTTTTGGGTATCACATCTTGCTCAGTTTTAACATCTGGATTTCTTGAGGAATAAGGGTTTATCCTTCTTGTGTGACATGGGTGTTGATTGGAGTTCATCATTTGTTATTTGATTGTGCTTAACCCCCTTTTAAGCACATCATCTTTTGAGATCAAAGTTATATCATATTTGGATCTAAAATTGATTACATCCTAATTGAAGAATTGGTTACATTCATTGGAAATTGACGCCATTGTTCATGAGATTGAGACTAGTTTGATTGACATTGTTTGTTTGTCTTTCAAATTGGTTTTGTATGTGCTCAATCTTGCTTTTAGGCACATCACAGCACTTTCCATAATAGTCATAACCCTCTTATTAGGACAATATGTTGCCATATGCCCAAATCCCATGCATTTAAAGCATTTAATTTGGCATACTTTCCCACTAATAGATCCTAAAACAGTCTGCCTCACGTTTGGTGCTATTACCTCTTTACCCTTCCCAGAGGTTATGTTCTCCCTATCAGTGCTAGGGGTAGCTCTATCCACTGCCTTCACTATCTCACATACTACCTTTGGTCCTCCTAATCGACCATCAGCTCCTACGAGCCTGGCAGTAATAATGGGCCTACTATTCGGAACCTTGAATAAATTGGATCGCCTCTGCCTCTCCACTTTTAAGGCTAACTTAATATCCTCATCAAGTGTACTGTATCTCTATAGCTCAACAACACATGCTATCTCATATTTTAGCCTTAAGATGAAGTGTGCCAGGGTTTGCTCTAGAGGCTCAATTAACCTACATCTAATCATGAGGGTTTCAAACTCCTGCACATAATCTTCAATTGTCTTGCCTCCCTACCTCAATGTCTGAAGACGCATGAACAATTCCTACTTGTAGTGTTCAAGAATAAATCTTTTCCTTAGAACCCTCTTCATATCCCTCCATGTCTATATCTCAGCCTCCCTATCCCTACGCCTGCTGATAATTAGATTTTTCCACTATAAGGCAACATACGCTGTGAACTCAATAGTAGTTAGTCGGACTCGGGTATTATCATCAATCTCATAGCATTCAAAGAGACCCTCAACTTTATCCTCCCAGTCCAGATAATCATCAGTTGAACCCCTGCCATCAAAAGAAGGCATCTACAACTTCACATATTCTAATCCCTTAGGTGGCTTGAAATCCCTATTTAAATAAGAATTAGCCCTAAAGTTGCCGTCCCTCTCTTCCCTGTAGGGGTGATGATCTCCCTCCATCCTTCTACCCAAATTTCCTATTCCCACTACTCCTTCTCTCTAGAGGTTCTGTGGAGCTACTTGAGGTGGTGCCTGAGGGTTTATCACTGGTGGTTGTGGTAATGTCTTCCTAGCAATCCTAATTGCCAAAGTAGCAACAATGGTAGTAAGATCCTAAAGTTATTCTTCCAAAGTCCTCCTACCTGTAGTGTTATGACCCTGACCTCCACCAACCTGGCTATTGGCCTCATTGCCAATTCCCCCATTCACACTATCATTCGACATGTTTGTGATCTGATGAAGTATTCCACAAATTACAGCACACTCCTTCAACAATACCAACCCACACGTTTAACAACTACAATAATGTAATAAGCCTACGTTACAAGAACTTTAAAGCACAAGGAAATAATTCTTAGTACTTCAAGTAAAGTTAAATAAATGAAGTACACACAACTACTTACAAGTAAATAGAATTAAATTCAACTATAAGTGTTTAAGTAATGAGTTTAATTACTTTCACACTTTAATGACTTGTTTGAATTCAAATTCTACTACTCAACTTTCCTTTTCTTGCTTTGGTTTTACACTAATTACTCTATAATGGGTAGCACCTCAACACATAAAAAATACACAACTTCACCACCACACTACTCTTTTAGTTACGGTCCTACAATATTCACACCACCAACAACAAATATTTATACAACACACACAACAACTAACACCAAATACACACACCCTTCACTAAATTTACAAAAAAACATAACACCACACGCACACCTCTTCAAGTCACGGTGCACTTTCCCCACTTCCACACAAACATCAAACTGCAACTTCAATACAAAAAGGTAGCTCAACTTTCAAATTCAAAAGGATTTTAATAAGTGCAAGATTCCATAAATGGCAAGAGCTATTTCAAATTCAAATGACACACAATTAAACAATCACTTAATGTGTGTTTTAAAATTTAAATTGCTTCTTAACTCACACTTCAATTCTGAAATTCAAATCTGAAAATTACAACTTGCTACTCCTCACTTCCAAAAACACACAACACAAATCACACTTCTCTAATTGATCACCACTCTTACTCCTTCACGATCCACTTCCAATACACTATAAATTCACAGCCAAAGATCAAAGGAAGCCAAGAGTGTTCAAGTCTCTAAGTGTACAACCACTAATCAACAAGATAACAATTTAACAACACAATTGAAAAAGATCAAGCTTCACGTCAACAAATTTGTATCAATGTGCTACTCAACAATCCCCTAATTTCCGAATTCCAAATTGCAAAATCCCTTCTCTTAAACCACAAGCTCTGATACCAAAAGATGATGTGCCTAAAAGGGAGTTTAAGCACAGGAAAAACCAATTTGAAAGACAATCAAACAATGTCAATCAAACTAGCTTCCAAATGGTGTCAAATCTCAATACTTGTAACCAATTTTTCAACTAAACGTGATCAACCTTAAGTATCCAAATGTGATAGTTCTAATACCAAAAGATAATTAGCCTAAAACCAAGTTTAAGCACATGCAAATGAACCAAATTACAATCCCTAAAGGACAAGATCAAATTTGATTCCAAAGAGCAAAAAATTACGTGAACCCTAGTTAATGTAATATGATTCGAATGCTAAAATTCAAGGAGATGAAAACCACAAAGATGATTGAATCACTAAATCAACTTAAATTCCAAGAGATTTCCAATCATCAACACACAAAAACAAAGTCGTGACCCTCCTCACAATAAGGCCAATCCATGCCACAAAATATAAGCAAAATTGATGGTAATAACAAGTGTTAAAACCAATCAATCTTATATCATTACAAAGAGGTTACAATGATATCAAATTCAGATCAAGAACCAACCTAATCAACCCTAAATATGACTCACTAGTGATGAAAAGGAAAAACACAACAAAAGGGGAATTGATAATACTCACAATTCTCTTTATTACAACTCACCACAATTCAAAATTTTGGATTGAAATTGATAAAACTAATGGATTTAGGATGAACCCTAACCCTCACACAAAAATGTGTTTTGCTGCAAATTTCAAAAAAGCTCCCTTAAAACCCTATACTTGCTACTTTTAGGATTAAAATGTCCACAAAATTACAACTATGCCACTTTAGAATAGCCAGTCCTAAAAGCAACAATTACAATCAATGAAAAAGTGTCCCAAAAGCTTATAACATAAATAGTCTAAAGAAAATAATTACAAGTACAAAATAATAAAAATCCTCAAAGAGCCAATGCATCGAGGCGATGTTGATCATAGCGGACCATTGGGTGAGGATATGATAATGTCCTTAACTGATTAGCAATGAGATTCATTTGGCATCCCATGAAGAAATATCATTGTACATGTAATATTATCATTCAAATATTTATTAGATAAGGAAAACAAGTGTAAATATGAGTGATATGGATCATCATCCAAATCAAGTTCCATATCCATCTAGGTCACTAGACAGACTCCCATCAATATTGAAAATATAGAAAATATGATCTCTATATGGTCTTCTCTAGCCTTGATTGACTTTATAATGGCTTTAGCCTATCTTTCTTTGGTCTTGGCTACTCGAGTATTATCTATTTGAGTCAAGATTTCCATTATAATAGATTTAAAATCCCGAAACTCCAAGAACCAAAAATAAATTGCCTCATACTAAGCTTACTACCTATATTAACCATCAGTAGCCCAATCTAGTGGTGAATGCCCGCATAGCATTACATACCACTATGGCAACCCATCGAACAAGTTCTTAGATTCACATGTATTAGCCATAATTATACTAAATAGATGACCCCATATCCACCTAGGTGGCATCAATGCCTAAATTATCAATCACTTTATCTTGAATGTTAGATCTACAATAGGAAAATGGACATACAATCCATGATTCACCTATCCAAATACTAGCCGCTATGCTAACACAAATAGCATAATTCATTGAATTTAGAAACTAAGTATTCATTAGATTAATTTATTGATCTTAGTGTAGGCATCTAATAAACAAGTAAAATAGTCGCCAAATTACACTCATTTGTTCATACTTTAATAGCTTATATCTTAGCCTTCCCAATAATCCTTTATAAGTTGGTAACAATTAACTTAAACTTATGCAAAATTTACTTTAATTTATCAATTTTGGTTTTGCGATAAAGCTAAGTTTTAAGGATGTCTTTGGATTAATTTGGGTTAAGAAACTAAGTAAGAAGTGCTTAGAGTAAATTTTAAGTGTAATAGAGGGATTATGTTAACTTAGAAGATAAAGTAGTCAACTAGGTTGGAGAAGGAGCAAAATCAATCAATCAAATTCTCAAAATGGCCAACCAAGATCCTAATGTGGTTGGTCACATGGCAAAAGTGGTTGATGCTTTAGATTAAAAAGGTTGGATTCAATTCTATTTTATTATTTATATATATATATATATATTTTCCTCAATTAGGGTCTAGGGTTTTTATTTGGGATCATTAAGGATTATACTACCAATTTAGGAGCATGGGAAAAATCAATTACTTTATTATTACCCTCTCTATATGCCTTGGTTACTATCTTGAAATTTTAGGTCAACAAAGATCTAAGGTTAAGTTTTTAATTTGAAAAACCCCTAAATTCAGTTATAGTTGAAATTTACGCATTTTGCTAGATTTTATTAGATTAATCACCTATTCTAATAATTGAAAATTGAATAAAAAATTTAGCCACTCCTTAGATTTTGGTGTAGATGAGATTGAGGTTAAGGTTTGATTTTGATAACTAAGATTTATGTGGTCTTGGTATTACAATGTGATTAGATGATTATCAAGTGAAACTTTTATGTTTTAATTACTAAAATAAAATTGAGGTTTTAAGTTTTTTTTTTTCCTCTTCTTTTTAAGAACTTAATTGGATGTTGCAACTTAAGAGTATTCCAATTTCCTCTTTTAGGTCATGTTAATTATCTTTATTTAACTAAGAAAAATTACCGCTTTCTTATTTATGATGTATAAGTTAAATCCCTTTATTATATTTAGTAGTTATAATACTTATTATTTAATTGTGTACTAAGACATATAATTACTATTTATTATGACAATTAAAAACTTTTGGATTGTCTAACATGGCTGTATGTTGGGTACTATAATGAGATAACAAACAATGTTAATAAATTTAGGGGATTTGTCACACAAAATCGCAACAAGATTGGGTACTATTGTTTGTCAATTTTAATAAAGAATGGATTAACCTACAATGTACAAGGTAAATATGAGCAATGGGGGTGTTGAGGTTGTCTAGCATTGCCACTTCGACGCTCAAGTTAGAGAACTTTTAAGAGGGTTAAGAGATTGTCTTAAGGTTTTAAGGTTCCATCCTCTTACCATTACGTAACTTCAAGCATTTATAAGTAGTACTAATGTGCAATTATCCTTGGAGAATGTGGGGTGCGCTTGTGTCTACACGCCCGGAGTGCTCAAATAGTAGGAGAGTAGGCAACTTGGTCTGCAACGTGCCCTTTCTGCAATTGACCGAGTCAAGGGATCATGGCTCATAAGGTCGAAGTCTCAAGTGAGCTCATGGCCTATTAACATTTGCACCCTTACCCGCCAGCAGCTCTCTTTAATGGCTAGGCAGCAAAGAGAATATGCACTAAATGAGCCATTAAGATATATGTATGTGGACGTACAAGTCTATCTAGCAAGTTTGGCTTATGATTTTGAGCTACAAATCAAAGCAAGCATAGTGTTCGAGTTGTTTCAAGGATGCTGACGGTTTTGGTAAAACCAGTGCACCATGAGCAGTGGCAAGGTTTGTTTAGTGTGGAGCCAGATTGAATAGGTGTGCAAAATAAAAAATGACCTCCCTAAGGTCTATTAATGAACCCGAGCTAAGATGAAAAGATACGACCTGTTTTGAGGAAGTGGAATAATGGGGAGGTTTTCCAATCATCTATCGATTGATTTTTTAAGGAAGTTTCAATTTAAATTTCTTTTACATACATGAATCTAGGCAAATTAAATTCTAGTGAACATGTGTCAAGTGTTAGGCAGTTAACCTTGATACGATGGTTATATGTAAGTGCATCTTAGTCGTTCATTTCAACTTGGTCACCACATATTAGAATCTCCTCATCTGCAATCGTTTTAATAGGTTGTCACTTCAATATTTGCCTACTTTAATGTTTGTACTTGGCTATAAATATCCCAATCGAAGGGAGAGAAATACCTTTACTTTTTTTCTTAATTGAAGTACACCAACTTCTTTGATTATTCTTGTTCAAGCCACTTTCACACTTTTATTTAACCTACATTTTTCTTAGGTAAGTTAGAAACCAAATCAAATTCTTCACTCAATGTCATAAAGCACAGGCTCGTGCTAACAGTAACAGTGATGGCAGATGACAATGCTAAGTCAACTAGCATAGCAACAATGGAAAAAGTGGACAAGAAACTAGTTATCGAGGAATCACTAAAGGATGTTTAAGGCGTTGATGTTAAGGGAAAGAGGTGCTCAATTCCATTATACAACAATGTTATAATTGGTGGTGACAAGCCTAATGGTGTCCAAAGCAAAATTTCCAACGACGACATCCAGGGTGTCTCCTTATACTTCAAACCTATGCTAGAAGGGTAGCAAGTGGTAAAGTTAAATCCACTTGACCGAGCTGCTTTAGTGGCAAAGTGAGAGTTCTTCATGCACTATTGAAGTAGGTTAATATGCGTTGATCAACGAGCACACGCTTGAGGATTTGTCAGCCAAAGTTACTTAGAGACAAAAGGTGGAGGTTAGCTCTAGCATAGCCATCTAAGCTGTTCAGTTTAGGCGGAGGATTTGGGAACCATCTCCTTAGTCTAGCAATCTGCAAGGGTAACCCCTTAACCCCAATGCCTTGTCAAGGGGCCTATTATACATCCTAAGATAAGATGTGCAAATGGGCGATAAAGCCATAGGAAACCCCAAGTTATGTCACTAGGTCATGTCCCATACAATGCTTCCAATAGATCATGGCGAGATTAGTGCGCCAAGGTGTAAGGTTACACATGACAATGTGGAAACCTTAGTAAAGACCCACTTTTATGAGATTTAGCTCTCATTTTCTTTCTTTCCATCATTGTCTTTTGATTTGTTCTAATATTTTCTTTTGTTATTTCATAAACCAACACACTAGTGTCTATGCTCTACTAAACCCTTTAAGATGAGAAAAGAAAGGTATGTGCTCTTTGCGTAGATTATGAGATGCTTAAACGAAGAAGCAGTATTTCTTTAACCAAAGTGCAAGATAGAGGGCTTAGAATGTTGAAAATGCCAAGGCTTTTATCGAAAGAAGGTGGCCAACTTGGAAGAGCTAATCAAGTGGAAGTAGGCCTAAATGGATGAGCTACGATGCCAAACCAAGGTTGCCGTCAACAAGAATAATGCACTCTAAGATGAGCTGAACAAGACCTAGAAAGAGAGGGAAGAACTATTGAAGAAATCTAATAGCTTTTCCAAGCAGCTGTTTGGAGCCCAAGATGGTTTTGAAGCCCTTAGTCAAGTCCTTTAAGGGCAGGGATAGAGGATATAAAGAGAAGATCACAAGCTTGGAGGACGACCTTAGGCATCATCAAGATCAAATCGAAGAGTTCAAGTAAAAGGTTGGCTCATTAAAGTCAAAGGTCCATGAAGAGATTATGAACAGTGATGAATGGGTGAAGTTGCAAGTAAAGGTATATGCTAATGGTTTTGAGGCAGCCAAATTAACCTTTCTCAAGTGTCATTCAAAGCTAAATCTTGATAGGCTAAAAGATGATGATGATGCTCCTATGGAGTCTAAGGTCCCTACTAGCACTATAAATGACACCATCAAAGTGGACATAAGGCTAGGTGGCACTCCTGGTGGTGAAGTCCCCCCACCTCCTAGCTCTAACCTTCTAGAGAATTCTACTCCTTTAGAAGTTCCCACCAAACTCCCCAGGCTAATCTTGGATGGTAGAATAACTAAGGCATCGAAGGATCGCCCTGCTCCAACTTCCAACCAAAAATCTTAACTTTTCTCTTCCAAATTTGTAGGGGTTTTTTTTGTAACCCATTGGGTTAGTATGCTGACCCCTTTCCATGGAGATTATTAAATAAAATCATTGTTTTGATTATAATATTATGTCTCTTTTCTCCCTTTGTTGTTCTTTTATGTTCTACTATATTTAATTTGTGAGTCTACTACATGATTTGCTATCTTGCCAGTTTATGGTCATCTTAAGGTTGTTCACCTTTGTTCATAATACTTTGGATGTCCAAGGCCAAGCCTAATCAACAAAGTACTTTAATGTTTTGTCTACCCTAGTAAACCTGGTCTAGTTGAGACCAACATGCCCTATCCTCACATGGGGTCAACCTATTCACTCACCTAAGGTGGGTTCATTCGTTACCTTGAAAAAGGTTAGGAAAGTCGGTCGTCCTTCTTCCCTCAAAAAGGTTATGGAAACTTAAATGATAGTTTGCCCTTCATGAAATTAAGAATATTAAGGGCTTTAGAGAGCTTATTAGATATAAACATTTTAAGAATTTGAGCTTAACTTTCTTTTTAATCGAACTATTAATTAAAGATAAATATGGACATTTAATTTCTCCATGGCTTATTTACAAGTGACATTTACTGAAAATACAATTTAATATTGTTAGCATTCCAAGTGTTAGGAATCAGTTGACCATTAATCTTTTTAGTCTATATGTGCCATGACCAACTTCTTCCTTAATTATGACTGGGTCTTCCCAATTAGGTGCCAATTTGCTCTACCCTTCTCACGACCCTATGGCCTTTAATTTCCTACATACCAAGTCTCTTAGTCTAAATGCCTTATATTTTACCTTCTTATTGTAGTATCATGCTATCCTCTACTGATACGCTACCACTCAAGTGCTTGCTAGGTCTCAGGCCTCCTCAACTAAGTCTAAATTTGCTCATAGACCAATTTCATTCATTAATATGCCCATTGCCTAGGTGCCCATGTTAAGAAGTTCTAATTCGATTAGTAAGACTATTTCTGATCCGAAGGCAAGCTTGAATTATGTTTCTCCTATTGCCATTCTGTGAATAGTTTGATATCCCCATAAGATATGGGGGAGTTTATCCACCTACCTCCTTTTTGTATGGTTTACCCTTTTCTTCAAACTATTCAAGATGGCCTTATTTACTACCTTACTAGATCATTGGACTGAGGATAAGCCACTAACATGTAGTAGATTTTGATTCCTTTCTCTAAACTTCCCATTGTTGAACTAAGTTCCATTATTAGCAATCAAGACGTATGGCGTACCAAACCTGTTGAGGATGTTGAGAACGGAATTTTCCATGCTCTTTTCAGCTATCTTAGCCACCGCTTCTACTTCCACCCAATTAGTAAAGTAATCAATAGCTATGATGATGTACTATCACTAGCCAGCAACCTTTAGAAAAGGACCTGGGATATCAATCCCCTCATTAAGCAAAAGGCTAAAGATCGTGATGGGCAAGAGATTATTGCTAGGGGGCTAGTCTACGTGGGCATATTTTTGGCATTTGACACATTTCTCGACTAACTCCCCGGCATCTCTTTTCATTGTAGGCTAATAATAATCATAGTAGAAAACTTTGACATATAAAGCTTGACTTTTGATATGATTACTGCATATGCTAACATGCAGCTCATCCGGTACATGTTTGGCTTTCTTTGGCCTTAAACATTAAAGGTAGGGAAAGTTAAATCCCCGTCGATAAAGTTCATCCCTTATAAGTGTGTATCAAGCTACTTTGTGCAAAAATTTCCTTGCCTCTTTCCTTTCATGTAGAATGGTGTCATCCTTCAGGTATGCAACAAATGGGTCCATCTAGTAATGCTAGATCAATGCAAATCGTAGCTCAAGACACTAGTGAAATAATTGGTCAATTCTTTTGTCAGGCAAATATTCAATGAACACCTTTATATCCAGCTCGGAAAGGCTGGTCAAGACAAGTTTAGATAGGGCATCTGCCTTGGAGTTTTTGGCTCACTAAATTTTCGTGATATTCTAAGCCAAGAACTTCACTTCGAGCACTTGTACGACCTCCAAATATCTAGTCATACTATCATCCTTAACTAAATAGCCCCCTTTGACCTATTAAACTATTATTGGGAGTCTAAGAAGACTTCTAACCTTTGAGCTCCAACCTCTTTTTCTAGCCTTATCCCCACAATCAAGGCTTCATATTCAGTTGCATTATTGTTAACGGGAAACTCAAACTTTAATGCGTAATGTACTTCCATCCCATATAGCCTTCTTAAAACTAGTCCAACTTTAATCCCCCCTCGGGTGGACGATCCATCAACATGGAGAGTCTACCCCAAAGTTTCTTCATTAGTAAGAGCCTTTTCTCCCATGGTATATTCTGCTACAAAATCAACTAAGACCTATGCCTTAATGACATCCCTTAGCCAGTACTAAACTCTATATGCACTCAATTTCAAGGAATACTTGACCATTCTCCTAAAAGAATTAGGCTTTTGTAATCTCTAGCAAAGTAGTTGATTTGTTAGGGCAACCCCTTGATGGACCTCAAAATGAAGCCGAATGTTCCTTACAGATATCACCACTTTTAAGGCAAATTTTTCTACTTTGGAATACCTTATTTCAGGTCCTTGAACAATGTGACTTATGTAGTACATAGGCTTGTGCTACCTTCTATCAAATTGGATTAAAACTGAGGAGAGAGCTAGTTTACCTATGGATAGATATAAATACAACTCTTCCTCAAGGGTCTGCTTAGGTAATACTAGAGTGGTCAAAAAGACTTTCAAATGCCACTTGGCATTGCTCGGTCCATTGGAAATTTGACAAGTTCTTCAGAATTTTTAAGAACTCCATACACGTGTTGGTTAACTTGTACACAAACCTACTTAAAGTGGCAATTCATCGTTTAGGGCATTGGACGTCCTTAACGATTTTCAAGGTTGTACCTCTAGGATGACCTAAATTTTTTTTGGATTCACCTCTATACCTCTAACAGTAACCATATATCACAAGAACTTCCCTAAAGTAACCTCGAATACGCATTTGTGTAGGTTCAGCTTCATGTTGTACTCTCTTAGGGTGTCAAAGGTTTCTTGGAGATCCTCAATATAGTCATTGGGGTGCTTACTCTTAACAATCATGTCGAGTTTCACCCAATCTATAGTTTAAACATCGCTATCACCAAACGCCAATAAGTTACCCCTACATTCTTTAGTTTGAAGGGTATGATGTTATAGCAATATGTGCTAAAATTGGTGACAAACAAAGTGTAGACTTGATTAGGTTCATGCATTCTAATCTGGTTATAGCCTGAAAAGGCATCCATGAAGCTTAGGAGGGCATGACCTAAGGTTGAGTTAACTAACTAGTCAATCCCTAGGAGGGAAAAACAATCCTTTAGGGAAAACTTTATTTGAATTGGTGAAATCAATATACACGTGCCACTTCCCATTGGATTTCTTGACTAGCACATAGTTAGCCAGCTATGTGGGGTAGGGTTCCTCCCTCATGAAACCAGCTTGAAGTAACTTTTGCACCTCTTCCTCAATTGTCACTTAACTTTCAAGGGCAAAATGGTGTCTCTTCTATTTTACCACCTCAAAAGTTAAGTCAATATGAGGCAATGCGTGATTATCTCTAAATGAATGCTTGGCATGCTTGATGAAGATTAGGCCAAAACATCTTTATTTAACTAAAGGAAGTTGATGAGGCGTTGTTTTAGCCCAACACGTGTTGACTTTCTCACCTGTGTGGTCTATTCAAGTCTACAACCAAGCTAGATGGTCTCAGTCTCTTCAGTTGGCTCTCCCTTTCTACTTGACTTTTCCTCCGACCTAACTTCGATAATGAGAACCTTCCCCCTTGTCAATGCCTATATGTAGCATAATCTTGCTAACTACCGGTCTCCTCAACATATACCAACCCTTTATTTTGGTAAGGAATTTGGCTTTCAAGTACGCTATAGAGGGAACCATCTTAAAGGCTTTCTAACTTCGTCTCCCTATTATGACATTACAGGGAGACCAGTAGTCAACTATGAGGAAATCAATAAGCTATTCAACAACATTCTCATCATCACCAAGCTCCATGGGGAGAGAAATTATCTCAGTAGTTCGAACTAGTTGGTTGTTGAAGCCATATAAATCCTAGTTATATAGCTTCAACTTTACCTTAAGCTTTAGCTCCATCTAATCACATGTTGACCTAAATATGATGTCCACTAACTTGCTGATGTCAATAAATGTTTTCTAGACTCCACAGCCACCTACATCATCATGTGGACTTTGAATGCCCTCCAAGTCCTCTTCCGAAAAGGAAATGAAGCTATCCACTCTAAGTTTCTTATTATGTAAATTCATCACCTACTAGGGTCGAGCATAGGCTTTGTTGCTAGAACTAGGTTGTCCCTTGTGAGTGTCCCCCAACGATGGTGTTAACTACACCATTGGGGGCCCTATTGCCTTGATTGGGGGCAAAATTGGTTACTTTGTTATCTAAGTCAAGTCGCCTCCTCTAAGCTAGTCTTGTATCCTCTTCGAGGCAGCTATTAATGTACTCACAAAGGTACCCCCTTCTGATGGCATCTTCCAAAGCGTTTTATAATTAGACACAGTCTTTCATGTTGTGTCTTATGTCTCTATGGAATTCACAATATTTATCCGTATTCCTTCTAGAAGGGCTTTCTTAGAGTTTCTCAAGCCATGTTAGGATATCTCTGTTGCAAACTTTAAAGAGTATTTGGCCTCTAGGTTAGTTAAAGGGTGTGTGGCTTACATAGAACAAAATGGTGTGCTTTCTACTACGCTTACCATTATTCCATCCATGGGGTGAATCTCCGCCATTTTTAGGATCGAGTCGATCTTCTATGGTGAGTTGGTCTTTGTCATCTTTCTTCTTATCCAACCTAGTTTGGTTGACCTCCTTATAAGCTTCGATATTATCTTCCATGATGATGAATTTTGCAACCCATTTGCAAAATTAATTGAAATTTTTTTAGTTTACATTTGGAAATGGATAAGAAGAAGTGTCCTAAGGGTCACACCCTCATGATGGCGGTGTTAAGGGTAACCTACATGTCGAGGTTAGGGATCTTGAACATGGCTACTTGAATTTGGACAAGTAATCTCTAATGAACTCATTTTGTTTTTGGCAAATAAGATTAAGACTAGAGGAATTACTAGCATTTTGCTGGCCAAGAAATGCTAATAAAACCACTTGCTAAGCTCTTTGAAGCTATAGATAAAGTTCGGCTTCAAACGGTTGTACCAAGTCTAAGTTAACTTCTACTTCTTTAAAGTACCCGAGAAAGCCTTGCAAGTGATTACATCGCTACATCTTAGGAAGCGCATTTGAGACATGAAATGGCTAAGGTGATCCCTAAGACTGATGGTACCATCGTAAAATTCCAACATTGGGATATAAATATAAGGGGGAAGCACCTCGTCCTAGATCTCTTGTGTGAATAAAGATTAGGTGAATGAGATCCAATCCCATAAATCAAATTTCTTGTTGTCACATAGGTTTGAAAGTCCCTAAATCATGCCTTCTAATTCTCCAACATCAACCTCATGTAGAGAACAATGAGAGTGTGCCTCAAATAGTTGTGGTTGTTAGCATGGGAGTGCTACTTAACTTTAGGAGGCAATGGGATCAGGTAGCAATGGCAGTGTGGGTGGTGTTGCATTTTGGGATATCACTTAAGAGGCAAGTGGAGGAGATTGGATGGACACCTAATCGTTGTCATGCTCCCTCAAGTGTACACATGGAGGATATTGCTGTTGCCGTTATAGTTGATCTACTCACACACGAAGTTGACTGTTTTCAGCATGAAGATTAGCGAGTATTTGCTCTAGACGAGCTAACCTATCTTCTCTGCGCTGGGGGTTTTACTACTATGAATTTAAATGATTAGTTTGGTGGAGTGCTTGGGAAGGTGAATTATCGATGTTTTTGGATTTGGATCTAGTACTGCTAGTCATGGTCGTGGTTTGGTAACAGACAATGCCAAATGTTGTTTGTCGATTTCAATAAAGAATGGATTAACCTATAATGCACAAGAGAAGTATAAGCTATGAGGGTGTTGAGGTTGTCCGAAGTTATCACTCTAACACTCAAGTTAGAGAACTTTTAAGAGGGTTGGGAGATTATGGGAAATACTATCCGAGGTTTCAAGGTTCCATCCTCTTATTAATAGATAGCTTCAGACATTTATAGGTAATACTAGTGTGCAGTTATCCTTGGAAAACATAGGGCACGTTTGTGACTACATGTTCGAGCTACTCAAGTAATGGGAGATTGGACGACTTGGTCTGCAACATGCCTTTCCGTTGAGCAAGTCAAGGGGTTGTAAAACTTGCAAAATTTAATTGCGTATAATAGAAAAATAATTTCGAATAAAATTATAATAAAAGAAATAAACATATTAGAGGCAAACCATAAGAAAATTTTGGGTAAACGATTGAATAGATTAAAATCATATATTTATGATTGTTAAATAGGAATTTCGAATGGATATTCGAGCTTGAAATAATTAAATTAGCTTAAGCGTAAAAATTGTAATAAAATGTTAAAATCTTAAATTTTATTGAGACTGTCGTGCGAATAAAAGTATATTAGAATTTTCTTAAAACCCTAATCTTATAAAGTATTAAATAATATATATATATAAGGATGGAACCATGAAGGACCTATGGCCACGCAATCAGAGGACAAACGAAGAAAAGAAAAAGAGAGAGAGAGAGAGAGAGAGAATCAGAGAGTGGAGAGTGAAAACAGGGGCTGCACAGAACGATGAAGAACCAAAAGGAAAACAAAAAGGGGAATCGAACAAAAAAATTATAATTCATACGTACAACCTCCGATCGATGATCCTACCCATGTATTCTTGAGATGAGTGCAATTCAACTAAACTAAGTTTTCGCAAAACGGAGTTTATTTCTAAAAGTTATATATAAAGAATAAATAGGTATAAAAATTAGTATTTTACTTAAAATTAGTTGTAATAACTAAGGAAACACTAGATAAAGTGATCTAGACTATGTATTTAGTATATTAATGTATTTTCTCCAATTTCCTATGTGAAGAAGGTTTTGATACGGAGATACCCGAAGACTATTTGGAGTAAACCCCGACAAAATGAGACCGAAGTGAGTAAGACTCCATGACGTGTTGTAATATATATATATGCGCTGTATTATGATGCCTCGTTATGAATTTGTTTATCGTGCAACTATATGTATATACATATAATAGGTGCTGGAACAGGACGTGGGTCCTTCTATTTGTGCTTGTATTGGTTCCTTTACTATGAATGAGGATATATGTATATATATATACATATGTAAAACGTTGTGACATGCTGATCCTTGCCTCCGTAACGGCTGTATGTTACGGTTTTACCTGCTGGAAACAAGTGTTTTTTTTCACTTCCCTTCCTCCACTGTGCGTAGGTATGTGTGGCGTCGTGGTCGTTGTCCATATATATATATATATATATATACAATTGCGTGGGTTGTGGCGTTCTTCCCTTGTGTTGCTGGTCTCCTTGTTTCTTTTTTTTTTTTTACTCTAGGCGGTGAATGCAACTAGCGAGGAAGAATTGTATATGTATAAGCATATGATTTTGAGAAAGGTTGAAAGTGAACCGCTGGACGTCATTGCTGCCCTTTGCCGTGAAGAAAATAAAAACCATGTTTGTGCGTACATATTATAGCAAATTGCAAGGACGTGGAAGCCATATGAAGATGCTATTGCGGTGAATAAATATAGGTATATGTATGTGGGCATATGCGCACTTGTTGGATTGGGAAGTTAGCGGGAATTCTATATAGATATATGTTTATGTGTGGGATGAAGAAGGCGGAAATGGAAATTCAACTTGAGTATGTGGCTATAAAATGACATGGAGATGAAAGTGGGAATTTTGTTAATGTTGGTTTGATTACGTGCTTGTGTGTTGGGAAATTGGAAGAAGGATGAAAAGAATCCATGAATGAGGATATGAGACAATATGTAGGAGCGTATAGGTATTAGATTTATCCCTTGATGTGAGTTTGTATGATTTTACTAGTAATAGGAAAGAAATGTACTATGGCATGTGTATTGTTGCAGATCATAGTAGTTGGTGTAAAGAATGTAGACATGCATAAATGTGCATTACAAATTGTGGGGAAGGAATTCTAAGCTCCAATAATTTAAGTTCTTACACATGTACATACATACATTATATGCAAGAGATAGAAAGATAGGATGATGCATGCAACATATACTATGGTTATATTAGTTATATAGGAGTAAGGTAAGAAGGTTGGTCTTACATGACTACAAACAAAACATACTTATATCCATATGTTGTGTATATGGCCAAAAGGAGTATGGGAGTCTAATTCAACCTCCATATGCTATAGGTATATATGTATGCATATCCAAAGAAGACATATAGTTACAATTATGATCGCAAGTTATGGGGATGAGCGAGAAAAGAGGATTGTAACAATGGAAGTTGAATTAGAACTCTCTTGCTTAACAATCTATTGCTTCAACCATATGGATGTTGTCTTCTTATTGATGTTAACTTTGTGCCTTGCTCCTTGAAATGATTAAATGTGTTATGAATAGATTGTTGACATGATTGCCATTTACATATGTGCTTGATCTTAGATGATCACCCCAAAACTCTAACCAATTATGAGATTTAATTAAAAAAAAAAAAAAACCCGGCATGCATTGCACAAGACAGTGCATGAGATTGAAGGCCATCACTGCTACAAGATGCGTCGGAAGTGATTAGAGGATCGTTGTTCCGCCAAGTGCAAACTAAGTAATTAGGAGATTGTCGAGCCTTAACGATTCTGAGTTCAGCTTGTCTCTTGAGGGTGTAAATGCTAATGTATTGAGGCACCTGAGCCTAGATCATTAAAGCTAAGACATAAATATAATAAAGTGATAAGAGAAATCAAATTGTGTGTAAGACCCAGGCATTGATGGTGGCTTCGGAATCCCTAACCCAAGATCAAGGAGGGCGTAAACCCTAAACTTCACATCGGTTACCAGAAGACCACATGAGATGCTGCATTCATGTGATTGTTCATGCATAGCACTTGTTTGATAACTTGCTTGAATTTGTTTGTATTTATTGCAACACTAAAAGATTGTACCCTATCTTACTAAGCTTTAGCTTACCCTCCTATAGATTTTGCCTTGCAAGTCAAGACTATCTAAACTTCATGATAAATTGACGAACCAAGGTGAGCACTCGTCGCATCACTAGTGGGCATGGTTGTGGAAAGGTTGTAAGGCCTAGATTGAAGTAGACATCTTTAGGGTGGATTTTTGTAATTGAGTGACCTGATATGGTTTTGAGTGTGCCTGTAGTGGTGAAATGGAACCCATCTGTGACCCAGTGATATTTTATGTAATTAATTATCTTGTGAGTAAGAAATATTATTACTTTGATTAATAGGTCAATGTTGAAAATAAGACGCTTCACGGTTATTTAACGAGGGGTTAAGCGATTGTGGCGGGTTGTCATGAGAAGCCCTTAGAATGAGGCATGACAAGAGTTGTGGCTCATAAGGTAAAGGTCTCAAATGAGCCCATGACTGACCTTACTGTGTGAGATAGACCCATAGTTAAAATGGTCTATCACAAGTACAAAGGTCAAAATTTGATACAAAATTGCTGGGGATTTGCTTTCGAATGAGTGGAAATTTTACAAGGGAACTTGCTTCGAATGAATGGTTCATGGCATATCCTCATCTGAAACCCCAAAAAGAATTTGCTCGGCTACATCCCCGGACTGTTCCATAGTTGAATACGCGGGAAGATGGCACCATGGCAAAGGAGATAAAAAAAGAGACCATACACAGGGCACGCATCGAATGAATGCATTCGCCTGGTGTGTAAGCTGAAAAACCACGTGACCCTTAGTTATTAATTCAAGATAGATGTAGAGATGTGGTAAAGACTAAAGAGCATGGGGATAATCAATCGGGTGCACTTTCTCCAGAACTGAAGTACTTGCAGTTTGCAGTAGTCTGTAATGGTGTGTGTGGTCGTGTGTGCAGAGTGCGGATTGATGATCGGGGAGCTTTTATGGCATGTGGGAAGTAAAGTTCGAGATGATGCCAAACAAGCAGTGTCAACAATAGTTGTGCGATGTGGCGTGTAGTGTAGGAGAGGCGTATTGGGAATTTCGTGCTAACAATTTTATTGTGTTTTAATATATCGGATCTTGATCTTTTTAAGTACTTCAGAGATGAATCCGGCTGATTGGTGATCGGAACAGCTCTCTTTATAGGCAAATTCTTCTTCTTCTTCAAGTAGTAGTTTTATTCCGAATAGTTTGAACCTAAATACTACCTTTTATGATGAAAAAATGACATGATTTACACTTAAATCATGTCATTTTTTAATGGATTTGGATTAGTTTTATCTCTAATGTTACACAGCAAAGCATTTTGGTATGGTTCGTATTTATACCAAGTACTTTATTGTCGTCCTTCTAACCATTTTTGTATAGACAAGAAGTGCGTCCATGCAACCGGCTGTGGAGCTTCTCGTTTTCCTTAGCATTCCAATATATACTACTTGTGGTTGCTAGAGCTGTGCAAACAGCTCGAACTCTACAAATTAACCCATTAAAAAAATAAAAATAAAAATATTTTTCAACCCAAGTTAATGAATGGGTTATATGACCCAATTCATTTTATGTGCAGTTTAGAGTGAGCCAACCCATTGCAAGTTAGTAGGTCCATTTAATCAACTAACTCCTCTTTTTTAACAAATTCTAACCCATGAGTTGTTACACCTAATCAACTAACTAAGTTAGAATTTGCTAGCCTAAAAGTTAAATTCTCCAAATCAATTAATCTCACTAAAAGATGGTTTTTTAAATCTAACTAAACAAAAAAAATTATTCTACAATTGATTATTTTCTAATAAACGTTAAATTATGTATAATGTTAAATTATCATAAAAACATATATATATTTTATTTTTAGTGAATTGGTAAGTTGGCTCGTATAACTCACCTATTAATTATGGGTTAGGTTTGATTGTAAAATCTCAATCATTTACCAAACAGGTCAAATTAGATCAACACTTTTAACCCTAACTCATCATATAGGCTAAATTGAATTGACCCACTTAATTGTTTATACAACTCTAGTGATTGCATCCACTAAGTATTAGAGGTGGGCTAAAAAACCAACTTAATCGTAAACATTAACAATATGAACCAAACCGAAACGAACCGAATTATCCAAGATGTGTGAAAGAAAAAATAGGTCAACAATTACTGACTTCCATAACTAAATTTCCATGAGTTTTCTTGAAAATACACCAGTTTTTTTCCGTGCATGCGCTGTGTATATGCCCCACACAGTGGAGAGATGCAAGTGGTACAAATCAACACATCAAAGCTTAAGCAAAAAAATACAATTACATTGAAGGGCTTAGTTTATTATGTAATATAATATTAAGTATCAATTTTTTCTGCTGTTATGGATTATTTTTCTCACATGTTGGATTTTCCATAAAAAGAAAGTAGGACCTTGGTGAAGGGTAGTCGGAATTGGCTCGCTTAATTTGTATTGGCATTGTAATTGATAACGATTCCTTGAGTAACCCCAAAATCTTAAACTCGATAACTCCATAGGAAATGTTTTGGTAGACCCTTTATGATCACGACACGTTGTAGGACGTTTATTATATCTTATAATCATACATCCTGACATTAACTTTACTGTTCTGCAGCTGAGCCAATTTTGTTGCAACACCTGGACTTCCCATTTTCACACAACCATGCATGCTTTTAAGTGTCTCAAAGGGTCTTTTGCAAAAGGATTGTTTTACTCTGCAACTTCTTTTCTCTTCTTGCATATGGTGATCTGGATTGGGGATCAAGCAAAATTGACAGTGAATCTCTTTCAGGATTGTGTTTTTTCCTTAATGTCCTGGAAAACTGAAAAACAAGCTACCGCTTTTACATCTTTCATTGAAACAAAATGTCGCAGCATTGCTTTCTCTACAAAAAAAAAAAAAAAAAAACTGTCATGGATTTCTTATATTTTTCGTGATCTCAAAGTCCCAATCACTCTTCCTATTACACTCTTCTAAGGGGCGTTCAGCACAACTTATTGGTGATAATCCATGTTTACGTAGACGAATGGCACATATTAAGGTAGAGATGCATTTCACCAGAGACCATATCTCGTCTGGTTTCCTTCAGATTTCATACATTCTGGTTTGCAATAAGCAGACATTATGACAAAAGCTGCTTGCGAAGTCCACTTGCGTCAATCTTCATCCAAGGGGTTGGGGGGTTGTTGTATAGGAATATATGCACAGTATAAGTGATATGCAAAGTATAGTGAAGATAGTTTTTGTATTTTGAATATGCGTGGTGTATTGGTTAGACATGTTAGCTAAAGTCGCGTGACATATACTGTTACACGTGCTCTTATTTCTTCCTTCATATAAACACTAGAGAAACAGTGAATAACAGATCAACTACTTCCAAACAATCGCTCTCTTCTTTTCGTCTTCCAGAGTCTCCGTCTTGATTTCTAGTCTCTCATATATATTCAACAAGATTACTAAACATAAATTCTTCACACACTATACACGTAAATTAATTACGGCTTAAGCCATAAATCAAACCGAATCAAGCCAAACCGCTTCTCTTCTACATTAATTTCAAACTATAAATCATATCTAACTATAACCATACCCACCCTACTAAGTGTCCCAACCCACGATTGGATGAGGTCCGGTACGTATGTGGATTCCAATCACAATGGCCAGCCATCATTAATTTAGAGAGAATTTAACATCACAAACTGCTCTCGGACATGTCTATGTATATTGGAATAAAAACACATTCCTAGCACTGAATTCAACCATGACAAACCAGAATAAACATAGTAGTGAAGAATAACATGACGGCCACAATTCAAAATTACCGGTACACCTAAACTTCATGGTCATTTCACTTTCAGGTTTTAGGCAAATGCACATGCAAGCAAAAGCAAGTGCATCTTAACTGGCATTTGACAAACAAATAAGTCTCACGCTGTAAATCATGCCCAAACAGATGATTTGTTCAACATCACATGTCTACACCATGCAAAATAAGCAATATGTCGAATAACAACCAACCTTCTAACTGAATCATGTGGACAGATAAATTGGTCACTGCATATAATAATAAATGAGAGCAGCAAATACAATTCTCCTGACCAAGTGCTGATGGGTACAATCATGCAGATAGGAACAACCGCCGTATGATGCACATAATCATGACAGCAGGGCATATATGCAGGGTACAATCATGCCGGGCATCTATGCACCTACCTATATGAATCTGGGCGTTTTGGCTTGCTTTGGACAACAGCCTCAATCTTCTCCATCACTGCAGGTGTCAGTAAGGGAATCACATCAATGGCCTTCATGTTCTCCTGAATCTGAAGAACGAAATGCAAAACTATTAGTTTCCACAGAATTGGAGGAAAACATTTACAAGAGCAAAATCTAGTATTATGTCAAAAGAGCCCAAGCTCATAGAAAGGGCAAATGACACAATTTTTAAACTTATACTAAGCCATTTTGGGGCCTTATTTAAGAACTCCAGTCAAAGAGATCAAACTAAAGGATTTTGGCATTTAATCTCCATGATTGTTAAGTGTTTGAGCATTCTGGTGTTTAAGATATTAACCCAAGACAGGGACCAACACAAGACCATACAGCTGAGGGAGCCATGGGAATTGAACCCATAACCTTATATTTCAAAAGGTCAAACACCTAGACACTTAACTATATCTAGCATCATGTCAAAATGTGGTCTTTAATATATACATATAATACATATTTTCTCTTTCTCTTTTAAATTTTAATAATTAATTTTTTTTTCCAAGTTTGGGGGTGGGGCCCCTTCCTGCCCCTGTAGTCCCCGTCCAAGCAAAGAGAAGTGGTTCCTTAGGTGGGAGTACTAGAGAGAAATGGAGGATTTCTCAATCTAGAGCCCATTTTCTCTTTCATGAGTTTGTCACATCTCATGACCATTGGACATGAATTTCATATTGCAACATTGATGTACATATGATTGGGATAAATCAAGAGTTTGAGCACTTTAAGTTGAATCTTGAAGCTATTGGTGGCATCAAAAAGGATTGAATGACCCTAGATGTAGGGTATTTTCACTTCCACTTTCATGCAGACATTGCTAAAATGTCAGCTGTATTATGTGCTTCTCTTTTATGAAACAAATATTGTATTATGAATTCACAATTGTTCAAGCATTATGTTCACGGCTCCAGCTGCCCAACCGAGTAGACAGGATGTATTTTCCAAATGATTTACTACTATATTATAAGGAAAGCACTCATTAGTGCAAGTAGGAACAGTATGTCTGTGGGTTGGGAGCCAATAGCTATGCTTTAGGCTGTGAAAAAAGCTCCTAAATTAATTATATATGTATGTATATGTACATGTGTGTGTGCATGTGTATATATTTCATTCTATCATAATTAGATTAGGAAAATAAAAGATTTATCTTTATTTTTTTGGTAAGTTAGGTCATGGGACAGTGCAGCACGAATAGTGACTCTAGTGGCCACATGAAGCCAAATCTACCCATATCCACCATGCAAAGGTGTGCCACCCAAGCTTCCTCACATTGATGGGCATGACCAGCACCTATGACTGTTGCCACATGAGGAGCTGCCACAGATGACAACACAAGATAGCTCATGACCAAGCTCAATTGTCATTCCTTGGTACACACATCTAAAATCTCCTTCTAAGGGTGCTGAAGACCTTGGTTAAACTGATCGCAAATGTTCCATCCTCAACCAAGGGATGTCGGAAAATAATTGGGTCAAGTTAGCTTGGTTTCATCTCATGGGTGGGCTACAGTTATGGTATTACAAGGACACACAAGAGTAACCGCATTTGACATGGGAAAGTTTTAAACATATCTATAATTTTGCAATCAGGAGCCCCAAACCCCTTGGTTTAACTAGTGAAACTGAAACAGATGGCGACAGTGAAAGACTACTGGAGGAGTTTCCACTTTCCAGGGGTTGCTTATCAGGGTGCCCTATGTGTCGTGTCATGTGTGAACAGCAGGTAACCACCATATCCATTGTTAGGTTATCAGAGGCAATTCAAATTGAGTGGAGTTCCAAAACCCACCTAACATGGTCATAATAATGAGATTATCTTGTGCTTAGGAGAAAAAACTATTGCTTTTTTTTGTCCTGTGTAATTTAAAACTGCTGATATTAAAAAGGGAGATGTTGGAAGACTACATACAAGAGTGCAGATGAAGTTGCAGAACACATAAGATAGGATGGAGTGATAGCAAAGTGGCATGTGAAGTGTTTGTGATTTACCAAGATATACTTAACCAGTACACGAGTCTTGTATGGTACATGTATGGAGATAGCTGGTCAAAGTACAACCATGTCCCTCTTTTGATGAAAGGGGGAAAAAAACTAATCTTTTTTTTATCCCTGTTGAGTACAATGGAAGAATGAGAATTCAAACAGTCCATCCAATTGGGAGGCTAGTGTCTTGCCACTAAGCTATAAAGCCCAAAAAAAGAAAAAAGAAAAAGAAGCCTGATCTGTCAATAGACTTATTTAAATTTAAGGTTATTTATTAGACAATATTTTATGCCAACGCCGTGGTTTCATTTTTAACACGAAGTTAATAAATTAACAGAGCTTTACGATCCTCCATCACACCTAGCTTCTCAAAAATCCTTATAGAATTGCTAACCAACTAATATTATTGGGCAAAGAAAAAAGAGGGAACTGCTATGCAACCTTACCATTAACATTCATCACCATCTTATAACAATTGCATCAATCATTATTATTTTTGACACATACTTACATCAACCATATAATTATACCAATTTCCACAGGGTTTCTTAAGTCTAACTTATAAAGGCCTAGTATTTCTTACCCCAAGAGAAAACAACCCTAGTATCTGAGTGTTCTTTCAAAAACATGGCTGAATGTGAATGATTCATTTGCACAAAAAGACACATTATTAAAGATGCTTCACTCATTAAAGATTCTTTTTTTGGGTAAATAGTGGTTAAAGATGCTTCACATGGTTGAATGTGAATGTTTTATTTGCACAAAAAGACAATCTGTTAAAGATGAACCCAATAGCAGAATTCACATAAATGCAAGCCAGCAACAAAACAATCATCACAGATCTAGAAATATAGTGGAGAACAAACTCAGTTAAGTCTAGATAATATGCAGATCACAGAACAGTAAACATAATAGCTTGCAATGAAACGCTAATAGAATTCAGATCTTCAAGATCAAATGCTCAAAACAAACCTGGGATTCTTTTGTTGCACCAGTAATCACCGATGAGACGTTAGGATTGGAAGCACACCAAGCAATTGCAAGCTGAGCTAATGGCACACCAAGTTCATCCGCAATTGGTTTTAGTCCATTCACCTTCTTCAGCACATCATCAGCCAATGTCCGACTAGCCAGATTCTGAATAAAAAACAGAGTATTTGCTTCACTTTTTGTCCGAATATCGGTACATAGAATTGATAAATAAATTAATAAATAAGAATAAATAAAAAGGAGAGAGAGCATATTTTCCAGTTTTATGAATACTGCAAACAAATACCTGAATCGCCATTTATCAAAACTACCATTTATCAAGAGACTCGTTTGAAATGATGAATATGCAATTTCTTAGTCAGCATGATTCAAAAAGCTTAATAGATATGAAACATAGAAACAGATATTACAAAACCAAATACAATAAAAACACTAGAGATCTTGAATGTTTGAAATCATGTTTAAATGGGTCATTAACACTTCAATTGAGCCAATAGAGGTCAAATATTTAGTACCTAATTCAAATAGGTGATCAACATTTTAATTACACCAAATCTTGGGCCAACATTTTGGAATATGCTTCAAATAGACAATGTTATTTTAAATGCTGCCATTTTCCAAATACAAAAAATGTATCACCTACAATCTTCTAAATGGCATTGTAACAGTATTACCTATCAAAAACATACACCAAGACACTAATCCATTATTTGACTCACTGAAATATTGATGATCTATTGACCATGATGGCAAACCTTCTTGACCTCAAGCATATTTATCTAAAACCAAAGTTAACCATATCTAAGAGGGTTTTTTTTTTTTGGACAAGTAAAATTCATTTATAGAAGGAAGAATATACAACCTAAAAAAACAAGAAGGTTTACACAATTACTCTGTATACAGAAGAGTATCCAAAAAATCAATGGAAAACAAGAGTAAACTCAATGTGAGTTATGATTAAGACTAATATGAGCTAGGTCTACGTTGGCTAGAGAGCACAAGGGCAGGATTCTCTTCCCAAGACAAATATTGTTCCTTGTTCTCCAAATGCAGTAGACGGCAGCAGCAAGGGCACTCCTCTACATACTGATTTGGCTTGACTTCGAGGTGCCAGTAACAGTAATCAAGCCATTGGTGACCCCCCAACCAGGAGAAATAGGAAGTCAGCCAATTCAAGCCTTTGGCATACTATCTCCTAAACTTGGAGAGAGTATAGGCAACCAAAAAAGAGATGAGGGTGATCTTCAAGACCGTTTTGTGCAAAAGCAACAGGATGCAACATTCGTTAAACTCCAGGACATCAGTCTATCTAGAGTTAGGACCTTGCCAATCAATCCATGCTAGCCAACCAAAGAAAGCATGCCTTGGAATGTTTACTGGGTTCCAAACCACCTTTGTCCATGGTACAGTAGATGGAGGAAGAACCAGGAATTCATAGCAGCTCTTTATGGAAAACACACCCAAGCTGGAGGGGCACCAACGTAGAACATCAAGTTGGTGAGGATTAGATCTGATGGTTGACGGAACTCGAAATTCAAACCAAAAGGGCCCCACTAGGAGGCTCCAAACTTCTCCATCCATTATGGAACAAGGCCTTAAGTTGCGGTTCAAACCAGAACTTGAAACTTCACAAGGGAAGTAGCGTAAATCCAAGGGTCATGTGATGGTAGCCAAAATCAGACCAGATACAAGTGGAAAGCCCATCATTTATATCCCAATGAAACTGATCTCATGCAATGCAACACAACTTCAGGAGCTTCCTTTATTTCCAGGAGCAAGTAGCAGGACGTTTCACTAACCAGAAGCCTTGACCCTTAAGGTAAGTTAAGTGAATCCAATCAACCCAAAGGCCTCTCCATCCACCCTTACATAAGTGCCATATATGCTTGATTTGAGCCGCTTTGTTCCATTTAGCCAATCTGGGAATACCCAAGCCCCCACTGCTCTTAGGCTACAGACAACACCCCATTTAACTTTTGCTTTTGTTGAGATGTTAGGTCACCTGCTCCAAATAAAATTTCTAAGTTTTTGCTCAACTTGGCGTAACATTGATTTAGGAAGGAGGAAAACCAAGCTCAAGTAGACCTGCATGAAGAATAGGACTAATCTAATTAATTGTAAGCAACCCACAAAGGATAGGAATTTAGCCATCCGAGAGGAAACACAAGCCATTATTTTCTCTTGTAGTAGGATCACGCAATCTAGCTTCCTTAGTTTAATGGAGATCAATGGCACTCTAAGGCAGAAAACTAGGATACTACCCTCATGAAAAGATAAGATGATTAGGAGTTGAGCTTTCTGACAGGGATCAATATTGCAAAAAAAAAAAAAAAAAACCTTGACTTTTTCCCTCATTTGCCACTAACCCTGACATGTGTCGGAACAAAAGTAGTGCTTCATGAACACATGAGATAGAATCAAAATTGGCTTTATAGGATGTGTTAGCCTTTCATTTTTGCATCTCCAATGATAAGAGAAACTAGCATTAGAGACCATTTTGCAGAGTGTGCCAGACAAGACTTCCATTCCAATTACAAAAAGGTAGGGTGAGATCAGGTCACCCTGCCTTAATCCTCTTTTGCTAGGGAAGAAGCCCACAAGGTGGCTCTAGATATGCATTGCTCAATAAGAGAGCAAAAGCGACTTGGGGTGTATGAGCTGTAGTGTCTTGAGTAAGAAGCTCCAATCAATTGTATCATAAGCCTTTTTTACGTCAACTTTCACAGCTCAACAAGCTGGACCCTTTGGTTTGTGGTATCCCGCCATTGATTCTTGGGCCAAGAAGATGTTATTTGTGATCCTTCGACCCGGTATGAAGGCCACTTGTTCTTTACCAACAAGGAAGGATAGAACATTCTTCAATCTAGCTGCTACAACTCTTGAGATAGCTTTATAAATCACGTTACAGCATGCTATGTGACAGAAATCACTGACATAAGAAGGGTTTTGTACCTTAAGGGAGATGATTGTATTATTGAGCTCTTTGAGGAGCCGCCCAGACTGATAATTCTTTAACAGCTGCTGTCAGGTCATTTCCAATTTTCTCCCAAGCTGCTTTAAAAAATTTGGCCATGAACCATCTGGACCCGGGGCTTTTTCATTGGCTTGAGCAAAAAAAGCTGACCTAATTTCTTCATCAAAGAAGGCTGCTTCTAACTCACAACTTAATTTCTAAGACACGTAACTCTTTAGCTCATGCAACCAAGGTATGAAATCACATTCACCATAAAGGTTCTCAAAGAAGCTTAAAATTTCAGCATGCACTTGCTGTTCCCCTTTAGCTTAGCTTCCATCCACATGCTTCAAGCTGTAGACAGTGCTTCTATTAAAATGGTTCACCATTGATTTGTGGAAGAAGGCTGTGTTTTTTATCTCCCATAGTTAGCCATTTAACTCTCGACTTTTGTTTGTAAAAACACTCTTCAGCTCTCCAAAGGGTACAATACTCCTTGAAAGCTTCACAACCCTACTCAAGAAGGGATACATTTCCATTTTGGAGAATAGCAGCTTGGATGGAAGAGAAGGTATTCTTAGCAGCTAAGACTAGCCAGAATGTTGGAAAAGACAGCATTATTAAGCTTTTTTGAACTCTGACTTCATAAGCTTCAATTTCAAGACAACTTGGTTGCCACCTATGACGAAAGTACTGGACAAAACCTTAATATAGTACTGGATTAAATGAGATAAATTAGTACCGTACGTAATTCGGTACTAAAAATTCGGCACTGAACAAAACTCTATTTTTTTCGAAATTCCCAATTTAGCCTTCCTCCTTCTCCTGTTAATCAGCCCCTTCTACTTTCCTTTCCCATCTATCCGAAATCCTTTTCCCATCACAGCGCCGCAGCCAAAAGTGGACCCACGAGAGCTCATCAGTGCCGCTCCTTCACTGCCACTCGTCGTGTAATCGGCCAGGAAGTGCGACCACCGCCGCCATCAGGTTCATATGGTTCCATTTCTTCTCGATTTCTTCCTTCCTTTTCAAATGTATCGTTATCGTTTAGGGTTCGTATGATTATGGTCATCATCTTGCTCCATCATCTAACAAATTATAACATGAAACATGCTATCCATTTATCACCGAAAATATTGAACTCTGCATATGGGTTGCTTGTGTAATCTAAGAAAGGGAAAGCAGTTTTTTTTTTTTTTTTTTTCAGTGAGATTGATGATTTCTGATTAACATAACCATGTTACATGGGTATCTTGGTGTATGTTAGTATGAGGAGGTGGTTGTGTTTGGAGAAATGGTGAGAAAGGGTTTAGAACCAAACTCGAGGGCAATCGTGTGTTGAGCTTCGAAAATCCACAGAAGCACACACGATTGAGTACACAGTTGAAGGCACGGCCGTGTGTTGAGCTTGGAAAATCCACAGAAGCACATACGGTTGAGTATACGGTAGAAGGCACGGCCGTGTATAAGCCGTGTGTCGAGACCATGTGCTTGAAAAAAGTCAGGAGATTTAGCCATCAACTCATCTTGAAGGCCTTGAAAGCCATCAACTCATCTTCACTAAAAGTATTGCCCATTCACAACTCATCTTAGCTTCTCCATTCATTGGGTATGTGTAGTTTTGATATTAATGGATGGATGAATGGAACTAGGATGAGTCTCTCTTTATTCTTCTTCTATTAGTTTCTACTTGCCATGTTGTGAATCAATGCAGACAGTTCTATCTCTTTTGACCGTAGAACTTTTTGTTTAAGATTTGAAACTTTTTCTTCCTCCTTCAACCAGGTTTGCAACTTCTTGGTGGGACTATTCTTCCTTGAACTTGTGGAAAAATACGGAGTCAGTTCAGTTTATGCTGGTTTTGGTGGTGTTTCATTGTTATCTGCAATATTTGCTTATTACTTCATTGTAGAGACAAAAGGGCAACCTGTCGAAGAAATAGAATTGTCATTGAATCGGAATATCCATGGTAAAGTTGAGGAAGCATCTTTTTCAAAAATCTGATAGAGAATTCCTGAGGAAATATCCAACTCTACCAATGAAAAATCGACCGTATCTGATAATCTTTGCAAAAGTTGAAGATGGTGCTTAGCCTTGAAAAGCCATTCTCTCTCTATTATTGCTCGGTTGTAAAGAAAGCTTCATGAAAGAAAGTTTACCTCTTTGATGAGAATATCATATTCAATTCAATATAAGGAGCTCTCATGTAGCGACTGGGATTCCAGTCTACGTGCACCATTATCTGTGAATTTGTGTAACATTTTATTTATGTAAATTAACAAGTCTTAATATTTACATATGCTTATTATTATATGGAAATTCGGGATTTCCCATTATTTCATCCCAAGAAGAAGAAAGTTTGCATGTTGGAAGTGGTTGCATCTTCATTGTTACTTCGCGAGCATGCTCTGCCCCTGCCCTCTGCAGTTGATAGTTGGAGTCATAGTCGCTGTGACAATTGAGTTTGATAAAGGACAAAATTTCCATATGTTTTTTATAGATGCCATTATGATACGGTTTGGCACTTTCTTATCCTATCCTAGCTAATGGAAGTGTGAAAGCTTTTTATATGGAAATCGAGACCAAAACGTTAAAGCAGAAAACTGGGTTTCTTTCTGTCCATGCCTAGCGTGCTCGCATAATGGTTCTCTATCACCTTAAGCATTTTGTTTGTTCATTAATTATTTTTCATATGTTAAACAATCTGACTTACGTTCCAAATACTACGCTCTAAACTATGTGGGAGAAGAGTGTTTCATTAGCTGTCTTTCACTCATTTAACTATATGGTTCGACTGTGATTTGGCAAACTACTTTGGAATATTTATCATTACTTAAATTATATCATACTAGGTCTTTTATAATCTAGTGATGTAGATACCAGTTTTTTAATGATATGGATCAGTTTTTAATCTCTCTTCTTACAAAGGTTGTTAAACTCACAATCCTGTTAGAATATTTACAAGGTTTGTAAAATTAGAATATAAAAATGTAAGTTTCTACAATCAATATAAAATATCTTTCAAAATCTATGGATATGCCTTACGGTAATCATAAAAAACTTGAGATGGATTGGGAAAAAAAATTCAATATACATTTTAGTCATAACTAATAATAAAAATCATATACTCATAGAATAAATAATATAGTATAAGTTAATATGCTAATGTATAAAACTATGACATAAATAATAGTATCAATATAAAATGCATTATCATGATAAAATACAAAACTAATACAAACTATTAGCTCCTTTTAATTATCAAAACTGCTGCTAGCTCTCCTATCTTTATCACCATTAGCATTACCATAGTTATCTTCATTGTCAACACCAACATCACTATTGATAATACAACAAATGATATCTATATTTTTTAATTAAATGTCTTTTAAAATACTAATTATATTAATACTTATGAAAGTCTAGTTGTATTTTCTATTTTTAATCCGTTTAGCTCAAATAGAGAGAATTAGCGAAATCAATAAAAAACACATCAAGTCTACCAAGTTTATACGCTACCATAAATAACGTATTATTTCATTAAATATAACATAATTCTTTTCCCTAAAATATTTAATATAATATATTAAACCTTCAAATCATTTTTTCTTATAATAATATCAAATATATATAAATAACTATGATATAAATAAAAATGGCAAAATTGTCAATTTTACTCTGTCCAATCTAGTACTTTGCAATCCAAACACTGGACAGCACAAAAATCCTTGTCCAGTATTGAACAAACCAAACGTGGTACAAAAATATTTTTTGTCTAGTCCTTCTTTAGTACTATCCAGTACTCCTTGTTCTGTCCAATACCAGTAACCAAACGGTACCCAAGGGTTCCAGCAAATCTACATCCTCTTTCTAGCCAAACTGTTAATAGCAAAGGACCATCTAGGTCCAATGTTGTGCTTACTCAAATCTTCATTAACGTTACATTTGATTTGATGAAATAGAATAAGGCTGAAACAGAATAACAAATTCTCTTATATTATTTTGTGCTATGATGGGATATTTTCAGAATAATAGTTACATTCTATGAACAATAACAATTCCTCTAATAAAGGCAAAGAATTAAAATACCTTATCTATTTCACATTATATGGAATGCGCATTCCATGTGGTAAAATATTTTGTAAACCAAATAAAAATAGAATAATAAATTCATTCCAATAAACCAAACACAACATAAGTGAGTTACTCTTATTTCCAATAAACCGATGAGAGATACCACTTTCTGCACAAATCTTCCTTATATCTTCAGCTTTTATGAGATTACTAATTCCTCTTACACTCCAAGAGGCTATATTCATAAGTAATCAAAACAATACAAAACAAAACCAAATAAGCAAGCACTTATGTGAAAGCGTGTCTTTTTTTGTGATGTTTCTTCTTTTGCCTTCTAGAAGAGTTGGAACTTTGACTACTTCTAGAACTACTTCCTAATAGCCTAGGTCAAGCCTTCTTAATGAGTAATGCCTCAAGGGGTGTATTTTCCAAGCCCTAAGGTATAGCATCCACCTTCCTCTTCAAAATCACATTCCCATCCTTCTAAATCAAGTTTTTCACCTTCATCAAGCCCAAGAGTTTCAAACACATGAGAGCATATGGTCTAAATCCATCTTGTCATCACCCAAGATAGCCTCTTATTGCAACTTAGTGGGACAAATGGACGTCTCCTGCCCATCAGCTTGAGGATCACAAGATGTCATTGGTTGTTTTTCTATATCTTTGAAGCCTTCCACGGGAGAGATCACCTCTTCACTAGCCTCGACTTGGTTTAGCCTTCTTCAAGTTTCTAAGGAAGTAGCATTTGCAAGGCTTTGTTCATCTTGGCACTCAATTGCCTTACCCTTCATATTTACCCTCACCCACTCTTCCTTTAATGTTCATGCTTTTCGTTGTTGGTTGAACTTCTCTAGAAAATCGGCCTTATCAAGTGTCCAAAGACTTGCAACTTGGGCAATGCTTAGGAAGCCATTGATACTTGACAAGTACTTTAGCTAAGGATCCATCATGTTGCTCTACCCAAATTTAGCTAGTAAGCTCCTCCTTTGCATCCAAATTGACAAGAACACAAGCTTGATTAGCCCTCTGTCTGGCTACAATGAGAGTGTTGACTTTCAAAGAAACGCCAACTCCACTAGCGATATGGCTTATTCCTTCTAGGCTTAAGAATTCGCAAGGGATGCATGAGAAGAGGGCCCAAACTTGAATATTAGTAGGTTTTGACTTGTCCAATGACATTCCCCGACACCATCTTTAGAGGATGAGTAATCTCCAAGCAAAAAACTAGGGTTTTTCAACAATAGGAATCAAGTCCTTATCTCTAGCAAACTTAAAGCAAAAGAAAGAACCCTTCATTGTTTGTGATGACACCAATAAAACCATAAGCATTCCATAGCCACATAGCAATAGATTGAACCAAGGAAAAAGGCATTTTCCAGCCCAAAAAGTACCCAACTGAAGTTCATTTCCACTATTCCAACCCTTCTTCTTCCATCCCCAAGAGTATTCTAACTATTGTAGTTGCACCACATTGTAAGGGTAAGAGATAGCACAACTTGAACCCTAACGCTGAGGAGGCTGGGTTGACAGTAGTTGCACTTGTTTGGGCATAAGAACGTTGCTTTGGAGCTTGGAACAAACTGGTAACCACTGTAGCAGTTGGCAGAGGATGAGTTTTAGGCTTCTCATTCTGGTTTTGTGGCTGGTTTTGAGCTTCAATGTTGTCTAAAACTTCATTGATTTCTTCCAAGGTGGTATTTCCTAAAACAAGAAAAGCTTTCCAGTGGCTTTTGGGGTGCAACAGAAGATATGTGATTTGTTTGTGAAACATTAAGCCACTGGAAGATAGAAGATGAGGGCTCCCCATGTGGACACTGCACCAAATTGCTATTTCTGTGCAAGTCAAATGGCTCTAAGTCTGGGGCCAGAGGGAGCAGATGCTTTTTGTTTCCCTCTGTCAGACTGGGAAACAATCTTGGGATTCCTATTTTCTCTCACTTCACCCTGGTTTTTCAATAAAAAAACAAGCGGAAAATGGCTACCTAGGGTGTGTCAACCACGTCTAGAGCTCCAGTGAGAAAGCCCACCTTGCATGAGAAAAACGGTGGGGAAGGAAGAGAAGCAAACAAAGAGAAGAAAGAAGAGTCTAGGCGAGAGAAGAGAGGGAAAAGAGATGAGCAGAAGAAGGAGCTAAGAAAAGTGGTTTCTTAGGGGAAAAGTAAGGAGGTTTTCTAGAGAGAGGAGAGAACATTTTCTCACTCTAGAAAAGTTCCCTTCTCTACGATTGTGGATTAGGAACTTGTTTGCCTCTAACTGCTATCCCATATCTAAAAAGTTTAAGGAAGAGCAACAAGAACAAATAATCAAATCCACCTTTTTTACTAGTACAATGAATCCTAGAGCCCATATTGCATACTAGTTAGCCATTAGGATTTGACCATCATGGAGAATAGAAAGAAAAGAAGAAGATTGCCACATAGCTGACAGTGAGAAGCCAGCAGAACATAAAGCTCCAGCACAGAAAGCCTAGTGAAACATGTTTTTTCATGAAATAAGAAATATAATAGGCAAATTCTTGGAAGGAATTGCAGTTGTCAATTATTGGGATTAAGAAGTTCTTATGGTTCGACCACTGTAGACCCCCAAGATTCAGGCAATTTCCAGTGCTTGATCACTTCATGAGATGATCTTGTAACTTCATGCAATATTGATGCTTGCTAACACTATTCTAATGTTTTGTAGGAGAACATGGGCAATAGCTCCAACAGCTCAAAGAGACAACTCTATGTACATATAGCCACGGCAACTGTGCATGAACTAAAGCAGATAGAGGTTGATTTATTGTGTCTGTACTAGTAAAGAATATCCATTAATCAAGGAGGCATCATTTCAATGACTTCACATCTATCTGTTTTATATTGATATCAACAGTAATGAAATTCACAACATTGAATTTCCAAGATGTATATTGATTTATTGTGTCTGTACTAGGAAATCATGTCAATAACTTCACATCAATCCATTTTATATTGATATCAACAGTAATGAAATTCACATCAGAAGCTCGTACATATGCACATAGCTTTAAGCCTAGTGTTGACCCGAGCATTAGAGCAAGATGGCACCCAAAGCAGACTAAAAGCAGTAAGCAACAGAAGGGCTTTCTTTTTTTTCTTTTGACAAGGATTTTGAAAAATTAAGTTACTACCAAAGCAGTCACAAGAATAAAAAGTAGGCAAATTTGCAATAGAAGGAAAAATTACTTTGTAATTTTCCAATGCAAAACGACTATCAGGAGGTATTGCTCCTTTGTTATACTTTCCGGTAAGTACTCCAGACGCAAGAGGACTCCATGTAGTCAAACCCAAACCGTAGTTGCTGTACAAAGGGAGATATTCAGACTCAACCTGCATTCAGGAGTAAGAATCTTTAACTTCATGAAAGAATCACATCTTATGTCTTCACATTTGACACATTTAACTAGTCATGCACAGTAATGCTTAACTACTAGTGCAGGTGACACGCTCCAAACATATCGTGTCTGTAAGTAAGCTATATTAAAGTACACAATCAAAGACCAATCGGTCCATCAAAAAGGTGAACCTATACACTAGCTGGAGCCTGGAATTACTCATGAAGAGACCTTACCTTATGCCTAGAGAACATATTGTACTCTGGCTGCTCAACAATTGGCCCCACCAAATCCATCCTCTCTGCCACTCCCCACGCCTCGGTGATCTGTTGTGCAGACCACTCACTGGTCCCCCAATAAAATGCCCACCCCTTGTCGATTACATAATTCATCGCCCTCACGGTCTCTTCGATCGGAGTTGAAGAATCCGGCCTATCAAGTTATATGATTTTCAGTGGTTAAAGCTTTACTTTTGTTTTCAACTGATTTGTGTTTCCCAAATAACAGGGGGGAAATCACTTTTTTTTTTATCTTTCCTCAAAAGGAATCACGATCCAGAATAATCAAAGAACGAAAACCCCAACTTATTAAATAAATATCACAGACAAACAGCAAATCTATAAAAGAAAGAAAGAAAAGAAAAAGACCCACTAACCTGTGACAGTAGATAACATCAACATAGTCCATATCGAGTCTCTTAAGCGAAGCCCGAGTACCTTCAACGATATGCTTCCTAGACAAACCCTTATCATTAGGACCAGGACCACCCCAGAAGATTTTAGTGGAAACCACGACGTCGGAGCGCTTCCATCCGAGTTCTCGAATGGCTTGGCCCATGATCTCCTCAGCACGACCATTGGCGTAAACCTCGGCATTGTCAAAGAAGTTGACGCCGAGGTCCCGGCAGCACTGGAGGATGGATTTGGCTTCCTTAACGTCCAACTGGTTCCCGAAGCTCACCCATGCTCCGTAGGAGAGCTGGCTCACTTTTAGCCCAGATCGTCCCAAGTTCTTGTACTGCATTCTCGCTTGCTTTTCCGCCCCTGAAACTCACGATTGCTCCTATCTGACGCGGAGAGAGAGAGTGGCTGTCTGAACTCAACGGGCAGACGTCTACTTTATATATGTGACGAGAATAACGGGCAGATGTCACACGCAGAGAGAGAGAGAGAGAGAGAGAGAGGGTAGACATTAATATTTAGAGATATGTGCCACTTTTTTCTATAAAATGGTTCCAACAGAAATATTTCTTTGATTATTATCCTATGCTAGTGATTTCACCAAATAAAAAAATTATATGTAAAATCACAACCCAACCTATAATTTCTTTACAAACATAACTCATAATCTTAAGCTGCTATTTTCGTAAAAGTTGCATACTCAATATACAATTTCTATTGAATTCCATGACATTTGCTATTTTCTTATTTTTCAAAATTATAATTTAGTGAAACCTGTGAAAATAAATAATTTAACCATAAAAATATTTCAAACCTTAATAATTTTTTAAGTTCATAACAAATATCAAATTCTATATAACATTGATAACTTGTTAAAAAAATAAATTTGTGATAATTATAAAGTTCATAACATAAATCAATTAGAAAAATAAAATGATTTCATTAATTTCTTTCAAACTGTATAAGCAAAATTATATATCTAAAACAAATGAAGTTAGAAACATATATACATTTCATGAAAATGAAAAAAGCAGTATATAATTACATAGCCAAATATATATATGTCTAATCCCTTTGCCAACATCGTCTCTCATAATGTCTATATATAATTCGTGTTGAAATCTCTGTAATCTAAAAAGAGCTACTAGGTTTTCTAATGTCGAGATAAGTCTAGGTCTGGAATGGTGACTCATCTCATGAAGTATATCGAGGATCTACCTGCGTGACTTCCTTCCCCATATCTTGTATACCTAAATGTTTTTCCTTTTAAGGTGTGGATAGAGTAACCGTAGACATTTATGGTATGCGAACTTCAAGTGAGTAAAACTCCATCAAATCGACACTAAATGTAGGATCATCGTAATATGGTGAAGGATGAGCCGCCAGTGAGTAATGAGAAGGGAGGGCATCTACAAGAGGGCTAAGGGACCGATCTTGCTCTACCTATTGATGACGACCCCTAACACGAGCCCATCCTCTCCCCCAAGTCGCATAAAGTGGAGGCATTTCCTGATAATGCTCTTGATGATCCGAATGGAATAATGTAACACCACTACGAACTTGGAGGGGATGCCTCCCAACAACTACTATAATCCAAGACTCTTTTGGGGAATCTGCCACCTCAATGCAAGCAAAGCAATCCAACTACATGGAAAGTCAAGCATATTAATAATACAATGCAAAAAATCATTAAAGTACGATGATATGATTAAAGTGACTTATTAGGACATCGAGCATCGCTCCAATCCAGCTAATGTACCATCATGTGACACTAGTATTAAGGATAATATGCGAGATTTACCCCACCCTGCAATGTGTTTTTGAATTTTAGTTAAATGATAGAGAATTGAAGTTACTCCTATTGCTAGATATTGACCACATGTCTCCTCCTCTAATCCTCATCGATTTTCCCTTTAAGATCTATCCTATAAAGGAAAGGAGACATGTCACACTACTATGAAATCTTCTAGATCATACCAAACTACTGCATCACCACGATCAAGATGGTGCCACTCCACAATATGGAAGCAAATTAGAGGTACCCCGGCATACCAAATGTCACTCCCTTCCTTATAAGAAGGGGGAAGGTGCTTCAAGAGATCATGTATGTATAGCATCCAATAGAACTATAAGAAATTAAGTTATTTAGTGAATAGTAAACAAATAAAGTAAACAATATTAAATCAACTAATGCACCATACTTGCTTAAGTGTTTATCGGTCCATAGCATCTCAATACTGAGCAAGGTCATGAGTAACCATGTATGTGAGGTCAAACACGGCATACTAGTGACTTTACAAATCAAGGCAAATTTACTAAGCTTAAGGCAAATTCTACAAATTATGGCAATTTTAATAAAATTGAGGCAAATCTTACAAATTTAGACAAACTTAATAAAATTTAGGTAAATTCCACAAATTAGTGCAAATTTACTAAAATTGGGGTGAATTATACGAATTAAGGCAAATCCTACCAATTAGGGTAAACTTAATAAATTTATGGCAAATCCTATAAATTAGGTCAAATTCTTCACTAATTAGTATGGAACAATATACCATTTTAAGTACGCTTTTAATCTTAACTTTCACCTATCACAAAATCAACAATAACACATTCTATTTCATAAAAAGAAACAACAATAGAGTGTATAATCATTAAATCCAATCAATCAAATTTACAACAAATTTTTACACAAATAAGTGATACTTACTTGAATAATAACTGAAATTGTGAGTTGCAGCTACGGAACTACAATTTCCAAGCAAAAAATTGTGTTTTTCTATATGCGTTTCTGGGAGAAAGTAGAGAGAAATAGGAAAAAAATCACATCTGAATATGTTGCAAAATAGCGTTTATGTTTTCATGGGGGTTTATATGGTGCTTGAGTGAATGCAAGTTAGGACTACGATTGCAGTCAGGGGTAAATCGCAAACTAGTACTACGATTTACCAAAAAATGCACCATATCACTTAATGGTAAATCCTAGTGCCAACCTATAGTTTACCCCTAACTAAAATCACAAGTTGAACATGTAATTTTTTCATATTTTAAAATCACAATTCCAATTTACAATTTTAAATTGATATTTCAAGAAATACTTTTCTCGAAATCATTTTTTAGGAAAAATTTTGGCCCTCTTAATATTTATATGTCTAGCTATTACATTACATTACAGAGTTTCCAATCCAATGTTTCATTGAACTTTCCAAGTGGACTTAAAAAGAGGGATGGAATGCTTTTTTTTTTTTTTTAAGTAAAAGGGTATTCTCCAAGGCCTAAGAAGTGCCTAAAGCATCATGGGCTTGTACTTAGCCTATGTGCAGGTTAAGAGCTACCGTTTCTGCTTATAATACTCAAACTCAATTTATAGAACATGTGTATTTATTTAAGAACCTAGCACTTAAAAAAAAGAGTGAAAATTTGATGACTCCTTGTAATAAATGATGTAACATATCATTAATGTGATAGGCAAATCTTAATATATATATATATATATATATATAATTAATGTTGATGGTGCATTTTAGATTTAGGCCTCCAATTTAACCAACTTCATGATTGAGCTTCAAAACCCAAAGACTACACACCTAAGCCCTAATCCAAGAACCAAAGATCGATCCAAGCTTGAATGTGTAGCTCAGATTGACTAAGAGCTCAAATGGGCTGCACACACTTAATAAACAAGAGATTCTATGAAAGATGCAATTTATATGGGGAAACAGTAAAGATACAAGTGCAAGATGGATCTATTTACTACGCCTTAACTCCACCAACCAAGTTATCTCAACTCTAATACCTATAAATAGAACTTGACACACTTAAACCTAAGTTCAAGCTTTACTCTCTTAATTTTATTGGTTTCGTATACACATTATGTTAACTTAAGTATTAAAGTAACCATGTTGGAACCACCCTTAGCATCCCTTTGAGATTATGTTAATTTTCTTGCAATTGTTTCCTCCTAAGAGAATCATTAGCACAAACATTTAACACTGTCTCCAAGATCCTACTCACTATATATATATATATAACCTATAAATGGTGCCCAAATAAAAAACCTCTACTAACAAAGAAACCATTGATACAATGACTACAAACCAAACTGCCTAAACCATGACATCTTGAAACCTATAGATAAACCAAAACCATGTCCCCCAACAATGTCATCAATGCTATAGTTGGGGACCTCCTAAGAGGAGGCTAGCCGAACTTTTCAAGATTAACAAATGTCTAAAAACTCTTCATTTTTAGATAAAGACATGGAGGGAATCCAAACCCCCTATGATAATTAGCAGCAAGGTTACCAAATTCAAAGTTTGGAAAATCATGGTCAACACAAGTAGCTTTTGTGACATCATATTCAAGCATGCTTACAATTAAATGAAGCCCAAGCTCAAGAACAACATGAATCCTTACAACTAAGACTTGTACAGGTTCAACAATTAACCAATTCGAGTAGTAGGCATCATTAGCCCTCCCATGGAACTAGGGGACAATGATGTTGTAGCCCAACAACTCGTAAAATTCTTAGTAGTAGAATGTTGGTCTCCTTACAATGCCATCTTAAGGAGACCAAGTCAAAACGCCTTCAAAATGATCACCTCCGTAGCACACCTTAAAGCCAAATTCCTCACACCTAATGGAGTGGGTGTATATCAAGAAGATAAGAGCTCACAAGGACCTTATACATAGAGGCCTTAAAAGGAGAGAAAATATTTAACATCGAAGTTAACTCTAAGGAAAAGCCGAAATTCAAAGGAGAACTAGTTAAAGAAACTGAGGAAATATAGTTCAACAAAAGCCTTAAACAAACTTCACAAGTAAAGATATCTATGCTAAGTGAATCAAAACAACAATTTGTTGAGTTCCTAAAGGCTAATGCTAACATGCTCGCCTAATTGCCCTCTAACATGCTAAGCATTTCCATGGAACTCACGATGCACTGCCTCAACACTGATGGCAACACCAAAGTTGTCAAACACAAAAAAAGACACTTTGCCCCAAAACAACAAGTTACTATTGAGGAAAAGGTGTAAAAGCTACTCAAAGTTGCCTTTATCTAAGAGGAACACTCGAAATGTAAGTGGGATGGGTATTGTCGTGTTCTCGACCCACTCGTCTCGCTAAAAACCCTATAGGGTTGCACCCTATAAGGTTTGGGACGAGTTATGGGTTTTTTTTTTTTTTAAAAAAAAAAACCTATAGGGTTTGAGACGGATAATTAGATAAATGTTAAACCCATTAGGAACCCAAACCCATTAATATATATATATTATAATTTAGTTAATTGTTGTAATTTAGTCAATTACATTATATTTAATTATATAGGTGATTTCTCAATCTACTTGCATAATATCAATAATTAAAATTGATACTCTAGAAATACCAATTTTATACAATAAATAACATGCATAATTGAATCAAGAATCTAAAGAATCCATTGAATAATAATTGAAATAAGATTACATAATAATTTTGGAGTTCCACAAATCTGGATACTAAAAGAAATTAAGCTAACATTATGAGATAAAATATAACAATACAATCAAAACAACTCATAGTGAAAAGAAAAAATCTTTTTATAAATCTTTTAGGTTTTATGTCTGTCTATTTATAGTGTGCAGCTATTGAACCTAACATGGTTATGTTTAGGTCGTGTTTAACTTAAATCTTTCGAGCTTATCCAAATCTTGGGAAGATATGGTTAACATAGCCCTAACATGGTCATGTTAACAGGTTATGTTGTATTAATTCAACAAGATCATGTTAACTTGTAATGTTTGGCTTTAATTGCTCTGAAAGTTACATGACTACTAACACGGTCATGTTGTTTCCTCATGTATCTTTTTTATTCTTCTTTAAAATCAACATGACCATGTTGAATGACTGTGTTGATCTTTAAACGTACATAACTTTCTATTTCCACATTTCACTTCTCTCTTGTCTAAACAAACTCTAAGACCTCCAAAGTAGCTGAAAAACAAATCAAAAGGAAACTTGCAACAGTAAAACCCTCATCATCCTTTGTGAGTCATGACCTTGTTCTCTTGTGCAAACTGTCATCACTCGCTCATCGTCTACACTCAACACTTAACACTTTGTCTCTATCAACTGTCGTCTCTTGTCGTCGTTGGCAATTCTGGTCTTGCATCTCTTGTCTCTTGTCTCATGGTCATCATTTCGGTCATCTTGGTAGTCGTCTTGAATGTGTCAGTCATCTTCATTGTCGTTTGGTGTCTCTCATTCCTCAGTCGTGTTAAGGTTAGATCTCACTCTCACTCTCCCAATTCAGTTCAGAGTTTTTTTTTTTCTTTTTTTCTTTTTTTCAGATCTTTATTCTAACTTGGGCCTACATTGGTAGCCTTGAATTTTAACACTAGAAATCCATGAGAACTATGGTTGAAATAGCAAACAGAAAGTCATGATTTTTCAAATAGTTTAATTACTAGACATAGAGAAGGATTATGCTTATAGTTTCTGTTACATGTGATGTCTTGATTGTAGTTTGCAAAGTATTCAATAAAATTGTACAATGATTCTTATGTTCATTAGACATAAATGGTTGTTGGTTTGAGTTAGAGAACTGATAAGACTGTTGGCAATTCCATTAGACATTTATGTGATGTCTTGGTTGTAGGTTGCTGCATACCTAAATGGAGATTAGTAATTCTAATTTCATGCTGCACAAGTTGCTTTTGTATGTGGAAATGAAAAATCTTAATTTCTACCTTGATATAAACTTGTAGATTGGATGTTTTAGATAATTTTATCTTGCTTTGAAATCACACCTAACTATAACTTAAGTATGTTAGAAATGTTAAGTACATTTTATTTCTTTGTGTTATTTATTAAGTTGTATGGTTGATTCAGTAATTTTCATCTTATTATAATTAAAAGTGTTTTTATGTCGACAACTTTATTTACCAATATGTAGACTTTCAAAAAATATAAAAATCCATGTGATTAGATATGTTGAAATTGCAGATATTATTTATTTCCAAGAACATAAGCTATATTTTACAAAAATAATCATAATGAATAAGTAAGGATTTTAAACTAATAATAGATTTTTTTTTTTTTTAAATTCTAACGGGTTTGAGACGGGTTTCAAGTTGCTTATTAGAATTCTATAGGGTTTATGACAGATAGCGGATATTTCATAAAAAAAAAACCTATAGAGTTTGAGAATCTCCATAGGATAACGAGATAGGTAACGTGATTGCTAAACCCAGTCCAAACCCGTCCCGCTAATATCCCTAAGGAACACTATTTGACTTAGCTAGCTAATTGTGTGATAATCAATAAATCAAATGGGAATTGGCACATGTGTATCAATACACCAATCTCAACAAAGCATACCTAAAAGACTGCTTTCCCCTCCCCATAATAGACGGACTCATAGATTTTACCTTCAACTACATACTCCTCAGTTTCATAAATGCTTTTTCTAGTTACAACCAAATCAAGATGGAATAGGAGGATCGGATGCATACATCTTTTATCACTAGTTTTGGGACATACTACTACAAAGACATGTCCTTTGGCCTAAAGAGCGCTAAGGTGACCTACCAATAACTCACGACAAAGATGTTAATGCCACAACTCAAGTGAAACATCAAATTCTACATGGATAACATTATCATCAAGAGTAAACAACTCGAAGACCACCTCTAAGGCTTGTAAGAAACATTCGACACACTAATGCAGCACAACATGAAGCTCAACCCCCCAAAAGTACATCTTTGGGGTGATCTCAAGCAAATTCTTGGGGTATATGGTCACTTAGTGTAGTGTTGAAGGAAACTCAGAAAAATTTGAGCTATCCTAGACATGCAACCCCTTAAACATAATAAAGGAGGTCCAATAGCTCATATAAAGAATTGTTGCACTACGTGAGTTTGTGTCCAAGAGTGGTGAAAAGTGTAAAATCCGTGAAATTCGTAATATATAACACCGGAAAAATACTACAAGAGTCAATTATAAATCATGAAAACTTAAGAATATATATTCCTTGAAACTTAAACTACGAACTATATTAGGTTAAATAAGAAAAATTTATAGGAAATTACAAATTTGAAATTTCAAATAAAAATTTCAAATAGTCAAATTTCCTAAATGTAAAATTTCATAATGAAACACATGAATTTCAAGTTTTTAATTATTCATATATTGATAGTTAAGGACAAAATAAATAAGTATAAAATAAAAAAAGTAGGTTAGCAAGATGCACGGTGACTATATAAAGTGCACAATGCATCAAGAACGAGGAGAACACACCAGAAGTTGAAAGAAAAATCAAGAGAAAAAGAGAGAAGAATGTGAGGAGAGAAGAGAGGAAGAAGAAGAAGAAAATTTTAGAAAAAAATTGCAGTTTTCGCATACGACCTCCAAAATCATAAACCGAGACTATCAATGCGATCCTTGAGGTAAGAGCAACTCAACAAAACCAACTTTGCATGAAACGGGATTATTTTTTGAAGTTTAGATGTTAAGGCTTTATGTATAGAAATCTTTACATTTAGCCTAAAACCAACAATATCAATTAGAAATACAGTAGATACGGAATTCCTGAGTTCAAATAGTATTTGATGATATATTTTTCCTTATGTTTTAGGTAAGGAAAAAGCATTTGATGGGATACCTAAGGATTATTTTGTTTAGAAGTGAGAAACAATGAGACCTAGGTAAGTAAGACTCTATGACGTGTTGTATTACATGTTTATTTGTTGAATATGCATTATATTAAATTGTGTTGCCTTATGATTACATATGTATACATTATGTTCACGTGAAGCATGTGTATATATTCGTATTACGAAGAAATAGATATATATTAGCGGATGTACATATATGTGCGTGGATATGCATACTTTTCGGGTGTGGAAGTACGTGTTGTATATATGTGTATGTGTTTGTACATATATGAGGTGCAAGTATGTATAAAATTGCGTGGGAATAAGCATCTATTTATAGTTCTACAAAAACAAGGTTCAGCATCGGTGTCAGCATGGCCACGCCCGAGGTCGTGCTGACTTCGAAACACGTTATTTTCAATGCCTAGTTCAGCACAAGCTCCAACATATTTGTGTTCAGGGTAGGGCTGAAATTTTTCTTGCTTCTAACCATTTTTTTTTTCTCAACACTAGCTTCAACACAAGCTATGCTGAAGGTTGTGTTGAATTGAAATTTCAACTTTCTTCATTTTTTTGCCAAATTTCACCTCGTTTTTTGCTTATATCATCCTTAAACTTTTTTTTTTTGTCTCCATTGAAACCTGAAATTAGAATTTAATTATATAAGTACCCTCTTCTTCAACAAATCACATAAAATCCATATAAAATCATAACTAATAAGTAATAGAATTGAGGGTCTTCTGATACTTATTATATGTATAAAGTTGATATACGTGATTATGAAAGGAAACTATGTGGGAATATATGAAATATAAGCAGTGGATGCGAAATCACACAATTGAAAGAAGGGTTCAAGAGTGCGAGATGTAATGGGTCGATTTTGAAATTTAGAATGATATTTTGATGCTTGTTTGTAGAATGGTCAATGGAATTGCTTTATTTTCCTTATGTAGATTGTTCGTTATTGTATATTGATTGATCACCTTAAATCGAATAATTAAAGGTTGAGATTTAATTAAAAGGAGACATGCATTACACTAGACATTGCATAAATTTGAGGGTCATCACTGTCACAGAGCATCCAGAAGTAATTGTGATATTACTGAACCATCTTGAGCGAACTACTGGATTAGGGGATTATCTGTGCCTTGTTGGTTCCTAGTCCGGAGTGTCTTTAAGGGTGTTGCTCGACTGATGCAAATGCACGGGAGCATCCGGTGTTAAAATGAATATATTATAATTACCAAAGTGATGAGAAATTAAACCAAGTTGTGAGACTTGGGCACTAATGGTGACTTCGAAATCCCTAACCCAAGGTCAAGGGGGACGTAAACTTTAGACTTCACATTGGTTACTGGAAGACTATGTGAATTGTTGCATTCATGTGACTGCTCATGTATAGCATATGGTTGATAACTTGTTTGAAATTACCTGTGTGATAACAACACTAAGAAATTGCACTCCTATCTCACTAAGCTTATAGCTTACCTTCCTAAAGATGCTGCCTTACAGGTCGCAACTACCTAAACTTTCTTATGGGTCATCGAATTAAGGTAAGCTTCTATTATAAAGCTAAAAGATCTTGGATACTGTGGGTGAAAGTGAAGACTAGTACATGAATTAGATTGATAGATTTGAATTACGAAAATTTAGAAGCCATGGTAGGCTTAATAGAACTTTTATATATGTATGTGAAATGGTACCCACTGAAAGTTATGCAAATAGATAATCATCTAATATTTCTATTAGCTATGTATATGTTATGAGAATTTGAGTGAATAAATGTCAGAGGCATCGAATATTATGATGTGATTAAAAAGGTATAGTACTTGGATGGAGACGTTTCACGATTGCCAAGTCGAGGTTGAGCGATCGTGGCAAGTTATCACGTTGAGTGCCTAAGGAAGGGCGTGGCAAAAAGTGCTCAAAATTTTTCAAGGTACTAAAAAGCCCCACGAATTTCCAATTAATTGAGTAATGTCAAGCTACCTTCGAAAAATTGAAGTAGTTCCTAACAAATCCACTAATGTTATCTAAGTCAACCTTAAGAGAAGACTTATACCTCTACTTGTTAGTTGTCAGTCAATAATCATACTCTCTCTTCTACATTGGTATGAGTTGAATGGAGAGAGAGCATAAACTAGTGTACTACTTCAACGATGTCCTTTAGGGGCCAAAAGCCAAATACATAAATGTATAAAAGTTCACCCTTGCGGTGGTGGTATCAGTCAAAAGACTCTGGCCTTACTTTGAGGCCCACCAAGTGATAGTCTTGACTAACCAACCATTAAGAAAAATCTTACATAAGCCTAACGCATTAGGATAAATGGTGAAGTATGTGCTTAAGTTTAATGCCTACAAAGTCTAGTATTGACCATGCGAAGCGATTAAGGCTTAAGTCCTCACAAACTTCATTGCTGGATACACCATGGAAGAAGAAGCAATGGATAGTAATGATAAATTGGTGTGAACTCAACACATCAATAACTCATCCCCTCGAGGGGGGACTAGAGCAAGAGTTATCCTACACAAACCACACAAGACCAAGGTATCATAAGCCCTCAAGTTTGGATTCCCAACCAGTAACAATGAGGCATAATATGAAGCTTTAATAGTGAGCCTCAAACTTGTGAAAGAGATTGGTGTAGAAAAACTAGAGATATTTTTAGATTCCTAACTAGTAGTCTAGTAAGTCAAAGAAGAATACATAATAAAAAATGAAAGTATGATTAAATACCTTCAGGTTGTACATACCAACAATTTAAAGTTTCCTTATTGGAACATCACCAAAGTTTCTCAAGCTAAGAACTCTAAAGTCGATAAGCTGTCGAAGTTCGCATCTATCAGCATTCTCAATCTAAGTAAACAAGATAAAAAGGTCTTCATCAAGTACCTACCCCCCCCAATAAGACAATTAACTAGAGATAAGCTTAGGTCATGGAGATACAAGCTACACTAACCGAACCATGTTAGATAGATCTAATACTTGAATATCTTAAGAATGGCATAGTCCCATTGAACATAAAGGAAGCAAGGAAGCTCATGTACAAGGTGGTGAATTACACTATCATCAATGATTTCCTTTACGAGTGAGGTCTAAGCTCCCTACTCCTCTAATGTATTTGACCCCGAAGAAGGTTAACGGATACTTGTAGAGCTACAAGTGGGGGTATGTAATAATTACATCAAAGGCTAAGCACTCCAAGTTTAGGCTCTCTGACTTGTCTAATAGTGGCCTACTATAAAGAAAGACTCCAAGCAACTCATTTGAAGATATATGCAATGTTCGAAGTAGGCTTTGCTAGAGCACACACCAAGCAACTACTTACAGTCCTTCACAAGCCCTTGGCCTTTTTTACTTAATAGGGGATAAACTTCCTAGGACCCTTCCCTTAAGCTACAGGTTAACGATATATCATAGTAGCTATCAATTATTTCACTAAGTAGGTGGAGGTCAAAATTTTAGCTAAGATAATTGAGAAGATATCGAAGCCCTCATCTTAAACAACTTCTTAAGTAGATATGAAGTCCTTTACATACTTATAACGAATAATCGAACCTAATTTGATAATCAAAAGCTTAGAGAGTTTTATGACCCGCATAATATCAAGCTTCGTTACACCTTGATAGCATACTCTTAATCCAATGAGTAGGTCAAGGCTATAAATAAGATAGTGCTTAACAATCTCAATAAAAGGGTGGATTAGGTTAAAGGCAAGTGGGCAGATAAGCTCCCAACTATTTTGTGGGGCTACCAAACTATACATAGGACTTCCACAAGAGAAACCCCGTCCAAACTCGCATTTAGCTCAAAAGCTATCCTCCTTATCAAGTTGGAGCTCCTTAACATCGGGACCTAAAACTTAGACCTAATGGCCAACAAGTTAGACTTTAAGCCAATCTCAATACAATAGAAGAGATCTAAGACACCGCTAAAGTTCGAGTAGTGGTATACTAACACCAAGCTATCCGCTACTATGGCAAAAAGTCGGGCACAAAGTCTACCAACTAAGGGACTTAGTTTGCAAAAAGTTAGAAGCCACCCAATCTTGAGAAAGGGAAAGGAAGTTTGCATCAAAATGGGAAGACTCAGTTAGAGTTGTTAAAGACTTACGAGGCTTGATGGTCAACTTATACCTCAAACTTGGAACACTAACAATCTTAGACTATATTCTGATTACAAGTAAAATGAGCTCATGTATGTACTCAATTATAATGAGTTTTTTTTTTTCTTTTACTCTATGAGCTTATATCATACTTTATTGTAAGTTTTTGCTTAAGTTTTAAGCTTGACTTAAGGTGAACGAACTCTTTGAAACATATCAAGTCCATGCCTGTACTTTAGTTGTTAGACCTCTAATTCTACACTAGTGCCTTGACAAACGGACTCTTGGTGCAACTAAGTCTACGCCTTCACTCTGGCAAATAAACCTTTAAGTCTACACTAGTGCCTTGGCTAGCAAACATCTAAATTTTTCTAAGTCTACATTCTACAAAAATGAATGAACATCGTGCTCCTTGACCACTTGAAAGTTCGAGCACTTGACCTCTTCGGGTTACGTCGAAGGAGCAACATCCTTCGACCACATTAGTAGCTAGTACTTAAATCCAAACGTCTAGGAACCCCTAAACCTATGCTTCTTGACCATCTGAGAATCTAAGAACCTAGCCTCTTCAGGTCATGTTGGAGGAGCAACACCCTTCGATCACTTCGATAGCTCGTCAATAGGACTTAGATCTAGACATCTAAACACCCTTAAACCTATGCTCCATGCCTAAGTGTCTAAGCACCAACCTCTTCAGGTCATGTTGGAGGAGCAACACCCTTCAATCACTTCGATAGCTCGCCAATAGGACTTAGATCTAGACATCTAAACAACCTTAAACCTATGCTCCATGCCTAAGTGTCTAAGCACCAACCTCTTCAAGTTATGTTAGAGAAGCAACACCCTTTGACTACGCTAATAGCTTATTAACAGGACCTAAGTCCAAACATCCAAGCACCCATAAATAGCACAAAGTAAAGAGAAAAAGTAGAGAGAAGAACAACACATAAGTAAAAGGGGAAACATAAGGACAACAAAACACTTAAGAAAAAATTTACATTAATCTAAAGGCAATTTCATTTAGGAATGTAAGTGAGATGAGCATTTTCGAGTTCCTGACCCGCAAAAAACCCTATAAGGTATTATCTTATGGGTTTAGGATAAGTTATGGTTTTTTTTTTTTTAAAAAAAAAAAATCCTATAGGATTTAAGATAAGTAATAAGACAAATGTTAAACCCATCGAGAGCTTGAACCCGTTAATTATATATATATATATATATAATTTAGTTAATAAATATTACTATATATTTAATAAATAATTTTGAAAAAAGAAAAACCTATTGAATGTGGTGTGCGTAGTACGCACGAGGAGAGCCAAGCCACATCTTGGTCCTACAATAGAAGAATGCCTGGGACCAGTGGAGTGGGAGATCAGAAACATGGATCGGCTGGATGGGAAGTTAGAAAATAGAAAATAAAAAAAAGAGGGAAGGAACCTGGACGGTTGGACCTAGCTCAACTGAAACCCGAAATCGAATCCCTTCGCCACACTTGAGTACTTAACACTAATCTATTCTGTCATCGCTCATTCTCCTTGTCTGTGACTATGAGTTGTCTGAAGAATAGGAAAAAAAAATTGAAAAAGAAACCCTTGTTTCTCTTACTCACTCTACAGTCTACAGCTGCTCATGCCTCGTCGTCTCATCATCATCGAAGCTAACCGTGAAGCGTCAACCGTCTTCTCATCAACCTTCACCTTCACCTTCACTCCAAAGTTTAGAGATTAGAGCTGTCAATTGTGACTCAAATGACCATCTTCTCATCAACCGCGTTCAAATCTCACTTGACCAGACTTGTCATCTCTCATCTGTGACCCTCCATCCCCCCCCTCTCTCCCTCGGCTTTGGACTCTCTCTCTCTCTCGACTCTTAGATTTGAATCTTAAGGTAACCATCTTGCCTTCTTTTTCTTTTCTACTTATTAACAACAAAACTTTACCTTTTCTTCTTCAATTGCACCTTTGAGGTTCTCTATCTATTTTTTAGACCCTGCAACATGGGGTTGGCTGAGAGTGTTGCCGGTTTCCACATTTTTTTAGCCTCCTTCTATAAGGTCAAAATACATTATTTACTATTTAAGCAAAATAGTCTTTGTGCTTTTGTAATGTAACTGTTAAAGCAGAGAAGCAAAGATTTAAGAAGCCATTTTTCTATGTTTGGTGCATAGAACAAAGAATCTTATTCTTACCCTTTATAGGTTCTGGGTCTTTATTTCATTGTATTTTAATTGAGCAGATTAGCGTAGAGAGAAATATTCTTTTTGTTTTATGTTTATGGCCATGCAGCTATGATATTTAAATAATTGGTTCTTGGATTTTTTTAACGTGAATGCAAAGTATCCTTCATTATTATTCCTATGCAATCTTGAATAAGATAATATTATGATTGACTACCCTGTATGTTTGTATCTTGATAAATCGAGTCACAATGGCCAATGTTTCTCATTTTAGTTTGCCAATGTATAACCTAATTGTTATTTTGTCATATTTTCTAATCTTGTTTGTTTTCCCATGTTGAAGATGGAAATGAATGTTGTTATGCTCTCTCTAAAGTATTTTGATGATAACAAAATGTGTTAAATGTTTTTAATGAGTTCATTTTGCGTACAGAGTAATTATGTTTACAATTTGACTAAGAGTTAGAAAATTAAAGAATAAATGAAGGAAAGTTATGTTATTTTTAATTACTCTGAAAATAAGTCAAAAGGTGTTCATTATGAGGCATAACAAGAACTCAAAAGATAAGTCAGAAAGTATTCATTATGAAGAATAATAGGAACTTAGAAAATAAGTCAGAAGGTGTTACTATTACGAGTTCATATGAATGGAACAACTTTATATATCAACTTTAGTTAGTTAACTATCAATTTCAAAGACCCAACTCTACTTATTGAATGTATTTGGGTAATATATTTAATTCATTTCACTAAAGTAGGACAAATATTCATGGGAATCTACGTGATTAATTTTGGAATTAAGAGATTCAATTAATTCGTGATGAATTCATGATTGTTTATGCATATTTGGTTCTGCTACAAGAAGATTAGTATTAAAAGAATTATGTCAAATATTTTAGAGATCACATATTTTCAGAATTCAAAATTTGAATTCAAGGATAAAAGAAAGAGTTGTTGGATGTTTCAAAAAATCAATGAGTGGTTGATTTTGTTAATAGATTTTGTGCAGATGATATTTATTACAATGGAAGGATGTATTTGGACTATTTTCAACGATAAATTTGATAGAATTTCCATATTATATTTTGAAGATATCGAACCTAAATTCAAAATTAAGCAAATAACTTCAATCTCTTGAGATATTTTTCAAACATTTAAAGCAAGATCACGGGCAACAAATTGTCTAGTTATAAACAGATCAACAAAGTAGCCATTACTTTTTAGTGATAAATAGAGCCGAAGTTCAAAAAGTCAAAGAGATAAGATACAATACAAAAAAGTATAATATTATTTTATCAGAAAAGAGCATTATCAAAATTCAGAGACTAACTCAAAAGCTACTTTGTCTTTTACATATTTTCATATTACACTCGAATTAATTTTTGGAGGATACAAATTCTCATTTTCTCATTTGTTTTTGATAATTCTTGAAAGCTAAATACGTGTATTAGTGAGATATTACTTGTAACTCTACAAATCTATAAATAGCCTTAGAGATAGCCTAGATAGGCAAAGCAAGGTGTTTTTGAAGTCAAGGTATTGGTATAACAATTGTAATCTGTCAAATTTATTTTGGATTAGTGGAACAATACCAATGTAGAAGACCGGGTCCTTGGCAGTAGAGTTGGAAGAGAGGACCAAAGCTTAAGGTAGAACCTTTATAAATAGCTTGCCCAATTCTTTTCTCTCTATCTTTTAATTTCTGTTATATAATAGGTTATAATTGTTTATAAATACATGTTTTCACACTATAGTTAAATTAAGTAGTCAAAGGGATTGTTTCTAACTAGCAAAATTTTTAAAAATTTAATAAGTAATCAATTCACTCCCCCTCTTGAATACTTAATTTGAGACCAATATGTGGTATTAGAGTAGGGGCTCTAATAATACTTTGAGTTTAAGATCTTATAGCTAAAAACGATGTTTCTATTTCTACTAACCATACTCCTTACTTTGATGGTACTAATTTTGGTTATTGGAAATTTAAGATGAAAACTTACATTAAGGTGATAAAATTTAACTCACGGGAAATCATACAATTTGGAGATGAAATTGTCATAGAGGATGGAGATCAGACTTTGACAGGAGTTGAGAAGAGAAAGCTTGAAAAGAATCATCAAGCTAAGAACTTGTTACTTGCTATAATAGCTCATTCTAGATATTACTTGATTTCTTCTTATAGGATTGTGAAGGAAATTTGGGACACACTCTGTGAAACTCACAAAGGAACATCAACAATTAAAGACACTAGGATTAGCTCATTAATGCAAGAATATGAGTTTTTTTGGTTTAAGCCCGATGAAATTATTAAGGAAGCATTCAATCATTTTATAGCAATTACAAATCAATTATCTTTACTTGACCATAAATTGAAAGATGCTGACCTTGTATGGAAAATTTTAAGAATTTTGCCCAGATCATGGGATGGTAAAAAGATTGTGATTGAGGAAGCTTAAGACTTGAATAAACTGACATTAAGCTAGCTGAGAGAAAAACTAATGGCATATGAATCTCGCATTAAGCACACTTTTGATCAAGATAATAGTAAAAGTAACATAGCATTCAAAGTTAGAGAAGTGGAGAACGATTCTGATATAGAAGCAGAAAGTGATGAGGATGAAGACATAAATTTACTAGCTAAATGTCTTAATTTATTTCTCAAAAGAAGAGGTAAGAAAAAATCATTTAATAAAAAGGTTAAGTTCTAACTGTGGAAATTTTGATATAAGAAAAGGTTAAAAAGAAAAGGAAGAAAAGAAACAGAAAAGGAAGGAATTGATATGTTATGAATGCAAGAAACCGAGTCATATAAAATATGAATATCTAGTGCTTATCAAGAAACTTAAAAAGTATAAGAAGAAACACAGTGCTATTATCAACTTAGAGTGACCTAGAAGACTTAGAAACTAATGTAGAGAGTTCTGAACATGAAGATGAGGAAGCAAACGTGTGTCTTATGGCAATGTTTAAGTTACATTCTAATTCTAAATTAGAAGAGGATTTACCTGATGATGTTTATGCTAAGATTAAAAAATTGTTAAATGCATTAACTAAGGTAGATGTTAAAATTTAAACTTAATTTAGAAAATAAAGCCTTAGTTGACTCGAAAAATGCATTGACTCAAACGAATGCACTCTTAGTTTATGAGATTGATATATTAAAAACTAATTTTGAAGTTCTACAAATTGATAATGACAATCTATGCATAGCAAAGGATGCTTTAACTAATGGGAATGTTCTATTAAGAAAAGAAATTAAAGATCTTAAAGTTAGAATAAATAAACTTTCTTAAACAATTGACAACACATTTAGTAAATTTAGTGAAAGCGATAAAAAATTGCAAATGTTAATTTCTACTCAAAGAGTTGACAACTCAAAATCTCGTTTAGGGTATAATAAGGCAGAAAGCTCAAATGCTGTAAAAAATACTGTTTTTGTTAAATCAAATGAAACTCTAATTCAAAAGAATGATGAAAATAATAAATATAAAGACAAAGTAAAAGTTGTGTCACAAGATAGAAGGTATTCAAATTAGAACATAAAATATCCTATCAAGGGATATAATGGCAGACTAGTCAAAAGGTATCATGATCATTAGCAATCAAGATAGGTAAGTAACTGGTATAATACAACTAATACCTATGCTTGTTTCTTTTGTAACAAGTTAGGACATATTGAAAATCATTGTTGTTATAAAAATAACAAGCTTAATCCATATCAAGTGAATCAACTTAACAACACAAGCTTAAATTTTAAAGGGCCTAAGCTTGTTTGGGTTCCAAAAAGGGTATGATCGTTTTTCTAATGATTATAGGAACACAGAGCAAAACTTAAGGGTATACAGTTTCTCGATAGTGGGTGTTCATGTCATATGACTGGTAGTGCTTCATTGTTTGCAAGCCTTGAGTAGAAGGAAAGAAGATACGTGAAGTTTGGTGATGATAGTAAATGAAGAATCATTGCAACTAGTAATATTGTTATTCCCCCTTTTGTTATTAAAAATGTATGTCTGGTACAAGGTTTGAAGCATAATTTATTAAGTATTAGTCAACTTTATGATAAAGGATATAAAGTGACTTTTGATCAAGATAAGGTCACAACATATAATAAAGATAATATAAAACTCTTTGAAGGCTAAAGAAAAAAGAATATTTATTTAATTAAACTACTAAAGTAGATGCTGAAAGTTATTTTTTATTTGTTAATGATAGTATTTATCTCTGGCATAGAAAGTTAGGATATGTTAGTTTTACACAATTAGAGAATTTATCAAAAAAATAACTTAATTAATGGCTTACCAAAGTTGAATATTGGAGAAGATATTCGTTGTGCTACATATTTGAAAAATAAAATGGTATTTGTTTCTCATAAGAATAAAAATGTTATCACAACCAAAAAGCCATTAGAACTATTGCATTTAGATTTATTTGGCCCTATATGAACCTTAAGTTTAGGTGGTAACAAATATGGACTTGTAATGGTTGATGATTTTTCTAAATACACTTGGCTTCTGTTTTTACAACATAAAAGTGATGCCTACAAATGTTTTAAAAAAATTTCAAAACAAGTCCAAAATGAAAAAAGGATTTTCCATTATCAATCTAAGGATTGATCATGGGAAAGAATTTGAAAATAACAATTTTATCAAATTTTGTGAAGAAAATGGCATCACACAAAATTTTTCTACCCCCTATACTCCACAAAAAAAAAAAAAAAGAAGTAGTTGAGTATAAAAATAGAATAATCCAAGAAATGATACGCTCCTTACTAAATGAAAGTGGTATAGTACAATATTTTTAGGCTAAAGCAGTTTTAATGCATGTTACATCATTAATCGCATTTATGTAAGACCTTTAACTAGAAAAACATCATATAAAATTTTTAAAAGAAGAAAAACCTAAAGTTTCCTATTTTCATGCTTTTGGAAGTAAGTATTTTGTGAAGAAAATAGATATAGCTTTAGGAAAGTTTGATGAAAGAGTTGCTGAAGCCAAATTCTTAGGATACTCAATCAGTAGTAAAGCTTATCGTGTGTTTAACAAGTCTTCCAAAATAGTTGAAGAATCTATAAATGTAAGATTTGTTGAAGAAGGAATAATAAATAATATTGATGATGAAAACCTGATCATATCCAAAAGAGATGTTGAAAATATTTCCTTTATATTGAGCACAAAAATTAAAGAAAATCATAATACAGAGTCAGATATATTAGGAACATTTAGAGCAAAAATTAACTCAGAAGGTAACTTAGAAGATAACTTAGAAGGTAGTTCAGAAGATAAATCATAATTTACCTAGGTATTTATTCATCCAAGTCTACAAGAATTCAATCCAATCATCTCATATAACAGGTAATTGGTGATATCCAATCTGGAATTAGGACTAAGCTAGTTATAAAGATATAGAAAATCATTTTGCATTACTATCTAAAATTGAACCATCTTCAATAGAAGAAGTTCTAGTTGATAACAATTGGATAGATGCTATATAGGAAGAGTTAAACCAATTTTAAGAAAACCAAGTATGTCATTAATACCAAGACCTAAAAATAAGTCCATAACAGGAACTAAATGGGTCTTAAAAAAAATTAGATGAATATAGAAAAATTGTTAGAAATAAAGCTAGGTTAGTAGCAAAAGAATACTTGTAGGAAGAAGGCGTAGATTATGATGAGACCTATTGACTTGTAGTAAAATTAGAGGCAATTAAGTTATTATTATCTTATGCATGTCTAAAGAGTTTTAAATTATTTCAAATGGACATTAAGAGAGTTTTCTTAAATGGTTATATAAGAAGTCTATATAAAACAACCACCAGGATTTGAAGATCCATTTAAGATAGATTATGTTTACAAACTTAAAAATGCCTTATATGGATTAAAACAAGCTCTTTGAGTTTGATATGAATGACTTAGTCAATTTTTAATCAAGAATTGATTCAAAAGAGGAAAAGTGGATACTACATTATTCTTAAAATATTATGACAATGATATTCTAGTAGTATAGATATATGTAGATGATATTGTGTTTGGTTCTACTAATGAAGAATATTGTAAGATGTTTTCTAAGATGATGTAGGTAGAGTTTGAAATGTCACTAATGGGAGAACTCACTTCCTTTCTTGGACTCCAAATAAAGCAAACAGAGGATGGTATATTTGTACATTAAGAAAAGTACACCAACTAAATATTAAAAAAAATTAATTTTGCAAATGTGAAAGATATAACAACTCCTATATCAACTTCGACTAGGTTAGATGTTGATTCAGAAGGTAAAAAGGTAAATGATAAGCTTTATAGAAGTTTAATCGATTCCCTATTATACTTAATTGCTTCTCATCCGAACATATTATTTAGTGTTTGTTTGAGTGCTCATTTTCAAAATAGTCCTATAAAAACACATTTAGCAATAGTAAAAAGAATTTTTGAATATATTGCACATACTACTAAGTTAGGTATTTGGTATCTAAATAATTAGATATTTTGATGCGGATTATGCGAGGTGCAAAATTGACAAAAAAGTACATCTATTATTTATTAATTTCTAGGGGACAAGTTAGCTTTTTAGTTCTCCAAGAAACAAAACTTAGTTACTCTTTCTACTATTGAAGCTAAATACGTTTCTATAGGAAATTTTTGTACACAAATATTATGGATAAAACAACAATTGATAGACTATGGTTTAGTATTTAAGAACATACTAATAAAATGCGATAATACTAGCGCAATTGATTTAATAAAAAATCCAGTGCATCGTTTTAGATCTAAGTATATAGAAGTTAGACATCGTTTTATTAGGGATCATGTAAATAGTAGAGAAATAAGTATTGAATATGTTTAAATTGAAAATCAATTGGCTGGCATCTTCACTAAACCATTGGATAAAATAAATTTTGAGTTTATTAGAAATGAAATTGGTATTTGTTATCCTTTTTAGTTATCTATGATAAAAAAAAATTACATGCACATACTTAGAGAAATATTCAAACCAATAATAATAATAAAAGAGCCAAATCTTTATTTTGTCTAGACTAACTAGTTCTTTTAAAGTTTCAATTTAATGTCATTCTCTCTCTCTCCCATATTCTCCTCTCATTTTTTAGTATACCAATAGTCATTGTTCTTCACCGTCATCTTCTTCTCTCTCTAACCAAAATCACCATAGTGCCTAGAAGATCAAGTAGAATACAAAATCAAAACTTTATAACCAAAACCTCCTCCAAAACCATCGAAATTGTCAATGAACCCACTAAATCGAAAAAAAAAAACAATGAGTTAAAACCAAAACCCTCAAACTAAAAAAATAAATGTAGAAAATCAGAAGTTGGATGTGTAGGAAAGGAATGAAAAGGTTGATGAAAATGAAACTAAGAACGTTTCTCAAAAGGTTAGTTCACATAAGAATGGAGGAACTGAAAAATTAGAATTAGAAGGTGAAGCTTCGACACACAACGATGGAGAATTCTCCTTACAAACAAAGAAAGTGAAATCTAGAAAGAAATGTGTGCTTCCTTCTATGGAAGTCAATCTTGGCCATCGTGAAAAGAAACATGGAGCTTCCAAGAAAGAGTATTATATAAAGGTAGATATTATTGAATCCTTTTATTTGGATTTCAATTTCTTTAAAAAGAATGGTTTCTATTGGAATGAATTTATATATCATATAGGTTATATTAAGCTATGCGATTTAAGAGTAACTATGTTTGGAGAACTAGTTGTTGAATTTTATGAGAATTTAGATGAGTCCTAAAGAGATATGTGGAGTTTAAAAGTTTTAGGAAAGAAAATTCAAATTTCAAAGAGGAATATTATAGACTGTTTTGGCTTAACTGATGTAAGTGATGATCTTGATGTAGGGATGAACTTTTTACAGAATTGAATGATGGAGTTGAAGTATCAAAAGGAAAGGATGTGTTTATTCTTGATTTTGAATTGATAGTGAGAATCTTACATAAGGCAATGATTAGTTGTATCTTACCTAAGAAGGGAAGTATAACTACAATGATTAAGGAGGATGCTCTAATCATTTTGGCAATGAAAAGAAAAAGAACAATAAATATTACTACTCAAATGATTGAACATCTATAGAGAAACAAGAGGAACATGCTTATGAAACTTTTTGAGTTTAAGAAGATTAGATTACCAAATGTTTCTAGAGCACCTTAACCAATTAAGAAAATTGGAGAAATGGTGTTCAAGCATATAAGTATTTTAGTTAGAACAAAATTATGGTATGCCAATGATAATGCTCATTATGTGCATTCTAAACATAAAAGAAGAAGGTCAATGATGGATGAATGGAATGTACAAACAAAGGGGAAAGATAATAAAAATGAGAGTGAACAGAATAAAAAAGAAAGGAAAGGGATTGAACCAATTAAATATGTTAAGAAAAAGAAGAGCATTAATTTGCAGCCGATAATATGAGGAAAATTCCAAATCAAGGAAGGAGAAAGTGTAGAGGGTGTATCTAACTCTGACTTAGAGGGTAAATTAAAACATACTATTCTTAAGGAGAAGAAAACTGATGGAGCCTCAATGAGCTCTGATTTTAAGACATTCAAGGTCAATCTAAAATTGGAACTTAAGAAGATGATTGATGAAAAGCTGGAAAGCTTTACGAAAAACCAAAATTCAATTCCAATTGATAAATTAAAAGACATATCACTTATTGTGTCAAAGAAACTTGATGGGTTTTTTAGTCAATAAGGTAAAGCATTCTAACGTCAATCTTCTTTTTCTCCTAAGAATTCTCAACCAGAACTTGATCCTTTTGCACTTCAATCTAAAAATGAGGCAATCAAATTTCCAAGTGTAGATCATTCTCAGTTTTCGAAGAGTCATAAAACAAATCAAGTTTAAGATCAATAGGTTGAACTTACAAAACAAAGAACTCAAGCTTAACCTGAACTGAATGAAGGACAAATGATTCTCTTTCAATTTACTCAATATGATTCAAAGAACAAAGCTTCTAGACCTTATAGAGGATTCAAAAGAAATAGAATCATTTAGGAACTTATTCTCATCTAGTTTAATGTACTTAATTTCAAAGACTTGGTTTTAGCTTTATTGATGAATGTGTTCACATTTGCAATATTTTTTTATGTTTTCTACTCTTTTAGGATTCTGATATATATTTGTATATTGATTCTTTGATATATTATATTATATGTTTTCTACTATTTTAGGATTCTAATATATATTTGTATATTGATTCTCTAATATATTATATTGAGGGGGATGGGGGGTGGGGTTGGTTTATTACTTGATGATATCAAAAAGGGGAAGAATTAAAATATAAGACTATGATACATGAATGACAATGGGAGTGCTGAATAATAGTTGCTATAAAGTATACAAAACTGACTAATCTATAGCTAATATTTTTTGTGTTTATTTTATGAGAAAAGGTTTAGCTATCATCAATAGGGGGAGAATGTTATGTTCTCTCTAAAGTATTTTGATGATAACAAAATGTGCTAAATGGTTTTAATGAATTCATTTACTGTACAAGAGTAATTATATTTACAATTTAACTAAGAGTTAGAAAATCAAGGAATAAATGAAGGAAAGCTATGTTATTTTTAATTACTTGGAAAATAAGTCAAAAGGTGTTCATTATGGGGTATTATAGGAACTCAGAAGATAAGTCAAAAGGTGTTCATTATGAAAAATAACAGGAACTCAGAAAATAAGTTAGAAGGTGTTGCTGTTATGAGTTCGTATAAACGAAATAACTTTATATATCAACTTAAGTTAGTTAACTATCAATTTCAAAGACTTAACTCTACTTATTGAATATATTTGGGTAATATGTTCAATTCGTTTCACTAACGTAGAACAAATATCTATGGGGATCTAAGTGATTAATTTTAGAATTAAGAGATTCGGTTAATTCATGATAAATTCATGATTGTTTTCGTATATTTGGTTCTACTATAAGAAGATCAATATTAATAGTGTTAGATATTTTAGAGATCACATATTTTCAAAATTCAAAATTTGAATTCAAGGATAAGAGAAAGAGTTGTTGGATGTTCCACAAAATCGGTAGGTGGTTGATTTCGTCAATAGATTTTGTGCAGATAATATTTATCGCAATGGAATGATGTATTTGGACTATTTTCAATGATAAATTTGATAGAATTTCCATATTATATTATGAAGATATTAGACTTAAATTCAAAATTAAGAGGATAACTTCAAATCTCTTAGGATATTTTTCAAACATTCAAAGCAAAATCACGGTAATAAACTTTCAAGTTATAAACAGATCAACGAAGTAGCCATTACTCTTTAGTGAATAAATAGAGCCAAAGTTCAAAAAGTCAAAAGAGACAAGATACAATATAGAAAAGTACAACATTCTTTTATCAGAAAAGAGCATTATCAAAACTCAGAGACTAACTTAGAATCTACTTTGTCTTTTATATATTTTCATATTACACTCGAATTAATTTTTAGATTATACAAATTCTTATTTCCTCATTTGTTTTTTTTTTTTAATTCTTGAAAGTTAGATGCATGTATTAGTGAGAGATTACTTGAAACTCTATAGATCTATGAATAGCCTTAGGGATAGGCAAAATAAGCAAAGCATGGTGTTTTTGAAGCCAAGGTGTTGGTAGAATGATTGTAATTTCTCAAATTTATTTTAGATTAGTGGAATGATACCGGTGTGAAAAATCGAATCCTCGGTGATAGAGTTAGAAGAGATGATTGATGCTTAAGGTGGAATCTCTACAAATAGCTTACCAATTCTCTTCTCTCTATCTCTTAATTTCTGTTCTATAATAGTTTGTAATTGTTTATAAATACCTATTTTCACACCATAGTTAAATTAAGTAATCAAAGAGATTGTTTTTAACTAGCAAAATGTTTAAAAATTTAGCAAGTAATCAATTCACCCCTCTCCTCTTGATTACTTAATTCGGAACCAACAAATGTAGTTATCTAGCATTAGCACACTTTTTTTTTTTGTTCAAGTAGTATATACATTTATTATTTGGTATGAGTTTCTTTGGTTATTTAATCCTCTTTTATTGAGGCTTTGTAGCACGGAGCACATGGGGTTGTTGTTTGCTATCCAGATATATATGCAACTTGTAAGAACATATGAAGTGTATTAACTTGACCATACTAAACCAAAATTTTGATTTGCTTCCAAACTGAATCAAAATGCAGGTTCTCTCCTCTATTAATGACATTGTGTTAAATTGTTGATTTTTATTACTATTGGGTTACTGAAAGTATTGTTTTTTCTTTTTTGATTTGTGGTTTTACGAGGTGATATTATGAGGCTTTGAATTAATTTGTACATATTAGAAAAAATAAACAGAAGCTATATACTAATGCTAGAACTAAGATTTTGATTAACATTTCATTATTGTTTCCTTTTATGTAATGCAGATATGTAGGAATTCAAAATGCCAATCAACGAGATAATCCCAATAAATGTAAGCTAACTTCTCTTGTATGGAATGATATGGTGAGGAAAATGGCCAATGGGAAGGATGTTGCTATTTGCAATCATTGTTCTACAACACTAAAAGCAAGTAGTAAAAACGAAACTAAGCACTTGTGCAATCATTTGGAGAAGTGCACACAAAGAAAGAAGCAAAAAGACATAAGGTAGTGTCTACCATCCATTAAGAAACGACAAAATGAGAATGAGAGTTGCTTATAAATAGGAAATTGGACTTTCAATCAAGATATTTGTAAGCAAAAACTTGCAAAGGCAATCATTATTTATGAATAACCCATTTCAATAGCTGAGCATGGGTATTTTAGGGATTTTGTTGAAAGTATTTAACTACTTTTTAAACATGTGAGTCAGAATACCATGAAAAAGGATCTACAATAGGGAGAAGGAGAAATTGATAATACTATTGAAAGGACTAAATTCTTGAGTTGTAGTAATAATAGATTTATAGACATCAAATTAGAAAAAGGGGTATATGATTATCACAGCACACTTCGTTGATCATAATTGGAGGCTTCACTAATAGGAATCAAAATCTGTCAAGACCTATAATTAAGGCAAGAGCCAAAGGATTTCAAATCTTAGCGATGAGGGCTCATTTTGAGCACATCGATCCTAGAATTATTTATTTACTAACATTTTTTCTCTTATTCATGTATTGTATATTCTAACAGGCACACTTATCACGCTTTACAGGACAATGGACAAACTCACTAAGACTCAGCTTGTGAGTTATCCATGAACTGACCTAAATCGGCAATGAGCTGGGCCAACGAATCTTATGGAAGAGTTAGCATCATGAAGACTATTTTTATTTATAATTATTTCTTTAGACTATTTATGTTGTAATCTTTTTTTTTTTTTTTTGGGACACTTCCATTTGCTTATAATTGTCTTTTAGGACTTGCCACCCTAAAAGTGGTATACTTGTAATTTTGTAAACTTTTTAACCCTAAAAGGAGCAAGTATAAATACTTACTTAAGTAGGGTTTTGAGGAAGAATTTTCATAATACACTTGATATTTTCATGAGAGAATTAGGGTTCATCCTTAGTTCAATCCCTCTTATCAATTTCAATCCCAAGAGTTGGAATTGTGGTAAGTGCAACAAGGAGAAATTATAAGTTGTATTTATTTCCATTTGTTGTGTTTCTTTTCTTCTTTAGTGAGTCATATCTAGGGTTGGATTGAAGCTTTCTTGGTCAAATTTGATTGTATTTGTAATCAAATTATTATTGCCTAATTGATTGGTTTTTAGCACTTGTTATTTACCATCAATATTTGCTGCATTTGAACTGTGAAATCAATCCTTTTGGAAGGTGGAATTATGGTCATTGTTCTTGTTGAACTTGTGTATTATTTCACGTGGTATTCAAGAGTATTAGTGATCTTCATTGAAGAATATATCATTGTGATATTTCATTTCATGGAATATATCATTCGGATCAACTATTGCATTTAGGGTTCACGCAAAAATATTGCTCTAAATTGAACTGAATTGACCTTGTCTTTTGGGGATTGTTAGTTGGATTATTTTGCTTGTGCTTAATTCCCATTTAGGCACATCATGTTTTTAGTATTAGAGCAATCTAATTTGGATACTTAAGATTGATCATGCCATTGTTTGAATAATTGGTTACAAGTAGTGAAAATTTGACGCCATTGTTCATGTGATTGACACTAGTTTAATTAACATTTGCTAATTGTCTTTCAAATTGGTTTTGCATGTGCTTAATCTTTTTTTTAGGCACATCATTCACAGTCGACTCATGGAGTATGATTCTTTACTTAAATTATCTTTTCATAAAAAATAATGGAAATTATATTTTATTAACTATTTTCATATTTTTCATGCAATTTTCTTTTTATGTTCCAATGCCACACACAAATGAGGTGCTCATCGATTATTTGTTTAATTTGTTGATGACATGGGGACTAGATAGAAAATTATCTACAATTACTGTAGATAATTATTCTACGAATGACTCCACAATTACAACTTTGACAATGAAGCTACAAAGAGATGAGTTAATTCTTTGGGGAAAGGTACTCTAAATGCATTGTTGTGCACATATTTTGAATTATGAAGGAGGGTGTGGCTGTGATAAAAAGCACAATTGAGAAGATATGTGATAGCATTGCATTTTGGTTAGCAACACCATCAAGAATCGAGAAATTTGGAGAGGCACATTAGCGATTGGATATTCCGTATGTTATAAAGCTTGGCTTAGATTGCAAAACTCGGTGGAACTCTATATATGACATGTTGGTGACAGCTATTGGATACAAAGAAGTTTTTTTATAGAGTTCAATTTATGAGTAGACATTATAAATGTCTTCCTACTAATGATGATTGGGAGGTAGTAGAAGAAATTTGCAAGAAGTTGGCAATCTTTTATGAGGTAATCAATATTTTTTCTAGTACCTAATATCCAACTGCAAATTATTATTTCGAAAAGATTCTTGAAAATAAAGAAGCATTGGTTGATTGGAAGGGTTCTTCAAATGTGAATATTAGTATGATGGTAAGGAAAATGTTTGATAAATTTTAAAAATATTAGGGTGATGTACACAATATTATGGCTATTTATATTATTTTGGATTAATGTTTTAAGATGAAGGCCATAGACTTTGTGTTTCCTTCTATTTATGGACTAAATGCATCTGTAGAGATTCAAAATGTTAGAAACATTTGTTATTAGCTACTTCAAGAATATCAGTCAAGAGGTAAATCTTGGTTATTTAAAAGTTTGAATAGTAGTAGTAGTTCTTTTGTGGATACTTCAGCAACTACTCATGTTATTCCTTTCAAATCTACAAGAAATCAAGGTTGATGCAATACTTGAGTACTATTAATGCTAATGACTAGGTAAAGTCAAAGTTGGATCATTATTTAAAAGAACTTGTGCTACCTTAGAATGATAATTTTGATATTCTTAACTAGTGAAAAGTAAATGAAATTAAATATCCTATATTACAAGAACTAGCTAAGGATATGTTGGCTATTCCTATGTCTACAGTTGCTTCTGAGTTTGCATTTAGTACTAGTGGACGGGTAATTAGCTCGCATAGAAGTAGACTAAATCCTAATATAATAGAAACATTGATGTGTAATTTAAGTTGGTTATCAAATGAGAGAAGAGGTAAAAATTTTGATTATACAATAATGAGTTATTTTATACATAAAATAACTATTATTCGCCTAATCTCTAATGTATTTTATGAGTTCCCCCCCCCCTATCAATAGGTTTAAAGATAGAAGATGAAGAAGAAGATAGGATGCAAAGAATATGAGAGTCAAGTAAAAATATATAATTAATGCCTTTGCTATATATTTTAGAACTTTTCTATTTCTATTGGGACTTGTTAACTATATTTTATTTCTTTGTGTTATTTATTAAGTTATATAGTTGGTTAGGTAATTTATATCTTACTATAATTAAAAATGTTTTTATGTCGATAACTTTATTACCAATATGTAGACTTTAGAACAATATTAAAATACATATAATTAGATATATTCAAAGTGCAAATATTATTTATATCCAAGAATGTAAGCTATATTTTACAAAAATAGTCATAATAAATAAGTAAATATTTTAAACCAATATAGAATTTTTTTATAGAAAAAAAATTCTAATGGGTTTCGGGTTACTTATTGGAACCCAATAGGATTTAAGACAGGTTTAGAAATCCCCATAAGATAATGGGATGGGTAACAAGATTGTTGAACATAGCCTAAACCTATCCTGCTTACATCCTTATTCATAGTCTATCCGATAAGGCTAGCATCCTAACCACAATAACAAAAGAAAAATATAAAAAGGAGTAAAGGAAGACACTATCAAAACTACAAGGACTTTGTAATCATCTAAACCAGCATCCATTAAGCCTTGAAAGACTTTGTCTATGTTTGAAGCAATAGCTTGTTGAATAGGGAGCAGGGAATTGGCAAGTGGATTAGAACTTGGGAAGGGAGAGGAAGATCTTCAACACTTAGGTCTTGGCCTTATTCTATGACAACTTGGCTCTACTCTTCAACAGAAGCCTCTACATTCACAACTTAACCTTAATCGATGGGCAACAACTCCTCCTCAAGGCCACCTTTAGTAGCTACATCACCTTCAACCACCTCAAGTGCCTAGACCTCCTCGTCATCACAAAATACTAAGCAGCTTAGGTCATACTTGGGATATACACTCAACACCTTCAACTTGGTTATTTTAACATCCTCTGTAAACTTCTTCTCCGGGAGGTCTACCCATTCCTCATTGGCTATGATCTTATTAAAGATCTCCTTTTCCTTGGCTACCTTGTCTTGCTCAACAATAGCCTTAGCTCAATTAGCCTTGGTTTGGAGTTGCTTTATCTATCTATCTATCTATCTATATATATATATATATATATATATATATATATATATATGTATGTATGTATACTTACATATTATATTGTTTATTCCTATAACATCTATTACATATATACATGCATACACGCCTACATATATATGTGTATACATATACCTTAATGATATGTTTTATTTATATATATAGAATTATATTATATTACACCACAACAAAACATATATCAATATACATAATGCTATGTTATATTACATAAAAAAATACAAAACATAACTATGTTAATATAAATATATAAAAAATATCAAACTATACACATATATATATATATATATATATATATAATATATATATATATGCAATGCTATATAATATATACTTGTTATAATAGTGCAAGTGTGCACACACACATATATATAATAAAGCATATGCAATGGCATATATCATACATTTACTATATCTTATGATAGTATTATATATGTTAGAATATATATGAAATTATTATATGTTATATAATATATGTAAACACTAAAATTATATATAGACAGATAGATATAGATATACACACTCTTATATGTTAAATGTTAAATATAACAAAACGTGTATAACAACATGTACTTAATATTATATATTTATCATTTTAAGTAATAGCAATTTTTTTTTAACGTAACTAAACATCATAATATTTTTTTTATAAAAAATAAAGGAGAATAAAATAACCATTCCTCCCTAAATAAATGAGCTATTAGTCTAGTTTAAATACATAATTGACAATATATTCAACATCTACATGTATGTATTACAACAAAGAAAAATGTACCATCTAATTTTGGGCTGTTTCTTCTGTTTTTTTGGCTGTGAAGACTTTTTTGCTCATTGAATAAAAAACCATAAGATTTTTTGTTTGTTTGTTTGTTTTCAAGCGGATAAAAACATCTTATAGTTTTTTTTTTTTCTGCCAGAAAAATCTTGTAGTTACTTTAGCAAGTATTTCATTACCAAAGAACAAATAGAATGGATAATATTACTAACAGGATATTGATTTCAGTTTTGCTAACCTTTCAATTCCTCTGCCAAAGCTATTCTTTGTGTTGAGACTTTTCTGAAACATACCATGGCAATGAGGCCAATGTACACAGGCAAAGTGAAGTTTCGTTGATGAATCGGTGGATTTTTGCTACTTTAAGCTACTCCTTTGGTACCATAACAGAATCAATTATTCTGTCATCATGTTCATCTAAATATCTAGAGTTAAAAAAGGGCCATCCCCTTCTTTCATTTTCCTATTTTGTAGCCAAACCATTAGTTATTCTCTTCCTTATCATACCATTTGACATTTCTCTCTCTCTCTCTCTCTTCCCCTTCCCTCCCCCCTTCTCTCTCTCTCTGACAAAACAACATTTTCCTGGTTTTTGGTTTGGTCACACAATCTACAACATATCTTCGTTTCATGCACAAATTGCTTAAACTCATTCAAGAAGACAAGCATTTTGAGCAACACAGCAGCAGGTATATAATCATAATTCTAGTCCCCACTTTCTATTATTCATGAATGACATCCATACATAGAACAACGAATCAACTTTCTTATGTAGTTGTCTTCATTTTTTGTTATATATATATATATATATATATATGTAGTTGAAATATTAAGGCTTGTTTACTTTGCATTTGCTGAATACGCTTGAATATGTTGGATGTTATCATATAATTGGCATATTATTCCTTTCCTGGTAAATTTTTTTCTCCCCTTAATCATAAAATCTAGGGACTTATCGCGTTGTACTTCAAGATATGAGAAGATCAATCCATGCACAAAGAGCTGAGGAAAACAAAAAGTTAGTTGGAGAATAGAAAAACTTTCCTTGAGTGGTTTCTCAAGGAAAGTTGCCTATGTGTAATCCCTTAAGGCAGGGTGGTGGGGTATTAGAGGCCATGATGAATGAGAATCCTGAAACATCAGGTTCATTATTCAACAAAAACAGAAATCATGACAACGAAGATTTGTATAACATCTGTACACAGACAGGTGAAGAATTTTCGGCTGAGTTTTTGAAGGATCCTATTGGGTTAAGGAAGGTAAAGATATCACCCAACGTAGATTACTACGTCCAACAAAATATCGCAATGGAGTTCAATACTCCTAGCTATATAGACCAGAAAACGGCTTATGAAGATCTTAATGGCTTTCATAGGCATCGGAGAACAAACTCCGATTTCTCCAATTTCGAAACCATGGCTCATAGTCATAGACAAGCAGGGACAAGTATCTGGAATGCTGAAAATAATAACATTGCTACTATGTTTGTGGCAAGACCGGAAGTGGTTGAATCTCCTCAGTCTTACCAACCCCATGGTTTTGGAATCGTTGACGAGCGAAGAATGAAACTTCTTTGCAGTTATGGAGGAAGAATACTTCCAAGGCCTATTGACGGGAAGCTAAGGTATGTTGGTGGGGAAACCAGGATCATATCAATAAGGAAGAATACCACTTGGGATGAGCTAATGAAGAAAACTTCAGCCATTTGTAATCAACCTCATACAATCAAGTATCAACTCCCTGGTGAAGATCTTGATGCTCTAATATCGGTTTGTTCTGATGAGGACTTGCATCATCTGATAGAGGAGTACCAAGAGCTAGAGAAAATCAATGGAGGGTCTCAAAGATTGCGAATGTTTCTTGTATCATCTTCAAGTGAACCAGAAAGTCCCAATTCTTTCGATTCCAAACCAGAGACCAGTAATGTTGACTATCAATATGTGGTGGCTGTTAATGGGATGTTGGACCCTAGCCTAAGTAGAAGTTTCAAATCAAGACACAACTTGACAGGCCATGGTAGCCAATTAGGATCACCAACTCCTGAAAGCAGTCCAAATAATAATAGAGGCAATGTTCCAGCAGTCTCAGGTCCACTATTGGAGAGAACCTATTCTAACTTGATGGGGTTGCCTTCTTCAACCCAACTACCAACAACATCGACAGCAATACAAGTACGGCCCAGCATATTGAGTCAGTCACCTCCTATAACTCCTATTTCAATTCCTCAAAGGGATCCTAGGAACTTCAATGGGATTTCCCTCGCTCGCAAAGACATGGATGATAGTTCGTACTTTTATGACCATAATGCAAATAGTCCTTTGAATACGATGTATCCACCAACTCAAAGAGGTGTCCAGCTTCAAGACTCTGCAGAGTACTTACCAACTACAAAATATTATGACCAAAGAGATGTTGAACCAGTGAGACACCTACTAAAGGCAAGGTCATTCCACTCAAGGAAGTCTACCTCCAACCATGGAGAGCCAACTTGTTTGTTCGCTGAGCCTATTGAATTGGTCAAGTTGATGCATACACAGTCTGATTCAAACTTGGATAATATTCACCTCGAGGAAGGAGTAATCTCATCTCCTGGGAATAATTATACTGGAGAAAAATCATCATTCTCAAGTTCTATTCTAGACTGGCTAGTGAGACCCCTAGATAAGAAAGTTACTGAAGGTAAAAGGCATGACTCCCCATCCGTCGAGGATAATTTCCTTTCAAAGCACATAGTTTCAAATGGGAGGTTTTGGGAAAACTTGTCAGATGACAGTGCAAAAAATCCAACTACTCGTACGAGTCCTCAAGAAGTCCTCCTTGACATTTTCCCCCCTAAGGAAACTCTTCATCAACTAGAACAAGCTCAATCTCAAACACCAGCTGACGAACAAACAACATTCCAAGCTCATGTAAGTATATATGATTTCAAATTATAAAAACTAAAGTCCACTATGTTTATATAAATTGATTTTCCCGAACCCTTTGCAGGGCATCATAAGTAAGCAAAATAAATTTTCTTATGATGGTGGTATTGAGGGTTTTCTAGATCGAAGCAGTGAAAAGATTTCCCTTGAGACACCAAACTTAGGGAATCTTAATTTGGAAGAAGCATCTCCAGCTCCAGCTCTCGCTAATGAATGTCTGGGTACAGAAGGGGTTGTGGTTGAAGATGTCACACACGATACGCCTCCTTTCATACCCATTTCCTCAAACGCTGTCCCACATGTGCAAAATGAATCTATAGAAACCGAGAGTCTTAATAATTCGGATACTGATTATGAGGTACGCCTGCCTTGGTGGAAAAAAAAAGAAAGAAAGAAAATTCTAATTATTGCATGCTTGTGTACAATTTCAATGTCAAATTGCTGAAACTCATCTTTCAGGAGGTCGACGAAAGTAGAGACGTGGATGAATCTATAAGTGACGCTGCAATAGCCGAAATGGAAGCAGGCATCTACGGCTTACAGGTTCTGCCACGAACTTTACAAATTTCTGTTACAATCAAACTGTTATAAGCTGTACGTTTCCCCACCAAAAGTTAGCATATCTCGAATGCAAAAAATGTACGTGGAAAAATCGAGATATCTATTAACGTTTTCAAATTTCTTTCCAAATTTACGCCAAAACATTTAACCTCAACTAAGAAAGGTTTAATGGGAATCCAACACTTGTATTTTCATTCTTCGAGTGGGAATTACACATGTATGTTCCTTGACTTATCCTATCTTATATTGCTGAAAATTATTGCCTTATATGATGAATGCAGATCATAAAGAATGTTGATCTTGAAGAGCTTCAGGAATTGGGGTCGGGTACGTTTGGAACAGTATATCATGGTAAGTGGAGGGGAACAGACGTTGCCATTAAAAGAATCAAAAAGAGCTGTTTTGCTGGCAGATCATCAGAGCAAGAGAAAATGGTGAGTCTACTAAGGGCAAAACCATTTGTTTTATAATTGTAAATAGTGCTGCAGGCATGAAAACTGGCTTTTTTTTTTTATAATTGAATGCATAAAACGTATAAAAATAGGATGGTCATCGAGCATTTTAGTATGAAACAGGCAGTCAGTTGCATACCCTTCTTACTACTATCATTGCCTGGTGTGACAATCCACTCTAGTGGTGGGATGTTATGGATTACAATTTTTCTGACCATCCCTATAAATGAATGGAGGCCTTTAAAATTTTTATCCCTTCGCCTACAAATGAATTACACATGTTTTTAAGTACAGACAAAGGATTTCTGGAGGGAGGCAAAAATTTTATCAAATCTTCATCACCCAAATGTGGTGGCCTTCTACGGGGTGGTTCCTGATGGTCCTGGTGGAACATTGGCGACGGTCACTGAATACATGGTCAATGGCTCTCTAAGACACAATTTAATGAGAAACAATAGGTCAGTGTAGTACTATCAAATAAATTTTACTTTTTATTTTTCACTAAATATTGCATAATAAGAGAAATACAATATATTCATGGAGTTGCAGAATTTTTCTTTCTCCAGGATTGTGGATCGACGTAAGAAGCTGATGATAGCAATGGATGCTGCTTGTGGAATGGAATATCTACACCTAAAAAACATTGTGCATTTCGATTTGAAGTGTGACAATTTACTGGTCAACCTTAAAGATCCCCGACGCCCCATTTGTAAGGTATATATTATATTATATATCATAATTAATAATGTGCCTTTTTGTACTTGTAAGATAGAAATAAATTAATTTGTTTATTTTTCCATGTATGTATGTATGTTTAATATGTTATAGTAAATAGTGAAAAATGGGGAAAACCTTAAACTAAAATCCATGCTGATCTTGATTTCCTAACGTGTAATAGTGTTTACATTACCTAATGAAGGTAGGAGACTTTGGGTTGTCGAGAATCAAACAGAACACCCTGGTTTCGGGTGGTGTGCGAGGTACCTTACCTTGGATGGCACCTGAGTTACTGAATGGTTCAAACTGCCGGGTCTCCGAAAAGGTTAGACATTTAAGATGCAACACAACAGTACAGTACACACCCTTGTCATAAATGCCTGCCACAAAAGCACCACGAATCGTGTGTTCTTTAGACACTTCTTAATATACTACGTGTGGGACAGTTAGTGGATGGATACTTTGTTTTGATAGGTGGATGTTTTTTCATTTGGAATCGCCATGTGGGAGATGTTTACTGGGGAGGAGCCATACGCCAATATGCATTGCGGTGCTATTATAGGTATATCATGGTCTTCAAAATCATCTCATGAACATGCATTTTTTATGTTGGTGCTGAAACCTTCTTCGTATTGAAATTTTTAAATTTTAAAATCATGTGATAAGTCCTTTAAAGTTTTAGAGTAATTAATTATTTAATATAAAAATTATTATTTTGTTAATAAAATTTTATGACATCGTATACCTCGTAATGCCATGTTTTAATAAAAACGACTCATTATAGTATGTCAGCATGAAAACAACATGTCAGGAATGTTAGGACATAGATTTACATGTTTTGAAAAGTTTAGGGTTTGGTTATTGAAATTAAAAGCTTTAGGCCTCACTAATACCCTTTTTTCTCCCCTTAAGAAGATAATTGATTCATTTTACTTTTTTTATGTGATGAATTGAGTTGATAGAACCGATAAAACTATACTCATAACTTTTAAAATATAACATGTATCATCTTATAAGGCAAGGACTCATATGGTCTGGGTATGTCAAACCTTTTATGTGGTCTTTTTATTTTATTTGATGAAAAATAGAAGTCATTTATAATTATTTTTATTAATTCTATTATTATTATTATTTTCATTGTTTTATACAAAATAACTATACAAGGATCCCTATTATTTTAGTACATCCTATGTTTTAGTTTTAGTTTTTTTTTTAACTAACCCTAGCATTCTTTCTTGAAGGGGGCATTGTAAATAACACGCTAAGGCCTCCTATACCTGAACTTTGTGATGCTGAATGGAGAAAACTGATGGAGGAATGTTGGTCACCCAACCCTGTGGATAGGCCTTCCTTCACCGATATCACACACAGATTGCAAAGTATGCTCAAAAGGCTCCAGACTAAAAGCGCTTTGGGGAAAGTCAAGTAGTATATATATATGAAGATGTCATTGGATACAGGTTCCAGTAGGATTGGTATCATAAGTCAAAAACCATTGGAAATGGGAAGTTCAATTAATGTACATCACATTGGGCAACGTTAACAGGCTAACTCTTTTCGCAATATAAGGATCTTGTTTCCAATTAAAAAATCTTTTTTCCTTTTTTTTTTCTAGAAAATAAATCATTTTCTATATATGTATATATATTATTTTTGATGAATACAATAGGAATAAGGAGTTCAAACTTGATCAATCCCATTACAAAAATTAACAATCATAAGGTCCTAACATTCTTTTTGAATCTTTAATTCATTTTGTAAATCATTCTTCTCTTTAAATAATGCCATTCTAATTGGCATGCAAAGTTAATGTAAATGTAATTAGAAGAATCTTTTTTGTTGATTATGTACATGAATAGTGCTGTAATTTCATATGATAATTAATAAAAATACCATAAAAAAGAGAAATGTATCTTTTTTAAAGAACTATATCGAATTATTAGCCTATTAATACATTTTAATGGTATATAGTATTTAGAAAAACCTTGTGCAAGATGTCAAAAAGAGACAATACACAAACTTAACCTGAATCAATGCTAATTATAGCATGGCTAATTAAGGGGACAAAAAACTAACTTTGATATGAACCAAACTAGGACATATAAGTATAAAATGAAAAACCAAATCTTACATCAACTACAAGAGGGGGGAAAGAAAACAAAACAAAAAATAGCTTGTGCATTCATTAAATTCTTATACTTATGACTTATTTGTTTTCCTAATTTTATTGTTTATTATACAAGCTATTTGGATAGCACAAGTGCTTGAGATGTTCTTGCTAAAGCAAAACCTTAAGAAAAAAAAATACTTTGCTAAATTTAACACCATGTTCTCAAACTTGAAATATCTTTTTTCCTGTAGTTTTAACTTATATTAGTTTTGACCAACCTAATATAAGCTGCTTGAACAAAATTCAAGTAAAGCATAATTTTTGCAAAAATTCATAAAGATTTTTAAGATTCGCCTAGACTCAAAAAAATAAAAAGGTAACAATTTTAATTGGTTGCATCATCTTTGGGGCTTAGGTGCCTAACTCCCATATCATCTTAGCATTCTGAACCATAGCCCATAACTCAATTCAAGGGCATCACCCTCCAAATCAGGTGAGCACACACAATTAGCATTATAGAAACTCAAGTTGAGTTCAAGTATTAATTCATTTTAGTTATCCTAAATCTAACACGCAGTATGCAACTATTCCCCACCTATAATCCATAAATCATTGCCAACCATTGATTAAAAGATTCCTCCAACTCAAATTAGACATTTATATGCAATTAGAAACATAATTATCATCAATTAATATTTATGTAAATTAAAATAATTTGATTAAATATGCTTACCAATTCAATTAAAGTTTAACTACCATTTAGGCCCATTGGATTTAACTTAGTTTACAGCCAAGTGTAACTCTTTAGGTTAGTGATCCTATTTAGTATTTTTAGAATAGGCCTATTATCTTAACCCAATTGTAATTTCTTAATTAATTAATTAGTGATTCGATTTATTAATTGAATCAATTCAAATGTTGTAAACTAACTAGAATAAAATTGAACCAATTGGGGATAAATTGGATTGGCTTCATTTTTAGAGGTTAGATCTTAATTTATTTCATTTTATTTTAGATTTATTAACTAATTTTGTTTTCTTAATTTCCATGTTGAAAACCGATTTAAGTGAATTGATTAAGAGGGAACCAGTTCAACTTGTCTGAACTGTGTTTTAGACCTGTTTAGTCATTCCTAAAGGATTTTAGCTCATTTCTAATATTTATTTATTTGTCCATTTTATTACAAGGTCCAATTTAATTACCATGTATGTTATGACCTTAGGTCTATTTAACCATTTAAATAAACAAATTATAAATTAGGCCTATGTAATCTTACTTAAGCTCACAAACACTTTTGAAAATTGATTACCATGATCATGAAGATCCAACATGTTATATTAAATTTTTGGAAGGTGGTTGGTTTACTTGCAAAATGGAAACAAATTAGGCTATGGAGGATGTTGGAGTTTGTTTCAACATGATCACTCTAATACCTAAGTCAATACAAACAAAGAATGAAAGAGATATAGGAGTATTGAGAGTCTAAGGGTCTAAAAGTCCTTTACTAAATCATTTTTACCCTCTATTTATAGGGGTTGTAGATTATCCTAACTTAGAAAGTATAGTAATTCTTAGGATCCTCTCCTAATATAGCAAAGGCGTATCTTTGACTAATCCCTTTCCTTATTTGTATCATTCTATCATGCTTATTTGTTATGGGGATAGGTACGGTGGAGAAGGTCTTGAACCTCAGACTTAAAGCCAAATCCGAGCAATTCTATGTTGAAAGAGGTTAGCATGGGCAATTGGAGCTTGGACAAGAGTCTAAGTGGGCTAAAATAGGCCTTGAGAGTCCACGTCCAAAATGCTCTATCAACAAAACACATTATGTAAACAATCTTTATCCAAAACTTTAATCTCTTGTTGAGTAAAAACAGTTTTGTTTTTGAAGAAATAATTTATAGAAATCCATTCTCAAAATAAACTTGTACATGAGAAGTTAATTATCTTAAATTTTATATAAAAACATGTTTTTGATTATTCTTGATGAAGAAATTAGATTAGGCTTACGTTTTATGAAGAATGATTTGAATTTTATGGAGAACACATGAACATATTTAAAGGCATTTATTTTCAACTTAGTGAATCAAGTAGTGAGTTAATTCGCTTAAACAACTTTTATCAATAAAACAAACGTCATAATGCATCAAATATACCAAAAGATGAACATTCAATCATAATTTTTCTAGATTTATCAACCTCATTACCCAACATTCTAATTCCATTAAATCTACTACATATTAAAATAAATCACAAAAATTTTCAAAATACGTTTTCGTTACACATGCTTTACTAAAATAAGCATTACTTAATTATTTCAACTCTAAATCATATAAAACAAAAACCAATTGATTCTTAACTTATTCCTCTATCAATTTCTTCAAAAATTTTCTGATCTTAAGCAAGTTAAACATCCCTAAAATATTGCAACTTTCTAATTACAAATTACAACTTTGAAACACCATATCTTACTCATTATAACTTTGAATCACTTAAAACTAAAGCCAAATGTTTCTAAATCTCATCTCATTTTCAATTCGACACTTTAACGTCATTTTAACATCAGATTATCATCTCAAATTCTTAGATTGTTTTCAAAAACAAATTAAAATTCTAGCTCACCCATCTTTGCTCATTTTTTCATAAATTATCATCATTCCAATTTCTTACTTCTTGTTATGATTCCCAAATCAATTTCCACCAATTATCACTCATTCTAAAAAATCAAAAAATTATTTTTAGTATTCCAAATACCCATCTAACATCATTACACTCGACTATGACAGAATTAAATCCATATCACTAATTGTTTCTTTAATAATGCATTTCAATTAATTAAACATCTTATCAAAACATCAATTATCTTTTTCTTATCATCAATTCATCAAAATTAATCAAGAACACACTCAAACCTACATTACACTCGACAACAAGTATAGATTTTCCATGATTAACAACTTAAACCTCTAAACACTCATTTACATATGTTACAATCTCAACCAAATATTTAATTAATACAAAAACATCATAATTCTTCGAATCAAATATTCCTCCCACACATACATACATCCCACACCATATATATATATAGACCAATTTCCACTTCAATTATTCATCAACCATGCTCCAAACTTCAAATTAAACAAGTAATTAAGTATTTACCTTACTCTTTAGAATTTGAAAACTTTCTAATATCTCTTAAACTTCCCACACCAAAATCACAATCGTAAACCCAAAATTACTTATTAACATATTTACAAAACTTATAGATCAATTGATACTCCACAATATATCTTAATCTCAAATACAATTATCTTCCTCACTTCAACTTTAAAACTTCAAAAGGACTTCCACCTTGCAAAATAACAATTAAATGCCTAAATTAATATACCAAATATAGATAAAAAATTCTAAATGAAATATCTAAAATTTAAACTCCAATTCTTATCCTTATCACTATGTAGTTTCACCCGAGCTAGTATAGGAACTCAACCACTTAATTCTTCAACTTCTTGATCCAATTCTTTACATAATTCCATAATTAACTTGACATTAGACAATTTGGAATTCAAAAATCAAAATTAATCTTAATCTAATTTAACCCTTACCCAAATTTGATCCAATACGCTTAATTTGAGCTTACTTTTCTCTTCTTGAAGATGTAATTATAATGTGTGAGTTTAATTGAAAGGAAACGAAAAGGAATTGAACAAGATGGAAAGAGAGAGAGAGAGATGGAGACAAGAGAGAGATAGGGAGAATTTAGAGGTTTATGAGAAAGATTGAATGAAAGAGAGAGAAAAAGAAAGGAAAAAAAATAAGAATTTTAGAAAGTATTTATCCTTAAATACTAACTTTTATTAGCTACTACTACTAATTAATGTTAATTACTCATGTGCCCTTCCTTCACTCTTTAGTACTTAACGACAATTTAAATAATTGACCTTAAAATGTCTAACTTAGACTAATCATTATTCTACCCATACCAAATAATATTATGTTTACACTTTCAAAAATTTTAGTTTAATCTCCTAATTCTATTTAATTAATTCATTTGAATTTAATTAACGATTTTACTAACATTAAGATATTTTACAAAGAATCGTGTAGATGGTGGAGCTTCCTCATCATAGCACAACATTCATCAAATTCCATAAGGGTGTTAAACCAGCTTAACTCAACATAGGAAGTTAACTGATGGTAGTGGTTTAATAGCAAATCACCCAGGAGGTCATTTAAATGGCAAGAAGAGGTTGTTTGAATGTGTGAAGCACTGATCGAGAGGTACCCAATTGCCATCCAAATAGCAAGGGTGTTCAAATGGCCAATAAGACTCCAATAATTATTTATTTCCTACTTTAGCCTTTTATTATGTCTTTAATTTATTTTTTTTATGACTATTATACCTTAATCATATATTAAGAAGGGTTTTCTTTTCATGTAAAGGCATTTTAATAACTTTTCCTTGATTGAGTTCATCCATTATCAAATCTTTGCTCTTATTAATCTCTAATTGTAGCAAATGACCCATTAACTTAATTTGTGTGTCATATGTAATTGAATAAGCATTTCTTATAGGTGCATAATACTAAAGAGAGTCATTCATATCCTTACTATCTATAAACCCTAAAAATACTAGTTATAGCTTATTGCAGTTGTTTGATCATGCTTGGGTTTTTCATGAACTAAGGCACATCAAGGGTGAGCTACTTGTTCCATTAATAATGTACGGAATATATGTAAAGCCAACTATCTTAAACCAAAAGGCTGCTATATAATTTTGATGAGACAAAACTCAAATTAACTCTTATTTATCAAACAAAACTAAACTTAGCTTTTCTTGCCTAAATGTTGTAACAATTTGACCCTTAGATAAATGATTGACTATGTGAAAATATGTTTGAATTATATCGCATGTTTGTGCTATATTTTTCAAAGTGTAAATTTGGACAGAGAATGGCGTCCAGATGCCATAAACCAAAACTTTCTGTGCAAATTTAGAGAACAAGCATCTAGACACCAAGGTATGACATCTAAACACTAGTTAAGTTCTTCAAACCTTAACTTCATGACATATTAATGCCATAATGAAATGCAAAGCAAATTTGTGAGTGGTGTCTAGATGCTAGATGGTGCAACGTTTGCTCGCCTTATAAGAAAATAACCATGGAAGTGCATTTAATGCAATCCAATTTCTTCCCTCTCTCTTCTAATGTTACAAAATCATTGAATGGATATAAATACACTTTGTTGCAATATATACATTAAGAACATGTGTTAAAAATTGCATTCAATTCTCTTATAACTCTCTCTTTACAATATTTGTCTCTTGTACATCAATTGCTAGATACTTGGGTGAAAATAAAGTGCAGCATAAGTAAGCTTCTACTTTTGCAAAATTGTTGAAGGTGTATTGCACTAAATATTGTGTTTATGTGTTATAAGAGTTTTGTAAGCCTTTGTGCAACTGAATTTGTGATAAATAAAGTGGTATGTGAAACCTTTGGTTGGAGATAATTGTGTGTCGTAGAGAGTAGAGGGTAGTTAAAACTTCTTGTTATATCCAATTTGATCTTCTAATCCCTTTTTTTTTTCTTTATTTTTAGCATTCTATTTATTGTATTATTTATGTATTGCTTCAATTATTTGATTATTTGTGTAAGAAATCATTAATTTGCAATAATTGTGATTAAACTCAATTCACCCTCTTCCCCCACCCCTCTCAAATTCCTAGTGTTGTACTTCAAGCTAAACATGCCATTAGTTAGAAGCTCTAAGTGTTAACAACAAACAAAAATGATAAAAAAGGAGAACGGAAACAACAAAACTAAGCTAAATATGATGGTTACTGGCTTGATATAATAAGGAATAAGCTAATCTAAGCTAATTACATGTAAGGTAAGAAACTATGGTTTTAGCCTCCTAAATGTAATAAAGCAAATAGTTCACACTTGTTAAGGTTTACATAATAGTTATATTTATACAAAAGGAAGTCTATGCGGTGTTTAAATATATTTTCTTCAATCTCATTGAATGAGATTAGACTAAAGCCTTATGAATAGAATCTTGCATAAGATGCACAACAAACATGCAAACATGGAATAAAGAATAGATCAAATCTTACTAGTTTCATCTAACTCCTTATGGCATCGATTGAATCTCATTAAGTGACATCTAACTAAAATCCTCTAATGTTGCAACAGAATCCTTTTGTGGCATTTGAGTTGACTCTATTATAAGGAGATTCAACCTCCATTAAAGTACCGGTTGATTAACTTGTGAGCCTCCTATGTTTTCTAGGCTTAAAGAGAGAGGGAGAGAGAGAGAGAGAGAGCCTTATATTGATAGCTCTTGGGCATATTCATATCTTTGCATGTTAAATTCCAAGTTTTTTTGTATGATTTTACATTTTCTTGATGTCTTTATAGGCATAAAGGAGCTAAAATTGTACAACATTTAATGAGTTGAGGTAATGGCAAAAAGTTGTTGATTCTTGTAGATATAGTTCATGAGATTCAAACCTCAGTTAACAAGAGTCTAATCTCAATCTAATGGAGGAGTTCCTTGCACCTTTGACACGAATTTGGTCAGATCACTTAGGGTAAGGCTCAATTGAAGTGGGGAGATTCAAATGACATAAGGGTCCATCCAACCAAACTCATGCTTCCTTTGTTTTTATGTATGTTCTGCATCTTGTACAAGAAGTCAACTTCAAGGCTTTGATGGAATATCACTAAACAAGATTCAATTGAAGTTGTCACACAACAAAAAAAGAAAATAAAAATGCTGATATAGATGCCACATAGCTTTCCCTTTTTGTATGATGACCACATGTATATAAAACAATAGTAGTTTTGGTCTTTATATTTGCTACATTCAAAAGGCTAAAACCTTACTTCATTTTGCATGTGCTTAGTCCATTTTAGTGTAGATTAACTAATTTCTTAGTAAGTTAAAGTAGTGGTCATGGTTGTCAAAATCGCAATTTTACTTAGAATTAAATAGTATAAAATTGGTAGAATCATATGGAATCGGTAACTTATAGAATTGCATATTTAAACTCATAATTATATTAAAAGTTTATACCTAAATGATTTTTCTTCCATTTTGATTATGAAAAACTTGATAAAATTGTAAATTCGTAAAATCATATAATTGACTCGTGATTTTAACAACCATTAGTTGTCATTCTTAACTTAGTTTTTACACTTTAATCATATTACTCTTACTTGAAATCCATTACTAATATCATATTTAGTTGTTCTTATGTGTGTTTTTCATTCATATATTATAATAAGTAGTTAGCTTTACTTAGGATAGTAGTTTAATCAATTTTGCAAACTTAGATGAAAGATTGATCTAGAAATGAGAAGGGTTTAGTGTTGAGAGGGTTAAATCGAGTTTAATAAATTATCCATCTTCTTAAGATTTGAAATTGAATTTTTTTTTCACCTTTTTTTTCTTTATTTTCCCTCAATCTAAGTTTTTTTTTTAAAGTAAATTAGTGCATGCCCACCCCCCCCCCCCTAAAAAAAAAAACTAGTGCATTTTCACTTGAAAAACTTGGCTACGTCCTATAGGAACAACATTAGACTAGCTAAGCTAATTAAATCTTTACAGTTTGTTGTCAAGGTAGGTTCAAAGGTTGACTTGACCCAATTTCATGACCACATTAGGTCGACCTAGGTTGGATTAAAAGGGTCAATCTCAGTCTAACAACTTTGATTTTAATTTAAGCAAGCTTAGTTTTTTTTTTTTTTTTACAAAAAAGTTAATGAAGTTGTTTTCATGGGCTTTTTATGGATGTTAAGAAAATCACTACTCAAAGTATTTTATCATCAATGGCTTGATAAGCAAAAATAATTTTTGAAAAATTTTCACATAATCTAGTAGGTGAATAATAAATTTAGCCAAGTCATGGACTAAGGGCTTTGTTATTTTTCTATTGTTATATGAGGAGTTTAGATAATGCCAATCATGTAGCCTTCTTTTTAAAATATAGCAAAGGGTATGAGCATTAAAAAATGATAGAGCTCATATTTATAACTTTTCCTATTTCGATAATTAAGTAAGTGGGGATCCTCAATGCCCCATGACCAAGACCCTCTAGTTCGAGATGTTTGGCACTAGGCTTGTTAAGGTGACTAGAAAACTTAAGAGGACCAAATCCCTTGAAAATAAAGTGTAAATTTTGTGTAAATAAAAGCATAAACGGTAAAAAAAAAAAAAGACTAAGTCTTCTTTACCCGAATGGCATTATTAAAGTAGAGGGGTAAGTGAGAGGGAATAGCACATAACTTTTACATGTTTATTTGCAAAGCTTGCATAATTGGAACAAAAGTGGTAACACTTAAAAGAAAGATTGAATAGTATTAATATGCTATATATTTGGATAAGTAGCATATAAGTACTAATGACATGATAATGATAGCACATCTTTTTTTGAAAAACTAGCAATTATTGGTACTTGAATACTATCATCCATTCACTTGATGTGTTAATACTATTTGAATTTTTTTTATAACACTTGGATGATTGGATTTAAAGGTAATTAATATTACCTATTTGAGAGAGAAGTACACTTTTAATTCTTAATATTTACTTCTTCTTCCTCTTTTTTTTTTTTTTTTAATTTAAGTCTTCAACTTTTTTTTCCCTTTTACTTAAGTATATTTTCAAAACCATACAAAAGAAAAAAGAACTTCTACTAAATATATTAAATAGTCTATCAATTCGTGACACTTATGAATTCAAATTGGTTTATAATAATAAAATTAATAAAATGATAATATTAAATATATTTATTTACGTAATATCATACAAATTAATATTAAATATATAATAATATAATATAATAAAAAATAAAAATAATAATTAAAAATAAGAAAATAGGCTAGGAAAATTTGTGTATACCCTAGTTACTTTAGCCAATTAGTTCAAATATAATTGGAAGCTAATATATGCTTAGGATGAACAAAAATCTAACATGTTTAATGAAATTCTTATCTTTGTAAAGTTTTAAAAACATTGATGATTCAAACAAAATGAAAAAAAAAAAAAGATTAAGAATTTAAATAAAAAAGTAGATAAACATCAAGAACTAGAAGTGTAATTTTTCTTAAAAAACATAAGTATTTATTTTTACTATTTTTCTATTTGAGCCTCTATTTTTATTTTTACTACTTCATCTTTTTAATATTTTATATGTCTGTGTTTTTATTTTTGACATCTTGTATAACTATATTTTTATCATATTCTATCATTATTAACCAGTGACATCTGTCATCTTCGGATTGGCTCATTATAACTATTTTAATAAAATGATATTGTTGTCATATATTTTTTCAATATAATAAAAGTACAGTAAAAAAGAAGAAGCTTAAAATCAAATAAAAAATGCATAAAATGGAACTCTTTTTTCCGTCTTCTTCCGCGGCCATTTGTCTACTCTAGCACATCTTCTCCAACGCACATCACGACTGCGACCAGCAATCCCCACCTACGATCGAGTAACCATTCAACCGACGACCATGACTACACTTGTCGTCGGGTGTTGTCTAGGTTGCCGCTGGTGGAAGATGTGCCGCCAAAGAAGATAAAAGAAGAAAGGGATAAGAAAGTTTGATTTTTGGTATTCTTTTTCCTCAGTTTTTTTTTTATAATATTTATCATTATTTTATTTATATTATCTTCTATATTATTGAAACCATTGTATTCGATTTGGTGTCTTATATGGTAATGATATTATATTTTAATGATTTTAAAAAATATTCACATTCTTTGGACAATTCAAAATAAAGTTGCCACACTCTTTGGCTCACAGAACTGTTAGATACACAACTTTCGTTATCAGCCGGAGGAAGAAGATCGGAAAGAAACCCATTGAGTATTAAATACTCTTATCTGCACCCACAAATTTATTATTTTTTAAAAAAAAGAGGCACGCATGACAAGGTGGAAATGGCATCCCAATCTCGCGACAAGACAACCAAGGATCCCGGCACGCATGTCAATAAATGATTTGGTGATTGGATTCTCTTACATTCTCTCTCTATTTTTTGAGATTTCATGAAATAAATGCTCCCTGATTTGTGCGAGTATCTCATATTATAGTCTTTACCATTTACAGTATAGTGAGCTGATGAAGCTCATCCTTTTAGGATGTCATCAAACATGGATGAATGGTCAGCACATTAATATCATTGTTTACACTTAGTATACCAAAAAATGCATATCATATCCAAGTTTTATGTGAAGCAGCAATCTCAAGCATGCCTAATAAAAAACTATGATCACCTCGACATGCTACCAAACAATATTTTCATGGCCAATGCATATAGTCAATGCTCCTAAAAAAAAAAAAATAACAATAGTTCGAACAAACTACTCGATATAATTTACTATTTTGCTCGCTAAGAAGTCATTTAAAGCATGGGCTACTACTCAATAAGGCAACATTTGAATAGTTTTAGTTTACTTTTGTATTGTTGAAGGTATATTAATAGTATCCCTCCCTCGTTTAAAAGGGGAGAGTAGTCTTCTAGAGCTTATGGATGAACGCAACTTTCATCATTTAGAAACATCATTGGAACTTACTCATGGGTATGCACTGGGTTGTCAAAGTAATAGTCATATAACCAGCAACAATGACCATCAAGATAGAACTCTATTTATATACTTTCTCCTACATCCACTCATGGAAGAACTCCGTCCAAGATATGGGAGCATTTTGACAAAAACAATTATTCAACTCAGTTTGTGTGTTGCTTATGCTTAGTTAAATTAATTTATGAATTGCACCATTGGCATTGTTACTTGCTATGGATGGAAGTTGTAATTTATTATTATTATTATTTCATAGTCTCTATACGTCTCACTTTAATCTATTGCCATTGTATTTGGTTCAATGAAAATGTATTGTTAAGAATGATAGACTTTTTCAGTTCTAATTTTTTACAAAGCTCCTTCTCTTAGTTGTTGCAACTCTTCCTCTTTGGTCGTTTCAGTTTCTTAAAAAAAAATAATTTAAAAACTTTTTATTATTTTAACAATTTTAAATAATGTATATGTATATGTAATTAACTTTCCCTTCCTGTTAATTTCTTTTCATTCATTTTCCTTACTTCCTGATTTGATCAATTCTTTTCAAACATAGTGAAAAGTAGCGATGAGTGAGTTGATGTATGATAAATAGAGTATGAGACCTTACTTATCCCTTATCTTACAAATATTAGTTTTCAAAATTTGAAACTGAAACATCCATTCCCTTTGACATACGGAAACCATCCTAGAGCTTGTGCTTGTAGATCTAATAGGCTATAAGGTACTCTCTAGATATGTACATTTTTTATTACATTTTTGTAATATAAAATTTTTAAGTAATTACCTAACAACCTGTCAATTTTTTTTCATGTATTTTGTAATTAATACATTCATTAACTCGATAAAAAAAAAAATTCAATGATATATCATATTATAATATATAATTTTCAAAAATCTTTCCTTAAATAGATTTAAATCATAAGACCTTTTATATGTATATTCCATTATATTTATTTCCATTATTTTCTATTATCCATTACTATAAATTATAACCTCATATTATTTACCCTTTATTCCTCTTCCTTTCATAACCGTTCTCGTCTTTATTTATTGAATAGTGTTCACTTTAATTTTGTCTATATCGTACATATTATGATTTTGTTTCTTTTTTTGTGTATTTCCAATTTTTACTCTAATTTTATTAATTAACGTATTATACTTATTTGTTATGTAGGTAAAGATGAATTAGAAAGATGGATCTGGATCGAGTAATGGAAACTAAAGAAAAAAAAAAGATTAATATAGAAATTTATAGATGTATTTTTAGCTATTTTAATTTTGTATTTAGATAAACGCTACAATTGGTGGATTCTATTGTAATATTATGGGTTAATGTACTTTATAATTCAAATTAGTAACATTAGTTTCTCTTCTTTCATACACATTAAGGTTTTTCTTTCTTTTTTTTTATTTTCACTTTTTATTGAACTTCTTATTCTTAATTAATTTTTAATTTATTTGTTATTAAGTGATGGTTTAGAAATAAATTTATGTAGTATGAAGATGAAATGGGGAGATTGATTTGAATTAAGTAATAGAAATTGCAAAAGCAAAGAGATTGACATAAGAATTTACATATACAATTTTTTTATTTCAAATTGTAACTAAAATTCTTTTATAAAAAATGAGTATAATTTTGTTTTTAAACTATTGAAAGTTAGAAGTAAAAATGTATGTAATCTAGACTTTATCAATGTAGCATTGAATCTAAATAAGTAAAATTTTATTTATTTTGAGATGATTCTACCTCACTCCGTTCATGAAAAGCTTCATCTCCTAATTTCATGAGAAATAAATAAAAATTAGAAATTGGGGGTTTTTATTGGCATTTATTTAACATATTTACAATGGGAGATTTGCACATATACAATCCCAACATTTCCTAGGTAATTTAAATGTAATTTTTATATTAGAAAAAGTACCAATTGATAGTTTTATCTCTAGGAAATCAACACATATTCATGGCAAGCTTAAAAAATTATTAGAAGATTATCATATCAAAATGAGGTTAATAATGGTTTGAATTATGGTACCAATTATAAAATTAAAGAAACCCTTAGCTTCAAATTAAAATAGAATTTATTAATCAATTAATATAAAACAATAAAATTCTTTTCATCCATAAAATTTGGCTTTTATATTTTAAAAAGTTCACACTTTTTAAATGATACATTGTTAAATTTCATGGATATCATAAATAATCACATAAAACTTCAATATATTATATCCTTCAATAAATATATATTGAAGTTTTACTATTAATACACCCTAAAGTTTATTCAAAATCTTAATAAGATAATAGCCACTATATTGATAACATATTTTCATATTAATTACGTTCCAATTTAACTCCTTTTTATATTCAAACATTCCATCATTTAATTCTCATTTTAAATATGTAATTAATTACATTCTAATTTAATCCATTTTATCAAATTTTTAAGGAACTAAAAAGAATGATAAATTTCCAATTTTGAAAATTGCATTATAATTTAATTATTTATATGTGATTATTCCTTTGTATTGCTTTTAAACTCATATACGTTTAATAATAATCAATTTGTCTTTTAAAAAGAATATAGAAATAAAAATGATAGAGAATATTGGAATATTTTATTTTGGAATTACTTATATTTTCACTTCTAACTTTTAGTAATTTAGTTCTTTTTGAATGAATTAATATTTTATTGTAGATTTTTTTTAATGAATATATATTTGAAAGTTTTTTGCTATTAATAAAACTATTGTTTATTCAAATTCTTAATATGATAATGACAATTGTATCAATTACATCTTCTCATATTAATTATATTCCAATTTAACTCTTATATTCAAACATTCCATTATGTTCAATTTAAATATTTTAAATTTGCAAGTAAGTAAATATTGGAGTACAATGAACTCTATTGTAAGATAATGAATTGATGTGCTTTTTTATTAAAGTTGGTAAATTTCAATTTAGCTTATTTCATCCACTTTATGATTTTATTTTCCTTTTTTGTATACTTCCATGTTTTACTTTAATTTTTTTCTTAACTAACTTTTATATTTATTTATTATGTAGATAAAGATAAATTGGAGACATTGGGTAATGGAAACTATAAAAACAAAAAGATCGATATAAGAGTTTATAAATGTAATTTTGACTATTTTAGTTTTATAGGTAAATAAATGTTAAAGCTCAATGAATTTTTTTTGTAATATTATGAATTGATGTATTTCACAATTCAAGTTAGTAATTTCGATTTCACCTATTTCATACACATTATGATTATATATATATTTTTAAGTTTTTACTTGGTTTTTTTTCTTGGTTAATATTTATATTTATTTGTTATGTAGGTGATGATAAAGAAATAAACTTATGTTGTGTGAAGATGAAATAGGGAGACGAATCTAGATTGAGCAATAGAAACTACAAAAGCAAAAAAAAAAAAAATGACATAGCTATTTATAAATGCAACTTTAACTGTATTTTTAATTTCAAAATGCAATTGAAATTTTTATATTAATGTAACATTGAATCTAAATTATCATAATTTTGTCTCTAAACTAATAAAATTTAGAAGTAAAAATGTATGTAATATCAATTTTATCAATATTCTAAATATTGCTAAGAAAACAATATCAAATTGATTGCTGTAATTTTTAAACCAACTAAATATATAGATATAAACTTGTGATGGTGGAAACATAACATCAACACATCATTGAAGGGAATGGTAGGAAAAACTATGAGGTGAGACCAATGGTAGATTTGGCTACAATAATCAATAATGGTGGATCTAGGAATTCAAGACAATGAAGGAAATAAAATAAGCATTGTTAAGGAGTGTCGAGTCTAATTTTTTTTTTCATTCCTAATCCGATCTATACTAGACCCTATGCTCATCTAATGTAGATCCTCGACTTGAGTTAGGAATTTCGTTTTGTTTTGGAGTCACCACCCAATTGTGGTTGGGAAAGATTGAATTAGGATTTATTGAACAGATCAATCCTAATTTGGACCACTGGTCAGCGTGATTTCCTCCTTTCGTTTTTTGTGAAAAGAGGAAAGGGAAAATCAGAGTTTCTGAGTTCGGAGGCTAACCTATTAAAACCCTAAGGTTACCACCATAACCTCCTAAAATCTAAACCTTATCCGAAATGTCTTTTATTTATTTTTTTGTTGTCTTTTTTTTTTTTGAATAACCTATTCTGAGAAAATGATTTTTGTTCCTTTTTTAAGGTTGCCCCAAATGGGTACCTACGTACCTACTATTCAGGATCAAACATGCCGTAGTTCGCTTTTCTTGAAAAATTTTAATGTGTTGGTGATTTTTAATTATGAAACTTCTTTTGATTTATGTTTTTTTACCATCTTAGTATTTTTCTAAGAAAAACCTAAGCCTAAGCTTGATAATTTGATTTTTGAAAATAATAATAATAATTTTAAGGAAAAACACTAATTTTGGATTTATTTAAGAAAATGATTTTTCTAAGTGATAAAAATTTCATTTTTCTATTTTTCAACCCATTTCTAATATTATAATTTTTTATTAATTTTCATTAATTTTTATAATTTTTATTGATTTTTATAATTTTCATTAATTTTTATTAAGTTTTATTGAAAAATTTTCTCCTATATTATTTATCTACCCTAAACTAAAATTTAAATTCTTATTATTAATTTTTTCTAATATTTTTCATCATTTTCTTTATATATTTTCACATTTTTATCATTTATTATTAATTATTTATTCTTATTATTATTCATCCTAAATTAATTTCTAAAAAAAAACTAATCTAAATTCTAACATTTTTTGAATTAAATAACAAATAAATAACTAAGGAAATTCGAAAAAATAAATAAAATGACTAAATAAATAAAATAAACAATCAGAAAATCCGACTTACCTAGATTCGGGTCGGTGCGCGGGTCGGTGCGAAGCGGGTCAAGTCGGGTCGATTGGGCACGGCGGCTGAGAGTGCTCGTTCACGGCGTTCCGGCGGCCTTTCGAAGTGATTGAGGTGTTGGTTCATAGGTTTTCGGGGGTGGGGAACTCAATCGTGGTAGTGGATTTCTCCAAAAACGCCTCCTGGTGGTAGCTCGATGCTTGATTGGTGGTCGCGGCTTGGCAACTCCGGCGAGGCTTCGATTCTCTCTCTTTTTCTCACTTTTGATCCGTGATCCTGCCTCCTCCCTTCATCCTCTATTTATAGGCGTAAGAAATCGAGCTGGATAAGCTCGGATTTCCACTGATTGAGGCAAATCGGATTTCGGTTGAAACCCATCTCTGATTTGTGCAAATCATTTGATTTGTTGCAATTTGATTCCAATTGAATGATGTTTATCTTATTTCTGTTGAAGATCTGCTGGATTTGTGCAAAAAATTGAATCAAAACGGCCGAAATTCGATTTTTTCTCCTCACCGGCGATCTCGGACGAAGGTTGAAGATGATCACACGCCCAGCACGTGCGTCCACTCTAGCTAATCAGCTGTTGACATGTGTCCCAAGCAAAGAAACAATTTGCAAAATGCGGATTCTGCCTCCCCCGCATTTCGAACCTGCGACCTGACCCACTCCCGCGCGCACCAGACCAAGGTTCGGACCAGCTGGGCTAGCCCACTTTCGCGATTTTTTATTTTTGCAATTTGCATATATGCAATACGATTTTTTATTTTTTTGTATTTTTTGAAATTACAAAAATTTGTAAAAATTATTTAATCCTTTTTATTGCCATTTCTGCAATTATTTTCCAAAATTGATGTATTTTTCCTATTTATTTTATTTTTTGAATATTTGTCCTATTTTTGCTAAATTAGAAAGAAAATGTAAAAAAAAAGGAAAAATTTGAAAATTGATTATTAGAGCAAAAATGGGGTGTTTACAGCTATCCTTCTTTATAGTAAAGTTTGAAAAACTTAACTATAAAGACAAAAAAGACGCCATTTTTAGCCTCTTGACTGGGTGGATAATGCCTTGGTTTGGCTAGTTATCTGGAATTGGGTCTCTAGTAGGAAAATGCTCCATGAGCTAATAATCCCACGAGTATTTTGTGATGGTTGGTATTGTTTAGGGAATGGTCTAGCAATCTGGAGTAATGTATTATCCAAAAAGTGCTCTATGGGCTGACTAATTGGTAATAGGAAACATCTTAAGGATTGTTTAGGAGTATGTAATAGCTGATGATAGGGAGCGTCTTATCGGACTAGCAACCTTGAAGAGAAGATTGTCTTAGGAAGCGCTCTTACGAGCTGGCTACCTATCAACAGAAGCATCTAGCTAAACTAGTGACTGTTTGGGAAAAATACCTTCGAAGAGTGCTCTTATGAGCTGACTAATCGGTTATCGACACATTTGAAAAGTGCTCCTATGAGCTGACTAATTGATAGATTCGAAAAGCGCTATTATAGGCTAACTAATCGATAGATTTGAAAGTGCTCTTTTGAGCTAATTGATAGATTCAAAAAGTGCTTCTATGAGCTAACTAATCGATAGCTTCAAAAAGTGCTCCTGTGAGCTTACTTCAAGCAAGGGTGTCCAGGAAAGTGCCCCTTTTGCGATCTAACTAGCCTATAGCGAGAGGACATGCCTCAAAAGGTGCCCCCTATAGGTTGACATTTTGAAGGGATGTTTAGGAAAGTGCCCCATTGTGGGCTGACTAAACCATGGTAGGAAGCGTCTTCCTAGACTCGCGACCCTAGGGGAGAAATGTTTCGAGAGGTACCCTTACAGGCTGACCTTGAGAAGAGGTATTTAGGGAAGTGCCCCATTGTGGGCTGACTAACCTACTGGGAGAAACGTCTTAAAAAGTGCCCTTATGGGCTAACCCTAAGAGAGAATGTTTAGGGAAGTACCCCAATGTAGGCTGACTAACCTATGGTAGAAATACATGTCTCGAAAGGTGCCCCAATGTGCCGACCTTTCGAGAGGATGTTTAGGGAAGTGCCCCAATGTGGGCTGACATTTTCAAGGAGATGTTTAGACAAGTGTCCTATTGTGGGCTGACTAATCTTATGCTTTTCAAAAGGCTTCTACTGACTAAGTTAAATGATTTGATGTTTTCATGATATGTGGATGATAGTTATTTGTTCTAATATGCTTACCAATTTATCGCGGATAGTAACCAAACAACCGAACCTTCGTGCTGGTTTGCTTCTCATTCGCTTACAGGTTTGAAGATCTTGATGCGCTTCCTTTCTTGTGCGCATAGCTCTTTTGACGGTAGTGTTATCCTACTAATGCACCAGGTTCAATGCTCAAAAGTAGGTAGAATTATATCACAAAATTTATTGAGATTCATTTTCAATGTTTATTATTCATTGGTGAAGTGGTAGGTAATGTGTTTAGGAATGTTTGTTTTAATGAGAATTTGTTGGAATTATCGACCATTCAGAGACATTAACTTTGCTTATAAAAAAGAAAACTGAACTCAACGAAATTTGTATTGAATATCGGCTTTCATAAACATTGAAAAAATTTTAATTCCCTTGCTTAAGGATAATACAACTTCACAGCATCTGCATTAATAGGGTCTCTCAATTCTGGACCGTCCATTTGAGTCAGTATCAAAGCACCTCCTGACAATATCTTCTTCACCACATATGGACCCTCATAGTTTGGGGTAAATTTCCCTCTGGAATCTTGGGCATTCAGGAGAACTTTCTTTAGCACCAGATCCCCTTCTTTGAAGCATCGAGGCCTCATTTTCTTGTTAAATGCTCGGGCCATCCTTTGTTGGTAACACTGGCCATGACATAATGCAGTGAGTCTGTTTTCATCAATCAAATTCAACTGATTAAGCCTCTTCTTTACCCAGTCTGATTTAGTTAACTGCGTTTCTAACAGAATTCTGAATGATGGTATTTCGACCTCGACTGACAAGACTGCCTCAGTACCATATACCAATGAATATGGGGTAGCTCCAGTAGATGTTCTAATTGAGGTTCTATAAGCCATGAGAGTAAATGACAACATTTCATGCCAATCTTTGTAAGTAATTGTCATTTTTTCGATGATATTTTTGATATTCTTGTTGGCTGCTTCTACTGCCCCGTTCATCTGAGGTCGGTAGGGAGTTGAATTTCTATGGTTTATGTGGAATTGTTGACATAAACCTGTCATCGATTTGTTGTTAAGATTGGTACCATTGTCTGTAATGATTGACTTAAGAACTCCGTATCGAGCTATTATGTCCCTCTTCAAGAAACAGACTATTACCCCTTTGGTGACATTGGTATATGATGAAGCTTCTACCCACTTAGTGAAGTAATCAATTGCTACCAATATGAACCTGTGGCCATTGGATGCTGTCAGAGTGATTGGGCCAATTATGTCGATTCCCCACATGGAGAAAGGCCATGGTGCTGACACTGAGTGTAACTTGTTGGGTGGAGCATTTATCCGGTTTACGTACACTTGACATAAATGACAGTGCTTGACATATTTGATACAATCTGATTCCATAGTTAACCAATAGTAACCTAACCTCATGATTTTTTGGGCCAACATGTAGCCGTTCATATGAGGTCCACATACCCCTTCGTATACTTCTTTCATCAGTTCACATGCTTCATTTTTATCCGCACATCTTAGCAAGGTGGTATCAAATGATCTTTTGTAAAGCACAGACCCACTTAATAAGAAATGACTTGTTAACCTTCTGAGTGTCCTTTGGTCATTCTTGCTGGCCATTTCAGGGTATTTGCTTTCTTGGAGAAAGGTTTTGATGTCGTGATACCAGGGCTTGTCATCTTGTACTTTTTCAATTGCTAAACAGTAGGCGAGCCGATTTTTTATGTCTATTTTCAATGGTTGGACTCCAACTCCCCCTGTTATCTAAATCATAGATGCTAGTGTGGCGAACGCATCTGCAAACTGATTCTGAGTTCTTGGGACATATGTGAAAGTGATTGCCTCGAATTCTTCGATTAGCTCTGTCAAATGCTGATGGTATGGTACCAGTTTGGGGTCTTTAGTCTTATATTCCCTTCTTGTCTGTAATACGATAAGTGATGAATTTCCGTATACTTCTAATTCACGGATTTCCATTTGGCAAGCCATTTTGAGGCCAAGGATGCACGGCTTATATTCCGCGATATTATTGGTATATGGAAATGTGAGCCTTGTCACTGAAGGGAATTGTGTTCCATCTAGGGATATCAACACTGCCCCGATCCCACAACCGAATACATTGGCAGCTCCGTCAAAGAACATCTTCCACTTGGGGTTTCGGTCTATTTCATAGTCTTCTACCGGTGCACCTTCCACTGTTAATATATTTTTATTAGGGAATTGGGCTTGTAGTTCTTAGGAATCTCCCTCGATAGGGTGTTTTGCCAATTGGTTGGCTAAAGATTGCCCTTTCATCGAGTTTTGATTTATGTATGCGATATCAAACTCCGATAAGAGCATTTGCCATTTGATGATTCTCCCTATCAAAATGGGTTTCTTTGCCAAGTACTTCAGAGGATCATGCTTTGTCAGCAGCTTAATATGATAATAAAGGGTGTATTGCCTCAATTGGTGCATGATCCAAATCAGAGCACAGCAAGTCCTCTCTACTTCTGAATACCTCTGTTCCCCGTCTGTGAATTTCTTGCTTAGATAATTTATGGAACGCTCTCTTCCCTCTTCATCTTTTTACCCCAGCACGTACCCCATGGATTTAGGGAATATCGTGAGGTATAAGAATAAGGGCTTCCCTAGCTTTGGGACTATCAAGACTGGAGGCTTTACGAGATAGTCTTTGATCGTCTTAAATGCTTCTTCACATTCGTCGTCCCATTCTACTGCGGCATTCTTTTTCAACGGACAAAATAGTGGACGGCACTTATCTGTGAGTTGTAAGATAAAATGAGTTATGTAATTTAACCTTCCCAGCAGACCTCTTACTTCCTTGACAGTGTGTGGAGAAGGTAGCTCTAGTATAGACTTTACTTTGTCAGGGTCGATTTTAATGCCTCCCGGCTTATGACAAACCCTAACAACTTGCCCGTTGTTCTCTGGGTTTAACTTGAGCTGGAACTTTCTCAACCGCTTAAACAACTTTCTCAGGATATCTATATGGCTTTCTTCTTCTTTAGACTTGGCTATAATGTCGTTGACGTATACTTCGACTTCTCGATGCATCATGTCATGAAGTATTGCGACCATGGCTCTTTGGTATGTTGCCCTGGCGTTTTTTAGGTCGAAGGGCATGACTTTATAACAAAAAGTCCCCCATGTTGTGATGAAAGTCGTCTTGGTTTTATCTTCTTCAGCCATTTTTATCTGGTTATATCTTGAGAAACCGTCCATAAACGAGAAAAGATGGTTTCCTGCAATGTTGTCCACTAGAACATCGATGTGAGGTAGGGAGAAGTTATCTTTTGGTGTAGCTTGGTTTAAATCCCGGAAGTCTACGCATACGCGTACTTTTCCATTCTTTTTTAGAACAGAGACTATATTAGCTACCCATTCCGGGTAGTCAGATACTTCAATGAACCTTACTTCTAGCAATTACTTGACTTCCTCTTTAATCTTTAGTAAGATGTCAGGCCTAAATCTTCTCAATTTCTGTTTTTTAGGTTTGATATCTTCCCTTGTGGGAAGCCTATGAACCATTATTGATTGGTCTAGTCCTGGCATGTCACCATATGACCAGGCGAACACATCTGCATATTCCGTTAACAGCTCGGTCATCTCACATTTTTGCTCGGCACTTAAATTGATCCCGATCTTGAGGTTTTCAGGTTTCTCAACACTTCCCAGATTTACTATCTCCACTGGCTCATCAATTGAAATTCCGCTTTGTTCCCAGCAGCGTTGGAAACAATATCAGCGTTTTTATTTTCTACCTACGCAAAATGTCCCTGATGTTCGATAGTAGGAGATTTGGGTGAAGTAAAATGAAAGCAAATATATATAAGTAAAACAAATTGTAATTTATTGAATTATGTAAAGAAGTCTCAATAAAAACCGTTTAACAATTGTTCCCTATCCTTGAGCTGACCTAGTTATCAATAGGATAACAGAACCAATTATTGAAAGCTGGATGCTGTTTGGACGTACGAGGGGTTGGGCTCCCATTGCTGACGTCATCTTTGCTTATCCTTGGCTCTTGAATGGTAGTTGCTTGTCTGAATGATTCTTGGAGGGGTAGAATGCGCATCTGGGTGTGGCTTGGCTTCTCTTTCTTCCTACCTCTGACACCTCTGGCTCGTGCTTCTTCTTGGGCTGTAGGAACGTGCCCTAGTCCAAATGTCCCTTGTTGCCCCTCCTTAAACTGATGGCCTTCCTTGCTGGTCACCATATTTACCTCATTGAATATTTGGAGACCAAGGTCTTTGGAACCATCATCCTCAATGTAAGGTATGGCGGTTTCTTTGTAGATGGCATAATCTTGCTCTCCTAGTACTGTGACAATCTGCCCATTTGCGATGAATTTAACCTTCTAATGAAGGCTTGAGGGTATGGCTCTAGCAGTATGTATCCATGGCCTTCCCAAAAGTAAGTTGAAAGATCTTGGGATGTCGAGGACTTGGAAGGATATGTAGAACACTTGCGGGCCAATCTCTACCGGCAAGTTTATTTCCCCTACTATGTCTCTTTTTGACCCGTCAAAAGCCTTGACCACTATCGAGCTAGGTTTAATATTGCTTGGATCGACCCCCAATAAGTCGAGGGTAGCTAATGGGCAAACATTGAAGGACGACCAGTTGTCGATGAATACTCGGGAGACAATCGTGTCGTTGCACTTCACCACTATGAATAGTGGTTTTGTATGTTGGTCTCCATCTTCTCCTAGCTCTTCGGGGGAGAAAGATATCTGGTCCATGGTGAAGATATAATCTGCCACATGACTTAATTTGTCTGTAGCGATGCCTTCTAGTACCCGGATCTATTTGAGCACTTTGAAGAGTGCCTCCCTGTGGGGCTCGGAGGTTGTGAGGAGGCCTATGAGTGATATTTAGGCTGGAACCTTGTTGAGTTGTTCCATGATCTTATATTTGCTCGCCTTGACCATTTTTGTAAATGCAGTGAGTTCCTCTTCCTTTTCCCCTCCTATCTCCGTGTTGGGCTCCTCAGTTGAGATTTTATATTTCGGGTCATATACTCTTCTAGAGCGGGTGATTTCTCCTACCATAGGGGGTCGCTCTTGCTCGAGGGCCTGATAGTCAAATGGTGCGGCCTTATACCTTTCTGCAAGTATTGGGTCATTGAACACATATCTCTTCTTTGGGATTTGTATCTTGGTTGACTGTCCTTAATAGCATTTTATGACCTTTGGCTTTTGACTTGAATTGATCATGTTCACAAACTTCTCCCCTTCTTTTGGTGGGTTGTCTTCTTTCTCAAATTCGGGCCCCCATCCGCTAGGTGGCCCATATACAGTTGGGGTGTAAGAATAGTTCACTAGGTACTCAAATCTCCCATGTGACTCTCCCAAGGTGCCGACTATTGGGTCTCTGGCTAACCATCTCTTTTTGATATGTGATTTGGGGGTTTTCTCTGAAGTTTGACGGGAATGCCTTTTCTGCTGGTCCGTTGCCTTTTGCTTTGAGGATTCTTTGGGAGCCGACTCTTCGGATGTGATCATATTGACGATGGGCTTATGATTGGGCAGCAGATTGGTGTTGATATTGGGCGCTGGGGTGTTAACAAAGTCCAGCTGCACAATCCCTGCGTCAATCAGATCCTGGATTTTGTTTCGGAGCCTCCAACATCTATCTGTGGAATGCCCCTCTTGGCCCATATGATAGTCACATTTGAGGCTTAAGTCGAAGTTTTTGGGCTTATACCGGTCGTTTGGGATTTTGAAGCTGATCAAATTATCCGCCCGCAGCCGAGCAAAGACCTGGCTGAGCGGGATCGGAATTAGAGTGAACTGTCTCGGGACTCTGGCAGCCTAGGCGTGATTTGCCGGGGAGTGCTGGGCTGGGGCACTCGTAGTCTGGAATGTCACATGAGTCCCAGCCTTGTATGCTTTACTGGAGTTGACTGTGCTTACGGTAGACCCCTTGGCTTTGTTACCTCCCAAGGGCCTTTGTGATGATGTGACCCTGGGAGGATCCATTGTTTTGGAGTCTGCCTGTTGTGATGGCGCTTTCAATCCGGCACCTTGCAACCACTACTTCTGCAAAACTAGATGATGTCTGGCCCACCAGATGTGAGAAGTAGGTTTTGTCCAGGGTGTTGACGAATATGGATGTCAACACTTTTTCAGAATTTGGGGTTGCTACCCTGGCAGCTTGAGCTCTCCATCGCTAAGCATACTCTTTGAAAGACTCAGCGTGTCTCTTTCGAAGACTCCCTAAATCAATCACTAAGGGAGCGACTTCAATGTTGAACTTATTGGTCATAAAACGCCCAGGCAAACCTTTCCCAGGTGTTGACTTGATTGAAATCCAGGTGGGCATACCAGACTAATGTAGGACCTGTAAGGTTATCCTAGAAGGTCTGGATCATCAGTTGGTCATATTGAGCATACTTGCTCATCTTCCGGGCGTATATCCTTGTGTGCATCTTGGGGCAGCCGATACCGTCATACTTTTCAAATTCTAAGGTCTTGAATTTATCGGGGTATACCTCCTCCCCATATGCTGGCAAGCTGGTGATCCCGGCCTGTTCAAAACCGTCAGGCCCTTCTATTGTCTTCATTTTGTCGGCCAGTTGTTGAAAGAGTCTCTTTTCTATCTCTTTTTTTCTTTCCTCCATCTCCTTCTTTAAGTCCTCAGAGGTCAGACCCTGGTTGGCTCTCGGCTCATACTTAAAAGCCGGGTTGAGGTAAGAATTGATTTCCTCATATTCTGGAGGCTGCCCCTCCACTACCTTCCCTTTTCTAGCCCCTGAATGTTCTTCTTGATTCGGCTGGGTGGTGCGAAAGAGGCCAATGCTTTCAGTCAGGAGGTGGACTTGTGCAGCTAGCTGCTGGACCGTTTGTTCCAAGGATACGATCCTAGGGTCTGAAGCAGTGTCAGCACTTATGTTGTTGCGGTTGTTGCCACTGTTTGCCATTTTAGTTCTTGAACGTGTGCAGATTGGGCTTCTGGGAGGGCTCGATTGTTTGAGAGCTATTTTTTATACTCGGTGCGCATTTTTTCTTAGTATGATGTATGCATGAAAATGCGATGCATGTGTCACACGGATGCTAAAATAAAGGGGCCAACAATTGATTGATGATATAATACTGAAACTTTATTTTATTAATACTGGAAACTTGGAGTTCAATACTACAATAGGGATCTATTTCCTAGTTCTCTTGGTCTTCTGCTGCGTAGGCGTCGGTTTCCGGTTGATGACAGCTTCCAACTCATCCATCCGTATGCAGTATCTATTACAATTTGCTAAGGCTTTGTTAATTGCTGTTTTGCGGATACTCGGAGGTCTACTGAAGATACCGGTTGGCCTCGCCTCAAGATTCGGTACATAGACTTCGTTGGTTAGTGTTGGAGCTTGTAGCAGTTGTGTGTACTCTTCCAGGGTAGGAGTAATCTCATGTGGCCCAATGAAGAAAGCCATGGGCTCTACTTCCCATAGGCGGAGCATGGCCCGTACCAAGGGCAAGTTCGTTTCCATCTTCATCAGTGAGAGGATGGGCCCTATTTTCTGCTGAATGAAGGCTTGCTCCTTCGGGTTGGACAGGGTGAACTAGTGGTCCAATACCAATTTCGGGTCCAGAGGTTTGCATACTCGGATCTCTTTGCGGAGGAGGCGGTCAATTGCGAAACTAGCCATCTATTACAACAGAAATCTCTAATTACAACATGAACTATGTTACAATGATAACATTACAGGGAAATGTATCTGAACTCCGTGAACAGAATAAAAGTATTACATCATCAATCAGTTGTCAGCCCATGATGTCGTGTATGCAAATAGGTAGGTTCTAATAGGTCTCCAAGCTCTATGACCTCCCGCATTCTCGGAGAAATGGATCTCAGGCCATATCGAAGCATTGGGTGGGGTAGCCTAATCAATCCCGAACGGTGATCATGTCACTTCGCCCGAAACTTACACAATGCCCCCCCGTCTTAGGGTCCTAAGACAGCCTGGGTTTGACTGTATCTACTCACACAATTATATGCATGTAGACTCAACAATAAAAGTAAATAACTGATCCTAAATCTAGTTAAATCCCTAAAAGGTTAGTAATAGTATAACAAGCCAAAAAGACATTCATCGAAAAAGTGATTTGAGGAGATTCAGGTAGCTAGCCTACTAGAGAGGATCCCCAGTGGAGTCGCCATCCTGTCGAGTCTATTTTTTTTTTTTTCCATTCCTAATCCGATCTATACTAGACCCTATGCTCATCTAATGTAGATCCTTGACTTGAGTTAGGAATTTCATTTTGTTTTGGAGTCGCCACCCAACTGTGGTTAGGAAATATTGAATTAGGATTAATTAAGTAGATCAATCCTAATTTGGACCACTGGTTAGAGTTATTTCCTCCTTTCGTTTTTTGCGAAAAGAGGAAAAGGAAAATCAGAGTTTCTGAGTTCGAAGGCTAACCTATTAAAACCCTAAGGTTACCACCCTAATCCCCTAAAATCTAAACCTTATCCGAAATGTCTTTTATTTATTTTTTTGTTGTCTTTTTATTTTGTTTTTGAATAACCTATTCTGAGAAAATGATTTTTGTTCCTTTTTTAGGGTTGCCCTAAATGGGTGCCTACGTACCTACTATTCAGGATCAAACGTGCCGCAGTTCGCTTTTCCTAAAAAATTTTAATGTGTTGGTGATTTTTAATTATGAAACTTCTTTTGATTTATGTTTCTTTACCATCGTAGTATTTTTCTAAGAAAAACATAAGCCTAAGCTTGATAATTTGATTTTTGAAAATAATAATAATAATTTTAAGGAAAAACACCAATTTTGGATTTATTTAAGAAAATGATTTTTCTAAGTGATAAAAATTTCATTTTTCTATTTCTCAACCCATTTCTAATATTATTAATTTTTATAATTTTTTATTAATTTTTATTGATTTTTATAATTTTCATTAATTTTTATAATTTTTATTAAATTTTATTAAAACAATTTCTCCTATATTATTTATCTACCCTAAACTAAAATTTAAATTCTTATTATTTTTTTTTCTAATATTTTTCATCATTTTCTTTATATATTTTCACATTTTTATCATTTATTATTAATTATTTATTCTTATTATTATTCATCATAAATTAATTCCTAAAAAAAAACTAATCTAAATTCTAACATTTTTTGAATTAAATAACAAATAAATAACTAAGGAAATTCGGAAAAATAAATAAAATGAAATAAAATAAAAAATCGAAAAATTCGACTAACCTAGATCCGGGTCGGTGCGCGAGTCGGGTCAGGTCGATCGGGCATGGCGGCTGGGAGTGCTCGTTCACGGTGTTCCGATGGCCTTTCGAAGCGATTGAGGTGTCGGTTCCTAGGTTTTTAGAGGTGGGGAACTCAATAGTGGCGATGGATTTCTCCAAAAACGCCTCTTAGTGGCAGCTCGATGCTTGATCGGTGGTCGCAACTTGGCAACTCTGGCGAGGTTTCGATTCTCTCTCTTTTCTCTCTTTTTCTCACTTTTGATCCGTGATCATGCCTCCTCCCTTCATCCTTTATTTATAGGCATAAGAAATCGAGTTGGATAAGCTTGGATTTCCACCGATTGAGGCAAATCGGATTTTGGTTGAAACCCATCTCTGATTTGTGCAAATCCTTTGATTTGTTGCGATTTGATTCCAATTGGATGATGTTTATCTTATTTTTGTTGAAGATTTGCTGGATTTGTGCAAAAAAATCGAATCAAAACGGCCGAAATTCGAATGTTTTCAACAATGAAGTTAGGAAAGATTATTGAGTTAGAACTAATTGAGCAGATTAATCCTAATTTGGATAACTAGTCAATGAAAACTCCTCTTTTCATTTTTGTAAAAAGAGGAAGAGGAAACCAGAGTTTCCAGACTCAGGGGCTAACCTATTAAAACCTTAAAGTTACTACCTTATTCTTCTGAAATCTGAACCATATTCTAATGTCTTTTCTTTTATTTTTGTCACTTTTATTCATTTTTTTTATTTTTACTATTTTTATTATTTTGGATACATGTAAAACAAATTGCAACAACTTGGAAAATAAATTTTTATTCTTTTTAGAGTTGCCCCATAAGGGGCTCTACATACCTGCTATTCAGGATCAAACAAACCGTAGTTCGCTTTTTGTAAAAAACTTTAGTGGGTTGATTAATTTTAATTAGAAAATACCTTAGATTTACATTTTTATCATTTTTAAGACTTTGGAAAAAATCTAAACTTAAGCTTTGGCTTTATTTTCTTGAAAAAAATTTAATTTAAGGAAAACCAATTTTGGATTTATTTAAGAAATTTTTTTCTAAGTGATAAAAATGACTCATTATTTTTTATTAGGAATTTTCCTCTATTTGATTTTATTTATTATTTATTATTTATTATTTATTTTTAATTTTTTTTTATTTTTTATTATCTATTTTTATTTTATTTTATTTATTTTTATTTTATTTTTTTAATATTTTTCGACATTTTTTATTTTTTTATAATTTTCATTATTCTACTTATTCTAAACTAAAAATAAAAAAACTAATCTAAATTCCAACATTTTTTATTTTATTTCATTTTTCATTTTCAAACTATAAATAAACAAATAAATAAATAAAATGCAATAAATAAAATAAAACAAAAACAAAAAAATCAGACTTACCTAGGTATAGGTGCGGTTCGCGAGTTGAGTCGGATTGGATCGGTCAGGTTGGATTACGACAGCTTGAGGTCCTCGTCAACGGCTTTCTAGGGTGTTTGAAGGTCGCTTATAAGCTTTCCAAGGGTGAGTAATCCAATGGTAGTGGTGGATTTTTTCAAAAACCTCTCCAAGTGGTGGTTCAAAGGGTGGTGATCGGTAGTCACGGCTTAGGAACTCCAGCAAAGCTTCGATCTCTCTTATTTTCTCTCCTTTCTCTCTTCTGATTTGTGCTTTAGTTCCTCCCTTCATGCTCTATTTATAAGCACAAAAAATCAAGCCGGATAAGTTTGGATGATGTTTATCTTATTTTAGTTAAAGATTTAGTGGATTTGTGCAAACAAAATCGCATCAAAACGGCCGAATTCGATTTTTCCACTACTGGCGACGATCTCGAACAGAGGTAGGAGATGAACACGTACTTGGCGCATGCGTTTGCGTCGTCCAATCAACTGCTAACACATGTCTTAGGGAGAGAAAAAAAATGCAAAACGCGGATTTGCTTCCCCTGCGTTTTGAACCCTTGACCTCGCCCCCCCCCCCCCCCCCCCCCCCCCCCCCCCCATGCGTGCGCCAGGCCATAGTTCGAACCAACTAGGCTAGCCTAATTCTCAGTTTTTTTTTTATTTACGCAAATTGCATATATGTGATATTATTTTTATATTTTTTTGAAATTCTAAAAATTTGTAAAAATTATTTAACTCCTTTTATTATTATTTCTACCATTATTTTCTAAAATTGGGATATTTTTCCTATTTATTTTATTTTTTCTTTTATTTTTCCTAAAATTGAAAAAAAAAGAAAAATTTGAAAAAATGAAAAAAATTGTAAATTAAACATTATGAAAGATTAGGGGCAAAAATGGGGTGTTTACAACTACTCCTCTTTGCGGTAAAGTTTCAAAAACTTAACTACAAAGACAAAAAAAATGCCATTTTTTGCCTACAGATTAAATGGATAACGCCCTAATTGGCTAGTTATTTGTAACTTGGTCTTAATAGGAAAATGCTCCATAAGCTAATAATCCTATGAGTGCTTTGTGATGGTTGGTATTGCTTAGGGAATGATCTTAAACAACCTAACAACCTGAAGTGGCGTATCGTCTAAAAAAGTGCTTTATGGGCTAACTAATCAATGATAGGAAACACCTTAGAGATTGTTTAGGAATGTGTTATTATGAGTGGAATAACTAGTAACAAGAAGTGTCCTATAGGACTAGCGACTGTAAAGAAGAGATTGTTTAGGAAGTGCTCCTATAAGCTAGCCACCTGTCAATAGAGGTGTTTGGCTAGACTAGCGACTGTTTGGGGAGAAATGCTTTCGAAGAGTGCTCTCATGAGATGACTAATCGATATCGGGAAGTGTCTTATGGGACTAACAACCTTAAAGGGGATAATTTAGATAAGTGCTCCTATGAGCTGACTAATCGTTAGACTATCTTAGAAAAGTGCTCCTATGAGCTGACTAATCAATTATTTAGAAAAGTGTTTCTATGAGCTAACTAATCGATAAATTAGAAAAGTGCTCTTACGAGCTGACTAATCAGTAAACCGTCTGGAAAAGTGCTCCTATGAGCTAACTAATCGATAAATTAGAAAAGTACTCTTATGAGCTGACTAATAATTTATTAGAAAAGCGCTCCTATGAGCTAAATAATCGATAAATTAGAAAGCGTCTCTTTGGACTTGTAACCATAAGATAGGATATATTAGGAAAGTGTCCCATTGTGGGCTGACTTTAAGAAAGTATAACCACGAAAGAGCCCCATTGTAGGCTGACTTAGGTTATCGTATCTGGGAAAGTACCCCATTGTGGGCTAACTTTAGGAAAATATATCCAGGAAAGTGCCCCATTGTAGGCTGACTAACTTAATACTTCTAAAAACGCTTCTAGCGAACTGGTTAAACAATTGATAAGAGATGTCTTTTAGACTACTTATGTAATGAAATGATGGTTATTTACTCTGAAATGCTTACCGGTTTATTGCGGATAGCAACCAAACAACCGAACCTTCGTACTGGTTAGCTCCTTTTTTGCTTGCTCTTGCTTCAAACAAGGCTGAAGGTCTTGATTTATTTTCCTTCTTGTGAGCATGGCTCTTGTGATTGTAGTGTTATCTTATTAATGCAACAAGTTCAATGCTCAACAATAGGTAGAATTATATTACAAAATCTATTGAGATTTATTATCATTTCGATATTCGTTGTTCATTGTGAGGTGATGGGTAGTTTGTATACGAAGGTTTGTTTAATGGAAATTGATCAAGATAATCGATCATTCAGAGACATTAACTTTGCTTGTAAAAGGAACGAAAACTAAACTCAGCGAAATTTACACTGAATATTGGCATTCATAAACATTGGCAAAATCTCAATTTCCTTGCTTACGGATAGTACATCTTAACAGCATCGATATTAATGGGGTCTCTTAATTCTGGATCATCCATCTCAGTTAATATTAAAGCTCCTCCTAACAACACCTTTGAAACAGGTGGAGCTCCATCCACCTTTGAACTTCGCTCTTGAATCTTAAGCATTCGAGAGAACTTTCTTTAGCACCAAATCTCCTTCTTTGAAACATCGAGGTTTCATTTTCTTGTTGAATGCTCGGGCCATTATTTGTTGATAGCATTAGTCGTGACTAACGCAGCGAGTCTTTTTTCGTCGATCAAATTCAACTGATCAAGCCTCTTCTTTAGCCAATCTGACTCATCTAACTGCACTTCTGGTAGGATCCTGAAGGATGGTATTTCAACTTCAACTGGTAGAACTGCCTTAGTTCCATATACCAAGAAGTATGGGGTAACTCCAATAGATGTTCGAATTGAGGTTCTATAAGCCATGAGGGCGAATGGTAGCATCTTGTGCCAATCTTTGTAAGTGATTGTCATTTTCTCAATAATTCTTTTGATGTTCTTGTTGGCTGCTTCCACTACCCCATTCATTTGAGGTTGATAAGGAGTTGAATTTCTATGGCTTATATGGAACTGTTGACACAAATCTGTCATCAACTTGTTGTTGAGGTTGGTACCATTGTCAGTGATAATTGAGTTAGGAACTCTATATTAAACTATTATGTCCCTCTTTAAGAATAGAACTATTACCCCTTTTGTGACACTGGCATATGACGAAGCTTCTACCTACTTGGTGAAGTAATCAATGGCTACCAGTATAAATCTATGACCATAGAATGCGTTTGGAGTGATTGGGCCAATGATGTCGATCCCCCACATAGAGAAAGGCTATGGTGCAGACAACGAATGAAGTTCTTTAGGCAAGGCATTTATTCAGTTTACATAAACTTGACACAAGTGACAATGCTTGACATATTTAACACAATCTAATTCCATGGTTAACCAATAGTAGCCCATTCTCATGATTTTTTGGGCTAACATGTAGCCATTCATGTGAGGTCCACATACTCCTTCATGCATTTCTTTCATTAGTTCACTTGCCTCTTTTTTATCCACGCATCTTAATAATGTAGTGTCGGGTGATCTTCTATAAAGCACAGGCCCATTTAGTAAGAAGTGGCTTGCTAACTTTCTAAGTGTTCTTTGGTCATTTTTGCTAGCCATCTCAAGGTATTTGCTTTCTTGGAGGAAAGTTTTGATATCGTAATACTAGGGTTTATCATCTTGTGCTTTTTCGATTACCAAATAGTAGGCAGGCCGATTTTTTATTTCTATTTTCAATGGTTGGACTTTAGCTTCCCCTATTATTTGAATCATAGATGCTAGTGTGGCGAGGGCATCTACAAACTGATTTTGAGTTCTCGGGATATATGTGAAGGTGATTGCTTAAAATTCGTCAATTAGCTCTATCAAATGATGATGATATGGTACCAATTTAGGGTCTTTAGTTTTGTATTCCTCCTCTTGTTTGTAATATGATGAGTGAAGAATCTCCATATACTTCTAATTCACGGATTTTCATGTGGCAAGCCATTTTGAGGCTAAGGATGCACGCTTCATATCATGATATTATTAGTATATGGAAATTTGAGTCTCGTCGCTGAGGGAAATTGTGTTCCTTCTGGTGATATTAGTACTGCCCCGATCCTACAATCGAATACATTAGTAGCTCCGTCAAAGAACATCTTTCATTTAAGGCTTTGTTCTATCCCATAGTCTTCTATTGGTTCGCCCTCCACTGTTAATATGTTTTCATCAGGGAATTGGGCTTGTGATCCTTGGGGATCTCCCTCAATTGGGTGTTCTGCCAACTGATCAGCTAAAGATTGCCCTTTTATCGAATTTTGATTTATATATGTGATATCAAATTTTGATAAGAGCATTTTTCATTTAGAGATTCTCCCTAACAAAACGGGCTTCTCTGTTAAGTATTTCAAATGATCATGTCTCATCAGTAACACGATAGGATAGTAAAGGGTATACTGCCTCAATCGGTGCATGACCCAAATCAGAGCATCAGCAAGTCCTCTCTATTTTCGAATACCTCTGTTTCCCATTTGTGAATTTCTTGCTTAGATAATATATGGAACGTTCTCTCCCCTCTTCATCTTTCTAGCCCAACACGCATCCCATGGATTTAAGGAGTATCGTGAGGTATAAGAATAAGGGTTTTCCTTGTTTTGAAACTATCAAGACTGGAGAATTTATGAGATAGTCTTTGATCATTCTGAATGCTTCTTCACATTCATCGTCCCATTCTACCGTGGCATTCTTTTTTAGCAGACAGAATAGTGGGCGGCATTTGTCTGTGAGATGTGAGATGAAATGGGCTATATAATTCAACCTTCCTAGCAAACCTCTCACCTCTTTAATAGTGTGCGGAGATGGCAGTTCCAGTATGGCCTTTACTTTGTTAGGGTCGATTTTGATACATTCTCGGCTTAAGAAAAACCCTAACAACTTGCTTGTTGTGACCCCAAAACTGCACTTTTCTGAATTTAACTTGAGCTAAAACTTTCTTAATCACTTGAAAAATTTCCTCAGATTAACTACATGGCTTTCTTCTCCTTTAGACTTGGATATCATGTCATCCACATGTACTTCTACCTCCCGATGCATCATGTCATGGAGTATCGTGACCATGGCTTTCTAATATGTTGCCCCAGCATTTTTTAAACCGAAAGGCATAACTTTATAACAAAAAGTTCCCCATATCGTGATAAAGGTTGTTTTAGTTTTATCTTCTTAAACCATTTTTATCTAATTATATCCTGAAAAACCGTCCATAAATGAGAATAGATGGTTCCCTATGGTATTATCTACCAGGACATCGATGTGAGGTAAAGGGAAGTTGTCTTTTGGCGTAGCTTGATTTAAATCTTGGAAGTCTACACATACTCGCACTTTCCTATTCTTTTTTAGAACAGAGACTATATTCGCTACCCATTCCGAGTAGTCTGACACCTCAATGAATCCTACTTCTAGTAGTTTTTTAACTTCCTCTTTAATCTTTAGTAAGACGTTAGGCCTAAATCTTCTCAATTTTTATTTTTTAGGTTTGACATCTTCTTTCGTAGGAAGCTTGTGAACTACTACTATTGACTAGTCGAGTCCTGGCATGTCGCCATATGACCAGGCGAATACATCTACATATTCAGTCAACAACTCGGTTATCTTACGCTTCTGCCCATCACTTAAACTGGCCCCAATCTTGAGGTTTTTTGGTTCCTTGGTGTTTCCTAGATTTATTGTCTCCATCGACTTGTCGATTGAAATTTTACTTTGTTCATGCTTTTGCCAATTTTCTTGTATCATTTCATGGTTAAGGACATCGCCTCCAACAGCTGACCCAGCAGTGTTGGAAACGATATCGGTGTTTTCATTACTTACCTGCACAAAATGTCCCTGACGTTCGACAGTAGGGAATTTGTGGGTAAAGTGGAGCGAGAGCATGTATATATGAGCAAAAGGAATAAGTTGTAATTTATTGAATCTGAAAAATAATCATAATAGAAATTTGTTTAATAATTGTTCCTATCCTTAAGCTGACCTAGTGCTATTAATAGGATAACAGAACCAATTGTTAAAAGCTGGATGCTGATCAAAAGTGCAAGAGGTCGAGCCTTCATTGCTAACGTCGATTTCACTTATCCTTAGAACTTGAATAGTAGTTGCTTGCCTGAATGATTGTTAGAGGAATGGAAAATGCATCCGGGTATCTCTAGGCTTCTCTTTCTTTCTGCCCTCGATACCCCTTACTTATGCCTCTTCTTGGGATGTAGGAACGTACCTTAGCCCAAACGTCCCTTGCTGTCCCTCCTTGAACTAATGGCCCTCCTTGCTGGTTACCCACTCACCTTGTTGAATATTTGGAGACCAAAGTCTTCGGAATCGTCTTCCCCGATGTAAGGTATGGCGGTCTCTTTATAGATGGCATAATCTTGCTCTCTTAGTACGGTGGTGATCTGTCCATTTGCTATGAACTTGACCTTCTAATGTAGACTTAACGGTATGGCTCCAACGGTATGTATCTACAACCTTCCCAATAGTAGATTGAAATACCTTAGAATGTCGAGAACTTGGAAGGAGATATGGAACATTTGTGGACCAATCTCCACTGGCAAGTTGATTTCTCCCACTATTTCTCTCTTAGACCCATCGAAGGCCCTAACCACTATCGAGCTTAGCTTGATGTTGCTTGGATCGACTCCCAGTAGGTCAAAGGTGGCCAATGGGCATACGTTGAGAGAAGATCCATTATCAATGAGTACTCTGGAGACAATTGTGTCATTGCATTTCACCATTATGAATAGTGGTTTCGTGTGTTAGTCTTCATCTTCTCCCAGCTCTTCGGGAGAGAAAGATATCTGATCTATTGTGAAGATTAAATCTGCCACATGGCTCAATTTCTCTGTTGCGATGCCCTCTAGTACCTTGATCTATTTGAGTACTCTAAAGAGTGCTTCCCTATGAGGCTTAGACGTTGTGAGGAGGCTCATAAGTGATATCTGGGCTAGAACCTTATTAAGTTGTTCTATGATCTTATATTCACTTACTTTGACCATTTTCGTGAATGTAGAGAGCCCCTCTTCTTCCTCTTTCTCTACCTCAGTGTTGGGCTCTTTGGTTGAGACCTTGTATTTAGGGTCATAAATTCTCCCAGAGCGGGTGATTCCTCTTATAATGAGAGGTCTCTCCTGCTCGAGGGCCTGATAGTTGAAAGGTGCCACCTTGTACCTCTCTAAGGGTACTGGGACATTAAATACATATCTTTTCTTTAGAATCTGCACCTCAGTAAGTTGTCTCTCTTAGCACTTATGACTATCGGTTTTTGGTCTGATTTAATCATATTTATGGACTTCTCTCTTTCCTTTGGCAGGTTGTCTTCTTTTTCAAACTTGGGCCCCCATCCAGTAAGTGGCCTATACTTAGTTGGGGTGAAAGAGTAATTCACTAAATACTCAAATCACCTATGTGATTTGCTTAGGGTATCAATTGTTGGGTCTCCAACTAACCATCTCCTCTTGATATGTGATTTAGGGGTTTTATCTGAGACTTGGCGAGAGTGACTTTCTTGCTGCACTATTGTTGTTTTTTGTTTTGGGGATTCTTTTGATTTGGAGTCCAGCTCTTCAAATGTGATCATTTTGATAGTGGGTTTGTGGTTAAGTGGCGAATTAGTGTTGACATTGGGTTCCGGTATGTTGACAAAGTCTAACTGCACTATTCCGGCATCAATCAGATCTTGAATCTTATTTCGGAACCTATGGAGTGCCCTTCTTGGCCCATATGGTAATCACACTTGAGGCTTGGGTCAAAATTCCTTGGCTTGTACCTGTCACTTGGGATCTCAAAGCTAATCAAATTATCTGCTTGCAGTTAAGCAAAAACCTGGCTGAACGGGATTGGTATCTGGGTGAATTGTCTTGTGACCCTAGGAGCCTGGGTGTGATTCATTGGTGATTGTTAGATTGGGGCGTTCGTGGTTTGAAATGTCACGCGAGACCTAACCCTATCTACTCTACTGGAGTTAACTGTGCTAACGATAGATTCCTTGGCTTTGTTACCTCCTACAGGCCTCTGCGATGATGTGATTCTAAGAGGGTCTACTGTTTTGAGTCTCCCTGATGTGATAGCATTCTTGATTCGGCACCCTGCTGCCACTACTTCTACGAAACTAGACAACGTCTAGCCTACTTGATGTGAGAAGTAAGTCTTCTCCAGAGTGTTGACGAAGATGAATGTTAACTCTTTTTCAGAGATTGAGATTATCACCCTAGCAGCTTGAGCTCTCTAGTATTGGGCATACTCCTTGAAAGACTCAGCATGTTTCTTTCGAAGACTTCCTAGATCCATCATTGAAGGGGCAACTTCGATGTTGAATTTATACTGGTTGTAGAATGCCTGAGCGAGTCTTTCCCAGGTGTTGACTTAGCTGAAGTCCAAGTGCGCATACCAGACGAGGGCAGGGCCTGTGAGGTTATCTTGGAAGATCTGGATCATGAGTTGGTCATACTGGGCATATTTGCTCATCCTTCGTACATACAGCCTTGTATGCATCTTAGGGCATCCAGTGCCGTCATATTTTTCAAACTATGGGGTCTTGAACTTCTCTGGGTACACCTCTTCCTCATATACCGAAAGGCTGGTGATTCCTACTTGCTCAAAACCATCAGGCCCCTCTAGTGTCTTCGTTTTGTCAGCCAGTTGTTAGAACAACTTTCTTTTCATCTCTTTTTTTCTATCTTCCATTTCTTTCTTTATATCGTCCGAGGTTGGACCGAGGTTGACTCTCGGTTCATACTCGAATGCTGGGTTAAGGTGGGAATTGATCTCCTCATACTCTGGAGGTTGGCTCTCTACTGCCTTCCCTTTTTTGGCCCTTGAATGTTCTTCCTAAATTAGTTGGATGATGCAAAGGAAGCTAATACTTTCAGTCAAGAGGTGGACTTGAGCAACCAATTGCTGGACCGTTTGTTCCAAGGATACGATCCTAGGGTCCGAGGCAGTATCGGTGCTGATGTTGTTGCGGTTGTCGCTATTGTTGCCACTGTTTTTCATTTTGGTCTTTAAGCAAGTGTGGATTGGGCTCCTTGGAGAGTTCGACTGTTTGGGAGCTATCTTTGATACCTAGGCGTGCATTTTTCTTAGTTTAATGCATGTATGTAAATATGATGCATGTATTACACAAATGCTAAAAATAAAAAGGGTCAACAATTTATTAATGATATAATACTGAAATTTTATTTTTATTAATATTGGAAACTTGCAGTTTGATACTTGAAACATGAAAAAGTAAAAGTATAATGCTAATCTATTTCCTAGTCCTCTTCTTCTTCTGTTGTGTAAGCATCGGTTTTCCGTTAATGATAGCTTCCAACTCTTTAACTTTAGCTTGGTCTTCTCCAGTTGAGCTTCTAAGACCTTGTTTCTTTGATTAGACTCTTTGAATCTGCCCTTCCAGATATCTTTTTTGTAGTTTGCAACTTCAAAGTATACTTCCATCTAGGCCTTGACTTGTTCCAAGTAGGTTCTCAGTTCTGAACCTACCTTGTCTGGCTCGGGTTAGGTGACATTTGGGACTCAGTATGCCCTTTCTCCTGTTTGATATAGCTAGTGGATCACGAAATCCCTAATGGCTTGATGTTTACCCACTTCTCCATTTAGGTCTCCGAGGTCTATGTTGGGACTCTCAATCCGAGCTTCCTATAGGGCTTTGACCTCTACCAGTTTAGCAAACTTCTCGGTTATTAGCAAGCTTGGATCCTAGTATTCAAATGTGATCCCTTCCAGCGATGGCCTGTAAACTATATCTTGGATGGTGCTAAACTGATGGACCACCAAGTTTAGGTGATATCTTACGCACCCATTGACACCAATTAGAGAAACAGCCTAGAGATTTTTGCAGGTTAGAATGACTTTATTATAGCGACTCCATCTAGCAGTCCAGAGGATGTCATTGGCATTGAAGCTCTTAAGTGCTTTTACCCAACTGTAGCTGGTAAGGTCATCAGGTAACTTTATCCTCTCTATGCAGAAGTTCACAAGGCCTACTTGCTGGGTTAAAGATTTCTAAACCATGTTCAACCCGAAACATTTGAGATGGCTCACAAAAAGGATGAGGTTGATGTTTGAGCAAAGGGTCCTGTGGCCTTTCTTCTTGACAAAATTCAGGTTCCGAATCTGTTCAACCAGTAGAATCGGGACATAAGATTTCCCTTCCAAGAATTGGGCCATCAGCTCGGTGACTCTATAATGGATATAAAAGATTTTGGTAGGGAAGAGTATGGTGGCAAAGACTGTTAAGATGAAAGCGTACATCCTTCTCTATTTGTAACTCTTGGGATCCCCGCATAATATGTCCTTCCTATTCCCATCATCATTCCAGGCTACGAACCATGCTTCTAACCCGTCCATCCATATACAGTACCCATTGCAGCTTGCCAAAGCCTGGTTGACTATTATCTTGCGAATACCCAAAAGTCTACTGAAAATACCAATTGGTCCAGCCTCAAGATCTGGCACATATACCTCACCGGTTAGTGATGGGGCCTATAGAAGTTGGGTGTATTCTTCCAGAGTGGGAGTGATCTCATGTGGTTCAATAAAGAAAGTCGTGAGTTCGATTTCCTATAGATGGAGGATTGCTCGAATCAAAGGTAAGTTTATTTCCATCTTCATCAATGAAAGGATAGGCCCTATCTTTTGCTGGATAAAGGCCTATTCTTTAGGGTCGTATAAAGTAAACCAATGGTCCGGTACCAATTTTGGATCAAGAGGTTTGCAAACCCAGATTTCCTTACGGAGGAGGCAGTCGATTGTGGGACTAGCCATCTATTACAATAGGAATTTTCTAATTACACAAAATCTTTACAAGGTACAAATTATGCTATTACAGGTAAATGCATTTGAACTCCAGAAAATGAACAAAAGGATTATATCATTAATCAACTATCAACCTATGCCTTCATGTATGTAGATAAGTGCGTTCTAACAGGTCCCCAAGCTCTATGGCCTCCCGCATTCTCGAAGAAATGGATCTCAGGTTATATCGAAGCATTAGGTGGGGTGGCCTAATCAGTCTCGAACAGTGATCATATCACTTCGCCCGAAACCTACACAATGCCCCCCCCTCGGTCCTAGGGTCCTAAGATGGCTTGGGTTTGACCATATCTAATCACACAATTACATGCATGCAGACTCAACGGTAGGAAAAAAATCATAAACCCTAAATTTCATTAAATCCCTGAAAGGTTAGCATTAGTAGTATAACAATCAAAAGACATTTTGGAAATGGTGATTTTAGAAGGTTTAGGTGGCTAGCCTACTAGGCTCCCCAATGGAGTCGCCATCCTCTCAAGTCTAATTTTTTATTTTTTTTCATTTTTCATTCCTAATCTGATTTATACTAGACCCTATGCTCATCTAATATAAATCCTCGACTTAAGCTAGGAACTTTATTTTACTTGGAGTCACCATCCAACTGAAGTTGGGAAATATTATTGAATTAGAACTAATTGAGTAAATTAATCCTAATTTGGACAACTAGTAAACGAAAAATCCTCTTTTCATTTTTGTAAAAAGAGGAAGAGGAAACTAGAGTTTTTGGACTCGGGAGCTAACCTATTAAAACCTTAAAGTTACCACCTTATTCTTCTGAAATTTAAACCATATTCTAATGTCTTTACCTTTATTTTTGTCATTTTTATTCATATTTTTTTATTTTTACTATTTTTATTATTTTGGATACATATAAAACAAATTATAACAACTTGGAAAATAATTTTTTTTATTCTTTTTAGAGTTGCCCCAAGAGGGTGCCTACGTACTCGCTATTCAGGATCAAACAAACTGTAATTCGCTTTTTATAAAAAACTTTAGTGGGTTGATTAATTTTAATTATGAAAATACCTCGGATTTACGTTTTTATCATTTTTAAGACTTTGGAAAAAATCTAAACCTAATCTTTAACTTTATTTTCTTGAAAAAAAATTAATTTAAGGAAAACCAATTTTGGATTTATTTAAGAAAATTTTTTCTAAGTAATAAAAATGACTCATTATTTTTTATTAGGAAATTTCCTCTATTTAATTTTATTTATTATTTATTTTATTATTATTTATTTTATTTATTTTTTATCATTTTATTGTTTATTATCTATCTATTTTTTATTTTATTTTACTATTTTTTAAATATTTTTCGACATTTTTATTTTTTTATAATTTTTATAATTTTCATTATTCTACCTATTCTAAACTAAACATAAACAAAAACTAATCTAAATTCCACCATTTTTCCTAACATTATTTTTATTTTATTTTTTTTTATTTTTGAACTATAAATAAACAAATAAATAAATAAAATAAATAAATAATGAAAAAATCCGACTTACTTGGGTACGAGCGCAATTCGCGAGTCAGGTCGTGTTGGATTATGGCAGCTAGAGGTTCTTGTTGGCAGCATTTCGGTGGCTTTCCAAGGTGTTTAAAGGCGGCTTCCGAGCTTTCTGAGGGTGGGTAATCCAATGGTGGTGGTGGATTTCTTAAAAAACCTCTCCAAGTGGTGGTTTGAAGGGTAATGATCAGTGATCGCGACTTAGGAACTCTGGCAAAGCTTCGATCTCTCTTATTTTCTCTCTTTTCTCTCTTCTAATCCGTGCTTTAGCTTCCTCCCCTCATGCTCTATTTATAGGCACTAAAAATCGAGTTGGATAAGCTCGGATTTGCTCCAATTGGGGCAAATCGGATTCGCGGTTAACAACCCATCTTCGATTTGTGTAAATCTTCAATTTTGTTGCGATTTGATTCCAACTAGATTATGTTTATCTTATTTTAGTTAAAGATTTAGTGGATTTGTGCAAAAAATAGCATCAAAACGGTCGGATTCAATTTTTCCACTATCGGCAACAATCTTGGACAGAGATAGGAGACGAACATTGGCCTGGCGCGTGTGTTTGTGTCGTCCAATCAGTTGATGACACGTATCCTGGGGAGAGAAAAAAATTTGCAAAACACATATTTACTTCCCCCCCCCCCCCCCCCCCCCCCGGGCATGCGCTAGGCTATGGTTTGGACCAGCTGGGCTAGTACACTTCTCAGTTTTTTTTATTTATTTATGCAAATTGCATATATGCGATGCAATTTTTATTATTTTTAAATTCTAAAAATTTGTAAAAATTATTTAACTTCTTTTATTATTATTTCTACCATTACTTTCCAAAATTGGGATATTTTCCCTATTTATTTTATTTTTTCTTTTATTTTTCCTAAAATTGAGAAAAAATGAAAAATTTGCAAAATTGAAAAAAAATTGTAAATTGAACATTATTAATGATTAGGAGAAAAAAATGGAGTGTTTATACTCATGTTCTTGATTAATGATTTTAAACTTCTAGAGCTTCTTTCTCTTTTAACGGTCAACTAACAAGAAAAAAATGCAACAACAATTTGAATTTCGAATAACCTTTTTGATAGAAATGATCGAGATTTTCTCTTAGATATTTAAATTTAAAATTTGGATAATCTTCAATAGAAATCCGTCCTATGATGTGTATCTTCTTGTTGTAGAGATCTTTTCTTAGGTTTGAATATTTGAAAAACTAGATAAGCTTGAAAGATAAATTTTTTGAGATTTTTCTAGATAAACTTCAAGAGATTTTATGATATCTTTCATGTTGTGGAGCCTTATCTTCTCATAACAACCATATCTTCATTATAGATATATCCTTATCTTTGTAACAACTTAACCTTATCGTCCTTAAACATATATCCAAGAATAAATTATGAAGAATTTCTGGAAAACGTCTTTGCAACATACCAATGAACCAGCAATCAAAATTAAAGTGGAAAACAAATAAATTTTGAATAAAAATTTTGATAAAAACTTGAAGTGATGAAATCCTCAAAATGATAAATCCCACTTTAGTGAAACACATCAAGTATATTACCCAAATATACTTGACTAGTGAAGCTAGGCCTTGAAAAAATTATAAGAACATGAAATTTAATCATTTTCTTTGAATCTGGAAAAATTCGTGTCCAGACATAAAGGTTCTAAACATGCTTCTATCAAGCATATACTTCTTCCCGCTGAAGGTTCTAAAATAGCTTAGAACTACATATTGCTCGTGCTGTTCTAAAGGTTTTGTTAAAACTTCTGAAACAAAATCCCATAACATCTTTTTATAGCGAAGGTTCTAAAATAACTTCTATTCAAGTATTAACAATATTAAAGACTTTTTACGAAGTATCCAGAGGTTCTGAACTACCTTCTGTTACTTTATTTTTATTAAAAACTCTTTTGTTAAACTTCTAAAACACATTCTATCTATCTCAAAAATCCATTAAACAACTTCTATATAAACTAAAACTCTTGTATTCAAGAATAAACATATTAAATATTTTAATCCCCTTTTATTATCATCAAAACTAAATTAGAAAACTTAATATTCCCCCTCCCCTTTTTTTATGATTGCAAAACATCCTTTTTAAGAACAGTTTAACATTATTCGAAGAAGAAATTAGTAAAGTTAATAGCAATATTCACAAGCTTTATTAGAACATTAGTTTAACATTATTCGAAGCAGAAATCAGTAAATATAACAGTAATATTCACAAGCTTTATCAATCATTCATTCAATAATTACCAATCATGTTATTTGTCATTTTTCTCCCCCTTTTTGTTATCATTAAAAAGTAAATCACCCCCTCAATTAATGCATAAAATAGATAAAAGAATTAAGAAAGAAAAGAAAGGTTATTTAGAAAACTAGAAGGAAATAAGAGTCTAGATCAATACATAAAGAAAAATAAAAAATGAAACTACATTTTTCTGGTGGATTTTCTAGGTGAAATTTTCAAAGGAGGAGGTTTGGAAAGAGTTGATTTTTCTAGTGAGGAGTCTAAATCAATTACATATGCCCTTTTGCGAACATAATCTGGAAAGTGTTGGGATAAAAAAAATTGGATTTCTCCTTGTAGATTCTTCATAGCTTGGATAGAGCGATCATATTTAGAATCTATACTCTTAAACCAAGAAGTGACCGGATCTCCTATTTTCCTCATCTGATCAACCAATTTATCAAAAGCAACCACATTATGGTTTAAATCACTCTTGACCCTGCTGCTAAATTCATCATAGAGAATTCTAAAATGTTTGAATTCAGTGAGAATTGCTTCAAAACTTCCTTTAATCTGTTTCTGCAAAACGTCCATCCTTTTGTTGTCAGAAGTTTGAAGAGAACTTAACCCCTCTTTCACGGTAGTCCTTATAATTTCCATCATTTCAGTTTTCATTATATCTCTGATGACAGTCTTCAATTCCTCCACATCAAGTTGTCTAGTATCATTTTTTGTCCCACTTCCTCCTACCTCAGTTTCATCCAACTTTCTCTTTTCATTATGATCAAGAGCAAGTTTTGACACAACCACTGAAGCTCCTTTTTATCCTGTAGCAGAAGAGATTTCAACCGAAACTTCTCTTTTCTTATGCCTTTCATGTACTTAATGTGATCTACTATTTGTACCAAAGAAAATCCTTTACATATATGGGCATATGATGGAACACTTCCTTACCTATTCTTTTTAACTTCAAAGTATTAGAAGAACTAGGGGGTAGAGCAATCCTCTTAAACTCAAACAGTTTCATTAAAACACTCCCAAAAACTAAACTTTCCTTATTCCTCCATATTTGATCAACTATCCTCGAAACCATGTCCAAATTCTTTCTATAAACCATAGCATAGATAATCTGTGCATGCTTAATGGATATAGAAGTTAAACTTCCTATCCTTGGATAAATACACTCAATTAGAATCTTATATATTATCTTAGGAAATAACTCAAAATCCATTACCATGGCTTCTTTGCAATCATCCATTTCCAAACCTTCATTTACAGCAGCAAAAAGTCCATTCCTAGGTAAATTCAATACCTCTACATCATCAATAACATCATGCAATTGAAAACATCGAATCACATCATCTCTAGTGATCTTAATCTCTTGATTACAAACCCTAGAAACTAACACATTGTCTCCAAAATATTTTAGATTTCCATAAAACTCCTTTATGCATTATCCATATACTAGAATTTGTAAAGAACACAAATTTATATACTCTATCTATTCTAATAGCTCATTCCAGTAAAAACCATTACTCAAAAAGAAATTAAAATCGATAAAACTGCATGGATAAACCTCATTCCTTTTTTATCCTATGGCAATGTCCAATGAGGGTTTCGAACTTTATCCTTTGCCTTTTCCAAAAGATTTTTTGTGCGACATTGGAGTTAAACTAGAGGTTTGGTCCTTTTCGACCTTTTCTTTCCCTCTCTTAGTTTGAACACCGCTCTTTTTCTTTCCCAAACTCTTTTTTGAAGAACTAAGAATAGAATCAGAGTTGGTTGAACTTTAGTTTTCTTCCATTACAGGTTCTGTAGTAGGTTCTTGAGGGTTTTCAAATGACTTGTCGTAGATCACAAGAGCAGCATTTGAGGGTTTCGTTTTGAAAGATTTTTGTCTAATTCTCTTGGATTTTTTGGGTGCCATTTTTTGTCAAAGTTTGAAGTTTAGAGAGAGGAAAAAAAAATTAGAGTCAAGGAAAGCAAACAGTTTAGAAAGAAAGAAACAAATGATGGTTCGTAAATTTTTTATTTTTAAAAGGAATTGATCACTAGTAAAAGCATATGTTTGGTTTTCCGCCTTCCTCCTTTTTTATTATATATTTAAAAAAAAAGAGAGGAGTAACTTAATAAGTATAACAAATGGGAGAAAATTAATATTCACAAAATGGATTGCAAATTCCCATTTCATTCATAATAAATTCAAATTTTATTTTTTCAGATAGTTTAGTAAAAATGTCTGCAAATTGATTTTCAATCAATATAAATTCAACATTTATTTTTCATTATTCACATTATCTTTAATAAAGTGATGTCTTATTTCTATATGCTTTGATTTAGAATGACGTACTAGATTTTTTATTAAATTTATTGCACTCGTATTATCACATTTAATTGGCACATTTTTTAAATTCATTCCATAATCATTTAATTGCTTTTTTATCCATAAAACTTGAGCACACCTGTAAACACCCCATTTTTGCCCTAGGAGTCAATAATTTTCAGTAATAATCAATTTTTCAATTTTTCCTAATTTTTCCCAATTTTTCCTAATTTAGCATAAAATAATAAAAATGTTCAAAAATAAAAATAAATAGGAAAACACTTCAATTTTGAAAAATGATTTCAGAAATAGCAATAATGAATAATAAACAATTTTTACAAATTTTTGAAATTTCAAAAAATAAAAAAAATTGCATCGCATATATACAATTTGCGATGTAAATAAAATCGGGAAATTGGGCCAGCTCAGCTGGTTCGTGCGTGCGCTGGGAACGTACGGGAGACTTGGAGGTCACGAGTTCAAATCTTCCCCCGAGCACTCAATGCAATTTTTTCTTTCTTTTTTCTGGAGCTGCCACGTGGCAGCATGTGATTGGCCAAGAGGAAACGCGTGCATGGCGCGTGATTGTCTTCTTCGCCCAGGAAAATCGGAGGAGGAGCCGGAGCCGGTCCGACGAAGACGAAATCGGCCGTTTTCTTTTTAATCTTCTAGATTAAAGTCAAGATAAAGCCAAATCCATCATAAAAATCAAAGAAAAACAAGAGATTTACATCAAATCGCCGGGATAAAACCGAATCCAAAAACGGAAAAATATGGGTATATCTAAATCGGCCAATTCGAGCTTATCCAAGAGGAGTTCGAGGTTCCTATAAATAGAGGAGAACAGGAGGAAGCGAAAACACGAAGAAAAAGTGAGAGAAAGAGAGAGAAAGGAGCGAATCGGAGTACGCCGGAGGAACTTGAAGCCGAGACCGCCGACCGAAGTTCAAACCACCGCAAGGAGACGTTCTGGGAGTAAACCGCCACCACCATCGGATTCAGCACCCCCAAGAAGCTAGGATTCGACACTTCACCCGCCGCAAACGACCGCCGGAACGCCGTGAACGAGCCAATACCGCCGCCGTGTCCGACCGATTCGACCCGCGCACCGATCCGGATCCAGGTAAGTCAGATTTTCCAGATTTTTTATTATTATTTATTTTATTTATTTTGTTTATTTGTTTATGTTGAATTTATTTATTATATTGTTAGCCATTTATTTATTTATATTGTCGATAAATAGGAAAATGTAGGAATTGTATTTTTCTAGGATTTAATAATGTAGAAAATAGAAAATAGAAAATAGAAGAAATAAGAAAATAAAATAAAATAAAAATGAAGAAAAATAATAGAAATATAGAAAAAAAATAATAAAATTTTAAATTTCAAAAATAGGATAGAAAATAAACTAAGATAAAATTTTCAACAAAAAATATAAAAATTATAAAAATCATGAAAAACTTACAAAACTTATAAAAATCACAAAAATCATGAAAATCACAAAAATCATAAAAATCACAAAAAATCATAAAAAATTCAAAAGAATTATAAAAGAATCGTAAAAATAAGTTTTAACACTTAGAAAAATCCTTTTCTTCGAATAAACTCAAAATAGATGTTTTCCCCCAAAATCATTTTCAAAAATCAAATTTAAAGTTTAGGCTTAGAAATTTTTAGAAAAATCCCAAAGATGTTAAGAACGTAAACCAAAAGAGTTTGCAAGAATTAAAATTCATCAACAAATCTAAAGGTTTTCAAAAAAGCGAACTACGGCTTGTTTGATCCTGAGTAGCAGGTACGTAGGCACCCATTCGGGTCAACCCATAAAATAAATGAAAAATCCTTTTGCTGAAATAAATTTAAAGACATAATAAAAATTAATAGAAACACAATGAAACACATTTCTAAAGATGAACAATTTTAGGAGATCAGGTGGTAACCGTATAGGTTTTAATAGGTTAGCCCCCGGACTTAGAAACTCTGGTTTTCCCTTTTTTTCTTCTCACAAAAACGAGAAGAGAAAATAACGACGACTAGTAGTCCAAATTAAGACTAATCCGCTCCTTTAGTCTTAATTCACTTTTTCCCAACAACAGTTGGGTGGCGACTCCAAAAATCAAACGAAATTCCTAACTCAAGTTGAGGATCTATATTAGATGAGCATAGGGTCTAGTTTAGATCGGATTAGGAATGGGAATTCAAAAATTAGACTCGACAGGATGGCGACTCCGCTGGGGACCCATGCCAGTAGGCTAGCCACCTGAATCCTTTCAAATCGTTATCTTTAAGAAATGTGTTTCATTTTGTTACTCTGTTGCTAACCTTTCAGGGTTTAGTTAGATTTTCAGTTTTTCTTTATTGTGGGGGCCTTGCATGCATATATCTGTGTGAGTAGATGCGGTCGAACCCGGACCGTCCTAGAAACCAAAGACGGGGGGCCATTGTGTAGGTTTCGGGCGAAGTGAGTTGATTCACCGTTCGGGACCGATTAGGCTACCCCACCCTATGCTTCGATATGGCCTGAGATCCATTTCTTCGAAAATGCGGGAGGCCATAGAGCTCGGGAACTAGTTAGAACCAACCTACTTGCATATATAACATCACAGAAGGTTGACAATTGAATGACAATGTATTGGTTTGTTGTTTTGTCCTTGGAGTTCAGGACTATTTCCCTATAATGTTTTCATAGTTCTTGTTATAACTAGGTTGTTTCCTATTGTAATAGATGGCTAGCAGTGCAGTCGACCGCCTCCTCCGCAAAGAAATTCGGGTGTACAAACCTTTAGACCCAAAATTGGTACTAGACCACTGGTTTACCTTGTATAACCCAGAGGAGCAAGCCTTCATCCAACAGAAGATCGGCCCCGTCCTCTCACTGACTAAGACAGAGGCGAATTTGCCTATGGTCCGGGCCATGCTCCAGTTATGGGAGATCGAGCCCGCAGCTTTCTTCATCGGACCGCATGAGATCACCCCTACCCTGGAGGAGTATACCCAGTTGCTACAGGCTCCAGCATTGACTGATCAGATTTACACGCCAGACCTTGAGGTCGGGCCAGCCGGTACCTTCAGCAGATTGCTAGGCATCCGCAAAACAGCGCTCAATAAAGCCCTGGCAGACTGTAATGGGTATTGCATACGCATGGATGATCTAGAAGCCTGGTTTATTGCCCGAGAAGACAATGGGGACAGAAAGGACATCTTGTGTGGAGACCCTAAGACTTACAGACAGAGAAGGGTAAACGCCTTCATTTTGACGGCCTTCGCCACCATTTTGTTCCCCACCAGAACTTTCTATATTCACTACCGGGTTGCGGAACTGGTGACCCAATTCCTGGAGGGAAAATCTTACATCCCGGCTCTACTGGCTGAACAGATCCGAAACCTGAATTTCCTCAAGAAGAAGGGTCATGGCATCCTGCGCTCAAGCCTCAACCTTCTGCTAATATGGTTCGTAAGCCACCTCAAGTGCTTCGGGCTGAACATGGTCAGAAAAACCCTAGCCCAACAGGTAGATCTGGTGGATTCCTGTATAGAAAAGGTGAAGCTACCCGACGACATTACCAGCTACAGTTGGGTAGATCTGCTTAGAAGCCTTAGCGCCGAAGATATTATGTGGACAGCCAGGTGGAGTTGCTGCAATAAAATCATCTTAACCTGCAGTAATTTCCAAGCAGTGCCATTAATTGGGATCAACGGATGCATCGGATATCACCCCAACTCCATAGTCCGCCAATTCGGTACCATCCAAGACATAGTTTATCGGCCTTCACTCGAAGCAGTCACCTTTGAGTATCAAGATCCAAACATGTTGGTAGCCGAGAAGTTTGCTAAGCTGGCAGAGGTCGAAGCACTTTGGGAAGCTAGAATCGAAAGCCCGAATGTGGACCTCGGCGAGCTAGATGGCAAAGTGGGAAAACACCGAGCCACCAGAGAGTTTGTAATTCGCCAGCTATACCAGACAGGGGAAAGAGCATACCGGGTTCCAGACGTCACCCAGCCAAGACCGGATAAGATCAATCCAGAAACAGAGATCTACCTGGAACAGGTCAAGGCCCGGATGGAAGTATATTTCGAAGCTGCAGACTATAAGAAAGACATCTGGAAAGGACGCTTCAAAGAAGCTGACCAAAGGAACAAGGCCTTAGAAGCACAATTGGAGAAATCCCAAGCCAAGGTCAAAGAACTAGAAGCTATCATCAGTGGGAAGCCTGAGCCTCCACAACAGAAGACTAAGAGAACTAGGAAATAGATTATCATTGTAATCTTTCATTCGTTTATTGAACTCCAGAATTTTCAAAATGAATAAAAGTGAAGTTCCAATATTACATTGTCAATCAGTTGTCAACCCTTTATTTTTAGCATCCGTGTGAGCATCTGGTTTGCATATTTACTAAAAAAATAAGAACAATAAAAATAAATAAAGAAAGAAAATTGAAGAGTTACTAACAATTAAAGATCTTTTTAAGGTCCTAAAAGTTGCTTCTAAATGGTCAGCTTAACCTAAAGCTCATAGTCACTTGCTCTAAACATGAAACCAAAGACCTCTATAACCAACTTAAAAGACCCCATTCACTTCAAAAGGTCTCCTCATATCTTGATTTAGCCTCAAAACGTAAAACGTCCCAACACCCTCCAATCCTAAAAGTTGCACTTGAAGTTTCCTTTCTATCAAAAGTCATATAAACCAAAAACAGATTTTTTTTTTTTTTGGGCACACGTTCAAAGTAGCTATGGTCAATTATCACTGAGGGTATAAAGAAGACTCTTCCAAATACTTGAGTCTTAGGCACTTAAGACCAAATCGCTTGTTCAAATTGACAACAGTACACGGGGACGCCATGAGAAGTGAAGGACATAGGCAAATGGAAGGGTATCTTTGTTTAAAAGGTTTAAGATGACAAGAGGCAAACCACGTCCCAAACACTAACCCTTAAACACTTGAGAGTTGAGTGTTATTAATGTGAGGTTTTGGACTCATTCCTTAAAGGAGGTCTATCTTGAATTTGATACGTTAAATCAAATAATGTTAGGCATTCATTTTTGTTACCCTAAACACAATCATCCTTTGACAAACAAGAGTTTCAAAATTTAACCCTACTATCAACCACCCCATGATGGAATACTTGGGAAGATAGAGACATCAATAGTGCTTGCCCTAGTTGCAACAATTCAAAATTTTTGCCATAGATAATTTATTTGAGATGAAGAGAAGCCCACATTCTGAAAAAATACACATGAACCACACAAAATGATCACCATTGGGCCCAAAAGAAAAGAAAAAGAAAAACGATGGAAAAAGAGAATGAATAGAAAGAAAAGAAAAGGAAAAGAAGGGAAATGAGAAAAGCCTGATAATGTAGCTAAACCTATAAAAGCCCAACAACACTTGAAAATACCAGGGCCAAATACGAGAGTAGTTCAAAGATATACTACCCTTTTTGAAGACTTCTCCAAATCATTGAAAATAACTTATCTTGAGCAAAAATTGCTAGGGCAAATACTATTCTTATTCTTTTTCTCAAGGTTTATTAACTTACAAACCCAAGTTGAAATGACTATTCTTTCAAAATAAACCATTAACATACATTTCTGAAACCAATAACCAAAAGAGCCTAAATTGCATTACAAGTATCAAAAAGTCCTAACGGATTGATTAAAGCGTATTACTTACAAGAAAGACCATAATTTTTGGAATAGAAGTCAAGAGTGACATCTAAACCGAGAGATTGTAAGGAAGTCCTCCTAGATTAAACCAATTAAAAACGAGATATCCAGTTATAAATGGAATGAGAAAATTTACTCATTAGCATTGTTTAGCCTTATGTACTGATATCCCCAAGAAGAAGATATGAGTCTTAATTACAAGAAACCCCTCAAGAGATGATTGATTAAGCTAAGACAACATTTTGTTTCTAAGATTAAACTAAACCCTCTAAGAAAAATGAGGCAAAAGAGTAAGTGATTATTGAGCAGTAGGGAATGCTTACCCTTTATTTGTATTTTTAGGAGCCTTGTCAGATTCTTTACTCGTTAGCAATGCTCACTAAAAAGGAACACTTTAATATTTTGCCACATTATCCTTAGGTTTCAAAAGACCATTTTTTCTTGAAAATTTGCAAAAAAAAATTTAGTTATCACTTGTTCAGAGGTCTTAAGTCATCTTGCATTTGATTGTTATTGAAAAAAAAAATATAATAAGATTCTCACTTAGGATATTCTTCCTTTAATAGGGTAGTCAGCCCAAAAAAGGGGCACTTCCCTAGATCTCTCAAGGTTAGCCCACAGGGGGGCACCTTTTGAGCCATTCATTTTCATAATAGGGTAGTCAGCCCAAAAAGGGGCACTTCCCTAGATCTCTCAAGGTTATCCCACAGGGGGCACCTATTGAGCCATCATTTTCATTTAGGTTAGTCAGCTCTTGGGGCACTTTCCTAAAAATCAATCCAAGGGTTAGTCAGCCCAATATGGGCACTTTCCCGAAAAAACCTGTTCTCAGGGTCAGCTCATAAGGGCACCGTTAGAGACAGTTCTATTTTAGGTTAGTCAGCTTTTGGGGCACTTTCCTAAAAATTAATCCAAGGGTTAGTCAGCCCAATATGGGCACTTTCCCGAAAAAGCCTGTTCTCAGGGTCAGCTCATAAGGGCACCTTTTGAGACAGTTCTAGTTTAGGTTAGTCAGCTCTTGGGGCACTTTCCTAAAAATCAATCCAAGGTTAGTCAGCCCAATATGGGCACTTTCCCGAAAAAGCCTGTTCTCAGGGTCAGCTCATAAGGGCACCTTTTGAGACAGTTCTATGTTAGGTTAGTCAACTCTTGGAGCACTTTCCTAAAAATCAATCCAAGGGTTAGTCAGCCCAATATGGGCACTTTCCCGAAAAAGCCTGTTCTCAGGGTCAGCTCATAAGGGCACCTTTTGAGACAATTCTAGTTTAGGTTAGTCAGCTCTTGGGGCACTTTCCTAAAAATTAATCCAAGGGTTAGTCAGCCCAATATAGGCACTTTCCCGAAAATGCCTGTTCTCAGGGTTAGCTCATAAGGGCACCTTTTGAGACAGTTCTATGTTAGGTTAGTCAGCTCTTGGGGCACTTTCCTAAAAATCAATCCAAGGGTTAGTCAGCCCAATATGGGCACTTTCCCGAAAAAGCCTGTTCTCAGGGTCAGCTCATAAGGGCACCTTTTGAGACAGTTCTAGTTTAGGTTAGTCAGCTCTTGGGGCACTTTCCTAAAAATTAATCCAAGGGTTAGTCAGCCCAATATGGGCACTTTCCCGAAAAAGCCTGTTCCCAGGGTCAGCTCATAAGGGCACCTTTTGAGACAATTTTATCTAAGGTTAGTCAGCCTAAGATGGGCACTTTCCTAAAATCTATTTAAGGTTAGTCAGCCCAATATGGGCACTTTCCTAGATTCTCCCGATTAGTCAGATCCTGGGGCACTTTTCGGAAACATCCTTCCCAAACAGTTGCTAGTCTAACAAGACGCTTCTGTCGACAGGTAGCCAGCTCATAAGGGCGCTTCCTAAATAAATTTTCTTTCCAAGGTTGCAAGTCTGATAAGACGCTTCCTATCATCATTTCTCATACATTCCTACTCGATGCTTGAAATGTGTCCTGTCACCAATTAGTTAGCCCATAAAGCACTTTTTGGAGAGGGAACATTACCTTGAATTGTTAGGAACATCTTCAACTGTAGGATTATCAGCTCTTGGGGCATTTTCCTACTAAAACCTAATTCAAGAGGTCAAAAATGGCGTCTTTTGTTTGTCTTTGTAGTTAAGTTTTTCAAACTTTACCACAAAGAGGGGCAGCTGTAAACACCCCATTTTTGCCCTAGGAGTCAATAATTTTCAGTAATAATCAATTTTTCAATTTTTCCTAATTTTTCCCAATTTTTCCTAATTTAGCATAAAATAATAAAAATGTTCAAAAATAAAAATAAATAGGAAAACACTTCAATTTTGAAAAATGATTTCAGAAATAGCAATAATGAATAATAAACAATTTTTACAAATTTTTGAAATTTCAAAAAATAAAAAAAATTGCATCGCATATGTACAATTTGCGATGTAAATAAAATCGGGAAATTGGGCCAGCTCAGCTGGTTCGTGCGTGCGCTGGGAACGTGCGGGAGACTTGGAGGTCGCGAGTTCAAATCTTCCCCCGAGCACTCGATGCAATTTTTTCTTTCTTTTTTCTGGAGCTGCCACGTGGCAGCATGTGATTGGCCAAGAGGAAACGCGTGCATGGCGCGTGATTGTCTTCTTCGCCCAGGAAAATCGGAGGAGGAGCCGGAGCCGGTCCGACAAAGACGAAATCGGCCGTTTTCTTTTTAATCTTCTAGATTAAAGTCAAGATAAAGCCAAATCCATCATAAAAATCAAAGAAAAACAAGAGATTTACATCAAATCGCCGGGATAAAACCGAATCCAAAAACGGAAAAATATGGGTTTATCTAAATCGGCCAATTCGAGCTTATCCAAGAGGAGTTCGAGGTTCCTATAAATAGAGGAGAACAGGAGGAAGCGAAAACACGAAGAAAAAGTGAGAGAAAGAGAGAGAAAGGAGCGAATCGGAGTACGCCGGAGGAACTTGAAGCCGAGACCGCCGACCGGAGTTCAAACCACCGCAAGGAGACGTTCTGGGAGTACACCGCCACCACCATCGGATTCAGCACCCCCAAGAAGCTAGGATTCGACACTTCACCCGCCGCAAACGACCGTCGGAACGCCGTGAACAAGCCAATACCGCCGCCGTGTCCGACCGATTCGACCCGACCCGATCCGATCCGACCCGCGCACCGATCCGGATCCAGGTAAGTCGGATTTTCCAGATTTTTTATTATTATTTATTTTATTTATTTTGTTTATTTGTTTATGTTGAATTTATTTATTATATTGTTAGCCATTTATTTATTTATATTGTCGATAAATAGGAAAATGTAGGAATTGTATTTTTCTAGGATTTAATAATGTAGAAAATAGAAAATAGAAAATAGGAAATAGGAAATAAGAAAAAATAAAATAAAAATAATAAAAATGAAGAAAAATAATAGAAATATTAGAAAAATAATAATAAAATTTTAAATTTCAAAATAGGATAGAAAATAAACTTAAGATAAAATTTTCAACAAAAAATATAAAAATTATAAAAATCATGAAAAACTTACAAAACTTATAAAAATCACAAAAATCATGAAAATCACAAAAATCATAAAAAATTCAAAAGAATTATAAAAGAATCGTAAAAATAAGTTTTAACACTTAGAAAAATCCTTTTCTTCGAATAAACTCAAAATAGATGTTTTCCCCCAAAATCATTTTCAAAAATCAAATTCAAAGTTTAGGCTTAGAAATTTTTAGAAAAATCCCAAAGATGTTAAGAACGTAAACCAAAAGAGTTTGCAAGAATTAAAATTCATCAACAAATCTAAAGGTTTTCAAAAAAGCGAACTACGGCTTGTTTGATCCTGAGTAGCAGGTACGTAGGCACCCATTCGGGTCAACCCATAAAATAAATGAAAAATTCTTTTGTTGAAATAAATTTAAAGACATAATAAAAATTAATAGAAACACAATGAAACACATTTCTAAAGATGAACAATTTTAGGAGATCAGGTGGTAACCGTATAGGTTTTAATAGGTTAGCCCCCGGACTTAGAAACTCTGGTTTTCCCTTTTTTTCTTCTCACAAAAACGAGAAGAGAAAATAACGACGACTAGTAGTCCAAATTAAGACTAATCCGCTCCTTTAGTCTTAATTCACTTTTTCCCAACAACAGTTGGGTGGCGACTCCAAAAATCAAAAGAAATTCCTAACTCAAGTCGATGATCTATATTAGATGAGCATAGGGTCTAGTTTAGATCGGATTAGGAATGGGAATTCAAAAATTAGACTCGACAACACCAATAGAAACATATTCCGCTTTAGCTGAAAGCAATAGAATTTTGTTTCTTAGAAGACTAAGAAACTAATTTGTCACCTCATAATTAACAAGTACCTGATGTACTTTTTCTATCAATTTTACAACCTATATAATCTGCATCAGAGTATCCTATTAAATTAAAATTTTGTTTTTAAAGCTACCAAATGCCTAATTTAGAAATATTTATTAAGTATTTGAAAATTCACTTAACCGCTAATAAATGTGTTTCTTTTGGAGTACTTTGAAATCTAGCATACAAACATACACTAAACAGAATATCAGGTCTAGATACTGTCAAGTATAGCAAAGATCCTATAAGACTTCTATAAAGTTTTTTTCACTTACCTTCTTTCCATTTGAGTCAGAGTCTAACCTTATTGAAGTGCTCATAGGTGTTGCAGCCTTTTTACAACCTTCATATCCAAATTTTTTTTAAATCTGTCTTGTATACTTTTCTTGATGGATAAAAATTCCTTCCTTAGTTTGTTTTATTTATAGCCAAAGAAAGAATGTCAACTCACCCATCATTGACATTTCAAATTCTGCCTGCATAGTCTTAGCAAACTCTTGACAATACAATTCATTAGTAGATCAAAAAATTATGTCATCTACATATATTTGTACAATCAGAATATCATGATTATATGTTTTTAAGAATAATGTGGTGTCCACTTTTCCTCTTTGGAAATCTTTTGAAAGTTGAAACATACTCAATCTTTCGTACCATGCCCTTGGGGCTTGTTTTAAACTGTACAAAGCCTTATTGAGTTTGAAAACATAATTAGTTTTAAAAGGATCTTCAAAATTAGGGGGTTGTTCAACAAAAAATTCTTCTTTTATAAATCCATTTAAAAATGCACTTTTCACATCCATTTGAAAAACTTTAAATTTTTTGTAGCAAGCATCAAACATATAGCTTCTAATCTAGCAATAGGTGCATATGTTTCATCAAAATCTATGCCTTCTTCTTGTGAATAACCTTTATCTATTAATCTTGCTTTATTTCTTACTATTTTTCCATCTTCATCCAATTTTTTATTAAACACCCATTTAGTTCCAATTATTGATTTTCCTTAAGGTCTAGGAACTAAATTCCATACATTATTACTTTGAAATTGATTTAACTCTTCTTGCATTGCATTTATCCAATTATTATCATTTAAGACTTCTTCTATATTATCAGGTTCAATTTAAGATAACAAGACAAAGTGATTTTCAAAGTTTTGTAAACTAGCTCTAATTTTAATACTAGAATTTATATTACCTATTATTAGATAAGAAAGATGAGTAGACTTATATCTCAAAGCCTTAAAAGCTTCTAGTTCAAATCTCATAACTTCTAAAGTACCTTCTATCGCTTTCTTTGAAACAAGTTCTGGACGACTACATCCTTGAGTAACAACAGTAGGTGCTTCAGATTTAGATTTTGCACCAGCTTCTTCTTTAGGATTGGGATCCTTTTCTCCATCAGAATCATCATCTTTCAGATCCTCAACAAATTTCACATTTATTGATTCTTTGACAGTTTTATTTGTTTTATTAAAAATACGATAAGCCCGACTATTTAAAGAATAGCCTAAGAAAATAGCTTTATTAGATCTTTCATCAAACTTACCAAGATTAAGAATGTTCTTCACAAAGCATTTAGAGCTAAAAACACGAAAATATGAAACATTAGGTTTCTTACCTTGAAATAGCTCATAAGCAGTCTTGGTTGTCATAGGCCGAATAAAAGCTCTATTGATGATATACTTAGCAATACCACTTTCATTTAACATAGATCTTATGGAAACGGCTTCTGCCCAAAAAATACTTGGCAATACCAATTTCATTTAACATAGATCTTGTCATTTCCTGAATTGTTCTATTCTTGCGTTCCACAACTCCATTTTGTTGAGGAGTATATGGAGTTGAAAAGTTATGAGATATACCTTGTTCTTCACAAAAATGTTGCATTTTGAAACTCAGTTCCATGATCAGTTCGAAGACTAATTATGGAAATTCCTTTTTTGTTTTGTATTTATTTTGCAAATTTTTTAAAAGAATCAAAGGTATCTCTTTTATGTCACAAGAATATAACCCATTTATATCTTGAAAAATCATCAACAATAATAAGTCTAAATTTACTCCCACTCATGCTTAGAACTCTAGTAGGTCCAAATAGATTAAGATGCAATAATTCAAGAGGTCTTTGAGTAGAAATTGCATTTTTTCTTTTATGAGAAACATAAACCATTTTATTCTTTAATCAAGTATCACATTTCACATCTTGTCTAATATTAATTCTAATATTATCCTTTTATGATATTTTTTTAGATAGCTTCTCTAATTGATTAAAATTAACATGTCTTAATCGTTTATGCCAAGAAAATATATGATCATTCAATGATAACAAACAAACATTTTCAATATCAACTGGATTTATAAGGTAAATGTTCTTTTTCCTAAATCCTTTAAATAATTTTACTCCATTTTCATTAAAAGCATAACACTTGTCTTGTTCAAATGTCATCTTGTAACCTATATCACATAATTGACCAATACTCAGCAACTTATGTTTTAAACCTTTCACAAGATAAACATTTTCAATAGTGTAAGGATGTATACCAATTGTTCTTTAAGCAATGATTTTACATTTACCATTGTCTCCAAACTTCACATATCCTTTTTCTTCCCATCTTATGCTATTGAACAATGAAGCATCTCCAATCATATGTTTGGAACATCCACTATCTAGATACCATGTTCCTCTTATTTTAGCTTCATGTTCCTACACACATAAAAAAGAATCAAACCCTTTTAAGAACCCAAACAAGTTTGGGTCCTCCAAAAGATAAACCCGTTTGATTTCCTTAATTTACTTGTTGGCTACTAAGCTTATTCTTCTTATAAAAGCAATATTTTTCTATGTCCAAGTTTATCACAAAAGAAACAAGAATAAGTATCATTATTCCAATACTTGTCATTTACCTACTTCTTGTAATTTTAATTTGTATACCTTTTGACGTTGCTTCTGTAGTACCCATTATATGGATACCTTCTCTTAGGATAACTTTTGTCATAAGTTCTGGCATTTCTCACAAAATTTCTTTCCACATAATTATTATTTGATTCATTCTTTTTAATGATAAAATCATCATTAACAACTTGCTTAGCCTTAACAAACACGGTATTATGATTTTTTTTTATTAGTACCAAGATTATATCCTAAACCATGTTTTTCATTTGATAATCTTTCAGAGGAAATTAGCATGCTCAATTTCTTATCACTTTCATCAAATTTATTAAATGTGTTTTTCAAGGAGTTAGACAAATCATCAATTCTTACTTTCATACTATTGGTTTCTTCCTTAAGCATGTGATTCTCTTTTCTTAAATTATCAAGATTAACATGCATAGATTCATTTTCATGCTTCAATATGTCATTCTCATCAACAAGCAATGAATTGGTTTGTCTTAATGCTTCTTTTTCATTTTTAAGAGTCTTTATTTTACTATCAAATTTAGCCAATTTCATATTAGCCTTTTTAAGTGCTTTTAGTAATTTTTTTCATTTCTTCTAACATATCATCTTCAATTATATCATCATCAGATTCAAAATGTACCTCATAATTGGCCATGAGATAAAGATTTGCCTCCTCTTCCTTTGCTTTTGAATCTTCTAGACTAGTCTCTGAGTCCTCCAAATTACTCCATATAACTAACATTGCACAACTCTTCTTTTTGTATTTCTCTATCTTTTTTATCAAAGTAGGACATTCATACTTGATATGTCCTGGCTTCTTACATTGATAGCATTGGATTTCCTTTTTCTCTTTCCATTTCTCTTTCTCCTTATAGGCTTTCCCTACATCATTTTTCTTATATTCGGTAGTTTTCTTAAATGTATTGAACTTCTTACCTCTTTGCTTCTTGTGCAGTTTGCTAAGCTTTCGAGCTAGAAAATTTATGTCCTCTTCTTCCTCATTGTCATTATCATTGGATTCTGAATTATTCTGCATCATTTCCTTAGCTTTGAATGCTATTCCTTTAGTACTACTTTCTGCTCCTTGCATGGTCTTTATGTGAGACTATACACCATGAGCTTTTCTCTTAGTTGATTAAGAGAGAGCTTGCTGAGGTCTTGAGCTTCTTCTATAGTTGTTTTCTTTGCATCCCAAGATGGTGGTAGTATCCTTAGCATTTTTCTCACAAGATCTGAATCAAGAAATCTCTTCCTTAGTGATGCAAGCTCATTGGTGATTGCTGTGAACCTGTTAAAAGAATCTTTAATAGCTTCATCAAATTTAAATTTAAACAATTCATACTGTTGAATTAAAACATTTATCTTAGTTTCTTTGATTGTATATGTCCCCTCATATGTATCGCATAGAGTATCCTATATCTCCTTTGCATTTGCACAAGAGGATATCAGATAGAACTCTATCGCAGTAATAGTGGTCAACAATAGATTTTTTGCTTTATTATTTTTCTTAATGGTTTTCTTCTTTGAGTCTGATAGAATTGAATCTCCATCCAAATCAATTGTTCTATCTCTTATGGAAATAACTTGCTATGAGTCATAGTCATTAGCCTTGATATAAGTTTCCATGCGCATTTTCCAATATGAAAATTTTAAATCGTCAAAGAAAGGTGCTTGATTAATTGCAATATTGTTCTCAGCCATTTGGATCACTCAATTCGATAAAAGAGTCCTGCTCTGATACCAATTGTTGGTCCTGCTAAATTGATTAATTATTGAAAATTTCAATTTTTCGTAACTTTGTAAAAATACTCTTGAATGGAAATTCTAATAGCGTGAGCAACAAATAAACAATAAGCATGCAATTAAATAAAAAATGGAGGGAGAGAAAATCAGGCTTAGTGATGTATAGAGGTTCTACCTTGCGCGTATGTCTTCTCTTCCAGCTCCACATTAAGGACTCAGTTGTCTCTACAGGTTAAGTTTCACTATACCAAAAATCAAATTGAGAGTACAAATACACCAACACTTTAGCGAAGTCTCACTATTGAGTCTCCCTAACTTTCACACTAAGCTAATCACTCAACTACAATGATAAACAACTCTAAATTGCTCACAAGAACAATCAAATAAACAAAGAGGAGAAATAAAGTATCATCTACAAATAAATTCAATAACAATTAAATGAGAACTCTTTTGTGCGCCTTTTGAAGGATAGCAAGATGAAGTTTTTTTTTGCTCATGTTCTTGATTAATGATTTTAAACTTCTAGAGCTTCTTTTTCTTTTAACGGTTAACTAGCAAGAAAAAAATGCAATAGTAATTTGAATTTCGAATAACCCTTTTGATAGAAATGACCAAGATTTCCCCTTAGATATTTAAATTTAAAATCTGGATAATCTTTAATAGAAATCTGTCCTATGATGTGTATCTTCTTGTTGCAGAGATCTTTTCTTATATTTGAATATCTAAAAAACTGGATAAGCTTGAAAGATAAATTTGTTGAGATTTTTATAGATAAACTTCAAGAGATTTCATGATATTCCTCATGTTGTGGAGCCTTATCTTCTCATAACAACCATATCTTCATTGTAGATATATTCTTATATTTGTAATAACTTAACCTTATCGTACTTAAACATATATCCAAGAATAAATTATAAAGAATTTCTAGAAAACGTCTTTGTAACATACCAACGAACCAGCAATCAAAATTAAAGTGGAAAACAAATAAATTTTGAATACAAATTTTGATAAAAACTTGAAGTGATGAAATCCCTAAGATGATAACTCCCACTTTAGTGAAACACATCAAGTATATTTGTCATGCCTCGAAAGGGGGTCTAGAAGTCTCCACTAAAATCATCATGGTGGGTCTGCACTCATTACATGATAATCGTCTTACGAGTTAAAGATCGTAAGACTCTAAGTAAATAATTGCATTTACAATTAATCATAGTACATATAATTGGATAATAAAATATAACTATAGATCCCATATCCTACAGTTAACCATGATCGTAGAGAATCGATATCTCCTATCAATCAATAAAATAGGATAAATCCTAGGTTTCTCAAATTCAAAATGCTATTTACATAAGGGTCCTACATTTTATCTAAGTAAATCCATCATTCACAATTCTTACTTTGTCATTCTAGTCTTCTAAAACTCTGGACACTTCACATCTTATCCCATCTCGAGCTTTCATAATCACCACCTGCAAAAAGGGTCTGTAAAGGGGTAAGCACACTACGGCTCAATGAATGGGATAGTAACACTTTCAATGCTACGTACACACAAGCAAATTCAAATCAAGTTATCAAAACATATGCTATGCATGAGCAACCATATGAATGCAGCATCTCACATGGTCTTCCGGTAACCAACATGAAGTCTAAGGTTTACGCCCCCCCTTGACCTTGGGTTCGAGATTCCGAAGCCACCATCAGTGTTCTGGTCATTGTCCGATTTATTTATCTTATCCCTTTGATAATTATAATATCTTTTTAATTCAATAGTGAATGCTCCTATGCTTCTACATTAGTCGGACCAAAACCCTCAAAGACCGACTAAACTCGGAACCGTCAAAGCGCGACAATCCCTAATCACTTAGTTTGCACTTAGCGGAACAATAATCCTCTTGATTACTTCGGCAAGCCCTATAGCAATGATGGCCTTTAATCTCGTGCAATGTCTCGTGGAAATGCATGTCAAGTTTTAAATCAAGTCCATTTCCTTAATTAATTGATTTGAAGTGACCAAACACATATATAATCACAACCAATTCTCATTCAAGCCAATGAAGTAACTATCAAGAACAATTCATAAGGACCCAGTGAAGTCCCATGACAATCCACGACAACTCATTTCACACGTACCACAACAAAACAAGATCATGCATTTAACATCACAAAACAAACAAGGTACTAGACCCAGCGGATGGGAACCATCTAGCTATACACAAGGTTTTAGGTAATTTGACACCTCTGTGCCATTTATCTCAAACATCAAATCAACCACTTAGGATTGATTTACGATCATCATCCTAACACCTCTATGTTATTGCACTTCTCAAGTGCTTTGCTATTCACATATCCGAGAGCCAACAAGGTCGTATCGTATATTCCTTCTAGGTCCTTAATACACTTATGTATAATATATATATATATATACATAGGTTTATGAATGTAGTTTCACCTAAAGGACATTTATGTTAGGCACCTCCCCTCACTCACTTAAGAGGGTAAGAAAATAGAATGGTTAAGTTGAAAAGTCAAGGTTACACTCATGATTTGTATGGTTGTGCTCATGAGTGTATTCTATAGATATAATAGGAAGATAAGTTGCCTAAGTATATGTACACATTCAGAAGAAAACTTTGATATGTATACATTATGGCATCTACATACCCTATTCTAACTATGCACACCCACTCGATAACTATAGAAAGAAAAGCTAGGTTTCTATATTTTGGTTTGGTTTGAAGAAAACAATTTTGCATCATGGGTTGGGCTTATGGTAATAGCACTAGCAATGTAGCTTTAAGTGCTATCGTTAAGGTAATGACATCTAAACCCTCAGACCATTCTATCCTCTACATTCTTTATGACTTATTTCCTAAACTCATTAATCCCCATTATATGACGCAACTTAGCAATAATCACAATCAATTGCAAATACAACAAACCAACAATTTAACATACATAGCAAATCAACATACAACTCAACTTAGTAACATATCATTAAGTTTCCCACTCACCTGTTTAGGGTCATCATAATCCTAGCCGGAATCAAGCGATTCCAGCGGTTAACCCCTTTGCTTTCCTCTTGAAATCAGTGTCCTTCTACAATGCTTCCTCCACTAACCATAAAAGGCCACATCTCCACTTGACTTTGGTAGTTTCCTAAAACTTGATATGTGTACTCCACTAGTTATGCATTTGATGGCAAGGCATGAAGTTTTCTCCTTAAGGAACTTTAGGCGAACAAGATTTGAAACATTAAGCAATTCTTCAACGTGATTCTAATATAAGGTTCTAGAAGGAATAACCTTCTTATGAATCATTGCTTCCAATACTCTAAGTTGCTGTGATCGACTGTTTGCTTTCCTCGTATAGAAGTCAAGCAATGAAACGTCTTCAACCTGCCAAATTTGGAATCCCTTCTTCCGTGTATGCAAGATACCCTTAGAGAGGATAACTAAAGGTCTTGCATTAGGGTATTTGGCCAAAAATGATCTTCCTCGACATCCTTTGAACATTCCATTGTGAAATCCATTTCATTCCAAATATCCCCCGGGCTATCATCTTGGACGTTGCTCAAATCATTCCCTTCACCATCTACACCAATATAAACAACTCTTCTTCTCGTTTACTTTCACACACAGACACACTCACCTTCTTCACACAATTCCCTCTTCCTCCTCGGTTTCACCTTTCCATTATTTCTTCTTTCCTTTGTTGACATCTCCATCTATAGGGTTTCTCGTTCTTCCTACTGGTTTTCATCCTCACTCACGCTTCCATTACCATACATACACCAACCTTTCCCACACACCATGTACACACCAACATACTCCTATCCATATACATGCACACTCCGCACACCACGCATGCACCTACATATACATATACACCACCATACCATACACCTAATTACACGCACATATAACTGGACGTTATTATCCTCCTTTCTCCTCAAGTCTACATACACACACACACCATTAGTGCATACACACACATACTCCATTCATGTCTCACACCACCGACATACATATACACACATACTCCACTTACATCTCACACCCCACATACATACACATACACACATCCTCCGCATACACCTTACACCGCCAATACATGCTTACCCACATACTCTGCCCACACTACACACATCTTTCGTATGCATACCCACATATCCACGCCACATACCATTTCTTACACATACATACGTATCTACACCACATGCCATCTCATACACTTACACACATACTCCACATATACCTTATACCACCAATACACCCGCACCCACATACTTCGTACACACTACATTCACCTTCCATACCCACACACACATGTCCACACACCACTCATCATCTCATACTCATAAACACATATTCCACATACACTACACTCAACTTCCATACCCACACACATGTCCAGACACCACACACCATTTCATACACATAAATATATACCCACACACACCACTCCTTCCATATACATATATGATAGAGCCATTTTATACTCAATCTTTATAGTATGAAGTGTGTTAATTTATTATAGATTTTATAGAAATCATAAGGAAATGGTACTTAATTCTATTATGGTGATAAATCAAGTCAAATGGAGTCAAGGGTGCTAATTCAAGTAAATTAGAGAAGTCATCTACAACTTGGATCAAAGACAAGGATTTACACGGCCGTGTACTTAGTTTTGAAGCCACGGGAAACTACACGGTTGAAGTACACAACCGTGTATCTGTCTAGAAGGAGGCACGGTTTGAGGAACGGCCATGGTGCAAACCGTGCTACACACTGCATGAAAAGGAGAGAGACACGGCTTGTGACACGGCCGTGGTGGAAGACGTGGTGGCAGTCGTGGTGCAAACCGTGGTGGAAGCTTGATGAAGCCGTGCCATATACTAAACAACGAGGAGAAATTGTGGAACATCGACCAAAGGATGACACGGCTTGGGATCTGGCCGTAGTGGAAGCCGTGGTACACACTGATCAAGGATGAAGACTTGTAAATTACCCACAGAGAAAGGCAAGCCACAGCCGTGTGGTAGGGCATGCCAGGCGGACGATTATTCACTTCTTGAAATTTACTTGAAAAAGGAAAGATATTTTCGTATCTTGCTAGCAAAAGATCACCTGCCATTCCTTTAACAATATAAATAGAACTAACCCTAGAGGGTTATGGTAATCTTGAATCTTGGATCATCTTGGAGACAAGAAGAAAGGAGGAGGCAGAGCAGGCAACCGGGAATAGAGGCTTGTTATGTTTTTATTCTTAATTTTCGTTTTTATGATGAACATGTGTAGTTAAGAACTTTTTCTAGCCAAAGGGTCATAGAAGTTTGATTCTCCACGAATTGTGAGATCTAATTGATTTGTATTTAATCTATTCTTTGTTTTTGGATATTCATATATCTTCTGAACGTCTTGTCATTATTATCTTTGTTGATTAGTATGAATTAGAGCTCTTTTACTCAATTAGCAAGTTAATATATTGTCAACTAGCACGTCAAATCCGTAATTGTTTGATTGTTCTAGTCTCGGTGACACGATAACATGTTTGATTATAAAATAGATGATCAAATTCATGTTATGGAGATGTATGATCTTATTTAAATAGGTTATCTTATAATCTACCGGCATGAATTGGTAGTCTCTCTAGTTTTTAATGCTATTGATAGATTAAATCCTAAGAGCTTATCTAGGGTTGTCTAATCGATAAGAGAAATAATCAAAGAGCTTGTTTTGGTTATCGAAGAAGTACGGAGAGATAGGTTATTAGAGCTTGTTAATAACCATAACCAGTTTATCTAGAAATAAGAATAGAAAACATTTGCATTGATGATCAATTCCTAGAATTAAACTATCTTGATTCCTTTAGTTAGGCTTTTATCAATATTCGATTTTATTATCTTATTTCAATATTATTTTGATTCACAAACAAAACCCCCCATTTTTCTTTTCCTCTTTATTCGCTTTGAATAGAAATATATTTAATCAATCCCTGTAGATACGACCCTACTCACTACTATATGCAAATCATATAATTATCTAGGAGTAGGTTTTTATTTTTGTTGGATTCGACACCCATCAATATACACATACCCACACACCACATGTTTTCCATACATACACACACATACCACATACTCCACACACCATCCATATACACACACATACCGCACACCTCACACCTTCCGTACATATACACACATACCTTTATACGCCTCATGGCAATCCACACACACACACACACAAACCTCACATACCACACACCATTCATATGCATACACCCCTTTCACACACACCATAGATCATCCTACACATACATACATACCGCATACACCACACCACCCATATACACACACATGCCGCACACATCATACACATACCACACACCCTACATCACCTCATACACATACACACACCCTCACACACCACACACTATCTCATACACATACGCACACCCTTACTGTGAAGTTCAAAAATTTTCAAAAAGTTATATAAACAATTACAGAAAATAAATAGAATAACAAATATTATTTTATTCTAGATTTGTGATAATAATAGGTTTTATAAATTTAAACAATTAGAAAGAACAACTTTCGTAAGAAAGATAAGATGATGAATGTAATAAACTGAGTTTTATGAAATATCTTACCGAACAAATTTAGGAAGCGACGTACTTGAAAATATCCGAATATAGAAATATAAATGGATAAATGAAAATAATTGTAAAATTTAACTTCAGTTCGATAAATTAAATTAAAAGGATAAATCATTCGAAACATAATTTTTAAACAATATTAGGTTAAATAATGAAATTAATTTAAATTATAAATCAAAGAATATCAAATTGAAATTTAGAATAAATATTTATATTCGGAATAATCAAATTAACCTAGACGTAAAATTTTATAATAAATTGTTAAAGATATAATTTTTAAAGGTATTCTCATACATGTGCAAAATGTTAAAATAGGGTTATTTTTAAAATAAAATATAATTATAATATAATATATAAATATACATATAAATATAAATATATATATATAACTGTAAAAAAAAAGGTCCCATCCCTTTCTTTTCTTTTCTTGCCTTTTCCTTCCAGACCACCCCCCCCCCCCCCCCCCCCCTCCCTTGCTCTCTTTCTTCCTTTCCCTTTTTCTTTTCTTCTTCTTCATTTCCGGGCATCTTCTTCCCTTTCCGTTCTCCTTTTTCCCTTCTCAGCCAGCCACCCAACGATGATCCTACAGAAATAGCAATGACGGCCTTCAACAGCAACAGCAACGGGAGTGAGTGGCTAAGTGTGTGGTGTGTGCGAGAGAGGAAGACGACAACGGCAGCAGCACCAACGGCGGCTCCCACAGTAGTGACAACAAGGAACTCCGACCATGGCAGCCACCATGACGACTACGACCTTCAATAGCAGCAACGACGGTGGATGGTTGAGTGTGTGAGTGTGCGTGAGAGGGAATGATCACCGCAACAACAACAATCGGAACAACGATGAGCCCGACGACAGCAACAGCTGCAATGGCGACGATAGCAACTGAGACGACTTCAACCCAGCAACTACGGTGGTAACAACAACGGTAACGGCAACAATCAGTTGCAACAACTACAACAACAACCTCAATGATGGCAGCAACAACAATGACGCGGCAACAAGGAAAAAGGTCGACAACCACGATCTCAACAACGATAGCAACGACAGCTACACGAACAGCCCTCGATAGTAACAGCAATGGCAATGGCAAACCGCAGCAACGATGACAATCACTCCCACTTTGACATAGCAACAATGATCTGACAGCTGCAACCACAATGACGACAGCAGCAAAAGCAGAAGAAGAATGGGAGTATGCGTGCGTGTGCATGAGGTGGAGGAGCTACCTTATGGTAACTATGTGTATGTGTGTGTACGCGAGGGAAAAGGACCGCAACAACAGTGGCAGCAGCAACCACGATCGGCAGCCACTCAACGATGGTGGCAATGACGACCACAGCAGCAACAGCAGCAATGATAGCCCAATGACAACAGCAACGACAACCCAACAACGACAACTAGTTGTTGTGAGAGAAAGTGGAGAAGGAAATCCTTAATGTGGTGAGGGATGATGTGTGTGCGGTGAAGGATGGTGTGATGTGCATGAGGATGTGTATGTGTAATGCGACGGTGAAGGGTGTATGTGAGAGTGTGTGGACGTACGAGAGTGTATGTGTGTGAATGAAGGTGTGTATGTGTATGCAGGAATGAAGATGTATGTATGCATATGTGTGTAGGGATGTGTGTGATGTATGTGGAAAAGTGTGTATGTATGTGAATGATGGAGTATGGTGTGTGTGTATGCGTGTGGGTAAATGAGGAGGTAATGTAGTGTATGCGGAATGTGTGTGTGTGAATGAAGTGTGTATGTGTTTATGTGTGGTTGAGGGTGTATGATGTGTATGTAAGGATGTGTGTGTGTGTGTTGGTGATGATGTATGGTGTGTGAAGGTGCATGTATGTGTGAAGGAGGAGTCGAGTGTGTAATGCTTATGGGTAAGCGCATAGGTGCATGAAGTGATGTAGGGTGTGTAGTATGTGTATGTGGGTGTGTGGTATGTATGTGTATAAGGGTGTGATGCATGCGGAGTGTATGGGTATGGGACGGTATGTAGTGTATGCGAGAAGGGTATATGCATATGGATGGTGAGTGGTAGGTGCGGTTTGTGTGTGTGCACGTGGATGCCATGTAGCTTGTAAGGGTTTGTGTATATATGTATGAAAGGTGTGGGATGTGTGGAGTATGTGTATAGGTGTATGGAAGATGTGAGGTATACAGTACATGTGTGTATATGGATGGTAGGTGGAGTACGTGATATGTGTGTATATGTAAAGGATGTGTGGTTAGTAGGTATGTGATGTATATATAGGAGGAGTGGTGTACATGGGTATGTATGTATGTGTATAAGATGATGTGTAGCATATGGGTGCGAAAGGTAAATGTATTGTATGTAGAGTATGTAGGCAAGTATGTATTGGTGGTGTAAAGTATATGTAGGGCATGTGTGTATGATAGTGGTGTGGAAGGTGAGAGGAGCAGGTGTGTATGTATATATAGGTGTGTGTGTGGTGTGTGAAGTGTGTATATAAATGGATAAGAATATATGTATGTTGGTGTGCATGTGGTGTGTGGGAATGTGTTGGTATATGAGAGTATGGGGAAAGGCATCAAAGAGCTTGAGAAGAGATAGAAGTGAACGAGGAATTGAGCAACCCAACGGAAATTGCAGAGAGTTGTTGTAGCTGACCCTTCGGTACCATGCTCAAAGAAGGGACTACACGTCAGAATCACTTGAGGACGATTAGGACAACGACAACCCTAAACAAGTGAGTGGGAAACTTAATAATATGCTACTATGTGACGTTGTATGTTGAATGTTATGCATGTGAAATCGTTGTTTGATGTGTTGCTATTTGATATGATTGTTGTTGAGTTAAGTCATAGTGGGGATTGATGAGTTAGAGAGAAAGTCATAAAGACTATAGGGGAATGAATGGTCCGAGAGTTTAGATATCATTACCTTAATGATAGCACCTAGCGCCGTATTGCTAGTGCTATGATCATAAGCCTAACCCATGTTTTACAAATCGTTTTCTTCCGAATCAAACCAAAATATAGAAACTTAGCTTTTCCTTTTATGGCTACTGAGTAGGTATGCTTAGTTGGAATAGGGTGCATAGGTATCATTATGTATACATGTCAGAGCAGGTTCCTGAATGTGTATACATATATTTAACCAAATTTATTTTAATATTATATTTACAAAATACATTCATGAGCTCAATTATATAAATCATGAGTGCAACCTTAGTTTTTACAACTCAATGACCATATTTTCTTACCCTCTTAAGTATACAAGGGGAGATGTCTAGCAAATCGTCCTTAATTAAGTAAAGGTCCTAAACATATATATGTGTAAACACCCCATTTTTGCCCTAAGAATCAATAATAATCAACAATAGTTAATTTTCAATTTTTTCCAATTTTTTTCTCTAATTTGGAAAAAATAGGAAAAATATTCAAAAAAAAATAAATAGGAAAATACATCAATTTTGGAAAATAATTTCAGAAATGACAATAATAAGGATTAAATCATTTTTCCAAATTTTTGAAATTTCAAAAAATTGCATTGCATATATGCAATTTGCGAAATAAATAAAATCACGAAAGTGGCTAGCTCAGTCGGTCCGGACCAGGGTTAGGCGTACGCGGGGGGGTGCGAGGACAGGGGTTCGAAACGCGGGGGAAGCAGAATCCGCGTTTTGCAAAATTTTACTCTGCTTGGGACACGTGTCAGCATCCGATTGGCTGGAGCGAACGCACGTGCCGGGCAAGTGATCGTCTTCAATCTCTGTCCGAGATCGTCGGCGAGGAGAAAAATCCGAATTTCGGCAGTTTTGATTCGATTTTTTACACAAATCCAACGGATTTTCAACAGAAATAAGATAAACATCATCCAATTAGAATCAAATCGCAACAAATCGATGGATTTACACAAATCGGAGTTGGGTTTTTTAACCACAAATCCAATTTTCTTCGATCGATGGAAATCCGAGCTTATCCAGCTCAATTTTGAACGCCTATAAATAGAGGATGAAGTGGAGAGGCAGAATCACGGATCAAAAGTGAGAAAAAGAGAGAAAAAGGAGAGAATCGAAGCCTCGCCAAAGTTGTTCAAAACCACGACCACCGATCAAGTGTTAGGCAGCCACCAAGAGGCGTTTTTTAAGCAAACCACCGCCACAATTGAGTTCCTCACCCCCGAAAACCTAGGAATCGACACCTCAACCACTTCGAAAGGCCGCCGAAACGCCGTCAACGAACATCTCCAGCTGCCACGTCCAATCGACCCAACCCGCGCACCGACCCGGATCCAGGTAAGTTGGATTTTCTGATTTTTTTTGTATTTATTTTATTTATTTAGTTATTTTATTTATTTTGAATTTATTTATTTAATTATTTTTTCTTTATAATTTGAAAAAAATAGAAAAAAATGTTAAAAATTAGATTTTTTTTTAGGATTTAATTTAAGATGAATGATAAAAATAAAAATAATTATAATAATAAATAATAAAAATGTAGAAAATTTATAAAGAAAATAATAAAAATATTAGAAAAGAATAGTAATAAAAATTTAGATTTTAGAATAGGATAGATAAAAATCTAGGAGAAAAATTTTCAATAAAAATTATAAAAATTATGAAAAACAAAAAAAAAAATCAATAAAAGTTTATAATAGTAGAAATGAGTTAAAAATAGAAAAAAAATGAAATTTTTATCACTTAGAAAAATCATTTTCTTAAATAAATCCAAAACTGGTTCTTTCCTTAAAAATATCATTTTCAAAAATCAAATTATCAAGCCTAGGCTTAGATTTTTTTAACAAAATCCTAAAATGGTAAAAACATAAATCAAAAGAAATTTCACAATTAAAATCCACAAACACACTAAAGTTTTTTTCAAGAAAGCGAACTACGGCATGTTTGATCCTGAATAGCAGGTACGTAGGCACCCATTTGAGGCAACCCTAAAAAAGGAATAAAAATCATTTTCCTAGCATAATTCACTCAAAAACACAATAAAAGACAACAAAAATAAAATAAAAGACATTTCGAGATAGAGTAAATTTTAGGAGATTAGGTGGTAACCTTAGGGTTTTAATAGGTTAGCCTCCGAACTTAGAAACTCTGGTTTTCCCTTTTCCTCTTTTCACGAAAACGAAAAAAGGAAATCACAATGACTAATGGTCCAAATTAGGACTAATCTGCTCCATTAGTCTTAATTCAATTTTTTCCAACAACAGTTGGGTGGCGACTCTAAAATAAAACGAAATTCCTAACTCGAGTCGAGGGTCTACATTAGATGAGCATAGGGTCTAGTATAGATCGGATTAGGAATGAGAAATCAAAAATTAGACTCGACAAGATGGCGACTCCGTTGGGGACGAAATTCCAGTAGGCTAGCCACCTAAATCTCCTTAAATTGCTCCTTTTTAAGAAATGTCTTTTGATTATTGTTCTGTTGCTAACCTTTCAGGAATTAGCTAAATTTATGATTCATTTTTTACTTTTGGGTCTGCATGCATACATTTGTGTGAATAGATACGGTTGAACCCGGACTGTCTTAGGACCCTAAGACAGGGAGCCATTGTGTAGGTTTCGGGCAAAGTGATGTGATCACCGTTCGTGACCGATTAGGCTACCCCACCCAATGCTTCGATATGGCCTAAGATCCATTTCTCCGAGAATGCGGGAGGCCATAAAGCTTGGGGACCAGTTAGAACCTACCTATTTGCATACGTAACATCATGGGTTGACAATTGATGATGATGTAATATTTTTTGTTTTGTTCATGGAGTTCAGATCTATTTCCCTGTAATGTTATCATAGTTCTGGTTGTAATTAGGGAATTTCTGTTGTAATAGATGGCTAGTACCGCAGTTGACCGCCTCCTCCGCAAAGAGATCTGAGTGTACAAACCTTTTGATCCGAAATTGGTGCTGGACCACTGGTTCACCCTATACAACCTAAAGGAACAAGCCTTCATCCAGCAGAAAATAGGGCCCATTCTCTCACTGATGAAGATGGAAATGAATTTGCCCTTGGTACGGGCCATGCTCCACTTATGGGAAATAGAGCCCGCAGCTTTCTTCATTGGTCCACATGAGATCACCCCTACCCTGGAATAGTACACCCAGCTGCTACAGGCTCCAGCACTAACCGACCAAGTCTATGTGCCAGATCTTGAGGCCGGGCCAGCCGGTATTTTCAGTAGACTACTAGGTATTTGCAAAACAGCAGTCAACAAGGCCTTAGCAGACTATAACGGATACTGCATACGAATGGACGAGTTGGAAGCCTGGTTCATCGCTCGAGAAGATAATGGGGACAGGAAAGACATATTGTGTAGGGACCCCAAAACTTATAGACAGAGAAGGGTAAATGCTTTCATCTTGACAGCTTTCACCACCATACTATTCCCCATCGGAACTTTCTATGTCCACTACCGGGTTGCAGAACTGGTGACCCAATTCCTGGAAGGAAGATCTTACATCCCGGCTCTATTGGCTGAACAGATCCGGAACTTAAACTTTGTCAAGAAGAAAGGCCATGGGATCCTCCGCTCAAATGTCAACCTTATACTAATATGGTTCGTAAGCCACCTTAAGTGTTTCGGGCTGAACATGGTCCGAAAAACATTGGCTCAGCAAGTGGATCTCATGGACTCATGCATAGAGAAGATAAAGCTACTCGACGACCTTACCAGGCACAGTTGGGTAAAAGTACTTAGAAGTTTCAGTGCTGATGACATTCTGTGGACAGCCAGATGGAGTTGTTGCGACAAAATTATTTTAACCTGCAGTAACTTTCGAGCCGTGCCTCTGATCGGAATCAGTGGATGTATTGGTTATCACCCCAACTCAGTGGTCCACCAGTTCGGTACTATTCAAGACCTAGTTTATCGGCCCTCGCTGGAAGCAGTCACATTCGAGTACCAAGATCCGAACTTACTAGTGGCTGAAAAGTTTGCTAAGCTGGCAGAGGTCAAAGCACTTTGGGAAGCCAGAATCGAAAGCCCGAATGTAGACCTCGGAGAGCTAGATGGTGAAGTGGGAAAGCATCGAGCCACCAGGGAGTTTGTAATCTACCAGCTATATCAAATAGGGGAAAGAGCATACTGGGTCCCAGATGTCACCCAACCGAGGCCGGATAAGGTAAATCCGGAGCTGGAAATCTACCTAGAGCAAGTCAAGGCCCGAATGGAGGTATATTTTGAAGTTGCATATTATAAGAAAGACATCTGGAAAGGACGATTCAAGGAATCCGACCAAAGGAACAAAGCCTTGGAAGCACAGCTGGAGAAGACCAAAGTTAGAGTCGAAGAATTAGAAGCCGTCATCAACGGGAAGCTTAAGTCTCCACAACAGAAGACCAAGAGAGCTAGGAAATAGATTATCATTGTATTCTTTCATTTGTTTTTTTAAGTATCGAACTCCAAAGTTTCCAACATTAATAAAAATAAGGTTTCAATATTACATCATCAATCAATTGTTGACCCCTTTTTATTTTTTAGCATCCGTGTGACACATGCATCACATTTGCATACATTATACTAAAAAAGGAAAAAATGCGCGCCATGTATCAAGATAGCTCCTAAACAACCGAACCCTCCCAGAAGCCCAATTTGCACACGTTCAAAAAAAAGATGGCAAATAGTGGCGACAACCGTAACAACGCAAGTGCTGATGCTGCTTCAGACTCTAGGATCGTATCCCTAGAACAAACGGTCCAACAGTTAGCTGCACAAGTCCACCTCTTGACTGAAAGCATCGGCCTCCTTCGCACTACCCAGCTAACCCAAGAAGAGCATTCAGGGGCCAGAAAAGGGAAGGTAGTGGAAGGGCAGCCTCCAGAATATGAAGAAATCAATTCCCACCTCAACCCGGCCTTTGAGTATGAGCCGAGGATCAACTAGGGTCTAACCTCTGATGACCTGAAGAAAGAGATGGAGGGGAGACAGAAAGAGATGGAGAAAAGACTCTTCCAACAGCTTCATGACAAGATGAAGACAATTGAGGGGCCTGATGGTTTCGAGCAAGCCAGAATCACCAATCTGCCAGCATACGGGGAAGAGGTGTACCCTGATAAGTTCAAGACCCCGGAATTTGAGAAGTATGATGGGACTGGTTGCCCCAAAATGCATACAAGGCTATACGCCTGAAAGATGAACAAGTATGCTCAATATGACCAACTGATGATCCAAACTTTCCAAGACAACCTCACGGGCCCTGCATTGGTCTGGTACGCCCACTTGGATTTCAATCATGTCAACACCTGGGAAAGGCTAGCCCGGGCGTTTTATGACCAGTACAAGTTTAATATTGAAGTTACCCCCTCCATGATTGATCTGGGGAGTCTTCGAAAAAGACACACTGAGCCTTTTAAGGAGTATGCTCAACGCTGGAGAGCTCAAGCAGTTAGGGTAGCAACCCCAATTTCTGAGAAAGAGTTGACATCCATATTTGTCAACACTCTAGACAAGACCTACTTCTCACATCTGGTGGGACAGACATCATCCAGCTTTGCAGAAGTGGTAGCTACGGGGTGCCGGATTGAAAGCGCCATCACCACAGGCAGACTCCAAGCAATGGATCCTCCCAAGGTCATACCAACACAAAGGCCCTTAGGAGTTAATAGAGCCAAAGAGTCTACCGTTAGCACAGTCCACTCCGGTAAGGCAGACAAGGCCAGAACTCGTGTGACATTTCAGATCACGAGTACCCCAGCCCAGTACTCCACGACAAGTCATACCCAAACTACTAGGGTCCCAAGACAGTTCACTCCAATTCCGATCCCGCTCAGCCAGGTCTTTGCTCGGCTGCAGGCAGACAACTTGATCAGGTTCGAAATCCCCAACAACCGGTACAAGCCCAGAAACTTCGACTCGAACCTCAAATGTGACTATCATATGGGTCAAGAGGGACATTCTACAGACAGATGCTGGAGGCTCCGACACAAAATCCAAGATTTAATCGACGTAGGAATTGTACAGCTGGATTTTGTTAACACCCCAGCACCCAATGTCAACACCAACCCGCTGCCCAATCATAAACCCATCATCAACATGATCACATCCGAAGAGTCAGCTCCTAAAGGAGCCCCTAAGCAAAAGGCAACGGACCAACAGAAAAGGCAGTCTCGTCAAGCTTCAGAGAAAACCCCTAAGTCACATATCAAAAGAAGATGGTTAGCCGGAGACCCAATAGTCGGCACTTTAGGAGAATCACATGGGAGATTTGAGTACCTGGTGAACTACTCTTATACCCCGACTGTATATGGGCCGCCTAGCGGATGGGGGCCCGAGTTTGAGAAAGAGGACAACCCGCCAAAGGAAGAGGAGAAATCTGTAAACATGATCAATTCGCATCAAAAGCCAAGGGTCATAAAATGCTATGAGGGACAGTCAACTGAGATACAGATCCCGAAGAAAAGATACGTATTCAATGTCTCAATACCGGCAGAGAGGTATAAGGCCGCGCCTTTTGACTATCAGACCCTCGAGCAAGAGCGACCTCCTATGGTGGGAGGAATCACCCGCTCTAAGAGAGAATATGACTCGAAATATAAAGTCCCGACCGAAGAGCCCAACATGGAGAAAGGAGAGGAAGAGGAAGAGGGGCTCACTGCATTTACAAAAATGGTCAAAGCGAGTGAATACAAGATCATGGAACAACTAAACAAAGTTCCAGCTCAAATATCACTCATGGGCCTTCTTATAGCCTCTGAGCCCCATAGGGAAGCACTTTTCAAAGTTCTCAAATAGATTCAAGTCCCAGAAGGCATCGCTACAGACAAAATAAGCCATGTGGCAGATTCTATTTTCACCATGGACCAGATATCTTTCTCCCCGGAAGAGCTAGGAGAGGATAGAGACCAACATACAAAACCACTATTCATAGTGGTAAGGTGTAACGACACGATTGTCTCCCGAGTACTCATCGACAACGGGTCGTCTCTCAACGTTTGCCCATTGGTTACCCTCGACTTATTGGGGGTCGATCCAAGCAATATAAAACCTAGCTCAACGATGGTCAGGGCTTTTGATGGGTCAAAAAGAGACATAGTAGGGGAGATAAACCTACCGGTGGAGATTGGCCCACAAGTGTTCCACATATCTTTCCAAGTCCTTAACATCCTAAGATCTTTCAACCTACTCCTAGGAAGGCCTTGGATACATGCTGCTGGAGCCATACCCTCCAGTCTCCATCAAAGGGTCAAATTTATTGCGAATGGGCAGATAGTCACCGTGCTGGGCGAGCAGGATTATGCCATATACAAAGAAACTACCATACCATACATTGGGGAGGAGGGTTCAGAAGACCTTGGTCTCCAAATATTTAATGAGGTGAACGTGGTGACTAGCAAGGAAGGCCATCAGTTTAAGGAGGGGCAGCAAGGGACGTTTGGACTAGGGTACGTTCCTACAGCTCGGGAAGAAGCACAAGCCAGAGGTGTCAAAGGCAGGATGAAAGAGAAGCCAAGCAACACCCCGATGCGTATTCCACCCCTCCAGCAATCTTTCAGAAAAGCAACTGTCATTCAAGAGCCACGGATAAGTGAAGATGACGTCAACAATGGGAGCCCAACCCCTCGCACGTCCAATCAGCACCCAGTTCTCAACAATTGGTTCTATTATCTTATTGATAGCTCTAGGTCAGCTCAAGGATAGAGAACGATTGTTAAACAAATTTTTATTGAGACTTATTTATAATTCAATTACAGTTTGTCTTACTTATATATATGCTTTCATTTTACTTCACCCAGATCTCCTACCATCGAACATCAGGGATATTTCGCGCATGTAGAAAATAAAAATGCTGATATCGTTTCCAACACTGCTAGGTCAGTTGTTGAAGGCGATATCCTTGATCACGAAATAATACAAGAAAATTGGCAAAAACATGAACGAAGCGGAATTTCAATTGATGAGCCGGTGGAGACAGTAAATCTAGGAACCATGGAAAAACGTAAATTCCTCAAAATCGGGACTAGTTTAAGTGCCGAGCAAAAGTATGAAATGATCGAGCTGTTAACTGAATATGCAGATGTGTTTGCCTGGTCATATGGTGACATGCCAGGACTAGACCAATCAATAGTAGTTCATAGGCTTCCCACAAGGGAAGATGTCAAACCTAAAAAACAGAAATTGAGAAGATTTAAGCCTGACATCTTACTAAAGATTAAGGAAGAAGTCAAGAAACTGCTAGAAGTAGGGTTCATCGAAGTGTCTGATTACCCAGAATGGGTAGCAAATATAGTCCCTATTATGAAAAAGAATGGAAAAGTACGCGTATGCGTAGACTTCCAGGACTTAAACCAAGCTACGCTAAAGGATAACTTCCCCCTACCTCACATTGATGTTCTAGTGGACAACACTGCAAGAAACCATCTTTTCTCATTTATGGACGGTTTCTCAGGATATAATCAAATAAAAATGGCTGAAGAAGACAAAACCAAAACGAATTTTATCACAACATGAGGAACTTTCTGTTATAAAGTCATGCCCTTCGGTTTGAAAAACGCCGGGGCAACGTATCAGAGAGCCATGGTCGCGATACTTCACGACATGATGCATCGAGAAGTCGAAGTATACGTCGATGACATGATAGCCAAATCTAAAGAAGAAGAAAGCCATATAGATATCCTGAGGAAATTGTTTAAACGACTAAGAAAATTCCAGCTCAAGTTAAACCTAGAGAAATGCACTTTCAGGGTCACAACGGGCAAATTGTTAGGGTTTTTCATAAGCCGGGAAGGCATTAAAATCGACCCTGACAAAGTAAAGTCTATATTAGAGCTACCTTCCCCACGCACTGTCAAAGAAGTAAGAAGCTTGTTGGGAATATTAAATTACATAGCTCGTTTCATCTCACAGCTCACAAATAAGTGCCGGCCGCTATTCCGTCTGTTGAAAAAGAATGCCGCAGTAGAATGGGACGACAAATGTGAAGAAGCATTCAGGACAATCAAAGACTATCTCATAAAACCTCCAGTCTTGATAGTCCCGAAGCAAGGGAAGCCCTTATTCTTATACCTCACGATACTCCCTGAATCCATGGGATGCGTGTTAGGGCAAAAAGATAAAGAGGGAAGAGAGTGTTCCATATATTATTTGAGCAAGAAATTCACAAACGGGAAACAGAGGTATGCAGAGGTAGAGAGGACTTGCTGTGCTCTGATTTGGGTCATGCACCGATTAAGGTAATACACCCTTTACTATCATATTGAGTTGCTGACAAGACATGATCCCTTGAAATACTTGGCGAAGAAACTCGTTTTGATAGGGAGAATCTCTAAATGGAAAATGCTCTTATCAGAGTTTGACATCACATACATAAATCAAAACTCGATGAAAGGGCAAGCCTTAGCTAACCAATTGGCAGAACACCCTGTCGAGGCAGATTCCCAAGAGCTACAAGCCCAATTCCAAGACGAAAATATATTAACAGTAGAAGGTATACCGGTAGAAGACTGTGGGATAGAGCAGAACCCTAAGTAGAAAATGTTCTTCGACGGAGCTGCCAACGTATTCGGTTGCGGGATCGGGCAGTGTTGATATCCCCAGACGACACATAATTCCCTGCAGCGACAAGACTCACATTTCCATATACCAATAATATCGCGGAATATGAGGCGTGCATTCTCGGCCTCAAAATGGCTTACCAAATGGAAATCCGTGAATTAGAAGTATATGGGAATTCATCGCTCATCATACTACAAACAAAAGGGGAATACAAGACTAAAGACCCCAAACTAGTACCATACCATCAACATTTGACAGAGCGAATCGAAGAATTCAAGGCAATCACTTTCACATATATCCCAAGAACTCAGAATCAGTTTACAGATGCACTCGCCACACTAGCATCTATGATCCAGATAACAGAGGGAGCCGAAGTCCAACCGATGAAAATAGACATTGAAAATCGGCCCGCCTACTGTTTAATAATTGAAAAAGCACAAGATAACAAGCCCTGGTATCACGACGTCAAAACCTTTCTCCAAGAAAGCAAATACCCTGAAATGGCTAGCAAGAATGACCCAAGAACACTTAGAAGGTTAGCAAGCCATTTCATATTAAGTGAGTCTATACTTTACAAAAGATCGTCTGATACCACCTTGTTAAGATGTGTGGATAAAAATAAAGCATGTGAACTGATGAAAGAGGTACATGAAGGAGTATGTGGACCTTATATGAACGGCTACATGTTGGCCCAAAAAATCATGAGGTTAGGATACTATTGGCTAACCATGGAATCGGATTGCATCAAATATGTCAAGCACTGTCATTTGTGTCAAGTATATGCAAACCGGATAAACGCTCCACCCAATGAGCTACACTTGTTGACAGCACCATGGCCTTTCTCCATGTGGGGAATCGACATAATTGGCCCAATCACTCCGGCAGCATCCAATGGCCATAGGTTCATATTGGTGGCAATTGATTACTTCACCAAATGGGTAGAAGCTTCGTCATATGCTAATGTCACCAAAGGGGTGATAGTCCGTTTCTTAAAAAGGGACATAATAGCTCGATATGGAGTTCCTGAGTCCATCATCACCGACAATGGTACCAATCTTAATAACAAGTCGATGATAGGTTTATGTCAATAATTCCACATAAACCATAGAAATTCAACTCCCTACCGACCTCAGATGAACTGGGCAGTAGAAGCAGCCAACAACAATATCAAAAAGATCATCAAAAAAATGACAACTACTTACAAAGATTGGCACGAAATCTTACCGTTTGCTCTCATGGCTTATAGGACTTCAATAAGAACATCTACTAGAGCTACCCCATAGTCATTGGTCTATGGTACTGAGGCAGTGCTACCAGTCGAGGTCGAAATACCGTCATTCAGAATTCTGTCAGAAACTCAGTTAACTGAATCAGACTAGGTAAAGAAGAGGCTTGATCAGCTGAATCTGATTGATGAAAAAAGACTCACTGCACTATGTCACGGCCAGTGTTACCAACAAAGGATAGCCCGAGCATTTAACAAGAAGATGAGGCATCGATACTTCAAAGAAGGGGATTTGGTGCTAAGGAAGGCTCTCCTGAATGCCCAAGACTCCAAAGGAAAATTTGCCCCGAATTATGAGGGTCCGTATGTGGTAAAAAAGGTATTGTCAGGAGGTACTTTGATATTGACTCAAATGGATAGTCCAAAATTGAGAGACCCCATTAATGCAGATGCTGTAAAGATGTACTATCCTTAGGTAAGGGAATTGAAATTTTGCCAGTATTTATGAAAGTCAATATTTAATACAAGTTTCGTTGAGTCTAGTTTTCATTTTTTACAAGCAAAGTTAATGTCTCTGAATGGTCGATAATTCCAACCAATTACCAATTACAACAAACATTCCTAAACACATTACCCATCACTTCACCAATGAAGGATAAACACTAAAATGATACTGAATCTCAATAAATTTTGTAACATAATTCCATCTACTCTTGAGCATTAAAACTAGTGCATTAGTAGGATAACACTACCATCAAAAGAGCCATGCGCACAAGAAAGGAAGCACATCAAGATTTTCAACCCCGTGTCAAGATAAGAAGAAGCAAAGTAGGAACAAACCAGCACGAAGGTTCGGTTGTTTGGTAGCTATTCACGATAAATTGGCAAGCATATTAAAATAAATAAATATCATCTACATATCATGAAAACATCAAATCATTTAACCCAATCAGTAGAAGCATTTTCAAAAGCATAAGATTAGTCAGCCCACAATAGGGCACTTGTCTAAACATCCCCTTGAAAAGGTTAGTCAGCTCGTAATGGGGCACTTTCCTGGATATCCCTTCTTAAGGTCAGCCTATAAGGGCACCTTTCAAGACATTTTTTCCTGTCATAAGTTAGTCAGCCCACAAAGGGTCACTTTCCTAAACTTCATCTCTCAGGGTTAGCCCATAGGGGTACCCTTTCGAGACATTTTGTCATAGGTTAGTTAGCCCACATTGGGGCACTTCCCTGCACATTCTCTCTTAGGGTCAGCCCACAAGGGCACCTTTTTGAGAAGTTTCTCTATGCCATAGGTTAGTCAGCCCACAATGGGGCACTTTCCTAAATATCTCGTGGGGTCAGCACATTGGGGTACCTTCTGAAACATGTATTCCTACCATGGATTAGTCAGCCCATAGAGGGGCACATTCCTAGATATCCTCTCGTAGGGTCAGCCCACAAGGGCACCTTTTTGAGACATTTTTCTATGTTATAGGTTGGTTAGCCCACAATAGGGCACTCTCCTAAATATCTTGTCTCAAGGTCAGCCTGTAGGGGCACCTTTTGAGACATTTCCCCCCAGGGTCGTGAGTCTAAGAAGACACTTCCCGCTAGGGTTAGTCAGCCCGTAATAGGGCACTTTCCCAAACACAACTTCTAAATGTCAGCCCACAGGGGCACCTTTTGAGGCATGTCCTCTCACTATAGGTCAGTTAGCCCGCGAATGGGCACTTTCCTAGATACCTTTTCCTAAAGTTAGCTCAGAGGAGCACTTTTCGAATCCATCGATTAGTTAGCTCAGGGGAGCACTTCTCAAATCGATCAGTTAGCTCAGAGGAGCACTTTTTGAATCTATCGATCAGTTAGCTTAGAGGAGCACTCTTCGAATCTATCGATCAGTTAGCTCAGAGGAGCAATCTTCGAATCCATCAATTAGTCAGCTCGTAGGAGCACTTTTGATGACCGATCAGTCAACCCATAGGAGCACTCTTCGAAGGTATTTTTCCAAACAATCGCTAGTCTAATCAGACGCTTCTATTGACGGGTGGCCAGCTCATAAGAGCGCTTCCTAAGATAATCTTCTCTTCAAGGTTGCCAGTCCGATAAGACGCTTCCTATCATCAGCTATTCTACACTCCTAAACAATGTTTGAGATATTCCCTATCGCCAAGTAGTCAACCCATAGAGCACTTTTTGGGAGGATACATTAATCTAGATTGTTAGGACCAATCCCTAAGCAATACTAACCATCACAAAAGACTCATAGGATTATTAGCTCGTGGAGCATTTTCCTACCAGAAACCAAATTCCAGATAACCAGTCAAACCAAGGCGTTATCCACTCAATCAAGAGGCCAAAAATAGCGTCTTTCTTATCTTTGTAGTTAAGTTTTCCAAACTTTACTATAAAGAGGGGCAGCTGTAAACACCCCATTTTTGCCCTAAGGATCAATAATAATCAACAATAGTTAATTTTCAATTTTTTCCATTTTTTTCTCTAATTTAGCAAAAATAGGAAAAATATTCAAAAAAAATAAATAGGAAAATACATCAATTTTGGAAAATAATTTCAGAAATGACAATAATAAGGATTAAATAATTTTTACAAATTTTTGAAATTTCAAAAAAAAAAAATCGCATTGCATATATGCAATTTGCGAAATAAATAAAATCGCGAAAGTGGGCTAGCTCAGCTAGTCCGGACCAGGGTCAGGCGCGCGCACGGGGGTGCGAGGTCAAGGGTTCGAAACGCGAGGGAAGCAGAATCCGCATTTTGCGAAATTTTACTCTACCTGGGACACGTGTCAGCATCCAATTGGCTGGAGCGAACGCATGCGCCGAGCGCGTGATCGTCTTCAACCTCTGTCCGAGATCGTCGGCAAGGAGAAAAATCTGAATTTCGGCCATTTTGATTCGATTTTTTGTACAAATCCAACGGATTTTCAACAAAAATAAGATAAACATCATCCAATTGAAATCAAATCGATGGATTTACACAAATCGGAGTTGGTTTTTTTAACCGCAAATCCGATTTGCTTCGATCGATGGAAATCCAAGCTTATCCAGCTCAATTTTGAACTCCTATAAATAGATGATGAAGTGGAGAGGCAGAATCACGGATCAAAAGTGAGAAAAAGAGAGAAAAAGGAGAGAATCGAAGCCTCACCGGAGTTGTTCAAAACCATGACCACGATCAAGTGTTGGGCAGCCACCAGGAGGTGTTTCTGAAGCGAACCACCGCCACAGTTGAGTTCCTCACCCCCGAAAACCTAGGAATCGACACCTCAACCGCTTCGAAAGGCCGCTGGAACGCCGTCAACGAACATCTCCAGCCACTGCGTCCGATCGACCCGACCCGCGCACTGACCCGAATCCAGGTAAGTCGGATTTTCCGATTTTTTGTATTTATTTAGTTATTTTATTTATTTCGAATTTATTTATTTATTTATTTATTATTTATAATTCGAAAAAAATAGAAAAAATGTTAGAAATTAGATTATTTTTTTTAGGATTTAATTTAAGATGAATGATAAAAATAAAAATAATTATAATAATAAATAATAAAAATGTAAAAAATTTATAAAGAAAATAATAAAAATATTAGAAAAGAATAATAATAAAAATTTAGATTTTAGAATAGGATAGATAAAAATCTATGAGAAAAATTTTCAATAAAAATTATAAAAATTATGAAATTCATAAAAAATTATGAAAAATAATAAAAATCAATAAAAGTTTATAATAGTAGAAATGAGTTGAAAAATAGAAAAAAAAAATGAAATTTTTATCACTTAGAAAAATCATTTTCTTAAATAAATCCAAAATTGGTTCTTTCCTTAAAAATATCATTTTCAAAAATCAAATTATCAAGCCTAGGCTTAGATTTTTTTAACAAAATCCTAAAATGGTAAAAACATAAATCAAAAGAAATTTCACAATTAAAATCCACAAACACACTAAAGTTTTTTCAAGAAAGCGAACTACGGCATGTTTGATCCTGAATAGCAGGTACGCAGGCACCCATTTAGGGCAACCCTAAAAAAGGAATAAAAATCATTTTCCTAGCATAATTCACTCAAAAACACAATAAAAGACAACAAAAATAAAATAAAAGACATTTCGAGATAGAGTAAATTTTAGGAGATTATGTGGTAATCTTAGGGTTTTAATAGGTTAGCCTCCGAACTTAGAAACTCTGGTTTTCCCTTTTTCTCTTTTCACGAAAACGAGAAGAGGAAATCACGATGACTAGTGGTCCAAATTAGGACTAATCCGCTCCATTAGTCTTAATTCAATTTTTTCCAACAACAGTTGGGTGGCGACTCCAAAATAAAATGAAATTCCTAACTCGAGTCAAGGGTCTACATTAGATGAGCATAGGGTCTAGTATAGATCGGATTAGGAATGGGAAATCAAAAATTAAACTCGACAATATGTATAAATATGTATATATGTATATTATACACAAGTGTCCTGAAAACATTAAAAGGAAGATGCGAAACAACCTTTCTGGCTCTCGAAAGTGTGAGAATGACAGAGCACTTGAGAAGTGTGATGGCATAAAGGTGTAAGAAATGATTGTAAGCTAACCCGAGTGATTTGGCATTTGAGAGAAATGGCACAGAGGTGCCGGATATAATGATTGTAAGCCAACTGGAGTGGTTCGGTATTTGAGAGAAAGGGTACAGAGGTGCCAGATCTGATGATCGTAAGTCAACCCGAGCAATTTGACATTTAAAAGAAATGGATAATTTAATCCATTATAAACTAGATAGGTCTATGTCCATGGGGATTTGGGTTCAGTGTCAATTCTGTGTGATAACCCATGCATAATCCTTACTTTTGATGAGTGATAAGAAGAACATGATTTGTGCTTGTTATGATGAGTGAAATGAAATGTTTGATGTTTACTTTTGTGGTATGATTGATTGTGATTGTAAATGTTATTTAATCACCCTAAATCAATTAATTAAGGAAGAGGACCTAATTTAAAAACCTGACATGCATTTTCATGAGACATTGCATGAGATTAAAGGCCATCACTGTCATAGAATGCGTCAGAAGTGATCAAGAGGATCGATGTTCCACTAAATGCGAACTAAGTGATTAGGAGATTGTCGCGCCTTAACGGTTCCGAGTCTGACCTATCCTTGAGGGTTTTGCTCCATCTGGTGCAGAGAGGCACGAGAGCGTTCACTGTTGAGTTAATAAGATATCATAATTAACCAAGTTATAAGATAAATAAATCGGGTAATGACCTGGGCACTGATGGTAGCTTCAGAATCCCCAACCTAAGGTCAAGGGAGGCGTAAACCCTAGACTTCACGTCGGTTACCGGAAGACCACGTGAAATGCTGTATTCATATGGTTGTTCATGCATAGCATATGTTTAATATTTTAAATTGAATTTGCTTACTTGTGTACATAGTATATGTTTAATGTCTTAATTTGAATTTTCTTGTGTATGTATATAACATATGTCTAATATTTTATTTAAGTTGGTTTTGTGTGTGTACGTAACATTGAGAGTGTTACCATCTCATTCACTGAGCCATGGTGTGCTCACCCCTTCACAGACTTTATGCAGGTGACGACAGCGAAGGCGCAAGATAAGTTAAGATGTGAAGTATTGAGAGTTTTGGAAGACCAAAATAACGAAGTAAGATTTGTAAATGATAGATTTGTTTAGATAAAATTTTAAGACCCCCATGTGAATAGATTTTGAAGTGGAAAACTTAGGATTTATCTTATTTTACTGATTGGTAAGAGATACCGATTCTCTACAATCATGGTTGACCGTGGGATACGGGATCCATAGTTGTATTTTATTATCTAATTATATGTACTATAACTTGTTGTAAATGTAATTATTTACTTAGAGTCTTACGATCTCTAACTCGTAAGATAATTATTATGTAACAGGTGCATATGTACCATGATAATTTTAGTAAAGGTTTCTAGGCCCCCGTTCGAGGCGTAACACTTGCACACACCACACATGCATACACACATACTCACACACACTACACACTCAACTCCTTCTTCCCCTTCCCCTTTTTTCCTTCCTTCTAATTGTTTTATTTTTTAAACCTATTATTATTGCAAAATATTAAAATAATATTTATGCGTCGTAATATTTGAATTTTCGTCGTACATTTCTCGAAACTTTTAATGTTGCAAAATTGTTTTTCTCACCACCTCAACCTAGAAGTATGTATTATTCTATTTATTTTCTTTAAATTTTCATATAGTTTTTCAAAAAAAAATTGGACTTTACAATATTAGCCAAATATACTTGACAAGTGGAGTTAGGCCTTAAAAAAATTATAAGAATATGAAATTTAATCATTTTTTTTAATCTAAAAAAAATTCGTATTCATACATAAAAGTTCTGAACATACTTCTGTCAAGTATATACTTCTTCTTGTTGAAGGTTCTAAAATAGCTTAAAATAACATACTACTCATGCTGTTTTAAAGGTTCCATTAAAACTTCTGAAACAAAATCTTGTAACTTCTTATAGCAAAAGTTCTCTTAAAAAAAAAAGAAAATTTTATTTTATTTTATTTTTAAAGAAGAATATTAATTAAAATTAACTCATGACCTATCAGTTCTAATGAATTCATCTGTAAAGCAGCATTAAGTTTAGAGTCTGATTCCCCTAATCCTCGATTCATAACTCAATAATTTTAAATTGTAATCAAATTAAATCAAAATCATAACTATCGAATTATTCGCAGTATGAATAGATTTGAGGTTAGGATAAAATTTGCCCACTCGCACCCAATGGAAAGGCCCTGAAGCAAGCGCACGCGCCAATAGCGAGCGTCGGAGTAGTGGCACGTTTCATCATCAATTCGTCACCATCGCGGCCTCCAAACAGAAATATCGTAGCTACGGTGACATATCTTCCTATCCATTTTTATCCCAAGCAGGAATGTCAGCTTAGTATATATTCGTCAACCCATGTTTTTCTCAACAAATCAAACGCCATACACATAATTAAAAATTTTATGTAGAGATTTTTTTTAATAATTATAACAAAAAAAATTTAAATTTAATCCATTTAATAGAAAGATGGATATCTTCGCTTGATAAAATGAAGAGAGAGAGAATAGCAATGAAATCCCCAATTTTTTCTCACCATTATTTTTGTTTCTAATTTGTTTTTTATTATTATTATTATTATTATTATAAAAAGTATTTGTTTATTATCTAATTAATGAAAATATTGCAAAAAACTAATACCCGACATGGAAAAGATAATAAACATTAATTATAGATCCATCTTATTTCTATCAATATCTTATTCATAGCTTAATTATGTTTTATTTTTATCTTATTGGTTATTTTAAAAATCTAATATTTAGAAAAGTTTTTAGCATAAATTACATAGACACCCTTGAAGACTTTTGAAGTTGCATAAAAACTCACTTTGTTTATGTGGTGGCTGCTTATTTGAATTTTTCTACCGATGTGAATAATTAAATTAGTATATTAATTGATAAATGTTAAAAAATACTAAAAAATTCAAAAAAAAAAAAAAAGAGATAAGAATAAACAAAAGCAAAACCAGATGAAATTTAAAAAAGAATAGATAACTCATGTGGTTATTGCTGGCCACTTTTTTTTTTTTTCAAATTCCATCCATTATTTTTTTGAGGTAATGTCATATTTAGTATATAAACTTTATCCATTTTTGGAAAATAATTTTCTAAAGTTTTAAAATGTTAATTTACTACCTAAACTTTATCAATTTTAATAATTAATTATTTAAACTTTATTAATTTTTGCAATTGATTATCTCATTCAAGTGCTATAAACAAACACAAAAAAAATTGTAAGTGATCAATTAATATTTTTAAATTTTAGACAGTTATCTGCAAAAAATGAATACCCTTGTTTTTTTTAATTTCTAAACTTTTGGCATGTTTTAATAAGTTTAATTGTATGTGTAAACAAGAAAATTCACACAAGTAGCCAATATATAAATAAAGTGGATCCACTACTATTTTAGAGGATCAAGTGCTGGTCAAGTGCTGACTTTTTAAAAAAGTAGGGGGTTCATGTAATTTCAAAAAATTTGGGTTAATGTTATATTTAGTATTTGAACTTTATCTTTCTTTTTTTTTTTTTTTTTGCAATAAACTACAAAAGTTTAAAAGTATTAATTTACTTACAAAATTTTTTAGGTTATTTACCATACTTAGATGGGGTAGTTACTTGTAAAAATGAGTAAAGTTCAAGTAATTGAGGAATCAAATTTATAGAGTTAAATGAAAAAATAAGCAAAGTTTAGGTAATAAATTAATAATTTGAAACTTTAAACAGTTAATAGCAAAAAGAGACCAATTTGAAGTAGTGTAACATTTACCTAAAAATTTTTTAGGGAATATCTGTGCAATTAATCAAAATATGTAATATGAATTCTTATTTTTATTTGTAATATAACTTATTGTTATCAATATTTTATCCATATCTTATTTATATATTCTTTTTTACAATACAATGAAAAGTAAGACCTCATAATAAGTAATTGTATTTTTTTTTTCTTTTTGATTTATTATTACTTCATACAATAGATTACTTTTCTATAAAGAAATAACTAAACATGTTTAACGACCAATTAATAATGAGTTAGAGCTACTCAACTTTCGTATTAAGGATAACATTAAAAGCACTATTTGAACTTGATATACTTTTTCAATTTTATATCTTAAGTTCAAAATTATGAGTTGCTATATTCAATTGAATATGTACATATCAAATTTTAAACCTAAAGTATGAATTTGTTGAATGTAACATCTAATTAAAATTTTCTATCAAATTTATTGCTTCGTGTAATTATGTAGCAAACACTTGTTAAAATAACCAACTTAAATATAAGACACTAAATTTGATAAATAAAATTTTGATTAAATATGATATTTAGTGACTACAAACTTTGAATATAAAATTAAAAAAAAATCAAAATTCAGATACTAATTTTGATATAACCTTGGTTCATATTATTATCATTAGTTTTTGTATGAACTTATGTCTTACCAAGGTAATTAATAGACAAAATTTGATTCGATCAATGTTCTTTTATATCAGATTTGCAAAATGATGAAAAATAATAAAAAGTGAAAACGAAGTTCCATTATCTATTTTTTTATTTGAATCCTTAATATTCTATTTATTTATATTTGAGTTATTAATATTTTTTAACTTTTAATAAAAATCAACTTTCATCAACTTTATTAAAATTTTAATCCATCTTGCTATGTATCAATTTTCAATTGATTCATAATAATTAATTTAATAACATAATATTATTAAATATATTTAACTGAAAATATAATAATAAATAATGAAAAATCATGTAAGAAAGAAAAGAAAAGAAAAAAAAAAAAACTAACGCCTTTATGCCTTATTAGTGAACCTAAGGATGTTTTAGCCAAATCTAATTAAGACAAACCACTATAAGTACATCGTGTGATGGTTTGATCACTTACTATCTTTATCATAATCAATTAAACGTTAATATATTATAGGATAAAAAATTTAATAAAATTAAAAAAAAAACATTTAATAAGTAAATTATGTAATGGTTTTATCATCCATCATCTTTATTATAATCATTTAAAAGTTAATATGTATTAAAACAAAAAAATTAATAGGGAAGTATAATTATATAAAAGTTTAAAAAGGATTTAAATATATAAAAAGGTAAAAAAGCCAAGTTAAAATCGAGGACTAAATGTCTATTTATTTATTTATTTATTTTTCCCAAATATATATAATGCATCCACGTGAACAAATAGAAAATCTCAATTTGGCTTCGCTAGAGTACGATTATTGTATTTTACTTTTTTTACACCCACCTTGAGCAGCCAATAATAGTGGAAATGGCGACACATACTCTCTCTCACTCTATATATATAAGCGTACACCTCCTGCGTGTCCAATCACCTCGCTGTTTACGTGTATTGGGAGACTTCGATTTCCTGTTTTCAGAGAGAGAGAGTTAGTGAAAGAGAATACCAAAAACAAGAAACGAGAAGATGGAAAAGGCGATTGATAGACAGAAGGTTCTTCTCCAACACCTCCGTCCTTCTTCTTCCGTTTACTCCAATGATTCTTCCATCTCCGTAAGTCTTCTCACTCCAACTTTTCCGGTGTCTTCTTCCTCGTTACATGCGACGTGATACCTCGAATTGTTTGATTTTAGATATAATTTTGATTTAGCTCTTTTCACTAATCAGAATGGAGAATCGATTAATTTTGGCCTATCGAGTTCTCTCCGTTTAACTGCGAGACTTTTTGATGACGATCATTTCTATTTGAATTTTACGCCGAGATTTTTAGTTTTTTGATTAATTGTCTTCACCTACGGGACCGTTTGCGTGTCTTATCTAAATTTGAATCAGTTTGTTTTTACTTTGGAGTTCTCTTCGGCCAGCGATTGAGTTGAACCTGCAGTAGTAGTATTTGTCCGAGAACTTTAGTGATGATGATGATTACGATGATTCCGATAGAATATATATAGTATCGATTTGGTTTGATGCTGAGAATCGGTTGAGTTGAATTTATATTAAATCAATTGGCTTATGAGATTCGTAAAGTTCAATTCTACAACAAGCTTGGATCTGTTGTACCGTTCTTTATTTTTATTATACGTAGCTAATGATAGGATTTTATAGGCTTTGAAGAATAGTTGTTGGTCTTGAGTTCAGTTTGCATTTAGTCCATCTTACATGCGAGGAGATGCTCAAGTAGTCGTAGGTTTATGTACTATTTGTGGACTACAATATTTAAGCCTTTTGTTCTGGTAATTGTGTCAATGGACGTACGATCCTTACATAGGAAAAAAATGGCTTATAGCCATTCAATCTAATTGCTTGATGAGCTTATAGTTGATTTCTGCATTGATGCAAATGTCCATTCATGAAATGACTGGTACTGATGTTTATGATTTTATCATGGATTGATCACATTGTTAATGAAATTTGCTCACTCCTTTCTCTCCCCTTTGTGAAACAGGCATTGCCTTGTCGTGCTGGGGATAGTGCTGCCTACCATAGATCCTCTGTTTTTGGGGATGATGTAGTAATTGTAGCGTAAGTGTTGCATTCCTTTTACAAATGATGCTCTCTCTTTTGATGCTTTACTTTCCAAGCGAAAATCTGCAAAGCCGTTCACTTGCTGCCCATGGTGCTGTTTGGAGAAGAGGTTACATGGAAGCTATGTTTTGCCTACTAGCTTTTTATTTCTTAACCGAATACCTACTGGTTTGATCAGTGCTTTCAAGAATGTATCATTTTTGCCATTCTCTTAGCCATGTTAAAATTGAAGATAATTAAGAAGCAATAAAGTTCTTATTTTTCTTAAACAAGGCCCCCAACCCAGAAAAACCAAAACCAGAATAAAAGGGGGAAAAAAAAAACCACTTACCCAAAGCACATACACACATAAAAAGTAAAGAGATTTGCTGAATTCTGGCTTCACAACTGATCAATGTCTAGAGAATATTTCTGAAAAGCCATTTACGTTTATTCTGCTTTTTGGTTCTTATGCAGTGCACATCGGACAGCACTTTGTAAATCAAAGAGAGGTGGATTCAAGGATACATACCCCGATGATCTGCTTGCCCCTGTGTTGAAGGTTTGTGTTACTTTGCTCTTTTCTTGTTCAATTGCTTCACAAATAACATAATGTAGGGTTGTTCTTGGAGCCTAGAACTTGCTGGGACTTGTATGTTTGGATAGTTTATAGAATAGGTATTTGAGATCAAAGAATAGTTTCCAGTTTCAAATTTTTGAAACTGCACGCATAAGGTTGGTATAGCTGGCTATGATCTCCTGCCTACCTTGAACCACCCTAAAAATAAAAAATAGAAAATTTTGCTCTTGTTCACTCTTGTAAAAAGTGGTGCTAAATACTTTGATGGTGATGATATGTAGGCACTAATAGAGAAAACAAACTTGAATCCTAGTGAAGTAGGGGACATAGTTGTGGGCACTGTCCTGGCTCCAGGATCGCAAAGAGCTAGTGAATGCCGGATGGCTGCATTCTATGCTGGTTTCCCTGGTGAGTCTCTTGGTCTGCATGTTCTTTTACATCTTGTTTTGTAATGAAGTAATTAGTAATTTGTCTCCTTAGTTGTTACCTTCATTTTTCTGTGAATCAAATTCCTGCTTTACCTGTGTATGTGGTCCTTTTTACTGCAGAAACCGTGCCTGTTAGAACTGTGAACAGACAATGTTCTTCTGGGCTTCAAGCAGTTGCTGACGTGGCTGCGGCAATCAAAGCAGGGTTTTATGACATTGGTACGTGCTTAAATTTCAATGTTTGGTTAATCACCTCAGTATTCGTGTTGTCAATGTTGGAGCTTCCAAACAGGTATTGGAGCAGGACTAGAGTCTATGACATCCAATCCAATGGCTTGGGAGGGATCAGTCAACCCAAAAGTACTCCCTACTTCTTTCTGCCTTTTTGAGAGAGCATTGCTTTTTCTCCTCCTTTCCATATCCATTACGCTTTTTCTTGACTATCAAAGGATTCTGCTAATAGTCTTATATTATCATCTCCAATGAAACTATGTTGCTTAAAATACTCATCAATATACACCAAACGTGCACAGGTGAAAGCCTTTGTGCAGGCCCAAGATTGCCTTCTTCCCATGGGTGTTACTTCAGAGAATGTTGCACAACGTTTTGGAGTGACCAGGCAAGAACAGGATCAAGCTGCGGTTAGTAAAAATTACAGCTCTCTCTCTGTATGTTTCTACAATGATGTGGGAGGATTTTGACAGTTAAATGACTTGCTATAGGTGGATTCACATAGGAAGGCTGCTGCTGCTACAGCTTCTGGTAAATTTAAAGATGAAATAATACCTGTTCACACCAAGGTAATAAACTTGTCTAATGTGCCCTTGCCTTTTTATTTTTATTTTTTTTTGGGGATTACATGCATCTTTTTATGTGAATGAGTGCTTAAGTTGTGCTGGGTGGCATGCAATTTTATAGATTGTTGACCCGAAAACTGGTGATGAGAAGCCAGTTACAATCTCTGTTGATGATGGGATTCGGCCTGGCACTACAGTCTCTAACCTGGCAAAGCTGAAGCCTGTTTTCAAGAAAGATGGCACTACAACTGCTGGTAGGAGGAAATTTTCTTATCTTTTTAAATTAAAAAGTTATAAGGTTCTTTTTGTTTAATTTATTCAATGCTTTTGTTTAGGCAATTCAAGTCAAGTGACTGATGGTGCTGGGGCTGTTCTTCTCATGAGGAGAAGTGTAGCCATGCGTAAAGGTCTCCCTATTCTTGGTGTGTTCAGGTAATATTGTGTTTTCTAGAGATCACACTTGTATCTGAATTGAGATTTATACCTTAACAATAGTGGGTTGTAGCTTTTTGAGCATGTTGTTTTCATTTGATTGTATGGTGTTGTCCCCATCAAAAATGCTTGATCAGAGTGGAGCGATGTTGGCACTTCTTTAGTTTTTAGACCAGAATACAGTATTTCTCTTAATTTTTTCTCTCTAAAGCCTGTGGTAGAGATTCTTATTCATCATTGTTATGTTGCATGTATGAATTTTGTGTTCTAAAATTTCATGAAGATCTGGTAGCTGGCTCTATGTTATTTTTTTCCGATTGATTTTTAATTACTCTTTTTGATAAGTCTGAGGCAAGACCTGAATCACCTTTTGAGACTGAAAAAGGTTCAAAAGGGATATTTCTACCCTCTTTTGGCATCTCTTGTTGAATATTTGCATAAGTGGCTTTCGTCCTTTGTTTCCTCCCTATGTATATTAATATTGACAAGCTGAGATTACCCTTCATGTCATCTTTCCGTGCCTTCTCATAGTAAGCCAGGACTTCAAGTCTTCTTTGTCTTTCTAAAATTCTTCTCCTGGCGACTACCCATAAATGCTCTTGTATCTTGTCTCATAAAATATGGTAGTTGATATTTAACCAAAAAAATGTGGAAGTTGATAACTGACTTTTTTGATTGACATAATGGCAGGACTTTTGCTGCTGTAGGTGTGGATCCTGCCATTATGGGTGTTGGTCCAGCTGTTGCCATTCCCGCTGCAGTCAAGTCTGCTGGTCTTGAACTTGATGATATTGACCTTTTTGAGATAAATGAGGTGATTATATGTCTGAGATTATACAAATCTAAAGCATTCAAATTATAGCCATTCTTACATTGTTTTTGTTAATAGGCCTTTGCTTCCCAATTTGTATATTGTCAAAACAAGTTGGACCTTGATCCAGAGAAGATAAATGTTAACGGAGGTGCCATGGCTATCGGACATCCTCTGGGTGCAACGGGTATTGTTTTCTTCACTCAGAATTTCATGCATGTTTCTGTTTGATTCTGGTTGACCTAGCATGGACTTTTCTTTCCTCCTTCTGCTCTTGGGATGATAACGGAAGGGATCTATTATACTTAGTTCAGACTTATGAAAATTGTGTCATATCTTAGTCCCACCCAAGGATATACTAATATAAATTGATGTGCTTTTTCTTGATACATTCATCCAGTATAGTATTAGCAGGCTGATTCACAGGCACAGCCTTCAGACTATGAGCCTGGATTCTTCATTAATCATGCTTTTATGTGTAATTGTGCTATTTTTTCTTAGAACCATTGGTTGGGGCTCAGCAATAACTGAAATGTATTTTGTAGAGGATCTTGCTTACAAGCTCCTTCTCTTCTTGAGGAGTATTATGAAAGTACCATTTACTTAAGCACTCTAAGAAACGTGTACCTTTAAGAATCTCTCCACTTAAGTGTTTATTAACTATTTTATTGTTAGTTAGGCTAAAAGTACATTATTTTATATGGGGAAAGGTGATAAAAATGTCGACCTATTTGAGGAGCATCTTAATGGTTGATGTAATCTTAATCTCGAGGTGTGTGATAAGAAATCAATTAGAGATGCTCTGATAGTGTTTCTTCCTTGTATTTCTCTTCAGGTGCCCGCTGTGTTGCTACTTTATTGCATGAAATGAAAAGGCGTGGGAGGGATTGCCGCTTTGGTGTGGTCTCAATGTGCATAGGTTCTCTCTCTCTCTCTCTCTGTGATATATATATGTATGTATAATGGATGTATGATGTGTATATGAATGCAGGCACAGGAATGGGTGCTGCGGCTGTTTTTGAAAGAGGAGACTCTGCTGATGAGCTCATCAATGCTAGAAAAGTTGGAAGGAATGGCTTATTATCCAAGGATGCCCGATAAATGGGAGTGACTGCTCTTTTAGCATCCGACTTCAATTGATAATAATGTTGTAGTGGGGAAGCAGTGTAATAAGTTCATTTTGCTTAATAGTACTGGTGCAACTATACCCCTTCTATTTGATATGTATTTATATTAACAAAAAAAAAAAAAGAAGCATTTTCTCTTGTTTTGGATTCACCTGTGCATTGTGATCAGCAGGATGTCCTTATATTTCCTTGGATCTGTATTTGGTAATTAATACACCCAATGATCATTTCGTAAATCAACACACGATTGGGACCAAGCCAATGCTATATGAATTTTCTGTTAAATTGATTTTAAGGTTAATTCAATTACCTCCTACTGTTTATATTTGCTGGACATTTTCATCTATGAAATTGAATGTTTACGGAGGACTAAAAATATTTCAGATTCTACTTTACTAATCTATCCTTATATGAAGTAATTTATATATAAAAAGAAGAAAAGGTGAAGGTGAGTCAAATTTGACCTTTTCCATTATTTTTTTATTTTTAAAACTATTTATGAATCTCGCACTTATTCTAAAAGTTGAAGGAGAAGGTAGGTGCTTCTTATACACCAAAATCATGAGATGGTTATCCTAAAGTCAACACCATTATTATTCCCGATATTAACATGCTTAGACAGTTGTATGTTTCACTTGTGAGTGATTCTCTGTGCTCATTTATTAGTTACATACTTCTGGAATTTGCTGCGTTTTTCTACTTGTATTAAATCGTTGTGCATCCTAATAATCTATAAGAAAATCCTAGTTTAATTTAAGATTTGGTGTGTAATATCACTATCTAAAATCCTTCCAATCACTTGTATTTTATTTATCTCATAAGCATGCAAAACACCACACCAAAACTACTTGATAAATAATAGCAATTCAAGGACAACAACAAAAACATAAACAGTGGAGAAGAAATAAAACGGGTCTAACTTGGAGTTCCGGTTGCCCCCAATCTCCATGACCGTACATCTCCTCCTCAAGAGGACTTTATACCATCTTTATTAATAATCATCCTTAATGATCTGATTTTACAAATTACAAACTCTTAATATCAAGTCTTGTGTACTTAAGAAATAGAACTCAAGAATACTCACTTAGCACCAGACTTGCTCCAAAATATGCAAATTTACATATAATAAAGTAAGTGGGATTTACTAAAAGTAATATTGTTCTCATTGAAACATCATAGACGGAATTTTGCCGACTATAACCTTATAATAGCTAGTTCAGCAGTATCATTCAAATGCTTCCTATTGATCTTCCAAACGCCCTGCAGTAGAGGCTTTGGCAAACTAATTTTCATGTTCCTTATTCTTAAGCTTGTAATCAAAGTCTATACAATCTTTATCACCACTTAGCCTTTGTTTTTCTATTAGGATTTCCAAATTCTTATTACCATAAAAAAAAAAAAAAAAAAAACTAACTATAGTCTTTTTTGAGTCATTCAGGATATATTTTAAAACAGCATTTTCTAGTTTAAGAGCTACTAACTTTTCTATAAAAAATTTTCATTTTCTTTACACTCTTCTTCCCTTTTTTTTATATTTAGCCAATGGAGATCTATTTTCGTTCTTCAATTTCTTATTTTCAATCTCTAAAGCATTAAACACACTTTGAAAAGTATCTATATTATTTCCAATATGCTTTATCATACTTTTTAAAATTTTATTTTTCTTAAGACAATTGTAAAATTTATCACATAATTCGTTATATATGCTTTAAAATTCATTGTGAGAAATTGAAGATGGAATGGAAAGAAAACCGACACCTCATCATGATCATCCAAGGCTATTAAGTAAGATATTTGTAAATGTCATGCCAAGAGATTTCAAGGGATTACAATTTCAACAAATTTAGCATGTATTTCATTAACAATTTCATCATGCTTCATTTTGAGTTTTTCAAAGTTATCACAAAGGATACTCCTTTATGTATCTTAAACTCTAGTAGTTCCTTCATTGTAACATGTAAGTCATCTCAAATTTCTAGAGAACCAGTATATGTGCAAATTCTATTGAAATTATTTTTACGTAAACCACATTGCAAACTATTCATGGCATCATTTTAAAGCCTCCATTTCTTTTTCACCATATTGACTTTCATTTTTGTGCTTAACAAAAACTAGTTCTTTTTTTTTTAAATAATTTTCCATAACTTTTTAGTTTATGGTTTAATAAAAACTATCATTCTACATTTCCAAAAAGGATAATAAAGCCATTTAGCAAAGAAAATCTATTGATTGCATGTCTCTTTTCAAAACCTAAACCATTTAAAATCATTATCTTTAGCTCTAGATGTAGTTAAGCCACCGACAAATATAGTCCTAACTTTGATATTGATTGAAATTCATAAATACATTGAGTTTAACTTAAAACAATTTCATAAATGATAACAATCAATAACAATAATACATATAAAAGCGAAAAAATTAAATAGAGAAGGGATTAGAATAACCAAATAAAGTTTAACATGGAGTTCAAACTACCTCATACTATCTGCATTTGCAAATTACTTCCACGAATCAAATCATCTAGAATTGATTAATTTAAATTAAAGTTAGAATTAACCGTGTAATAGATAAAGTGTAAATACAACCCTCTTATATTTACTTCATATATACTTAGTCCCTATTCTTGAAATTGGCATTTAGAAATCTTAAATAAAACCGCTCTTAGGCTCTTATATGATCATTTTTCGCTTGATTTTAATTTTAATAATTTTTGTTATTTTGTCCAAAGACAAAATAGTAAAATAGGGTTGTAAAAGCATGTTTTGCAAGTTTTAAAAGTCAAGATTCAATTTTAAAGAGAATGGACTAAACACACATTAAGCAAATATAATGTTGTGTGTTTACAATTTATAGCCTTGCTTAATTAAGAGGCACCGAATAAATTAATTGATCGTGATTCTGAAATTAGGATTCATCAAACGATCAAGGTGTTCCTTGAAGCCGAGAAATAAATTATGAGCAGAAATTGGACAAAGCCATTATGGGCCTATCTCTTGTAAATGACGTATGAGCCCTTGAGAGAGAGGAAGAAAGCTTGATTTCTAATGTCCGGATTAGGATTGCTTCATTGTAATTGAACTGTTCCAACCCTTTTGAATGTATCATTTGCTTGTAAAAAATTTATGGCATTAAACTAAATAAAATGTTTTATTCTTCATATGGTTTGCATATTTTTTTGCTTACTGAACAAAAATAATATTAAAATATTTATATTTTATATTATTTAAAATATAGTACAAAAATAAAATTCACTAAACAAAAACATAAAAATCCTTATCCACTACTTCGTATATTATGTTTAAGAGAATACTTTATATATTTAAATAGTGAACATCACAAATATTCTTATCTAGTATCATACACAAATGCTACCTAAGTCTTATGTAGTTATGCATGAAAGGGTGGTGACGAGGCTGTTACTCCGGAGATCTTTCGTTAGGTTTTGGTGGGTGATGGCAGGTGGCAATTGTGTAAGGTGGGTGATGGCAGGTGGCAATTGTGTAAGGTGGGTGAGTGGCCGAAACTTCCAACAAGGCACCCTAAGTAGCGGTGTCGTGTGTGTATTTATAAGGCATCCGATTCGCATCAAACCCAATGACGATCCACTGTGAGCTTCATAAAAAATTTAAAACCTTATTCTTGTTTACACTATCATATTGTATATTTTACGATTATATAATGTGTCGGTGTTTACGTGATGAACTTGATTGTGCTATTGTTTATATATCGTTAAAAGTTCAGATTATAACAAAATCATGAACGAAGTTCATTGGGTTAACTTATAGTTTGTGGTTTGTGTAACGAGCGAACGTCTCTATAAAAATTCCACTTGCGATTTCGTTTCATAAAATGGCAAAGAAATGAAAACAGGTTATGCTCCCAGACAACAAACGCCCGCCCAGGGGTGGCGCGTGTGCTTCACACTCCCACTGTAGTAGCTACTAGCTAGTAAGCTAGTGATGTAAGAAGCTACGGGTAGAGGCTATTTGGCGGCAGAGCCACCCGTGCGTGTGTTGTTTTGGTGCCTAGAGGCGATTCCCTTCCGGGACCTTCAGGCCCAAGCGCGGAAATTGAGTTGAGCTTGATGAGAAGTGGATGTAAATATGAGCCTTTTTGCATGTAGAATTCGGGGCTATAGGAGCACACACACTGAAGAAGCTCCCGTCGCAGATTCACCATCCACTTTAGTTCGGAACAAACAATGACTTGATATTTTCTTTTGTTAGGCCATACAATGACACGATATTTCAAGACCCCCATCCATATCATAAAAGAATGAGAGAGAGAGAGAAGAAGTGTCTAAACATACGATATAAGTACAGTGCACCATTTATACTTCTATGCACAAGTTAAAGATGGTGAAGGGAGTAGAGAAGGATAAAAGGCATGCTATTGCCACCCATATTGCTGAACATTTTCGCTCAGTCAAAAAATCCCATTTGCCCTTTCCAAATGGCTGCATGAAATGAGATAAAACACAAAATAACTCACCAAAAATTCCATATATGCTCAGTCGAACGGAAAGGTGCCTGTCCGAGTAAACTAAACAAAAGGGCGTTTGTAATGACTCAACACCCAATCCATGGGGACGCCAACTCCTATGACATGGTCTGGTTTCTTACTCCCCTCATCCAGCAAATATCTAATAAAATGGGCATAACTTGCTTCCCAAAAAACTGGCACATGCCTCAGTTCAACCAACCCTATGATACAAGAGAGTAGCCCATATCAGGTTATTTGGAACATGTTGCATAAAGCCAACGCTCTTACATATTGTTAACACACATCAGACTAACATGAAATGCCATATACTCCTAAATGAAGTCAAGGAGACACAGGAAATGAAGGTACCTCCACCAAATCCAGGAGCAATAGATAATTTTTAAGTTGAAATTGGTCGTATTTACTGAAAATTCCTATCCTATAAGTCAAGTGATAGATGACTTGCAAACTGGGCAAGATGTTTTTCTGCTAAGCCAGGGATCAATGCACTGTCAAAGAAAAGCAAAATTTAGACAGCTTGACAACAATTCCAATAAAATAAATGAGTTTTGGGGAATACAACACTCACATCCTTGTGAAATTTGTGAAAGCAAGGAAGGTGGCGTATTGTATCTCCAACTGCTGGGGTTTCAAGACAGATTGCACAAGCTTCTTCAAAGGTATCAGTCTGCATGGAAGGAAAAGATAAGATATCACAGCACATCTAAAGGGCAGAAAAAGAGAAAAGCTGCGTTCCTCAAAGTGAAATGTAAATACATGAAAAAGCTTGCACATGACAGCAAGTGGATTACACTGTTCCCATAAGGACCAAATCCCACAAAGAAAAGCCACAAGTTACCTGTACTTTCGTCTCTGGCAAGCTATTGATCTGGACTGCCGAAGCACCACCATGATTGTTGTTCTCATCAAGGGCTAATAGCATTTCATAATCATTTCTGCAATATAGCAAAAACATACAAGTCATATAGATTATCTTCGAGCAAATATAGAATCTCTCCCAGCAATCCATTATAAGAATTCAACTAAATGCTGATTTGGAAAGGAGGGGAGTTGTGAAGGAAAAAGAAAAGAAAACCCATATCATGCTGCACACAACTAAATGCTAAGAAAAAAAAAATGTTTAGTTGAGCATGTTGAAATTAAACAAGCAGAAAAGATCCAAGGCATGATTCCCTATGAAGATGTGTAGGTGAGGGGTGCAATTCCGCCTCCCAACTCCCCCTCTGGATGATAGTTGCCTATACTCATGACAGGATCTCATCTCCTTATCTAACATCTGCAGCAGGTGATACATCCACTTCACTTGCACTTTACATAGAAAATCCAATGCAAAATGTCTAGTACTCAATTAACAGAAGTAAACTCAAAATGACCAAATAACATAAGTTTCTTGCAGGGAAATATAAAAACTAAATTAATTTTAGTGATGGCTTTATCAAAATGTCAGCTACCATTGAAGAGACAAGTGTAAAATTAATAGAAAACACAGTTGCATTCTATCTCAGATTATCACATTCTCTTTTTTTGATATTTGAGGATTACCATCTATATGACCAAGTAGGTCCAGTAAAACCCTCATTCCACTGTCTTGGGGCTATTTATGACTAAATATGTAAGAATTATCAGATGTACAAGAAAGAACATCGAAGATGCAGTTACAAATTCATTGAGGAAAGCTGAAGTGTTTGAAAGCCAGAGGAAAATATGTTCAGGTCATACACCTAACATTCATTAATAGAAGAACACCTACTTCTTTTCTATTTTTCCCCTCTAAACTTCAGCTTTGCTTTCAATACATCCTTCCAAATCTTGGATAACAAACATGAAGCCCATTACTAATACCCAAAAAAAGAAGTTAAAAGCAAACATAGAGCAGCCACCCAAATCTAGCAATTAAGAAGCCCAAACTTGACAAAAATTTCTTTTTTTTTTTTGGGTAAGTTCAAACTTGACAAAATGATATCATCTTACTCATTAAAATCACGCTGAATATTTAGAATTCCATTAGACGTTCCTATGTCACTCATGTCGCCCAATGCTGTCTCTAGTGCTTCCAATATGTTTATTCTCTGTAAGAAAAATCAAAAGTACCTATTAAACAAATATCCATCAACAAGGACGGGGTGGGGGGTAGGGGCAATTTTGCAAAAGATAGATACACATACAATGGATATTATACAATGGCAATATAAAGGGGAAAGGAAGGCAATAAACATAGTTCCTTACAGGTTTTTGGTTAGTATGAAGGTCAGGCACATAATACAAATTAGCTAAAAATAAAAGATGTGAAAACTATTAAAAAGGTCCAGTAACATGACCACGAAATGAAGAAAAGAAGTTTTATGTTTCAAAGAAGTCAAAGCTGTAATCATCATTTCATACCTGCCACCAACACATGCACTATGTCAGGATGGCACAGGTAGGGCATGGCAGCCTTAGCTGTTAAGACCAAGCAACGAGCACCTCAGCTATGTTGTAATTCAACACTAAACTGAGGGCATATTGCCAAAATATGAAGCACATTATCCATTACACTAAACATAGTGAAATATTAGACACACTATGAAGATGCTGACCAACTCACTAGTTGAAGTCAAACAAGACTGCAGCCTCCTGATGGAATGAACTCAAAAACTTTGAAGATGACATAAAACTACTTAATTACGTATCTTTGGCAAGACATAATTTTTTTTATTTTTCATGATTTTAGCAGAACATAGTTAGCAACTATGCTGAAGGGAAATACATATTCAAGATCAAAATACATTTTAATTTGAGATAAGATAAACAGAGAACTAACAGACATGAAAGATGATATGTTGGATATATTCTTGAAATGGTAGGGGTATCATAAACTAAAAGTCCCACTAATAGAATGGAGAAAGGGATAGCAACAAGCAGAAAGATCAAATTGGTGGGAAATTAATCTTATAATCACGAGGAAACAAACTTCAACAATGGGCCATTGCTACTTCGGAGAAGTTACTAAGTATATGCAGGATTTTCTCATGCTAAAAGAGGAATCTTCAAAAAAATTAGGAAAAAAAAAAACCTTCTGGAGTGTGACAGTATAGCTGATCAATGAAGATAGTCTTTCATAGGTAAACAATTACAGCATAGATGCAAGTTGAGTCCGAACAAGCATATCATAGAGTTCTGAGGAAGTACCATGTCTAAATCCATATTCAAGGGGAACTGGAAATTTCTCCCTCCTGATGAAGACTGCCCAGAATTGCCTCTCCTTGAAAGTCGAGTAGTCCTTGAATTGGGAACTCGAGCCCTGGCCCTTCTTTGGTTCAATATATTTTGAGAAGATTGTGTTGAAGGCCGTCCACGCACTCGCAAAGCTGATGAGCCTCTCTAGATCAAATGAAAAGAGATAGATATATCATTAGAGGCAACAAGCAAGACCTTCTGGAGGTGTGCATAAGCTCTTTGAAACCAAATGACCAAAATGTAATTTGTTGTATGACTGCAAGGATTTACCAGAAATAATGTTTGTCTCATTCAAAAGTTATATGGACTAGATCAACATTCCATGTTAATGCAAGAGCACATGGCTTAGAACATTCTGCCCATGCATGTGTACGTGCACTGGCACGCATATTTCTAAACAATATAAAATACCAGCCAATATCTCTGATAGAACACTCAAAAAAGAAAATTAAATCTGAAAGTGCAGTAAAAAAATAAACTCAGTCAAAATAGCAGAATTAAGAGAGTTTTATCAGATCTGATGGGATATCTACAACGTAATGAAGATAGAATCTATTTTTTTAGTTAGCCAGGAGAAAAGTTCCTTATGAACTACATACAATGATCCTCATGCATGAAAAGGCAGTAAATGAAAATGAAAATAAAAGGGCACCACATCTGGACAGGTGAGCGTGAAAAAGTTTTTAAAGAATCTCTCTCAGCTCAGTACATGAGCTCAGTAGAATCCTGGTCATGAAATGTATATGGGTATGTCTATATGGGTACATGAGATCAACAAAGTGTGTATTCGTGGGTATATACTGCTCTAACCCAGTGTACGAATGACTATACGTGCATGGTATGTAAGTAAATGTGTGCATATGGAGGTGTATGTATGTACAGAAGTGTACTATAGTGTATGGGTATGTAAGTATATGTATGTACATGGACTTGTATGTATGTACATAAGTGTATAAGAGAAAAAGAGGGATAGAACTTGGCGTAGGAATGAAAGGCAATCTGGCTGTGGGTGAGTGTATTAAGGCTGGTGTTCAGGTCAGTGGAGGTAGGTAGCTGTGTGGGTGTTAGCGGATCTTTTCGAGGACCTAGTTACCGGTTGTTGAAGATTCGAATCGGGCTCTATTCCCTTAGAACGAGAGTCTCGCCCTTGTTTCCCTATGATTGCCTAAAATGAGGGCTCGTTAGAGAGAACCCTAGATCTCTTACAAGGTGTTTAATTTGGATTCAATTATTCCTCTTTCTATTGTTGTTAAGTACATCCAGAAATTGAGGGAAAAGGAGGTAGTTACTAACCACCTTCCTATTTTTACTCCCACTACTTTATCCACATGCCATATCCTAACAACTATCCCTACATGGCATGATCCTAACTGCCCCTGTACACATCTGCACAATTTCAGCAGCTCTACCCCACACACACAGACCACTATGCACACACACAGACTACACGACACACACACACACAGAGACTACATGACATGCACACATTCCCTTTAGACCCAGATGCTGGGAAGTCCACTCCGCTGATCCGTCCTCCTATTCTTGCGTGTGTATACTTTCATAGGAGTGGTGGTAGGTTGTTGACTAACATGGCTCCCTCCCTCAAGATGGCACCTGACCTCAGGTGTGAAGGAAGGGTAGCGATGACATATCATCGTCGCATCTTCCCAGGATGCTTCAGCGAGGGAGTATCCTTCCCATTGGATCAAGACTTCAGGTTGAGAGTTGTTGTGGCGAGCTTGGAAGATCGCTTGCGGTGATGGCACTGTGTGTCCTTGATTGGTGAGGGGTACATTGGGCCGAGCAAGTGGTTGGCCTATGAAGCACTTGAGGCTAGAGACATGGAATACCAGATGGAGTTTGCTAGTTGGGGGTAGGAGCAATTTGTATGCGATAGATCCAATACGTGCGTCTACTGGGAAGGGGCCATAAAACTTTGGAGAGAGCTTGTGAGTTTTGATAGCTGATAGTGAGGATTGGCGGTATGGTTGTAATCGGAGGAGGACTAAATCGCCTAGATTAAAAGAAACCTCCCTATGCTTGGAATCATATTGGACCTTCATGAGGTGCTGGGCGTGTAGTAGTTGGTTGCGCAAATCCTTGAGTACCGCATCTCGGTCCATCAAAGCCTGATCTACTGCTTCTAATTTGGTTTGGCTCGAAGCATAGGAGATGAGGCATGGAGGAGGGCGGTCGTAGACTACCTAAAAGGGGGTGTTCTTGAGGGACGAGTGATACCCTATGTTGTAGCAATACTCGGCCCAAGGGATCCAGTCGGTCTAACGGCGAGGTCGGTCACTAGTAAAGCAACGGAGGTACATCTCAATGGTACGATTGACCACTTCAGTTTGGCCATCACTTTGAGGGTGATAGGCAGATGAAAAAGACAGCTTGGTGCCACTGAGTTTGAAGAGTTCTTACCAAAACAAGTTGGTGAATGTGACATCCCCGTCACTGAGAAGTTCGTGAAGGCGGAAAACCCTGTTGAAGAAAATCTTGGCAACTGAAACAGCAATGTAGGGATGACTAATGGGAATGAAGTTGGCGTATTTAGAAAAACGATCCACTACCACTAAGAGGACAGTTTTCCCATGGGATGGAGGACGAGCATCGATGAAGTCCATTGAGATGTCTAACTAGACTTGGCGGGGCACCAGCAAGGGTTGTAGGAGGCCTGCTGGCTGGAGGTGTTCGACCTTGTGTTGTTGGCAGGTGGGGCAAGCGCGTACTAGGTCTCTTGCCGATTCATGCCCTTCCAGTAGAAGTCCCGGCTAATGCGATAGTGTACGCTGATGGCCTTTGTGGCATTGGTCGTGGATGGTTTGCATAATGGTGGAGCAAAGTGCTAAGTTCAACTCCAAATATACCAGATCTTTGTAAAGAACAAGGCCTGCTTCTAGGTGCCACTGAGGACCCTTCTGGTTGTTGCGAATTTGCTGGCAAAGCTCTTGCAGTGTGGGGGAAGTGGTGGTCTCGTTCCTGATCAAGTCAAACAGATGTAGTTATAGGGCGAACAAGGCAAAGCTTTTGGCTCTAGCTTCCTCTCGACAAGAAAGGGCATCAGCTACTTAGTTATGCCTTTTAGGTTGGTATTGGATATCAAAATCGAACCCCATTAACTTGCTGACCCAATGCTATTGGGGAGAGGTAGTGTGATGAGGATTAGCTAGCATGAAAAAGGAAGGAGCCAAAATTCCATGATCCATTACATGGCATTGGAGGCCCGATGACCCGAGCTAGAGCTGAAAGAATGAACGAAGCTCTATAAGGACTAGTCATGGACTGGTAAGCCAAGGAATCAAGTTACACTGAAGGAGCACATACATATGTCAACTTGATTCACGTGACCATGAAAGGATGAAATAATTTAGGGACATTAAATATTTGCATGGACCACTACACTAGAGGATACATTCGGTTTTGTTAATGTTTATTTTTATTTGTTGGTTTGTTATTTATGTTATTTAGTTACCTACTTGGTGACAAGGATAGAATAGGCAACTTAGGATTTTTAGTATTTGTTTTGGTTTATAATTTATTATTTAGTTGCCTACTTGGTTACATAAAGATAAGGTAACAGATAGATTAGGCAACTTAGGTTTTCCATATTGTGTTAGGTTTTTCCATATTGTATTCGTGTGCTATATATGCCGTGCAAGGGGGCCAGCCAAAGACAACTTTGATATATGAAAACACATCTTTTTTCGTGAGATACGAAATACCTCTTTTTGTTCTTTTGCAAAAGAACTTTTCCATAGGATTCTTAACCGAATTACTAGGAATAACTTTTGATAACTTAAGTTACAATCAATGGGTTTGATTGGAGTCTAGTTACGCATCACTTATTCAAAACGATCATCGGGGTAATTGAAACCAACTAGCATCGTTGGGGTTCTAGGTTTAACATACCTAGGGTTACACGCATCATTTGGTATTAGAGCTTCAGTTTCTTGAATTAAGTAAATTCTATTATTTTCTTTAATTTGTCAGCTATTCTTTTTCATAGTCATCTATTGTTCTTTTCCATAGTCGCCTGTTGTTGTTTTTTTCATAGTCATCTGTTGTTTTTTTCCATATTCGTCTATTATTCTTTTCCATATTCATATCTGAAAAAAAAAATTCATATAAAAAAAATAAAATAAAATTCTGTTATTCTTTTCCATATTCATATCTAAAAAAAAAAAATTATGTTCTTTTCCATATTCATCTGTTGTCTTTTCCATATTCATAGACATAAGTTATATAAAAAAAAAAAATTCATATTTGTTCGGTCATTACAATCCATTAAGACCGACGGTATTTAGGTTTTCTTGAACAATCAATTGTGTTCAATTCATAGCTTATCTACAAAAAAAAAAAAAAAAAAGGAATCAAATTCGGTTGCAAAAGAAAGAATCGAGAACCGAAATTCAAAGAAAAAAAAAAAAAAGGAATTCGGCCTTGAAAGAATTACAATTGCCGAAATCACAAGATAGCTTCTTGAATTGTCAATTACAAAATTGGTTGAGTCAATTCACTTTCCATATCAATTGTTTCCAATTCCAACCGTAATAAATGCTTTGTGATTTCTAAATTGTGCATCCAAAAATTACATTCCATAATCATTCATTGTGTTTCGGTGCAAATTATATCCTTTTGTGTTTGATTGCATATCTATTCAGTGGTGAATCTTTTTCCATATCAATTAGATTGTGTAGTTAGTCTTCCTTCATTCACGTGACTTAGGCCGATAGTAATCATTAGTGTTGACTTAGTAATTTGAGTTTAGGAGTTCCAAATTGAGTTCCTAGCAAAAGAATTACAAAAAGTAGGTGGTGAGATCATATTTTGTGAGATATACACGAGTGACATTGTGAGCATATCATTTGTGAGCAATACACGAGTGAGTGTGAGGAACATACTTATATATTTTTTGTAATTGTGATCGTAACTTGCTGCAAATTATTATAATTATGTCAAGACAGAACATTAATGGAGGAGAAAGTCGGGTGATGTTTGAGAAATTGATGAGGGAGATAAAGAGGATTCTAACGGGTGAACTAAAGTAGATCCATGACAAGATGGATAGGATGGAAAGGAGTAGGAAACCATCTAGCAGTACCGCTGTCAGGTGAGGAGTAGGTAGACAGAATAGGGGAGAAGTTAGGATAGATGAAGAGGAGGAATCTAATTTTGGAGATTACCAACACGTGAGAGATAAGGGAAGTATGCAGAAGCGTGATAGTAATTTAGAGAGTATTAAGTTGAAAATCCCAACTTTTCAGGGAAAGAATGATCTGGAATTGTATTTAGAATGGAAGAGGAAGATGGATTATGTGTTTGAATGTCACAACTACACTGAGGAGAAAAAGATAAAATTAGTTGTAGTAGAGTTTTCAAATTACGCCAATGTATGGTGGGATCAGTTGGTGCGTAACAAGCGCAGGTATGGAAAGCGACCTATTAGCACTTGGGAGAAGATGAAAACGATCATGCAAAAGCGTTTTATTCCTAGTCACTATCATAGGGACTTACTTAGGAAAGTCTAAGGGTTAACTCAAGGAAATAATAGTATAGAGGATTATTATAAAGAGTTGGAGATGGCCATGATTAGGGCGAGAATTAAGAAAGATGGTGAGGCCACTATGACTAGATTCATCAACGGATTGAATCGGGAGATAGCTAATGTAGTAGATCTTTAACATTATTTAGATATGGAAGAAATACTGCATAAAGCTATTAAAGTAGAGCGGCAGTTAAAATACAAGAGTGAGCAGAGGACTGGCTCGACTTCTAAAACTCCATAGAAGTCTACGTGGAAGAGAAACTCCACCGATTCAAAGCCTAAGAAGGACATGAGGGCTAAAACTCCAGTTGCTACACCTAAGGGAAAGATCGACACTAAACCCCATTCCAGGACAAGAGCTATAAAGTGTTTTAAGTATCAGGGATTTGGGCACATTGCATCCCAATGTCCAAATCAGAGAGCTATGATTATCAGTGATAGTAGGGATGTAAAGAGTGTTAGCTCTGAGGATGAGGAGTCATCACCATCGTAGGAGTATGATGATGTTGACTTAGAGGGACCCGTGAGTAGTGAGCCATATGTCATGAGGAGAGTGCTTAGTGTACAACCCTTGGAGGATAGTAAGGAGATCCAGCGTGAACATATTTTTCATACATGGTATCATGTGCAAGGTAGAGTCTATAGCTTGGTAATCGATAGTGGCAGTTGCACTAATATTGCTAGCACTTTGCTAATAGAAAAGATGCAGTTGAAAACAGTGAAGCATCCTAAACCATATCGATTATAGTGGTTGAGTGATTGTGGGGAGGTTAAGGTGATTAAGCAGGTACTTATAGCCTACTTTATAGGGAGCTACAAAGACGAGATTATGTGTGATGTGGTACCTATGCAGACTAGTCACATCTTGTTAGGGCGACCTTGGCAGTTTGATAGGAAGGTTATATACGATAGGTACAAAAATCAATATTCTTTTGTTTTAAACAAAAGGAAGGTGGTTCTTACTCCACAGAAACCATGGGAAGCTTGCAAGGACCAAGTGAAAATTGCCAAAGAAGTTAGAGCGAAACACAAAAGTGTGCGAGAGCAGGGAGAGAAAAAAGAAAAGAGTGAGAGACAAACACTGGTGAGCTATGAGGGAAGAGAATCTGAAACACTGAGAGGAGAGAAAATTGTAAGAAAAAGTGTGAGAGTGCAATGTTGGCAAGGAAACAACTACTTGTACTTATGTATAAGGATGTTTATTTTACTTATACTGACACTAATCTTTTGTTACCTAGTATGGTGTTTTTTTTTTACTTTGTTACAGGAACAGATGAGCTAGCCGTGGATGAGAGGAAATTAGATGCAATTCAGAAGTGGCCAATACCAAAGGGACGTGTCAGGACTGTGTTTCATCCAAGAGAAAAGGTTTGGGTGCATATGAGAAAAGAAAGATTTGCACCACAGCGAAAGCCTAAATTACATCCTAGAGGAGAGGGACTTTTCCAAGTCTTGGAGCGCATCAATTACAACACCTACAAGATTGATTTGTTGAGTCACTATGGTAATATAAGCGCAATTGTAATGTTTCTGATCTTACTTTTTATAATGCAGATGATTCGAGGACGAATCTTTTCGAGGAATGAGGGAATGATGAGGATCAGCTAGCATGAAAAAGGAAGGAGCCGAAATTCCATGATCCATTACATGGCATTGGAGGCCTAATGACCCGAGCTAGAGCTAAAAGAATTAACGAAGCTCTACAAGGACTAATCATGGACTTGCAAGCCAGGGAATCAACCTACACTGAAGGAGCACATACATATGTCAACTTGATTCACGTGACCATGGAAGGATGAAATAATTTAGAAACATTAAATATTTGCGTGGACCGCTACACTAGAAGATACATTCGGTTTTGTTAATGTTTATTTTTATTTGTTGGTTTGTTATTTATGTTATTTAGTTGCCTACTTGGTGACACAAGGATAGAATAGGCAACTTAGGATTTTTAGTATTTGTTTTGGTTTGTAATTTATATTATTTAGTTGTCTACTCGGTTACATGAGGATAAGGTAACAAATAGATAAGGCAACTTAGGATTTCCATATTGTGTTAGGTTTTTCCATACATGTTCGTGTGCTATATATGCCGTGCAAGGGGGCCAGCCAAAGACAACTTTGATATATGAAAACACATCTTTTTCATGAGATACGAAATACCTCTTTTTGTTCTTTTGCAAAAGAACTTTTCCATAGGATTCTTAATTGAATTACTAGGAATAACTTATGATAATTTAGGTTACAGTCAACGGGTTTGATTGAGGTCTAGTTACGCATCACTTATTTAAGACGATCATCGGGGTAATTGAAACCAACTAGCATCGTTAGGGTTCTAGGTTTAACATACCTAGAGTTACACGCATCATAGTGATCCGCTGCTCCAAGAGAAACTGTAAACTATAGTGATCCGTCTTAACAAGGAACTGCCTTCCCCACAAGTAAGCCCTCTAATGCCTCACTGCCTTTGTTAAGCCGATTAATTCCTTCTCATACGCTGGTAACTTAAGGTGTCGCTATGCGAAGGGGCGATTGAAGAAGGAAATGGGCTGCTACTCTTGCTGTAAGATAGCCTCGATGCCACTATCGGATGCATCACATTCGACTATGAAAAATTTGGGAGTCTTTAACACCGGGGTTTGGGTCAAGGCATTTCTTAGCACGATGAAGGCTCGATCTGACTCTTCCATCCATACAAAACTATTTTTGAGCAACATCTTCGTCAGTGGTTCTACGATCATACCATAATTTCAAATGAATCTGCGGTAGTACTCGGTCAGTCCTAAGAATCCTCGCAAGGCTATGATGGTTGCAAGTTTTGGCCAAGTTTGTACTGCTGCAATCTTTTGGGGGTTAGCTTCCACACCAGCAACAGAGATCTGATGGCCAAGATAAGCCACTTGGCCTTGTCCGAAGCTGCACTTAGACCTTTTAAGGAATAGTTGGTGCTGCTTAAGCGTGGAGAGGACCAGGTTGATGTGCTGTAGGTGCTTCACCCAAGTGTGACTGTAGATGAGGATATTGTCAAAAAACACCAAAACAAATTTCCTAAGGAATCCCTTGAATACCTCATTCATGAGGGCTTGGAAGGTAGAGGGTGCGTTAGTGAGCCCGAAGGGCATGACCAAGAATTCGAAATGGCGGTGATGAGTGCGGAAGGCTGTCTTTTCTACATCCGCCAGCCACATCCTTACTTGATGATACCCCGAGGCCAAATCTAGCTTGGAGAAGTAGGATGCCCCATGTAATTCTTCCAATAGCTCCTCAATCACCATAATTGGGAATTTATCCTTAATGGTTTTTTCGTTCAAGGTGCGGTAATCAACACAAGCGCCAAGTGTGATTTGCCTTTTGGACCAGCAGCATGGGAGAGGAGTAGGGTGTGCGACTGGGCCGAATGATCCCTCGATTAAGCATCTCCTCACATTGTCGCTCAATCTCGTCTTTTTGGTTGTGGGGGTAACGGTAGGGTTGGACCACTATGGGTGGTGTTTCGAATAGGAAGTTGATGGTATGGTCACATGATCAAGGTGGGGGAAGACCCTATGGGGTTTGAAAGACGACCTCAAAAGTGGTGAGAAGCTGCTATAATTCATGTGTTTGATCAACTTCCCTGATGGCTACAGCGATCCTTGGTGGTTCTGATGACCCTACTATCCCCTATAGTCTAATCATCTTAGCCCCTCGCTAGAACATCATCCTCATGGAAGAGAAATCCCATGCAATTGGTCCAAGGGATTTCGACCAATTGACCCCTAGGGCAACTCCTAATCCACACAAGGGTAAGGAATACGAATCCAAGTGGAACAGAACTCCATCGACCAGCAAGGGTACCCTTCGGCAGATGCCTTCACTTCTGATCCTTTCTCCATTGGTAACCACCACCTGTAGCTTGGCAAGGGGCTCCACTCATAAGCCCACTTGTGACACTAGAGGGGCGTAGATGAAGCTATGGGTGCTTCCTGAATCCACTATTACCCTTGTCTCCTGCCCCAAAACATGTCCCGGCACCTTCATCGTTTGAGCCTTTGCCAACCCTACCATGGCTTGGAGTGAGATTTCTAGTTCGCCTTCAGTTTCCTCCCTTTGGTTCTCTCCTCCCCTTAGTTGCAACTCGATCTCTTCCTCTTCACATTCTAACCAAAAGAGCTGCTTGCACTTGTGCCCCACTGTGAAAGGCTCATCATAGTTGAAGCATAGACCTTTGGCTCAGCGTTCCTCTAGATCAGGTTTGCTTAGCCTCCTGATGAAGGGTGGCAGCACTACCCCTAGATTGGTGGCTGGTAGGCGTGGTTTTCCCCCCATGTTGTCTCTAGCCGATGGACCTTGCTTCTCATACAGCCTTGCCAGGCTCATGGCCTCTAAAAGACTCAAAGGCTAGTGGAGTTCAACTTCCACCGCAATGAACTCCTTCAACCCGCTGATGAAGATACAAATCTCGTTCTCGGTTGTGAGTGTCTCAATCTGCGCAGACAACTGTTCAAACTTCCGCTGGTAACTGTCCACCGTGGTCACTTGCCTCAATTTGGCCAATTCCCTTATTTTATTGCTTCGAATGGGTGGCCCAAATCTCAAGTCACACCGGCACTTGAACTTGAGCCAACTCCATACTACGTTTTCGCACTCTAGTTTCATGAACCAGAGCTATGCATCCCCTTCCAAGTGGAATGCTGTGAGCTCCACCTTGTCCTCATCCTTCACGAGCTGGTGTTTGAAGAATTGCTCGCTACGGTTAAGCCAAACCAACGGATCAGTGCTCTCATCATACTTAGGGAAGTTCCATTTGGTGTACTTAGGAACCGCCGAGCCACGTTCACGCCGATCTTCCACCCGAGCGTCATCTCCGATCTCCGATCTTCCACTTGTGCTGCCAGTTGCTCCTGCCGAGCTTCCATTCACACCATGCGCGACCTGTCCTCCTGATACATTGCCATGAGAGCCTCTAACTGCTGTTGTACCTTCCTCAACCTCCATGCCTAGCTCTAATACCAATATGTTAGCGGATCTTTTCGAGGACCTAGTTACCGGTTGTTGAAGATTCAAATCGGACTCTATCCCTTAGAACGAGAGTCTCGCCCTTGTTTCCCTATGATTGCCTAAAGTGAGGGCTCGTTAGAGAGAACCCTAGATCTCTTACAAGATGTTTAATTTGGATTCAATTATTCCTCTTTCTTTTGTTATTAAGTACATCCAGAAATTGAGGGGAAAGGAGGTAGTTACTAACTACCTTCCTATTTTTACTCCCACTACTTTATCCACATGCCATATCCTAACAGCTATCCCTACATGGCATGATCCTAACTGCCCCTGTACACATCTGCATAATTTCGGCAGCTCTCTACCCCACAAACACGGACCACTACACACACACACACACAGACTACACAACACGCACACATTCCTACAGCATGGACACCTGGCTTTGACACATTCCCCTTAGACCCGAACACCGGGAAGTCCACTCCACTGATCCATCCTCCTATTCTTACGTGTGTATACTTTCATAGGATTGGTGGTAGGTTGTTGACTAACAGTAGGGAAGACAACACTGGAGGTTATGAAGTGGGTAGAGAAATGAGCATCCTTGCTCACTAGGCCTACATGCAAATTACTTGGATCCCTTTATTACTAGCTACTTAGACCATATATGAATGGAAACAAATTTGTCAGCTAGTAGACCATATATGAATGGAAGCAACTTTGCCAGCTAGACTCTAGCTTGGCCCATACAAAGTATAAAATAACATCAGCAATTTGGTCTTAATCTCCCCACCCAAAGACTCATCTGCCCCTGTACTTGTCCTGGCCCCTCTTTGGTTCAATATATTCAACAGGACTGTGATGAAGGCTGTCTATGTACCTGCAAAGCTGATGAGCCTCTCTAAATCAAATGAAAAGAAATGTATATAAATATCTTTAAAGGTGACAAGTAAGATCATCTGGAAATAACTAAAAAATAATTTGCTGAATGACTCTTCAAGGATTTACCAGAAATAATGTTTGTCTCGTTCAACAGATCTAGGGATTAGATCAACTCCATGTTAATGCATGTACACATGTGGATTTTTCTAAAAGAACATATCCAAGCAAGCATGCCAGCATTCTATCCACACATGTAAGCACACTGGCATGCAGATTTCTGAAAAATATCATATACCAGCCAATATCTCCCTCAAGATGTCATGGCCAGCAGCCTTGCATATTATCATTGTTCTGTATCCTTAGAAGAATAGGGTACTTCCCAATTGATTAGCAAACACAGCATAAATGCATCAAATCCAAAAATTCACAAAGAATTCAGAAAAGAAAATACATTTATTTTTAGCACTATATTTAAATTGGAGGATAAAAATAATGGGCAGAAAGAAAGTGGGAAGATTGAAAATGGAGGGAGGAAAATTCAGGTTTAAAAAGTTATTTAACTGTGTACACTAAGTTAACTAAATAAATCAAGGTAATATCACAAAATTACCAAGCGCTTTGTGTAGTGTGACACTTATAGGTAGGCATAAACCAACACATGTATCGAGTACCAAATATAATAACTTGCAAAGAAACTTGCACATCACATGTCATGCATGTATAAGCCATATATCTTCAAATCATCCTAATAAACTTTAATGTTGTCAAAACTGGACCAGCCTTTGACTCAAACAAGACTAGGATTCAGAAGTTGGTTGGACCAGGGCAATAATATTACTATATTCTTTATTATAAATAATGAAAATATCAAATTATAGTAAAATATACTCCTTATATTGAAGAACTAGCTCTAACTAATTAGTAACAAAGCTACCACATTGGTTGCATGTGCTACTACTTATCTAAAGGAGTGATATTAGTCACACAAGTACAACCTTCATTTGCTCTTTACAAATAGAACATTGTAATGCCAAAAATTGTAGTCCCACATGGACTGCAATTGCTATGAAGGTTCACCTTCATTTATTTATTATAGAAGTAGAATAAACGGAAACTAGTCCCCATGTATCTCAGGGTGAATTCCTCCATGATTCAGTGTTCATAAAAAAGCACAAGATTAAAATAAGCTCAAACGTGGAATAAGGGCCAGACAGCCAGGAAAAAGGCCCTAAAACAGCCGGTCAAAAGGCTCCCCAGCATAAAAAATTCAAACCTGTGCATAACAGTAAATTGCAAGAACAAACAGTTGCAAACTGGTTCCACAAAAACTCAGGTTCGTCCGGCCAGGGCAAATAAAGATTCTCAGTTCTCTGCACATCCAGGGTTTAAAGTTTGAGCAGATTAGCCTTGTGACCAGTTTATGGACTGGCTGGGCCGATCCAGTTTTAATTGCATTGGTAAAGTTTGACGAGCAGAGGTATTGAAAGTGAAACAAAAATGGATCATGGAAAAATAAATAGTAAAATCGTAGTGCAATAATTCCAATAGTTTACAGTTACTATGGAGTTGAAATAACAAATTAATGAAAGAGAGAGAGAGAGAGAGAGAGAGAAGAGAAAAGAAAAGAAACGAAAGAAAGGAAGATGAAAAAATTAAGTTGTTCCAAATTTTTAGGAATTTTATGCACTTTCTTGCCAAAATAACACCATTTTCAAGTTACGCAAGATGAATGTATTCTTACTAGATTTTCATTCTTCTATACTTATTAAACAAACAAGGGAAAATAAAATTTCATTTGAAATCCTTAACCTGATCCTTCCTTTACCAAACAAAAGGAAAGTCTACAAACATATATTGTAGTCAAGCAACACCACATGACCCAAAAGAAAAGACACTTCCATAAAGTGCTCATGAAATGAAAACCTCCCCTACATGGGCTAAATCACGGCCATCAGATTCACAAAGAAGACAAAGATTGCAAGTGAGACTTAATTCCAACTTGAGTTTGAACACTGATGTTCCAACTCAATGAAACTGGTGTTAATATGAATTTTGCACAGCCTGGCCAGTCTAGGCCAAGAATATTGATTCCTTTTGAACTAATGACTTCCTTAAGAGAGAGTTATCATAATTCTCACCTGACTTATTGGACGCATGGGCTCCTGGCCTCCAGAAGAAGTAAAAGAAGCACGATTTTCCTCCTGCTGCTGCAGCATTTGAGCTACATATTCATCAATCTGTCCAATCAAAAAAATGCATTGATTGAAGAAACATATCTCGTGACCTAGAGTACTGTTTTAATTGAATTTCCCAATAAATATAATGACTAACCCTGTCATTCCCAAAAACAGGGGACTCATTATATAATTGTTCTTGAAGTTCACGAGCCAGTATCTCATCAGCTTCCAACTGTCTTGCCCTAGCATCAGAAACCTGGTCATTAATGGGTACACAAGCTTCAGGGAGAGATGGTCTCATATGAGGCGAAGACTCATCAATTGCAATGACTGGCCCAAAATTGCCTCTTTCCTTATCACGCTGGGAACTGGAAGATGATGATATCGGTTCCCCAGAAGAGCCAAGGAACACTACTTCTGATTCTTCCAAAGCTAACTGGGAGTACCCATTATCTACTTTCAATGTTGATCCCTTATTCTTTTGCCTAATAGCCTCTCTAGAAAATGGCAGCTCATCTGTTCCAGAAGTCAGATGACGTGCATCCCTATGCTTGAGGGAGATAGAATTCCTGCTACTGTCTCTTCCATTTCTTTTCTCCTTAATGTTTGCAGCACTGGCATCTTCCCCTGAAAGGCCCACCTCTGGAGTAGTGGCAGGCTGTACATACTTCAAAGAGGTACGGGTACTTCTCCAGCCACCATCAACCACATCCCCAGGGGCACAAGCCCTTCGATTATCATCATTATAACCAATAAAAAGATTTCTGCAGAAAGGGAGTAACCAAGAGCCATAAGCAGAAATGTTATAGAGTTAGATGGATTCCTGTGTCTTCAAATTCCTTCTTGTTAGAAAAAGAACCATGTTAAGTGATAACATACAACATATCTCAATGCCCAGTAGCCTAATTAGGTGAATCTTTGACTGCTTCTTGCAGACAGCATAAACATGCATTATGGGGTGGAAATGTGCAAAACAAAACTCATCCACAGGAAAAAAGGGAACAATTTGTTCAATAGCATAAGATTGACTTCCGCATCAAGTCAAAAAGATGCCCTAATTCCATAAGATACTAGAACTTCCAGACAACCTTTGCCAGAAATGAGAGAAATACATTTGGACAAAAAGCATTGCGCTATGTAGTTACACTTACTTTCTTTTTTTTGGCCAACTATTATTACAACTATTGGAAAGGGGGAAATCGAAGCCAATCAATCTTGTTGGAAGATCAATGTTCATAACACTAGGTTACAAGAGTTTTAGCATTACACTTGCCTTCTTTGCACAATGGATAAAGAAGAGCATCATTATTTAGCCCCAGCACTAATCAAATACACAAGTCAAGAATGCACAACAAACCTTAAGTACATATGAGGCAGAAATTGATCTTACCCTAGTCCTATTAGTACTTCACATGAAGTTGGGCGATATATACAGTACAATGTGTTATGATCTAATCCATTAATGCATATTACATGTATGTATTCACCATGGTGGAGGAGGTTCTTAATTGAACCAGCTCTCCCCGGGCATGAGCCGTTCCATAAGACTTCCTTAGTGGAATTTGAAAAAAGAAACAGTAGTGTAGAAATAGGATTATAGCCCAACACAAGTTTTACTATTTCTATGATCCCTTGCAATGAGATTGATTGATAACAACAATGAAAACACTTAAGCCTTCTTCCCACTACGTGGGGTTAGCTATCAAAATCCTATTCGCCATTACACTTTATCACGGGTGATATCCTCATTAATATCTAAAATGGTCATATCATTTTTTATTCCTTTTCTCTATGTCTTCTTTGATCTCCCTCACCCCCGTTACAATGTCAAATGAATATCCCTAAATCACATCACTATAAATTGTTAAACAATCTCAATCATGTCTTATATATTTTCACATGACTGTACATCCACCTTAACATTCTCATTTCGCTACTCTCATCTTCTACTATGTCCATAATTAACAGCCAAGCATTCACATCTATAAAGCACCACCTATCTATGGAACTTACTTAAGTTTTATGGTACCTTATGATTACATGGAATACCCAATGTACCTCTCCACTACATCCATCATGCTTGATTCAATTGTTAAAATTGAAAGGAAAACTATTCAGGTTTCATGCACCTTTAGAAGCCCTAGAAAGAGAGAGAGAGAGAAGATTTTTATCTACTTCTTATTCACTTCAACCACCTTCCATCATGTCATATATAAAGCCCTTCCATCATCACCCACTCCCCATAGAAGGATAAAACCGTAAAATTGAAAAGATCCATTTCTATCAAGTCCAACTCAACAATGGAACTTCATTCCAACTAAAAGGATGAAGACATCTTACCCATAATATTCAGCAATTCATTGAGAAACATTTTGGTTTATCAACTAACAATTCAAATTGAGTTCATCATAAACCAAAAAGAACATTTTCTACCATAACAGAATGATGAGATTTGAAAGCAACAAACTAAGACCAGTATCCAAGACAAACCCAAGACAAATGACAAAATGAAAACACCAAAAAAGAAATGACATGCTAAACGGCATGATTAAGACACTCATAAGAATGACTAATGGTAAACAAGGAGGCTAAAAGAAAGACTGATCTTAAATAGCAAAAACACATAGCTAAAGCTTTGTTAACATGATAAATTGACACTAGATTAGTTCAAGTATAAACATTGTTCTAAATCAGAAGACAACATTTGAGGAATAAAAAGTACCGGCTCGGTTGATTGATTAGTGTTGGCTTGTGCTCTTTTGATGAACAAGGATGCATCAGTATCCCTTTTCCTTTACCTTTATCACCATTCTTGTCAGTAACAAATCCATTAACCAATCCATCAAGCACTTCACTCGGTTGCACCTTTTCTGAATCTTTACTGCTTTCTTTAGCTGATTCCTTAGCCTTTATTGCTATATTATGAGGAGAGATACACCCATTTCGAACCAACCTTTTATGTCCAGTAATTTTTGGTGAGGAGACATTGCAAGGATGTTCAGATCTGTACTTTGACAAGCCAGATAGATCAATACTTCCTCTACAACCAAACGTTGAACCAGCAACTTGTGATATATTCTCACCAACTTTGTTCTTACTAGGCTCACCAAGTACATTAGAAGAAGTAGGAACATGGAGAGAACGGCAACCACTGGCTTCCATATCTGATTTCTCTGACTTACCATCAACAGATCCTTCAGTTCTTCCAGTCAATTCATTACATGATGAATCAGCAAGTGTACCCTTCCCTTTATTTATATTTTCAGATCGAAAGGAATACCTGCTGTCATGTGGAGAGCTTTTGTCTGAGGGAGAAACAATAATAGGTTTTCTCCGGTGTCCAAATTCAACTTGACCATTAATTCTTTTTGGAGGACGCATGTACGGTCTTCTGTTTGGCCCAGATACTCCCTCCAGACTTGCCTCATTCGTCATCCAATTTAAAGATCCATGATTCACATCATTTGTGTTTCTTGGATATCCTTCCATTTGCATGTTATTGGCCCTCAAATTGGTCTTTCTGCCATTTTGTGCAGCAAACCTGTCAGGGGTATCTGGAACCTCCACAATGTCATCAATGTCCATGTCATCCATGTTCTGCAACGCTCACATATTCAAAAAGCCACCATCATCAGAGAGCAGCAAAATAGTAACATTAAAAATGCATTATCACCAAAAAGAAAAGGACAAAAATATTTTGAATCAGCAGGACATAGGGACGAGTTAATGCAAAGACTTCTCCAATCTTTAAATCAAACACTAAGCCATAAAAACACGCATATCTGATTCAACCATCTCCCGGCAGAGAAGAGGAGAAACGGTCCTTGCCATTCAATTGTTCTATTAAAAACAAGCCACGATAAAACCTAAAACAGCCTATATATGAAGTTGGAAATGAACACTAAACTATAAAGATTCTCCTTACCTCTGGACATACTCCTAAAAGATATACCTCAAAACCCAAGCACAAAACCAAGCCTAGGGGCAGGCCTTTTCAAGCACAAACAGTATTTCTTCTAGAATAAAAGCAACAGACTGGGCAGTTGAAATCAATAACACCATACATACGAAGGATGGCAACCGATATAAGTGAGCCAAGTCGACGATCGGAGGGTAGTGACTTCAGAAAATGATCACAAACAAATATTACCTACACTCCAAAGTTAAAATTTCACTCTGATAAAATTGAGTTGAAAAAAAAAAAAAAGAAATGTAATTTCAATAAGACCAATCAACAGGAAAACAATACAAATTACAAACAAAAATCATTGGTAAATCCTGCTTATTACAACTTTTAAAAGGGAAAAATTTAATCTTTAACTGTAAAGGGCAAGAATTCACAAAAAAAAAAAAGACAAAAAAAGAAAAGGACTAATCTCACCCACAATTCTACGTGAAATTAATCATTCAGTGGGAAATATTAACAGATTAATCGAACCGTAATGTATATTTTTCCTGAGGACAAACGATATCCAAACAAAAGTTTGAATTTTGTAAACCCAGAAATACATATAATCATTAAAAAAAAAAGAAGGAAACAAAGGCATAGAGCGATTGAATGGAGGAAATCACCTGAATCCAACACACAGCTAACCCCAAAAAAAATATGAACCGAAAAGCAAAATAGGTGTAACAAAACTTCTTCTTGGGCAGTGCTTAGTTTGATTTCAAGAAAAAAGGATCGTGAAAGTAAGGGGGTGGTATGTTAGGGTCGGGTCGGCCCAGTTTCAGTAGGGCTGGAGCCCGAACTAGAGGACAATGGGCAGCTCAGACTCCACTTGCAAATATTTTAAATGTTCCACATAAATTTTGAAAACTAAGGCATACCCATACCCATTAAGGCCATTTTATTCAATACTACTCGTTTACTTGGCCGTAATAAGAATTATATTATGGTTATGTTATATATGGAATATGGATTAACGTTTATTTCAATGAGCATACAGAATAGGCATTCGGATCGAAATTACAATTACTTAAATCATCGAATTATGATTCCCCTACAAAACCTTTGAATTAGAATTCCACACAGGACTCGTTTTTCTTTTCCCCCAAAGGTCATCAACAATCGCATTGAGATTAAATCTACATGAAGGAGGCCTATGGAGATCTATCTATGGAAATTTGTTGGTGACCGTTATTACAATCTATCCATTGAAACGTGGAGACATTTTCATGAAAACGTGCATCGTTGAGATCTAGGCAACGTTGTTGAAAGGAGAGGAGCCATCATTGTGATCTGTCCATGGAGATTTGTCCTTCACAACACAACGTCACTGGATCTCGCCACCGTCCTACCCACATCACATCACTAGATCTTGCCACCATCATGTCCTTCGCAACCCAACCTACATCCACTTATGTATGGCATCTTTCCTATCTACCATCTTGTGCCTAATTTGCTTTATATTTTGCTTTGGGTTTTATTCCAACGACACTTGCAATAGTAGAAATTTACAATAGCACATCTCTTAAAGACATTTGGATAGTTGCTTGTTGATGCCAACTTAGAATTATGGTTTTTTAGAGACATAATCTAATTTGGGGCTTTAATATTATTTATCAACATTCAAGTGTATTTTCATCATTCCATTTATTATTTTACCCTCATTCCTTCTTTATTCCCTTAAGTAAATAGTTGATAAATCTATTTTAACTCTTATAATTGGAGATGATTAAGTCAATTTTTGAGATAATTGGGCGTGAAAATATAAGATTATGATGCTTAATTGATTTATATTTCATGTTCAGGTGTGGAAAAGGAGGATTTGATGAAAAGTATTTGGAATTGGAGATAAAAGCAAGTAAAAAGGGAATGCTTTGAAGTCAAAGGAAGTCACACGGTTTTACAAACGGCTGTGTGAAGGAATCAGGAGACTACACGGTTCGGATACACGCCCATGTATCCGACCGTGTATCAGCGTGGAAGAAGAGTTTTCAGGACAGACCAGTACACGGTTGGAATACACACCCGTGTAACCCAACTGTGCATAAGAAGAACACATTGAGGAGGACACACGGTTGAGTTACACACCTGTGTAATCAACCGTGTACGAAGAACAAAGAAGACGGAGGAATACACGGCTATTACAAACGGCCGTGTGAGATATACACGCCCAGAGTTCACTGATTTAGAGAGATACACGGTTTATCTACACGCCCGTGTAGTATGACCGTGTGTCTATCGAAGGAAAGATATCTTCAAATCGATTTTAAATCTTTCGTCCATATTTGAAGGATATCTCCTACACGCCAGAGAGGAAGCTACCCTAAGTATAAATAGTCGTCTTTGAAGAGAGAGAAAGTAGTTTTAGGAAGGCAGAAAACACATCCTGGAATTTTGGAGAACAACAGCAGTCAAAGGAATTTTCGAGCTTTAATTCTAGAAGGGTTTCACACATGGATTTGATTATTTCGTTTTGTTATTCCTTGAGAACCATGTGTAGCTAATTATTTCATATCCGGATCTTACGAAAGTCTGATTACTATGTAACATTGGGTTTATTGCAAAATTAATGACGATTGAGCATATCTGATTTCATCCATGTTGTTTATTATATATTGTTGATTTGATGTTTGGCCAGCATTAGATTACATTGATTTCTGATAAGTTGATTGGAAAATCTCTTGTTTGAATAGATCATACATTGGATGAAAAGGCTTGTATGCAATCTAGGGATAGAAAGCATAAGTTTTCCGTATTAGATTGGATATAATGATTTAATCTAATTGAGGGTTGTGGTATAGTCATGCAATTCTGATTGTTGTTAATAAAAGAGGGATCTTTGCTAATACGGTTAGAATTAGGAGTTAGTGATTTTGGAAGAAACATTGACTTAGTGTTAGTTGCCCCGCGGATCAGAGATAATCAGTATTCATTAATTAGTTTTCTAAGGATTGAAGTTGCATAGTAATTAGATGAGTAGTAAGAGTAGGGTATGCGTTGGAACATTGGATTTGATAATTTAACTCATTGTTTAATATTCATTGATTTCAATTCTATTAGATAATTTAGTTTAATTTAGGTAATTTGGTTAAATCAATTCACTCGAAATTGTGCAGTTAGATAATTGGTTTGAGGTTAGTATTAGTACTTGTAGATCCCTGAGGGAACGATATCCGTGCTTAAACTCTATACTACTATAATCGATAGGTGCACTTGCCTAATTGATCGCAAGGAAGAGTCGGAGTAAAAAGGATTTTAATTTGTGTGATTGCGATTTCATCAACAAGTTTTTGGCGCCGTTGCCGGGGATCGACGATATTAAGAACACTAAACGCTGACTAATCTGACCATTTCTTCTCTTATCATCTGTTATCCTTGGTTTTACTTTCTTATAAAGGGAACTGATTAAATTGGTTTTCTTTGCAGTTTATGACAAGGAGCTCTTCTTCTAAACTCCTTGAATTTGACCCAGAGATTGATCGGACAGTCAGAAGGAAATTAAAGAGTGCTGAACCTACTGTAAGTGAAGAGGAATTGCTGCTGAGTGAGAGTGAGAATTCAGTAGATAAGAACAGTCAATCAGTGAACAGCAGCGAATCTCATATTGAAGCAATGGCGGACGAACGTAGGACCATGGTTCAGTACGCTAGGCCTACTTTGGGTAGTACCGGATCGTGTATAGTGATGCCTGCAATAGAGGCCAACAACTTTGAAGTCAAGGCCTCTACAATGAATATGATCCACAATCAATGCCAATTTGATAGATTACCTGACGAGGACCCCCATGCTCATATTCAAATGTTCCTAGACATCTGTGTTACCGTTAAACAGAATGGGGTGTCTGATGAGGCACTAAAGTTGCATCTGTTTCCTTTCACTTTGAGAGGAAAAGCGAGGCAGTAGTTCAGTTCTTTGGACCGGGACTCCATCACGACTTGGACCCAGCTGGCGGAAACATTTTTGGACTATTACTTTCCGCCTTCTAAAACTGCCAAGTTGAGGAATGATATCACATCGTTCCTTTGGTTGGAAAATGAGCCACTCCATGAAGCTTGGTTGCGATTTAAGGACTTGCTTAGGCGATGCCCACACCACCAAATGCCTAACTGGTTGCAAGCCTCAACTTTCTATAATGGGCTTGATTATCTGACGCGATAAACCATCGATGCTGCTGCTGGTGGCACACTTGATGTAAAGACTCCTGAAGAGACTTTAGAATTGTTTGAGAACATGGCCAAGAACAACCATCAATGGAGAAACGCCAGAGCAAGACCGAGAGTGGCAGGTGTTCATGAAGTGGAAATGATGACCACCATTGCGGCAAAGGTCGATGCTCTAGCTAGAAAGGTCGATGGGATGGCGATATCTGCACCACCCCTATATTATCCAACCGATTCATCAACCGATTTCATGGCTCAAGGGACTATAGAGCAGATTGATTATGTAGGTAACCCTACAAGGCCTCAGAACAACCCTTACAGCAACACCTATAATCCGGGTTGGCGCAATCACCCCAATTTTTCATGAAGTAATCCACAATTCCCTCGGGGCAATGCACCTGCACCGGGATTCCAAAGGCCTCCTCCACCACCTCTTCCAGAAAAGAAGTCCAATCTAGAGGACATGATCTCCAAGTTCATCCAAACATCCGAGCAACGCCAACAATCCACAGAGGCAGCTCTAAGGAATCATGAGGCGTCCATTCATAACTTAAAAACTCAGGTGGGTCAGATAGCAAAATTGCTTTCAGAAAGACCACAAGGATCCTTGCCTGGAAACACCGAACCCAATCCTCGGGAACAGGTAAAGGCAGTGACTCTAAGGAGTGGTAAGGAATTGCAATCTGACACTATTGGAGTGCAAGGGGTTGCGCTTGAAAAAGGGGTTGAGAAGAAAGAAGAAGGGGGTGCTGAGAAGGAACATGGGGCTGAGGAGATCAAAGAGAAAGAGTGTGTTCAAGGGAAAGTTAAAGCATCCACTGTTCAGCTATACAAGCCTCCAATTCCATATCCGGGACGTCTGAAAAAGGATAAGGATCAAGAGTACTTCAGTAAGTTTCTAAACTTGTTTAAACAATTACATATCAACATACCGTTTGTGGAAGCTCTTGCGCAGATGCCCAGGTACGCGAAATTCCTAAAGGATTTGCTCTCGAATAAGAAACGGTTGGAAGATATCTCTACTGCAATTGTTGGAGCTGAGTGTTTGGCAATTTTGCAAAACAAGTTGCCCAAGAAGCTCAAGGATCCGGGTAGTTTCACTATTCCATGCTTAATAGGTGAACTACCGATGGAGAGAGCTTTGGCGGATCTCGGGGCGAGCATAAACCTGATGCCATACTCATTGTTCAAGCAACTGAACTTGGGAGAGCCAAAGCAAACGAGGATGAGTCTGCAACTGGCAGATCGCTCGATCAAGTTCCTTAGAGGAATCATTGAGGACGTCCTGGTTAAGGTAGAAAACTTTATCTTCCTTGTTGATTTTGTAATCCTTGATATGAATGCAGATGTGGAGGTCCCACTGATCTTAGGACGACCATTTTTTGCCACTACAAGAGCTGTGATTGATGTGGCGGATGGAAGATTAGTTTTGAGAGTGGGGGAGGATGAATTAGTGGTGAGAATCCCAGCAGCACTGAAACAAACTTTGAACACCGACGATACATGTTATGCTATAGATTGTGTTGACAGGTCGGTAATGAGTGTTATGCAAGAGTTGATGTGTAGAGATCCTCTTGAATTGAGTTTGATAGCGGATGATGATGAAGTGAGTGAAAATGTGGAGATTCAAAATGTGAAAGCTCATCTGAGAGCTTGTGAGGAAGTAGTTTGTAGAAAGGGGTTTGAGAAGATTGGGGTCAGTGAGGAAGGAAGATTGAAACCGTCGGTTGAGGAACCCCTAGAACTTGAGTTGAAGCAACTCCCTGAGTACCTTGAATATGCCTTTTTGGAGGCCGATTCTAAACTCCCTGTCATTATTTCAGCTGGTCTGACAAGGGAGCAAAGGGATAGCTTACTAAGGGTCTTGAAGGAGCACAAGAGTGCTCTTGCTTGGAAGATATCAGATATAAAGGGTATTAGTCCTTCGTTTTGCACCCATAAGATCCTGTTGGAGGAGGATTTCAAACTTGTGGTGCAACCTCAAAGAAGGTTAAACCCTAACATGAAAGAAGTGGTCAAGAAGGAGGTGATTAAGCTCTTGGATGCAGGGTTAATCTACCATATTTCCGACAGTTCTTGGGTAAGCCCTGTACAAGTGGTACCCAAGAAAGGGGGAATGACTGTGGTCCCCAATGAAAGGAACGAATTGATACCCATGAGAACTGTTACAGGATGGCGAGTGTGCATTAATTATAGACGGCTGAATGAGGCAACTCGCAAGGATCACTTCCCCCTCCCTTTTGTGGATCAAATGCTAGAGCGGTTAGCAGGACATCTATACTACTGTTTTTTAGACGGTATGTCGGGATATTTTCATATCCAAATCGCTCCTGAGGACCAAAAAAAGACTACCTTTACCTGTCCCTACGGTACTTTCGCATATAGGCGCATGCCTTTTGGGTTATGCAATGCACCAGCTACGTTTCAGCGGTGTATGCTAGCCATCTTTGAGGATTTAGTAGAGGACATTATGGAAGTCTTTATGGACGATTTCTCCGTCTTTGGTGATTCCTTTGATTCTTGTCTCAATAATTTGGAGAGAGTGTTGATTCGATGTAAAGAGACAAATCTGGTTTTGAATTGGGAGAAATGTCACTTCATGGTGAAGGAGGGTATTGTTCTAGGCCATAAAATTTCTCATAGAGGAATCGAATTGGATAGTGCTAAGGTGGACACAATTGCAAAACTTCCACCACCTTCTTCAATAAGAGCCATTCGGAGTTTCCTTGGGCATGCTGGCTTTTATAGAAGGTTCATTAAGGACTTCTCTAAAATAGCCCGTCCGTTGACACAGTTATTAGAAAAGGACATACCTTATGAATTCACCAATGAAAGCCTTCAAGCGTTCAATAATCTTAAGGAATTGTTGACCAAAGCACCTATCATGGTGGCTCCTGATTGGGATCTTCCTTTCGAATTAATGTGTGATGCAAGTGATTTTGCTATTGGAGCGGTTTTGGGACAAAGGAGGGATAAGCACTTTCAGCCTATTTATTATGTTAGTAAGACCCTCACAGGTGCTCAAGAGAACTACACCACGACCGAAAAGGAACTTCTTGCTGTAATTTTTGCTTTTGACAAGTTTCGGTCTTATTTAATTTTGTCTAAGGTAATTGTTTACACTGACCATTCAGTTCTCAGGTTTTTATTATCTAAGACAGATGCCAAACCGCGACTCATTCGGTGGATATTGCTTCTCCAAGAATTCGATTTGGAGATTCGAGATAAAAAGGAAGCGGAGAATCTAGCTGCTGATCATCTTTCTCGATTGGAGAACCCGCATTTGGAGAAATTGGATGAAGATGAGATTGATGATGCTTTTCCAGAGGAAGGACTTTATCAGATTAACGAGGTAAGTGACACTTCCGATCCTTGGTTTGCTGATTTTGCTAATTATCTTGTTTGCAAAGCACTCCCTAGTGACAAAACGCCTCAGCAAAAGAAGCGGTTCTTTACTGAGTTAAAGCACTATTTTTGGGAGGAACCATTCTTGTTTCGTGTTTGTGCAAATCAAGTGATTAGACGATGTGTAACCGAGCAAGAAGGGGAAGAGATTTTGAAGCACTGTCACACCGGGCCAACTGGCGGTCATTATAGTGTGAATCGGACAACCCACAAGGTTTTGGAATCCGGATTTTATTGGCCAAGTATATTCAAAGACTCCCTTAGTTTTGTGAAGACATGTGGCAGGTGCCAACGTGTGGGTAGTATATCAAAACGTGATGAGATGCCCCAGAACTTCATTTTGGAGTGTGAGATCTTCGACGTGTGGGGGATCGATTTCGTGGGCCCTTTCCCAAATTCTTTCGGGAATAAGTATATACTCGTGGCAGTGGATTATGTGTCCAAATGGGTAGAAGCCCAAGCTTTGTCCACCAATGATGCCAGAGTAGTGGTGAAATTCTTAAATAAACTTTTTTCTAGGTTTGGAGCACTACGGGCTTTAATTAGCGATAGGGGAACACATTTCTGTAATGTGCAATTGGAGAAAGTGCTGAAGCGGTATGGAGTCACCTATAGATTAGCAACCCCCTATCATCCTCAGACGAGTGGTCAAGTGGAAGTTTCAAACTGTGAACTCAAAAGAATTCTAGAAAAGACAGTGGAGCACCACCGAAGGGACTGGTCGGAAAAACTAGACGATGCATTGTGGGCCTACAGGACTGCATTCAAAACTCCTTTGGGTACCACTCCATACCGACTAGTGTTTGGGAAAGCTTGCCACCTGCCAGTGGAGTTAGAACATCGAGCCTTTTGGGCTATGCGTACTCTTAACATGGATCTAGAGGCTGCTAGAAAAAAGAGGAAGTTTCAGTTGAACGAACTCGATGAATGGCACGCGATGGCCTATGATAACATGCGCATTTATAAAGAGAAGGTGAAGAGGTATCACGACCAGCGGATTCATCATCTGAAACAATTCCATGAGGGAGATCACGTTCTGTTGTTCAACTTGCGGCTGAAACTTTTTCCGGGCAAGTTGAGATCGAGATGGTCTGGACCATTCAAAGTACACAAAGTCTTTCCCCATGGAGCTGTGGAATTGGAACACCCGGATAGGCACACTTTTAAGGCAAATGGACAGCGCCTGAAGCTGTATTTTAGGACTCAAGGGGAGAAAGAGGGCCAAGAGGAGTTTAGACTCCACCCTCTGGTGACTTAATCAGAAGGAGCTTCATTTCGTCGAGCAAACGACGTTAAACAAAAGCGCTTGATGGGAGGCAACCCATGCAATTAGGTAAGTTTCATTTTTGTTTTGAGTTATCACCATATTTGTTTTTCTTTTTCCAAGGTTTTGCAGAGGAGTATTTATGAAGAAGCTTTTTGAGGAAATAGACTTCAAGAAATAATCAAGAGAAGGAAAATTTTAACCTTTAGGAGACACACGGATGACATACACGGGCGTGTATCACACCCGTGTAGAGAGAAAGGTAAACCACAGAGTACTACACGGTCAAGTCACACGGGCATGTGACTGACCGTGTATACAAGGAAATTTTGAACAAGGAAGACACGACTAAGGGAAACGGCCGTTTATCAAATCCGTGTATGGGGAGCAAGCCACAGAGGAACACACTGTCAGGATACACGGGCGTGTGTCTGACCGTGTATGAGAGGTAAGTTTTCTAACTAGAAGTCAGAGGAGTACACGGTTGTATAACACGGCCGTGTGTTATACCCGTGCTTTCGCAAAAAAAAAAAAAAAGAGCTTAGGCCTATACATGGGCGCATTACACGCCCGTGTATGGGGACCATGTGTGTCGGGTATTTATACCCTTTTTGATAACCGTACCCCTCATTTTCAGTACACTCTCATCTACATATCTTTTCTCTCTATACATCATTCACTTTCCATTCCCTTGTTGGTTTCCCTCTCCCATTGCTTTGACAAGGTAAGATCTCTCTCATTCTTCTTCCTTTCTCTTGCTTCCCTCTCTATTTTCTCACTCAAGGTCAGATTTCCATGTGAATGTGGCGTGTTATGACATGTGGAGGATAATGAAACCTTGGGGCTTTTGTTTATCCGAGTATGGATGATGTTTTTCATGCGATTTATGAAGTTTTTCCATTCTCCATTGCTCGATCTCTGTTTGGATTAGAAAATCTAGGGTTTCAAACTGTTCATGCGTGATCCTTTGTGATTGGAATGTATTTTGGATTGCATGCTGAAGGGATTTTTGCTTTAAGCACCATTAGTGCATGTGATTGATGATTCTCTCGTAATTTCTTGCAATACACGGCCGTTTATGAGTTGTTTTTCAAATTTTGGTGGGGATTTTCTGATATACACGGCTACAATACACTCCCGTGCCCAAGAACCGTGTATGATGCTGTGAACCTTAATTTTGATGGTTTTGCGTGCTTCCGTGATGCTAATGATGGAGTTCCTTGTTTGCGATGTGGTTATTTGATGTATTACCTACGAGCTTTGTTTGTTTTAGACTCTTTTATTCTTGGTATGATCAAGTTCTGCTTATTTCCCTTTTCAGATGCCACGCGTCAAGACTGTTGCTCAAAAGAAGAAAAGAAGCCGATCCGAAACGGGTAGTTCAAGCCAATCTGGAGCTCTTCGATACCCTGTAAATATTCGAGAGAAGGATAAAGAACTTTTTACCCTATATAAGTCGAAAAAGGTCATCAAACCGAATGTGGTGTTGGACTGGGACGTTTTGAGAAGATTTGGGTTGGTCCAACAATTTGAGAGGCTCTTAGCTGACCGAGCCTGGTTTCACCTGTTCATGATTGAAGAAGACTTATACGAGGAGTTCATTCTTACTTTCTTAGCCACCTTCAAGATCTCAGGTACAATGAATGCTGGTGTAAGAAACGAAGTTGAGTTTCTGGCCCAGGGTGAGTACCATAAGATGTCCATGACTGAGTTCATAGAGGCTATGGGCATCTATGATGAGGGTTTTCTTCAAACCCCTGAGTTTCGCGCCCTTCCGGTTTCGTGGGGCCCAGCGAGTTCTATCTCTTTATGGACTTGGTATGGTATTGGTGCCTACAGTGCCTCTCACACCAAGGCCTCTCAACTGAAAGATAGAGTACATCATATCCTACATTACATTATGACTCGCTCTACCACTGGTAGGATCGATTCAGAGGGCGTTGTTAACGCTAGAGACTTATTTCAGTTGTGGGCCATGCATACTGGAACCCGCGTCAATGTGGGTGTTTTTGCCGCTTTTTGCCTTCAGCGCCAGGCAGAGAAAGGACCGAAAGGGGTATTCCTAGGTGCTCTAATTATTAGAATTTTGAAAAATCTAGGTCTATTCCCACATCGAGCACCTAGTGATTTCATTGGGTGATCTCTGAAGCTTAAAGCCAGGATATTAAGTGATTGGAATTTCCAACCAATTGACGCTGGCGCTGAAGAGGAGATAGGGGAAGAGGAAGAAGAGGAACCATAACTGGAGGCTGAACCATCCGTCAATGTGCAGATGCTAGAGCTGATTTCTCAGCTATCGCGTGATGTGGGAGAAATAAAGAAAAACCAGAAGATGATGAAGCAAAAGATCACTAAGGTGGAAAAACGGCAGAAGGGACTGAAGAAGTTTTTAATCGATTGCTTCACCAAGCTTGGTGAGAAGTTAGACATTCAGTTCTCTTCTTGTGCCAACTCAAGCGAAGAAGACGTGATCCCTCCCGAACCGATCAGCCGACAGAGGCATACTGAGGGAGGATCGTCTTCTGCTCCACCTGCTCCATCAGAGGAAAGCCCCCACAGACCAGGCAAGGAGCGAATGTTTGCTGAGGAAAACTCCGACGATGAAGACTATGTGTCTGAGAAGGATGATGACTGATTTTTCCTAACTATTTGCTAACTTGTCTGTCTAACCCTAAATTGTTTCTGTTGACTATTTGCTGTGACTTTGACTATCTGTGATAAACTTGGATGATATTGACTTGTGCTTATTTGTTTTGGTGATAATCATTTCTTTTAGTTTCTCTTTTAGTGTGTTTTTTTTTTAGGATTTTATCTATACCCATTTAGACTTTCGCTGGTGCTGATTGAATGTTGAAAGCTGATGATCTCAGAAGGATGATTCGAGGATTTTGCACTTGAATGGAGTTTCCCCTGTGAATGACTTGCCACTTATAGATTTTAGGGGAGTTTCAGTTTTCTTTCTCCTTTTATTTTCCTTGTTTCTATTTTCTTTCCTTAGTGTACTTTGTGGGCAGACATTGGGGACAATGTCTGATTTTAAGTGTGGGAAAGGGAATAGAAAGAACAGAAAGATATCACAAGAGCAATGAACTTATGGACTTTTAAATGCTCAATTTCCCTTGTTTAAGTAACATTTGGAAGCTTAATGATGATGAGAAATAGTTGCTCAGGAAACATAAAATTCCACTTGTATAGGCAGCTATTTCATGGGAAATTTTTTGAATTTTGCATTATTCTCTTATTTTGTATTCTCTTTACCTTTTTAGAGTTATAGTATGGTATCCATGTGAGGGAGACTTACTTGTTATTTAGGCTTTCATTTCAGATTTAGGATTTGATTTTGCGATCTTGAATGAATGAACAAGTGATACTTATAGCTTGGTGACTTTCCCCTACAAAAATAATGGAATAGAATACAAATTGGGAGTAATTTGATGAAAAAAAATGATGAACAATAACAAATAGTTCAGAAGTGGATCTCATTGACTCGAGTAATTAAGTCCGAGGGGTGCCCTTTCGGGGGAATAACATCTATTGACTTGGGTGATGAACTCGGGATCATTGGCTGAAAGCTCGCTACAAGGGTTATGAGTAAAATCCGAGAAAACTGAACTAAATGAGGCTTTAAATTAGAATATTTGGATTCGAGTGGTAGAGGTTCAAAGGGGTATCTTAAAACCTAATAGCCTAAGATCGTCTGGTCTGGGACTTACTGGCCAAGGAAACCGCTCTTATTCACTAAAAGAAAGGAATTGATTAGTTAATTCAACCCGAACAAGTAAATCCGAGGGACGCCCTCTATGCTTGAGGGGATAACGTCTGTTAACTTGGGTGACGAGCCCGGGATTATCGATTAAAAGTTCGTTACATGGGTTAATTGACTAAGAAAAGGTACTAAAAGGTTGAACTCCCAATCCAAAAAGGGGAAAAAGATCCAGGAAATAAGTGGATGTATATGCCTGAGTTCTATGATTGTAAGTCTAATCTTAACTTTGAGATTTTTGGTTAAATGATAAAGGGTAAAAGTTTCACTTACTTGGATTAATACTGGAAATCTACTATTGGTATTTTGAATACAAGTGCTTAATAAGATTGAGTGATAAGAAAGGCGAATTGTGGAAAATGGTGGCTATCCTGGTATAAAGTGGGGTTAATGATTGAATTTCTTCCTGAGTTTTAAGAATTCTGAGAATTGAGACTTCCATATGTGTAATTTGCTTGAGGACAAGCAAATGCTTAAGTGTGGGGAAATTTGATAAATCTATTTTAACTCTAATAATTGGAGATGATTAAGTCAATTTTTGAGATAACTGGGCGTGAAAATATAAGATTATGATGCTTAATTGATTTATATTTCATGTTCAGGTGTGGAAAAGGAGGATTTGATGAAAAGTATTTAGAATTGGAGATAAAAGCAAGTAAAAAGGGAATGCTTTGAAGTTAAAGGAAGTCACACGATTTTACAAACGGCCGTGTGAAGGAATCAAGAGACTACACGGTTCGGATACACGCCCGTGTATCCGACCGTGTATCAGCATGGAAGAAGAGTTTTCAGGACAGACCAGTATACGGTTGGAATACACACTCGTGTAACCCAACCGTACATAAGAAGAACACATTGAGGAGGACACACGGTTGAGTTACACACCCGTGTAATCAACCGTATACGAAGAACAAAGAAGACAGAGGAATACACGGCTATTACAAATGGATGTGTGGCATATACACGCCCAGAGTTCACTGATTTAGAGAGATACACGGTTTATCTACACGCCCATGTAGTATGACTGTGTGTCTATCGAAGGAAAGATATCTTCAAATCGATTTTAAATCTTTCGTCCATATTTGAAGGATATCTCCTACACGCCAGAGAGGAAGCTACCCTAGGTATAAATAGTCATCTTTGAAGAGAGAGAAAGTAGTTTTAGGAAGGCAGAAAACACATCCTGGAATTTTGGAGAACAACAGCAGTCAAAGGAATTTTCGAGCTTTAATTCTAGAAAGGTTTCACACATGGATTTGATTATTTCGTTTTGTTATTCCTTGAGAACCATGTGTAGCTAATTATTTCATATCCGGATCTTACGAAAGTCTGATTACTATGTAACATTGGGTTTATTGCAAAATTAATGACGATTGAGCATATCTAATTTCATCCATGTTGTTTATTATATATTGTTGATTTGATGTTTGGCTAGCATTAGATTACATTGATTTCTGATAAGTTGATTAGAAAATCTCTTGTTTGAATAGATCATACATTGGATGAAAAGGCTTGTATGCAATCTAGGGATAGAAAGCATAAGTTTTCCGTATTAGATTGGATATAATGATTTAATCTAATTGAGGGTTGTGGTATAGTCATGCAATTCTGATTGTTGTTAATAAAAGAGGGATCTTTGTTAATACGGTTAGAATTAGGAGTTAGTGATTTTGGAAGAAACATTGACTTAGTGTTAGTTGCCCCGCGGATCAGAGATAATCAGTATTCATTAATTAGTTTTCTAAGGATTGAAGTTGCATAGTAATTAGATGAGTAGTAAGAGTAGGGTATGCGTTGGAACATTGGATTTGATAATTTAACTCATTGTTTAATATTCATTGATTTTAGTTCTATTAGATAATTTAGTTTAATTTAGGTAATTTGGTTAAATCAATTCACTCGAAATTGTGCGGTTAGATAGTCGGTTTGAGGTTAGTATTAGTACTTGTAGATCCCTGAGGGAACGATATCCGTGCTTAAACTCTATACTACTGTAATCGATGGGTGCACTTGCCTAATTGATCGCAAGGAAGAGTCGGAGTAAAAAGGATTTTAATTTGTGTGATTGCGATTTCATCAACAATAGTATAGTCCCAATTGTATTAAATTCAAGTAAACATTATCATACCATTGACTATTTTATTCCCTAGTAATAACCATTCCATTACAGACCTATTTTATTCAGTTAAGTAAACGGGTCATACTAATATTAATGAGTTCACCCTTTCTTTAAAAAGTATTTAAAAAAAAAAAAGGAAGGCTCTATCCAAACTAATTCTTGAATTACTATTGTAAAATTGCATATTCAACATATAATTTTAGTGTAGTACATAAATTATATATTAGACATGCGATCTCATTGCAAACACTGCATTTTCTATATGTGATTTCATTAAATTGATGCAATAAATTGCACAATAAATGTGCAATTTCTTTATAAAAAATCTAAAAACAATATTATATGTTAGACATGCAATTTCACAATAGTATTAAAGGAATTAATTTAGCTTTGATCTGGTTTTAAAAAATAATTTTTCAAAGAGGGACAAATTCGTCAAATACTCATGAATATACATGGTTGCATGTGTTGACAATATATATTTTAAAATAACCTAAATAGAATAATTAATCAATTTAATTATCATGATGATGCCAAAAAAAGCTACTTAGACATATGTTTTTAGCTAAGTTTCTTATAGCTTAGCGGTATAAACATTAATCTTTTAATAAAATTAATCAAGTTCGATTCCCCCTTCTCTCATTGTACTAATAATTGGTAAAACAAAAAACATGTTTTTAGATTCTTTTTTTCCCATTTGTATCTTATCATAATCTCTTTTATGTTTGATATGTATTGGTTTGATCATATCCTTTAGAAAACTGCCTAATTGTTACCTTACTTTGTTATTTATTTCTATTTTTTTATCTATTTCTACTTTGTAAAGAATATAATTAGAAAATACAAGTTGAAAATTAAAAGTTCAAGTAATTTTAAGGAAAAATGGCTTTAAAAAATATATTTTATACATTGAAAAACAAAAATTTAATAGTTTTTTTCTTTAACTAAAAAATGCAAATTCTATTTTAGATTTGTTAGATGTTTAGTTTTATGGGAGGGGTAGATGTCTACTTAGGCTTTCACTTTTTGTGTTTTATTTTGCTGAACAATTGGATTGAATATGAAAAATAAAAAACTAGAATTAAAAAAGAAAAACAATAAAAAATGCTCTTAATTTGTTTTTACATAGCATATTATTTATTTTTTTCATAGCCTTATAATATCATCATAGCTTTATTCTTCATTTTGTTTTTTCTTAAATAGCAATACCAAATAGTGTTATGATTATTGGGCCATAGTATGAGAAGTTAATACAATAACAAAAACTATAGAAAATGAAATAAAAACATATTGTATAGGCCATCTATAATCTTAGTAACAAAATTGCTTGAGTAAATTCGATATTTCATTCTATAGTATAACTGTGATTCTTTTTTGACCTATCCATAATTTCATTGGTAATATCATCAACTTTTCATCTAGAATTTTTTGTTTTATAGAATGAGCTCCCCTCTACACACACACACACACACACGAAGATTCCTCTCACATTGAAAGCATTTACACTTAGTGTGCTTTACAAGCTACATCTTTCATTATGCCATCCATCCTTCTAGCAAAGTATATCATATTATCTTTACAAGCTTTATTTTTCTAGGTTTTAACGGTTACCATACAAATACTTTTTAGTTCAATACTCTAGAAACTACAAATGCTTACGTTAAATTCACCATTACAATCTACAAAACTTCATTATATCATTACATCTAGATTCACTACACTTCGTTATAGCTTAAACACTTAATCATTCCTTTAGTAACTTTGCACTCCTTTGTTGCATTTGCATCAATCCACTGAGATTGCACTAAATTGGAGGTTAGATCTTGCTTTTCTTTTGATTTTTTTAAGGGGGATCATATCTACTTATTTCTTTTTCATTTTTTTCTTGGCATGTCTTTTTCTTCTCCATTGCCCCTTCTCTTCTTTTCCCGCAACAATAATTAGTTACCAATAATCTTGTTATGCTACAATAGTAATTTGTTGATCTTATTATGGGCCACTATAGTCTTATGGTCGTTATTTTTTTGAAATGTGTGCATCATGTTAGTGCTTAGTAGGTTGCTTCAATACCCTATGTTATCTTCATAAGTCTTGTAGTGTTTGATATTTTATTAAGCAGAGTAGTGTTGGACACCTTTGACAATAGTAGTAAGCTTATGGTGTTTTAGAAACAAGATAGTGATGAACAAGAGAGTCTCATTCTAGAAGTTACTTTCGATGATGTGAGAATGGAGAGTACTTTTTAGTGGGTAGAGTAATTTTGGATGAGGCTTTGAAGAGGCTTGTGGTGATAAGTATTTTTCAAAAGGCTTGGGAGGATTTTGAAGAAGTTATCAATTTTTAATAAATTTCTTGTCTATTTCAACAGTTTAAGCATGTGTGTTTTGTGCTGAATGAAGGCCCTTGGTCAGTTTTAGGCTACATGTTTGTGATGAAGAGTGAAAGGATGAGTATAATGTAGATGGATTCAAATAGGAAGAAGTTACATTTTAGGTCTAAGTTCATAGACTAAACTAGACCAAATGAATAATAAAAATGCAAAAATTATTGGAGCATTTTTGGGGAATTTAGTGGAACGTGAACCATTCGAAATGGCAAATGGTATTATAAGAACATTTTTAAGGGTTTGAATCAAAATCACTTTATCCCCTAAAGAAAGATACATAGATAAATAGAGGGGTAGGGGCATTGTTATAAGATCTTGTTTAAGTATGAGAGGCTATTGGAATTTTCCTTTGTGTATTGGGAGTCAAGTCACTTAGCAAAACAATGCTCTTTAAAAGGTAGTTCCAATAATGGGTGTGGACCTTACTTGAAAGTTGGTGGTGTTCGTAATGAATTTTATACTAGTGTTTGTGTAAGAAATGATGAGAATGAAGATTGGAGAAGGTAAGGGGATTTAGTGTACTATCATAGTTGTAGTTAATGGTGAATGAGTTCATTTTGTGTAAGTTGTTTCTTCACTTAAGACACAAGCTAACACTCTTCTCATTTTGAATCTCAAACCCTCTAACAATTACTACAATCACTCAATAGGATTTTATTCCATTAGAACCATAACCTATTCCTATATGTTTATCCTAAAACACCACCACACAAACCTTTTATGGATTCTCTTGCTTCTTTATTATCATATCATACCAATTCTTTAGCCATTGTTGACCCACCCTCCTAATGCAATAAGTCAAATGAAGCTAAACCCGTTTACCTCTCTAAACCAATCTTGATATATAGATTACCTTCCATTTATTTTGATGAGCTTCTCCTAAACAAAATTAATGCAAACCCTATAAAGAAAAAAAAATATGATTACTCATGTGAAATCTTCTTAAATTAACAACGTAGTGATATAATAATTAAAAAATGAGAATAGCTAATAAATTATTTTAATACTACTTCTATGTAAGGTCATAAAAGCATTAAAATTAGAGTTTTTATTAAAAAGGGTTAGAAAAAGCAAGGCCTATAATTGGAATATAATCAAAACCAAAGTGCTCTTGTGGATGTTGTTCTAGTGGTTGATTTGATGGAAACCAAAGTAGTGGTGGTTGGCCTTTAGTAGTCACAAGAGAGTTGTAAAGATATTAAGCTAGAATTGTTAGGGAATTGGTTAATCATTGATAGATCAAAATATTTATAAACTCATTAATAAGCACAATAATGCTTGGTCTTATAATGGAAACAAAAAAATTTGTCTAGTTATGTGTATCAAATAAGATAGAGGTGGTAGTTATCAAGGGGATTAGCCTGGTGGTAGATAAATGAGTTGAATGTGCTAATAAGAACTGGATTGTTACTTGGGTTAGCCTTAAAGATAGGTCTTTAATGGGTCATAAGACTTGGATCTACTTTCCTATCTTTGGCTTTTGCAAACTATTAACAATCCTTGGCTTTATATGGAGGGACTTTAACAAAATTTGAGAGAAGAGTGGGGGAAGAAATAAAAGTAGAAGACAATAAGAAGCATTTAGAATTATGGTCTTTAAAACTAAACTCCAAGATCTTGGCTACGCAAGGCAATGACATACTTAGCTAAGTAAGAGATTTTCCAATACTTTGGTAAAGGAAAAGACAAATAGAGGATTTACTTTATTAGATTGGTTGTCTTCCTATCTAAAGTGGCAAATTAAACATTATTTGGCACACAGGTTACACCATGTTGCCTTGGTTTTTGACAATAATAGGTTTGAATTCGAAGGAATAAGAGGTTTGAGTTTGATAATGTTTGGAGGGGGTAGAAGAGTATGAACAAGTCATTAAATCAAATTGAAGAGTGCAAGATCAGGGAGCTTTTGGCAATTTGTTAGCCAACTTGACGACATGCAATGAGAAACTCACTAGTTGGAGTAAAGATTTGGCTCAAAATAATAGAGCTAAGATAGAAAAACTCCTAAAAAAGCTTAATTACATGCAAGAACTAGGGTGGGCAGTTGAGGATGAGGAGGAAGTTGTTTCTTAAATAAATAAGTTACAAAGAAGAGAAGAAAAGTATTGGCATTAACATCATGAGTTCAATAGCTTAACTATGGAGACTAAGACACTTCTTTCTTTCATCATATAGCATTGAGTAGGAGACAAAGAAACAAAAATTACATAAGTTAATGATAAGGAATGAAGTTGATCTTGCAAGAATGTTTGGGGTGTTTTATATTAATATGTTCATGGGAGCTGTAGTAGTGATTGGAGGCATTGTTTAGAGTGAATGGCTTCTATATTCTCTGTAGAAGATAATAAGATTTTGGGAGGTGAAGCATGGGTGGATCTAAAGGCGTTGGAGGGTGTCATGCTCCACTTTAAGGGCTCCCTGTGACAACCTGCCACGATTGCTTAACCCCTCGTTAAGCAACAACGAAGCGTCTTATCTTCAACATGGTACCTGTTAATTAGAGTAATAATATTCCCTGCTTACAAGATAATTAATTACATAAAGTATCACTGAGCCTCACATGGGTCCCATTACACCTCTACAGGTACACCCAAAATCATATTAGGTTGCTCAATTACATTTTCATTGATTACAAAAAAATCCATTCTAAAGATGTTTACCTCAATCTAGTCCTCACAACCTTTCCACAACCATGCCCACTAGTGATGCGACGAGTGCTCACCTTGGCTCGTCGATTCATCATGAAGTTTAGGTAGTCTCGACTTACTAGGCAAAATTTATAAGAGGGTAAGCCAAAACTTAGTGAGATAGAGTGCAATCTCTCAATGTTGCACAAACACAAACAAATTCAAGCAAGTTATCAAACAAGTGCTATGAACAATCACATGAATGCAGCATCTCACGTGGTCTTCTAGTAATCAACGTGAAGTCTAGGGTTTACACCCCCCTTGACCTTGGGTTGGGGATTCTGAAGCCACCATTAGTGCCTGGGTCTTACACACAATTTGATTTCTCTTATCACTTTATTTTATTTATGTCTTAGCTTTAATGATCCAAGCTCAAGTGCCTCAATACACCGAGCATTTACACCCTCAAGAGACAGGCCAGACTCAAAATCGTCAAGGCGCGACAATCCCCTAATTACTTAGTTCGCACTTAGCCGAACAGTGATTCTCTAATCACTTCCAACGCATCCTATAATAGTGATGGCCTTCAATCTCATACATTGTCTTGTGTAATGCATGCTAGGTTATTAATTAAATTCCATAATTAGTTAAAGTTTTAGGGTGATCATCCAAGGTTAAGTACATATGTAAGTGTCAATCATGTGGACAATCAATTCATAACACATTTAATCATTCTAAGGAGCAAAGCACAAAGTTAACATCAATAAGAAGACAACATTTATATGGTTGAAGCAATAGATTGTTAAGGAAGAGAGTTCTAATTCAACTTCCATCGTTACAATCCTCTTTTCTCGCTTATCCCATAACTTGCGATCATAATTGTAACTATATGTTTTATCTTTGGATATGCATACATATATACCTATAACATATGGAGGTTGAATTAGACTCCCATACCTCTTTTGGCCATATACACAACATATAGATATAAGTATGTTTTGTTTGTAGTCATTTAAGACCACCTTTCTTACCTTACTCCTACATAACCAATATAACCATAGCATACGTCACATCCTATCTTTCTATCTCTCTTGCATATAAAGTATGTATGTACATGTGTAAGAACTTAGATTATTGGAGCCTAGAATTCCTTCCCTACAATTTGTAATGCACATTTATGCATGTCTACATTCTTTACACCAACTACCACGGTCCGCAACAGTACACATGCTATAGTATATTTCTTTCTTACTACTAGTAAAATCATACATACTCTAGTCAAGGGATAGATCCGACACCTATATGCCCCTACATATTATCTCATATCCTCATTCATGGATTCTTTTCATCCTTCTTCCAATTTCCCAACACACAAGCACATGATCAATCTAACATCAACATAATCCCCACTTTCATCTCCATGTCATTATGTAGCCACATACTCAAGTTGAATTTCCATTTCCACCTTCTTCATCCTATATATAAGCATATATCTATATAGCATTCCCGTTAACTTCCCAATCCAACAAAGTGCTCATATAAACATTTGTTGAAGTTTCGAAATAGAAGTATGGCTTAGACGAGCATAAATAATCTGAATTTGATTTTGATGATTGATATGGGAAAAAGAAGTACTAGAAATTAGATTACAATCTTTCGCTCATTGAATATCCTTACTGCAGTAGATAGAAAAACTATGAATAAAATCATAAAACTCCCTCCTAATTTGATTACAACTACTATCGGAAAAGGAGCCACTAAACAAATTTGGTTTTCTTCTATCAATTATACAAGATGAGCCTTCCAAGCCTGAGGATTGTACTATATATATAATCCACCCATGGCCTTAGCTACTACTCTGGTGGACATCTGGTTTTGGTCTTAAAATATACATCTAGATACATTAAAAATTGCCACGAGGTTTTAGTTTTTAATTATGTTCTGAATTGATACCTACAAAAAGGCTTTGGGGATAGGATCACACTCGAGAAATAGTCCACTTCAAGGCTGCAGGGAGGACTACGCTCCACAGGTGGGCACCACTATTCATCATGTCAGGACGGAATTCTAGTTTGTTTTCAAAGGTGACCAAAAAGATTCGATGAAAATCGAGCATACATTCGAGAGAGAGAAGAATTAGTTCGTGTTTAGGTCAAGGGGACAAGTGACCCGAAACCTCTTCCTCAGGTAAAAGCTGTCTAACCTCTATTGTCTTGCTATAACCTAATCTTACTCGCTCTTACCTCCCTGCTTGTTCTCGTTTCTTTCTTTTATGAAAATACCTGCCCTGCCATCTCCGCTTTCGGTATATAGAATACATTATGTAAGACTAAGGACGATGAAACATAAACTAATCCTGCCTTATTAACTGTGATCACTCTTCCATCAAGTAAGTAACTCTAATAGGATATTCAAGATCAAGAATTTCGTGAAGAATATTATAAAAAGGTGTCATGTGACTTATAGCACGCGTGTCCACTATCCAAGAACACATGCTATTATTAGAAACATTAAAGCAAAAGGAAGGAATAAATGCACCTACAAATTGTATGTTATTCACCATGACTTTATTATTTTTACCTTTTGCTTTCATTAATCAAAACATTTCTTGACACATATGTTGAATCATCCATTGCTCATTGCAATCAATTTATCTTTCTTCTTTTATAAAATCTCTACTGTGATCAAATGGCAAATTAAGAGTGTTGTATTCTATCTCCTCCATTGTTGCAATGTTAGCTGCATAACTTAGATACTTCCTTTTTGCACTCTTTTTCCTTTAAACCATTTAGGATATCTAATAATTTGAAAACAATTTTCTATCGAATGGCCTTTTGTTTTGCAATGTTTCCAAGAGAGTTTCGTTTTGTTTCTTCTTTTATCAAACCGAATTCCCTTATTCCGAACATTAAAAGCCACTCCATCAACATCAGATGAGAAGACTGATGTTATTTGCCTTTGCTTCTCAATCTATTGCACCAAGTAAAATGCTTTATTCACCATAAGAATTGGATCCATTAACAATATCTAATTTCTCACACCATCATAGATTTCATTTAAACCCATGAGGAACTACATCAGTTTGCTTTTTGATTCAAACTCTAAAATTTTTTCTTTATGTTGCAGGAACAATTTATCATCACTCCACACACACATTATGGAAAAGCTCGTATCTACTGTAACTCATCCTAACATTTCTTGAGTTTATTGTAATAAACTCCTTTAGCTTGATTTTCTTGTTTCAAATATAGATCTCATGTTGTAATTGAAACACCAAAGGATCGTTTGAAACCTCGTATTGTTCCAAAACTTCCTCCCATAATTGCTTTGTTGACTATACGTAAAGGAAACTTTGTGAAATGTCATTTACCATTAAGTTAAGGAGCTAACAACGCACCATGTAATTGCATCTTGACCACTTGACAAAATTTGATGATGTTTCTACTAGTTTCAAGATTGCTCCATCCACAAATCCAAGCTTTAATTTTGCGCCAAGACCCATCTTTATGGACTTACTCCATCCTAAAAAATTGTTTCCATTAAACACTATATTCCTAATGAACATCCCTAGATTATCCAAACCCAAAAGAAACAGTGGATCCATAATTGAGAAGTCACTAACTATAGAATTTGAAATTCCTACAAAATTCATGTTTTATGATTTGCAAGAACGAATCTTTATTGCTTGCTTTAATACCATGTGAGGATTATGAATCTAGGAAATCATCTATAGACTTATACTGCAGATTGTATCATTTTGCTTCAACGGAGATGCTAGTGACCTAATGCAATAGGCTGAAGGTTTTATCAACAATGCAAAATATTACTTTAACAGAAACGTAAACAACAGAGTGTAGCAAACTATGCTGTACCAACAAAGCAGCATTATAGTAACTACACAGTAGAAGAAAGAAACAAAGCACCTTTAACAGACTTCTATCTTTAGAATTCTTGTGAAAATAAATTTTTTATATTTTGTTACATGACTATTTATATTAGCTATAATATGCCAACTACCAATATAATATTGACATGTGGAAAATGATAAAATAATAATATTAAACTTTCACAATAATGTCTATGTTAATGCTTTAATTGAGATGGCCTCCATAATATTTCAATCAACAAGGGGAGGAGCAAGGAAACTTGCACCATGGAAATCAACATCCCTTTTGATCAATTCTTTTGATAAAGATGTAGATATGAGAGAGTAGTGAAGAGTCAAAAAGAAAACTTGGAAAAAGACACAATCACTCCATTAAGGTCTCCAAGAGAGTCTTAGTTTATGTTGAGAACAAACGAGGCTTTAGGGGTAGGCTCCTTTACATACTTATGATAGTATGGATTTAGCTATTAGGGTGGCATGGATTCTATTTATGTTATCTTTGAGTACATTATAATAAGAGGTAACCATGTGGCAAATACTTTTGTAGTTATGGTTAGTGTAAATAGTAGTTGCATGGGTTATGTTACGTATCCAATCATAATTATTTGTGATCACTATTACATAGTGTGTAGGAGCTTTGGGTTTGTGTAGTTTAGAGCAATTTTGCTAAGTGGCCTAATTTTTCTTGGAATTAAGGTTTGAAATTTCTCTTTCTTTAATAATATTGATACTAGTGCCTCTTGGTTACTATCAAAGTCACATGGTGTTTCCTTGTATTTGAATCTTAATTTAGGATATACTGAGTTACATCTTTATGTGTATTGTGTGATACTAAAATATACTTTCTCTACATTGAAAGATTAAGTTGGGTCTCACAACCCAGTTTTAGGCTAGCGAGCTCTTTATTACACTTGCCTTATCTTGCAAATGCATGACGGTCGTACCTTGTGAAGCTTGAACTTTATCTACTTCAGCTTGCCACCATGGAATAGGCAAGCTTTACTTAATCAAGTTATTCTTGAGTCTTTTTATGCCTTTGGCTTATGATAGACTTAGAATCAAATGCCCTATCATCTGCAAGTGCATGAGTTGTTGAAGTTTGAAAATCGAAAACTTAAGTGTAGTTAAGCATTCACTAAATTATCAAACTCCTAATCAACCTTTAATTGAATGTGAGTCACTTTGTTGGTCAAACCCTACATTTGTGTAGTGTTCAAGTAGCATATTCGATGTTGGATTTAGACTTCTTTGGTTAACTCGTGCATCTGGTGCATCTCTAATCTGGTGTTCAAACTAGTGGAAATAAGCATGTTGTGGGCATATAAACTCCTACCATAGGTTGCGTCTCCATTTGTTAATGTATGGTGGCTAGCTTAGAGGAAAAAGTTTGCATGTTAGTAGTTCACACAATGAATTGCACACAATTGGGTCATTTGCTAGTGGCTAGATGTGAGGGGGGATACTCAATGGTGGGCTCACGAGTGCATGCGGGTCGGGTCTTGCACTAAGGGCATCACAAATGAGGTTAAGGGTCTATTTGGTTCTTCTTCTTTTTTTTGTCCATTTGGTATCTATTCAAATAAGTATATTTGGTAAAAATAAAATATAAAAAATATAAAAATAAAAACAATAGAGATAATAATAATGTATTAAAATTTTAATAGATTTAAAAACCAAGACTAACATAAACCATTTGTTGTTGTAAAGATAAAGAAGGAGAGATTGACTTACCTTTATCATTGTCCCCAATATTATTAAGCATGACTCTATAGGTATGATGGCACGGTGTTTTCTAAATAATCAAAAGGTGAGAAAAAAGAAATTTATAAAAAAAATTGAATTTATTTAAAGAAAAAAAAAAAGATGACAAAGAAAGATAGAAGGAACTAAGAAGAAGAGAGAGAGATATTGATGTGCATAATATCCAATTACAATCATATAAATGCTAATTGGATAATCCACTAAACACAAATCATAAAAAAAGGGTGTGATTACACTTCCACGTGAACCCTAATTGCAAGAACCACTTAATTGAATACGCAATTTACAACGAACTCAATTGGAATTCCAAAACCAATCAAATAAACAACACTATTTGAATCCAATTTCCAAATAAAAAATGGCATGAATCAAAACTTGAAGAATAAATCATAATTGATGTGAACTAATAACAACATAAAATAACTAATTCCTTACCAGATATTACGCACTAGTTGGAATTAGGATCAATTTGTAATTTGTTGATACTACTCACAACAAATCTAAGTCCACTCGCCACAATCCTATGGAAGAATTGATAAAAGTATTTTGTAAAAAGAAGGAACCTTCTTTCATTTGAATAGGCAGCTGAAATATATGAGTTCAAAGATCCCTTCTAAAACCTATTTAGCAAGTATTTATACTTGCTCCAATTAGGGTAAAAACAACAAAACCAAATTATAAACTAAACTAACAAATGGTCGGTTCTTAAACAACAAAATACAATTACAAATAAGCCCTCAAAATGGCCGATTCTTCTCTTCCATGGAACATTTGTTGGACCGGTACTTCTTTGATTTATGTAGGTCTATAAATAACCTACAAACTGAGCTTTAGCAAATTTCTTCACCATCCTATAAAAACTGACAAATGTACTTACTGGAATGCACAACAAATATGTAATGGAAAAGAAGATACTAAACAAATATTATCGGGATCTAATTGTTCAAAGAGGACTCTTATTGCTAAATTTTGTAATCCTTTAGCTCTTACTCTGGTGATAGGTTCTGTAGGAATTTGATTCCTATCATATATGATATGTTATTAGTGTGGCGTAGAAAGATCATGAAACTCTAAGTGGCAAAATCAATAAAGCTTAGGAATTAAAAAATAAAGAAAATAAGATATGTATATATTATTAGTATTAAACGAGTTTGTGGGATTGGACTTATAACTTGTTCACGAGATATGTTTAATAAATGGGTTTGAGAGTTGAACACAAACCCGAACACAAATTTCATTGTGTTTAAATGAGTCTAACCAATTTGTGTTTTGTGTCCTTTTTTTCATACACAAATCCTTTTATTTCATATTATGTCATATTTGGATTTCACGAGTTGAGTCTTGAATTGCCAACCCTAGTGTGCAATCATACCTTGCATTTAGAAAGAGGCTTTGAGATAAAATAAATGTACAAGCGTAACACCCGAAACTCGGTACACTGCGGCTTACCATGTGTCCTCATTTCTCAAAGACATGCAAAAGCTCAATTATTACTATTCTTCAAATACTTTTGATAATAGTCTTAAATCATCTGTTGCATAACAAAGATAAATGAAATTCCCCATCCTTAACAATAAGTCATTAACAATCTTCTTAATTTAAACAGCAGAAACAATTAATATTTACTTACAATAGAAATTTCCAAAAGGATTAAATAAAAATCTAGCATGTCTTTTCTTAGTCTATCTACTAATCATCATAATGGACGTATTCTATATTCTTTTCATTGTTCTGATCTTTAGCTAATTCCCTATGTTTTCAACATATCCTATGATTTCTCTAGTAGCATTTGTAACTAAAAAAAAAAAAAAAATTCCCATGAAGGGTGAGCTAACACCTAATACAATGCATACCTATACACCCACATGCATGCCATGCCAGAAACAATAACACATGCAAAATGCACCATAATATTCATTCAAAAATTTTATTTATCTTTCACAATCTTTAGCTGATACATAATCACAACATAAACATTTTTACACATAACATTCCTAAATATCATTTTACAATCCATCTACAAACAATATATACATATATATATATATGTATGACAAAGGTAATCATTTGTCCATGAGTCTCTTACCATACATAATAATAATATATATATGACAGTGGGTACTCCCCATTGTCCATAAGTCCATGAGTTATTGCACATCAACCTTCTACATCTATACATATATATATATATATATATGACAATGGATACTCTCCATTGTTTATGAGTCCATACATTACAACTTTCACAATACACGTCATAACTTTTCACATCACAACATTTCACAACACAACCTTTTACATAAGATCCGGATCATTTCGGTACACGACTCCACTAGGGATAATGTCACATACTGATCATCGGGGTGCCACCCTAAAAACACAGACCCACACTCAGTTTCTTGAACCCAGCAATTTACAATCACATGCACACTCAATCCGGTTCATTTACAATATCATTAAACCCACACAAAAAAATCTAACTTATCAAGCACAAGCAACAAACATGGTATTCTAGCTTCACAATTCTTCCAAACCTATACATGATTAAAATGGTTTGACTTTAGAATTATATTCCTATAAATATAAAAAAGATACTAAACATATTTTGACACAACATGGTCATGTTAAGAGTCGTATAGTTGAGTGCGGGGTAGTACATGACCATGCTAAAGGGCATATACAATTTTTTTTCTCAACATAGTCATGTTGAGAGGTTATGTATCTCTCTATTCACTATTCATCAACACGACCACAACACGGTCGTGTTAATAGGTTGTGTTGAATTTTTTTTTTCAATATGGTCTCAATGTGATCGTATTGAGAGATGGTGTGCCTCTCTGTTCACCTTTCAGTTTCAATACAGTCGTGTTGAGAAGCCGTATATCTCTTGGTCCACTTTTAGTTTTCAACACGGTCGTGTTAGGAGGTCGTGTATCTCACTATACACCTCGTAAATCAATCCCTAAGCTCGATTTCTATTCAATTTAACTTAATTAATCCATCTAACATAAAATTCATATTATAATATATTAGTAGATACACTTACTTGATCCAATTTGTGATCGTGATAAGTGAATTGCTTGTTGCGTTCCTTGTGTATCACGAATTAATCTAGATCTATAAACCTCAATACATTAATTCCCTACACTACCATGTACATACTTAAATCACGATTCACGATCGTTGATTTATGTACTTACCTTAATTCGATAAGTTATTGGTGGGAAAATGTCATCTCTTTCTCTATGGATTCACACAAGAAGGCTCTAGGGTTTCGTGAGAGGCAGAGGAAAGAAAAAGGTCAATAGGGTTTATAATGGCCTATTTATAGTCCTCATAGGAATTACCAAATTGCCCCCAATTCCTTTAGATTATTTACTATATTAACCTTAGCTACAATATTCATATATTTACATGATCGTGTTGAGAGGTCATGTGTTTCTTTGTTCACTTTTCATTTTCAACACGGTCGTGTTGGGAGGCCGTGTGTCTCTCAGTCTACTTTTAGTTTCCAACACGGTTATGTTGGGAGAGAGGGGGGGCGGTGTATCTCACTGTACACCTCGTAAATTGATCCCTAAGCTCGATTTCTATTTAATTTAACCCAATTGATCCATTTAACATAAAATTCATAATATAATATGCTAGTAGATACGCTTACTTGACCTAATTTGTACAAACTTTTAGAAAGAGGCTTTGAGATAAAATAAATGTACAAGCTTGATTGTGCTTACAACTTGGTTTGATAAACAACTTAAATAACTTGAGCTCCAACTTGACTCAATTATATTAGAGCCAAAAGCAAAAGTCATTGGGCCTAATAATAAGCAGCTTGTGGGCAATGTTGGTTGATTTTGTATGTTCTTTGTGGTTGATTTAGAACCCTAGATTAGTGTAGGCTTGTTACTTGAACAAGCCTCGCTCGCTTTTCACTCATTCTCTCTCTAAACTTTTGCACCTTATCTTGAAAATTTTCTATTCTTTATTTTTACAAAAGGAAATCACATAGATTTTAAGAAGTATGCTTAACTCTCGTTTGCAATTCTTTAATATGGTTTTCTGTTTATTCGAAACTATTATTCAAGAATTGAAACTAAGAAATGCTTCCTGAACTGTAGTGTCTATGTACCAAAGGAAATGCAGAGCAATTTGATTGAACAGAAGAAGTATTAGAATAAATGCTTTGAAAAATTTGGGAGGCTTGTCTTGTATCTTGGTGGATTTTACTTTTATAAGACAAGTAACATCAGTAAAATATCCTTCATAAATTAATGATCTTATTCATTTAATCTTACCATATACGAGGAGTGTGACTGAATGTAAATTGAAGTGTCAAAACTTAGGCAGGGGATATGCACTTCTCCAGATACGAGCATGTGACCTCGTCAAACATTTAAGGAATTCCTTCTCTAAGGATGGGACATGGGGGTTCTGATTAGGTTAGAGCTCATACTGGGAAATAAAATTGTGAGATTAATGTTCTGTTCTATGCTTTTTTATGGTAGTCAAGTCACTTAGAGTAGTTTGTTATGAAGTGGTTTAAATGAGAAAATTTTTGAGTTTTGAAAGGTAGAGGCTTCTTTTTGGCTACAGGATTTAGCAATTTGCTTTCAATTCTTCCAGTTTCTTATATTATATCTGTGCTTTAAAGCAGTAGTGCGTATTTAAGGACCCAAGATAATACATTGGCAATTATGGCTTTGGGACACTTTCCTCTTTAGCTTGATGCATTGCCTCGAGTACAGGTATGTTATAATTGCCTCTTCCTCCTGTAAAAGCAAGTGGCCACGTAGGAGATTTCATCTAGGAAATGTCAATTCTCTTCGAGTGTTCATTATTTTAAATGCCTCTGCACAGAAAACTGGAACGGAGTTGACATTTTGGATTGCTTACATTTGGAGGGATATTTCACAGGTCTCGCTTTTGAAAAAATTCGAAGCAGATGGAAAACCAGCCGATATTGCTATGATGGATTTCAAAAAGCCCACTCTGTCGATTTTGGACCTCTGAATATAGTAAGAGCTGCCGCATTCAATGCAGCCAATTATATTTCACCACCGAAGTGGAGTATTATATCCTATGCCCCTGGACAACAGAGACTGCCACTTTTCCTGTAAGACTCTGGCTAATCCAGTAACTGAAGGACGTGCTGTGATTGCTCCATTGAACTTACCAGGTATACAGGCATATGCTCTGATGCACTAGTAGAAAAACAACAGCCAATTTCCGAATTGTATGATGTTTGATGCTGTGCTCTTTTAACTTTGATTGGTAGTGGATAATTGTTTTTAGGCATGAAGTTTCTTAAGGCAGTTTCATAGGTTAGGATCACATCTCTATACTGATTGAATAAAATTGAGAATCTGCTATATTCTATATGATTTAGAAGTGCTTGTTGGACATATATATATATATATATATGGGCTGCATATATGGGAATTTTTTTGAAGAGCTTATTCGTTTTGCTTTCAGATGCTGAGAAAGTCAACACTCTTATTGCAATTTAAAAAACAGTGGCTTGGTTTACTTACTGCAAATTTGGAGACCTGTGGCGTTCATTCCAATGGAATGAACCAAAATTCAGTCCCATCTAAATGTCTCCTCGATTGAAATAACTACTCCTTACTGTATCTGTGTGAAAAGTTTACGTAGTGTTATGCTGTCATGGGTGCAAAAAGTTGCATATAAAGATATACATTGGTAACCTAAACTACAATATCACGCCAACAAGGAGTTTAAAAAGTTTGAAAAACTATAAGGTATTTTTGGAAATGATAAAGCAAATGGCAAAAGGGCTAAGACACTTGCAGATGTAACGAACGAGTTACAAAATGAGGGTGAATATACTTTTGAAGAAGATATGGAGTTAGAACAAATGCCACAGTCTACTGAAGCCTTTAGCTAACCCTCACGTGATCCATCTATGCGACCAACTCGCAAGCGTTCTATGGTGGAATATATTGCTAAATTTACATCTACATTTCCAAAGAGCATAAGTGATGTTAGGAGTGATTTTGCTTTACTTGCTGGGAAAATTGTTAATCCTCCATGAGATAATGTCGTTGCAAAGTTGAAAACTTTAGGATTATCAGAAAATGAAGAGTTGGATGTTCTTATGCAAATGGCAACAAATTCACAGTATGAGAAGTCTTTTTAAAGGCTCCAAGGGAAACAAAGGCTAACATTTGTTAGGCATATTATTAGTTGATTTTAAAAATGTTTGGAGTATTTACATAACTAAAACTTCTTTCATTGGCTTGTTCTCACATCAAACTTTTTTTTTTTTTTTGTGATGGTTATGGTTGACTCTATTAAGAGCGCCTTTAATGTGCATGTTCTATTTAAATGCCAATCATGTGACCATATTTGATATATATTAATCATATTAATAGCATATTTAGAGTGTTGAACTTTATTTTGATGATGATGCTACTTTGTTAAAATTAGTTCCTATATTATCACCTATTATAATGAAGATATTGATTTAATTTATTTATTATTGGAATTTGCAAAATGCATCAAAGTATTATAATTTAAATAAAATTACAATTACAAAAAATTAAAGCAAATTATTGTAATGCAATATATATTAATTTGTTATAATAGTAATATAAATAAAATTAAGGTTATTAAATATAATTTATAATTTTTTAAGATAATTTTTAAAAATTACTAATATAATATTTACAATGTATTATGTTATTAAATATAACACAAATTATTGTAATTTATAATATGAATTATTAATTTTTTTACATGAATTAAATAATCTCTTCAAATAGTATTTTTTTATAATAATATCAAATATGTATAAATAACCATGATGTCATTAAAAATGGTATAATTATCAAAATTACTATGTCTAGTGCAGTACTTCGCAATTCTAAACAATAGACAGTACAAAAATCCTTGTCCAGTACTGAACATATCAAACATAATACAAAAAAAATTCTTGTCTAGTTTTTTTTTTTTTGTTTTATACTGTCTAGTACTAGTAACCAAACGGTATATACAACATACAGAAAATCATGATAATACTTGCTTAGAACTGACCCTTGTACAGATTAGTCCGAAAATGTACTGATTTATAGATAGGAAATTCTTTTAAAGTTGTTTTTTTCCTCTAAAATGCTTTGCCTGAGAAAACATGTATAGTTTGAGCCGAGATGACGTTAAAATCCCCTTTGTATTTCAGCATGCAATTTAAATGGATTTGTTGACATTTTTACCATTGTAGATGTCCTCTTATTCCTTCCTCTTCAAGTTGTATACGATTGTGTAAAAACTACTTGTTTAAAATTGTTTATTAGTTGTGTAGTATGATAAGATCATGTACGCCATGTACAGCTTTCATGGATTGTTTATTACTGCAGAAAGAGAACCCTAAAAAAAGAAAGAAAGGATGTCTATCGGTGCAGATAAATCACGAAGTATCACCTCAATCCAGCATATGCAATGTTGATATCATCCTATAAGTAATTAATAAGATGGAAAAGTATTTGATCTAAGCTTTTAAAACACTTGAGCCTTGCAATCGCTTCAACATGATAACATGCGAAAGATGATTTGAATGAAACCTTGTTTGCATTTGTTGCGAATCATATACAAAAAATGTTTTATCTAAATTTCGTAAAGAAAGGACGTTTTGACATGCAAGGTTCCTTGCTATGATGAAGTTGATTGATATAATGTACAATCTAGGGGTTAATCTCATTAAAAGAGATTTCGACATGACGTATGGTTTATTAGAATCTATAAAAATTGAAAAGAACAAAATATAAAGTAGACTAAATTACTGGTAAAACAAGCTAAAATAAGAAAAAGTATGACGAATGGAATATTAAAATTTAACAAAAAGGTGAGTCTTGCCGGAGCGGTTGACGAGGGCCCAAGGGCCAGTTGATTGTTCCTCTGGCCGGTGACCATCGGCCTTACATACATTTGCAAATCTGATTCTTTTTGCTGCCTCTCCAATGTTGTGATGGGCTTTGATCCCGTCACGGTATATGGCTTCTTACAGCAAAATATTATTGTCTGGAGATAATATCATCTGTAGTATTTCCACTCTCTATTAGGACGTTAATAACATGCAATATGATCGATTTGCATTGCAACTATACTATTAATTATTTAGGTATTTATAGGTTAATTCACCATAAAAAGGGTATATATATAGCTCAATGTTTATTCAAACTTTGAGTTTTCAAGTATTTTATCAATCAAAACCAAGGTCGAGTTGATATTTGGGTTAATTAGCTCACTAGCTTGATTGACCTTAGATCAAGCTTGAATGTTAATCAAAGTTGAGTTGAGTTTATATATAAATAAATATTATTATTAGAAAAGGGATCCAAACAATCTTAACTGAGTAGAATTCACGTTTTGTTTAGGTCCACTTTGAGTTAAGCTTAAGCTTAAAAAACTAAGCTTGATTGAGTTCGAGATGATCTCAAGTTTTGAGATTTTAAGTTAAATTCAGTATTATATTGTCTCAACTTGTTTACTGCCCTAATCATAATCTAAATGTTGGTACTTTGGGAGTATTTAGATTGATTAGAAAGGTAGTTGTTGGCTTTATTAACATCGAAGCCTATGATGATCAAGAAATAAGATGCTTACTATTGTTATAATTTAGGTAACAATGTGATATAAATGAGATCCTAAAATTACCCCAATAATAAACTACTTTAGTAATGATTTTTGAAATCTATTTGGCCTCATTTACAATGAATTTATCCCAAAAGGTTAGAAGAGTAGGCTCCATGTTTGCAATTTAGAAGCTTTTAGCAAGTTTGTCAAGGCTATAGGTGAAGGAAGTTGGTTAAAACTATAAATTTGCATATATTGTTGACTAAATATCTCATGTTTTGCTTCATTGAATCTTGAGCTTTAGGAAATTTTGCAATTCATAATTAATTTTAGATTAATTAGATCCAATCAATTTTCTTGCAAATCACATTTTGACTACCTAGATAAAAATTAGTTTAACATAGTTGGTAGGTAATATCATAGTCCATGCAAGTTTGATCCGATTTTATCAATGTTATTACTACAATGTGTAATTTAGGCCACTTAAAAATCATTTCTAAAAGAGATCATGCATCAATTAACCTCAATAACTTACCTTAATTGATTTTAGATGAAAGAGTGGGAGAAAGATAAAATTTGAGATCGTGGTGGCTCAAAGCTTCTTATGAAGAAGTGATGGGAGCTCTTCTCTAATGACGGGGGGGGGGGGGGGGGGGGGGGGGGCGGGGGCTCCTTCGAAACAACATGTTTTATTTGTAAGTAATACTCATAATAAACAAGCATGTAGACTCTTTTAAGACCTGATGATGTTGACAAATTTGAGGAAAAGTTCAAGTGTTCAACCATAACCATAACCAAACTATGAATATATAAGAGTATTTATTCTAGTTTTAGCTATGCATAAAAACATTTACTATATGTTCACTTGGAGAAAATGACTATTCTATTCTCCCTTTATTCTATATAAATTTGTTTTTACGGTGTTCACTTCGCCAAATAATAATTACCAACAAATTGTTATTATAAAAAATATTGAATAGTAATTCGTGTCTCTAATTCATAAATTGTTATTCAATAACTTATTTTCCATTTTTATCATAAATACCTATCATCGTGAGATAAGTTAAGCTTATTATAACTCTAAAAAGTGAAAAAAGGTAGGAATTTTAGTAGTATAATTGACAATTTATTTTTTATTCATTATTATTTTTTTTTGGTATCAACTAAACAAAGTAATAGACATATAATAGCTATTGCATGCTTATTCAATTTCTATTAAATTATAATGCATTTTACTGTCATCCCATTCAATAAAATGAACGAGCCATTAGTGTTTTTATCACATCCATTTAGTATGATCATTTTGTTTCCAAAACTCTTGTTGATATCCTAAAACGCTCCTTAATTAGTCTATAAACTAAAAGCCACTTTCTGTCTGTTAGTTTTCCCAAGTGAAACATCCAACCCTAGTTCCAATTTGTCCACTTGGTACTCCTATCTTTTCAACATCCTCCTCAACACTACCCAAAACCTCTTATATTCCACCTTCTCAAATCGACCTTTCCCCCCCTTAATTAAATAAGTTTGGGTTGTAGGTATATAACCCACCATCTTCATCTACAGATCCCTTTGTAAGGGAGTAAATATTCTTTTATCAAATGGTGGCCATACAAGATTGGCTACATACTTTGGAAGAAGTGAACTAGTGGGTGGTGGTTGACTATGATGAGCGGGGCAACAAGATGGTCCATCAATTTTTTTTCTTTTTAATTTTCGCCAATCTCAAACATAAAAAATTTCTATGTTGGCTATACCTACTCTCTTTCTTTTTTTTTTTTTATTATTATTTATTTGGATCATCTCCATTTTTGTTCTCTCAATTTTTATCAATTTTCCTATTTAAATCTTACCATGTGTAATCAATAATTAGGATTATAAAAAGAAATGACATAAAAATAATATTATAAGATAATTTAGAATTTATACAATGCCAACCATTAGTTTATAAGTTCATAAAAATTGAAAAGATGAAAATGGGGAGCATTTATTTCCAAATATCTCCTCATAATTTCAACTTTATCCCTTTCATGGACTTTCACAAAGAATCGGGCACACTTTCCTAAGCCGGCTTTATTAGTCATATCTATAATATATTAATAGCTATTAATATATGTTGTTGGGATAGCCCTTGATGTTAAACCTTCAGGAGGCATATCAACATTCAAGGAAGAGTGAGCAATCAACTATCAAAGAGATAGTGAGTGATACGTGGTCACCTAGGCATGTGCATATACTCATAATATATTACTTGGATTTTAGACAAGTTAACGAGGAATCCCTTTCCAGTCGTCAAATCTTAATTAAAATATTGACTTTTGAATCGTCCTAATTTGTAATCTGCAGTCACAAACCTAATTATCCCGTATATGTCTATGTCAAGATAAGTGAAACCAATTGCATTAAGCATGTGGAACCCTAATTTCAATCTTACATGCGTATATCTTTGTCTTAGTGAAACAAAATTTACTATCACATCAAACAAAACTACGAAGCTTAAAATCGAATCCGAAAACCTCTGTTTTTTTTCAAGTTTCTGGGTCTAAACATCCAATTTCAATTTTAAAGATAAAAGGGAGTAAAAAAATATGAAAGATGTATTTGCAATTATACCTATTAATAAAATCAATCCAGCATTTAGAATGAATGCCCAACACTAAAGCAATATACATAATCCTTTTGGTACGAGTGAGCGTCTCAAGCACAATAGAGACAGACGAGAAAGAAGAGCTCCCACCACCGACCAGTGACGGTGCCCCACCACTATTGACAAAAGTCACCAATCACTCTCGCATAGTTGTTCGTCATTAACGTTATTGTTTCATACCACAGGCTGCCAATAATCCATTTGGTTTTATCTTTGCATTGTCTCCCATAAAATAAAGAGGCCAAAACTCAGCAGTACAAGTAAAAGATGACAGAGCAAAAGACACGGGGAAAATGATCATGTTTATTCACGACTTCTTTTCAAGTTCCATCAGTACAAGTTATGGACAAAAGGGAGAAGGAAGATACAGTACAACAAAATATAAAACAAAGAGAGAATCTAGTAAATTCTGTACCATGGACACCGACCTAATTTACTAACACCTAAAGTTAAAAACTAAAAAAGCCCATCTCCTTCCCCTCATTGATGATCCGTTAGCCAAAGGACTTAGCAGTTGTATTTGTTGTGTACTTGATAACCCCCTGTTATGTTACAGACCATTTTAGTCTACACACATCTTCTCACTCCCCAAGTTCTTTCTTTACAAGTAAAAACAAGAGGGTGATGGAAAATGGAAATAACACCATCACCTATTCCTGCTACTCTATTAATCCTAAAGCTTAGATTGGCTGAGAATGTGCAGGAAAAATCTGTAGGAACATTGACTTCTAGGGATCTAATTTCTCCCACTCATAACGTCCTGGGAGCGGCTTATCATTTACTGGATCAAAGTTGTACCTGCAGTATATTACATATTAGTTTAAGTAGAAATTCCCAAGTGGGTTAATACCTCAAGGGTCACATGGTGAAATCACCAATTCTGGAAAAAGCAACTAAAGAAATTTGACTTACTTCTCCATGAAAGCACGTTGCTGCTCTTCTTCAGCACCTGCAAAAAACTCATTCATTTCATGAGCTGTAGGGATGGGTCTCTGATCTGCATTCTGTATTCGCCTGTTACTCTCATTTAAGCTGGTAGATCTGGTAGTAGAACCTGGGGTTCTCACTGCATCTGGGTCCCTAATTAAACTACAGGGGGTCGATTCCCTGGTGCTCCTGTGACAGAAACTCTTCCATTAAGCAATGCAACATGCAAGAAAATGCACAAGCATTGTATGAGGTAGCTAATACAAAAATATTCAGAGCAAAAGAGCCACACTTCATACTGGTACTTTTCTAATCCTACCCCAGCCTCAACAAAGTGGAGACAAGCAAATAATTCATATCAAAAGGTTTCTGGACCCACCAATCACATATAGACTAGTAACAAGAAAACTAAATGCATCTTTAAACCTCTGTATCCAGTGCAGCATTAAGCAAAATCACCATCTGCAGCATGTAATTTCTTTTTCTATTTTAAATTTTCTTTTTCAATGAGTTGAAACGAGGGTCTGAACCCTAGAGCTATGACTCAGTACAGAAACTCTATAGCTAAACCGCATGACTAATAGCATAATTTCTTCTTTTTCTACTTCATTTTCACAAAGTTTGGAATCCTTTTACACTTAAAGCACGATAAAGACTTGAAAGGGCTAATAACAGAAAGGGATAAAGGTTATTTTCACAATCTCAAACATCATGAAATGGCTTTCAACTCTAATAGCCAATCATCCAGTGACACTGAAGGAGCTAATGGATTTTCATTGCGGTTTCTCTCATAAAAACTCAGCTCATTTGATAGCATATTGCTTAGCTAGAAAAAAAAATTGCCATGACCACAAATAAAGAAACTTTCTACATAATCATGCCTAATAAATGTTATCCTTGCATGGAAAGGCTTATACAAACCACAATCAATTTTTCTGAAATGCCACTGAATATTGGGTCTATCGGATGTAACATCAAATAGATCTATTTTATGCCGTTCAATGCAAAGAGTAAGCATGTTGAATTAAATGTGGCAATAAATCTTTAGCCGAAATTTCCAGTTACTGGACTAAGCACACATGCTTCCAGAAGGAAATTTGAAAGATCATAAAGATGCATCACACCGAATTTTTTTTTAAGAAAAAGCATACCAGGATGTGATAATTCGACAGTAATATGTTTTGGATGTTTTAGTCTTGCAATCTCCTATAGAAACTTCATATTTAAAATCCCTTTAAGTACACAAATGTTTATGCTTGGAAAGGATTTACTGATGATAGAGCTTTTACAGAAAAGAGAAACCATTCAGATTAAGAACTTCTTGCTCGTCCTACAGCCAGATAGAGACCAAACTGCTAAACTACAAAATCAAGTAATGTACTTTTTTTGTACCTTTGCCCACAATTTTCTCTGGAAGGAAAAAAAAAAAAGTTAGGAAATAGTTCTCCCTCAAGCAACATAATCAGCACAAGAGAAACACGTGATCTCTAAGCACTAAACAAAAAATATTAGCACGAAAACTCATCTTTTTTCCACCTTACAATAACAAATCAACAAAGACTAATCTTCTAATTAAAACTAATTCAAAATTTCCTCTTTCCTTTATGGCAAAACTGATAATTTGTTTAGACCATGAAAACATGGATAAGCCAAAGGCTCGGAATTGCGAGGACCAACTTCTTTTCAGGAAACGGTGATGTGAAAATAATTGCCCAATAATCAACTTCTTCTGTTTTTTTCTTTTTTTTTTTTTTTTTCCGAACTGATTATACCCAAACTTTTTTTCTTTGCGAGCTCATCCAACCCAAACCCCAAACACCCCATTTATTCAAAATACAACAAAGATGCAAAGGACAGACAGAGGAGCATCCCAGAAAAAAACTGTAAATTTAACACCCATCCCACCCAACTTAATCATAAAAAAAAAAAGAAAGAAAAAGAAAAGCAGCACTTCAAAGCACGTACCACATGTTTTTAAGAATGAATATCCTATGATTAAGGGCAAAAGAGAAAAGACCCACCTTTCTCTACCTTCAAACTCCAAGACATTGTCTCCGCAAGAAGCCTCGCCGGCGTTCGTATGACACTTAGCATCACTGTCTTCAACCAAACCCTTCTTTTGACAACCCTCACTGCTATTACTACAGTCATTATTGTTGACAAAAGAGCCAATAGACTCCACAGAACCCATTCTAAGCCTCGAACTCCCTCTAGGGTTGGGGTTACTAGGGTTAGGGTTTTTAGGATTAGGGTTAGGGTTAGGGTTAGGGTTTTGGTGCTGGGGTTGTTTATGAGATCGCTTGGGGGAGGAGTATTGGGTGTGGACTAAAATGGGAGGCTTGAGGAGGCGGCGACTGCGTAGCTGGAGGTAGCAGGCGGAGTTGGTGGGAGAAGGGGAAGGCGATTTCTGGGAAGCTAGGGTTTTGGCTCTTGTCCGAACGCCGAGGGAAGACTGAGTTACGTCCATTACGGAGACTTCCCCTGAAGGTTTCGCCTTTCGGATGTACTTTCCCATTTTTTCCCTATGATTTCTTCTTCCTCTTCTGCTGCTAGCTAACGACTGCAACTCATCGACAGACGGCCGGGACTCAGAAAAGAGGAAGAAGATTAATTAAAAATAAACAACAAATGATAATAATATTAATATTAACGAAAAAGGTGCTTATGCGATGTGAAGTGACGTGGGTCTCTTATACTCTGTCTCTCTCTCTTCTTCTCGTTTGTGTTTAGAGAAAGAAAGAGAAAAGTGAGGAGAGAGAAGGGAGGAAGAAGGTAGGGTTGGGAGTCGGGGGAGAGGAAGGAGGTGGGTGGGTATTTTTTTCAGGCTCCAGGGAGCCAAATTATCCTTTTGTTTAATACTAAATAATAATGGTACTGTTTACTGCACTTCTATTTCTCCCGATAAGATACGATATATTCGTTTTATTTCTCCCGGTAAGATACGATATATTCATTTTACTCCTTAGTCTCGTTAAAGAAAATAAATTTTTTTTTTTTACTTTTACTTTGGTACAGTAGAATAGAGTACGATTCAAATAGAATAATAATTTATTTAAAATATTATTTTATTTTAATGATAGCGGTATTTTTACAATAAAAATGATGTTATATGAAGAATAATTATTTTTTTAATAAAAGAAAAGAATTAAAATTTATTTATTTATTTATTTTATATTATGTAGAATAGATATTATTTATAATATAATTTCTTTTTTTAATAATAATAATACTTACAGGGTTCATGCAGATGAATATGTTTCTCGTTATTTTGAGGTTGTGGTCCATTAAAATTACCGTTGTGTTCTTTATTTATTTATTTTTATTTTTTTGAGGGTGATGGTGACTTAATGTGAACTTGTCTGTTTGTTGGTTTGTTGCGATACTAAATTTGGATCGGGGTGTGCTAATAGATCATAAGACAACGACGGCCCCGGTATATTTTAGGTTAAAAAAAAATAAATATAAATGATATTATAAATTTTTATCCTGGAGTCGTGCATTCAACTTCTGTCCAGAGATTCCATTCATGTATGTTATTATTATTATTATTATAGCTCTATGTGACGTGGAATGAAATTGGTTTAGCCCTATATAGGGTAATGAAGTTCGTAGCAATTAGGTCACATGCCCTTTAAATAATCTTATCAAAGTGGTTAAATATTATATTTATGGTATATTTGGCTGGATTTAAAAGTGGAAGGAAAGAAATTTTGAAATTTGAATTTGATAATTAAAATTGAGAATGAAAGAAAAAAGAAGAAGCACCCTTAATACCATCATGTTTCTTCCATGGTCAAAATAAATGGAAACCCATCTGATGGTATAAAAAAAAAACTGCCCTATCAATTGTGTATACCAAATCAAAGGAAGGTTAAAATGGGGGAAATAAACAAAATTTATTTCTGTCAATTTTCTTTATATAATGCCAACTACATAATCTTCTTTTTTCTTTAATTTCATTCTTGTATGTTCAAAGGAAATCATATTTATTTATTTATTTCTAAAAAATATTTGCTAGATAGGATGTTAATCTGAGTTTCATATATAAACACTGCTATGACTACCTTTTATCATTTTAGCTTAAAAATCATCCTAGGTCCAATTTTTTTAGCAAATATGAGCACAATACATTGTTGACAAGTATATAAAAATATAAAAGCAATATAGCGTCACCATTCGCATCTTACTTAGCATTTTAATTGATTGCGATATGTGCCCATATCTATTTTATGTTTGTTTTATATTTACTTAATCCTTTTATCTTAAATATTTATACATTGAAACCCTTAAATTTAAAAAAAAAAAAACATTTAGACCATCTTTATCATCAATATTATTTATTCACACACACATACATATATAAATTTTAGGGATTTTTATTTTTTTTAACTAATAGCAAAATATTAAAATAATTTCTAAATGCTCCCTATTTAACGATTTTAGGATCTAAACATATAATTAAAAAAATAAAAGGTTAAGTGGATATAAAGTTAATATAAGAGTTGTATTTATAATTTACTCCAAAATTAAAATATTCTTGTCCTAATAAACGAATTAGAATAACATTAGGAATAAAAAAAATAGAAAATACACGCGCTTATATTTCCAATAATAAAATCCAAAATAAAACAACTATAAACCCCTCTCTCCATTTCCCTGTTTCATTTTCCTCTCTAATGCAGCAGGTCAGCTCTTAAAACTTCAACCATGGAAAATGCTTTAAGCCCAAATTGTAGACCTTAAAATGGCCATATATATACATATACAAGTTCTCTAAGAAACTAATAAGCAACTCATGGCCTTATCTAACTAACAAAGTTTCATTGAGTTGGGGGACAAAAAAAACTTAAGCAAACCCGTTAATCAACCTAATAAAAGACATTATATTTTTTAAAAATTAAAAAAAAAGACATTAGTCAAATCCCTCACCCCCTTATTGCAATAGTGTAGTTAGCATTCAAAAAAAGGATTTTGCATAATAAATAAGTTCATAAAATATAATGCATATATTTCCAATGTTTTTAGCTTGTTACCTTTAATATTCTAATATTTTATTATTTATGGCACACGGTATATATTCATTACTTGAAAAATTTTATTTAGCATGGTAGACATTACCAAGGACATCATGCATAGAGATGTAGGCATTTACAAGTTCGATTAGGTATGAATGTAGTAACACTAAAATTTAGGTGTAAAATTTAGTATCTCTTCTTTCTTTCTTTTTTCTTGTAGTCTAGTTGGCTTGAAATAGCCATTAACATCAAAATAAACCTTGCAAAATCTAGGTATAAAATTTGGTGTCTATTCTTCCTCTCTCTTTCTTGGAGTCCAGTTAGTTTAAAATAGCTATTAAAATCAAAATTAACCTTGCAAAAATCAAGTAAGAGACAAGTGTTAGTAATATATTTATATCAATATTAAAGAACTAAACACGTAAACACAACATATTGGAGAGGATTAGAGTTTTATTAGTCACTTTGACAACAAACCCTAAGAGTGAAGAGAGAGAGAGATTGATTTTGAATAAGAGGAATTCATGGGTTCTTCACTTAAGGGTTAGCTTAACCTTAGTTGAATTAGTTTAGTAACTATAGTAGGGCTGAGTCATATAGGCTTGGGCCTTAGTTCAAGGACCTAATAATGGTGCTCTTGTTATGGTTGGACGTATAAGATTAACCATGTAAACCATTGATATGGAAAAGTTGCAATCTTTGATTTATTTGCTTGCAAAAGCATTTTAACATATATAATTGCACCAATTGAGTCATTCAAGTATAACATGCAAATGAATGAAATGGTGCAGAATTCGAACACTACCATTCATACATCTATGCAATCAATTCAAGAGAAAATTGATAGTATTAGACGTAATTGAATCTAAGCTTTGATATACAACATGGTATATAGTTATTGAGATCATCAAATTTACAATCTTCATAAAGTCATGGTGTCTTCAATTCATTACTCAAAGGCATTAAGATGGAAATTCCAAAATTCTATAAATAGATCCTTTGGGACGTATGTTCAAAATAGAGCAATTCTTTAATTTTAATGACATACATGGAGATCAATGCTCAACAATAGTATCATTTGCTATGGAAGGCAATGTGTAACATCCTAGAATTGGGATTGAGACAACCCACTATGTGTCACTTCTATTTAGTGACATATAAGGCTCTTAACTTGTTTAACCACAATTATTCAAGTAACTTGTCAATCGCATTCAATTAAATAAACAATCTCCATAGCATTCATTATTACAATTCATCCCTAATTAGAATCTAACTATCATAAATAGAATAACTGTTATAACACTCCCATTATATCAATAGTCTCCTCATAAAGAAATAAGTCTTTTATCTACGATCAACACTTTTACTAATCTTCATAATAATAATAAATAATAATAAAATTCTACTTGTTCATCATTTTGCTTGTAGTCTATTCCTAGCTCATTGTAAAAGGAGGTTTCATTTGAACTTGCAACTAAAAAAAAAAAATTCCCACGAGAGTTGAGCTAATGCCTAGTACATGCTACCCACAAATACATGCACATGACATACACATATAGGATTTACATACATTCAAATGTAAATAGGAAACATTTAACAATCTTATTAAATCTATCAAATAACATAGGATTTATTATAACTCTGCACAACGTAGTTGTTAGAAGTTTTATTAATATATATAATCTTATACTTTTGGGATACTGTCACTCCTGGCCTCAATACTACAATGTTCGAAACTATCACTTTCAACTTTAACACCTGTGAGTCATTCTAAACCTATCTAGATCATTTCAATGTGAGACTTTACTAAGAACAACGTTACACAAAGATCATTGGGTGCCCCCTAGGGATCTATCACCACCGACCCTTAGGCCAAGCTAAGTACAAGTAATAACCAATTCATTCCAAATATTTAAGTTCCTTTAATACTACACTATCAAACATAAAACATAAAATAGGGTAGTCATGTACAAGAAGGAACTATTTCAAGGTCATTAGAATAGCAACTATGAACTTGAGTATAACCTGTTATACATAAAGAGCTAACTTAACACTAGCTTACAAGTTAGTCTAGATTCATCTAGTTTGAAATTCTAAATATGGGTTAATGATTTCCCTTCCTAATGACTTTATTTGGTGTAAAAGGGTTTTGGATTTTAGAATACTCGAGAAATAGGGAAGAAGAATCATTTTGAACGTATTATAAGGTAACACAGTCATGCATGTAGGCGTAAACAAGTACATTGGTAGGAACACGACCGCGTGCATGATCGCGTACCTTTCTGTGTGTCAAAGCCTTTTAACATACCCAAGTATATGTCGTGTACTTCAACATGGGTAGGTACATTGGCATGTACCTTGTCATGTACCACATTTTTTATAATTTCCCCTTATTTTCACCATGGAAAAGTACACGGCCGTGTACCTCTCTAAATCTCATGAAGGGCTCGATTACTACACAATTCATCCCCTTTCCCAAGCCAATCCTCACCTATCTTATCCTTACCTCTAATATAATATAGAAAATTGTTTAATTCCTAAATCTTAATATAAAAGATTAACTTATTTGGTTGAGTCGCTCAATCGATTCCAAGGTTGCTCCAATCACTCAGACCCCCCAAATCAGCTTACTCTAATTATGTCTGAATTGACATAAATTCATCCTTAAGTCAAACATTTATTAGCATGGAAGGGCATACCATAATCTAAATTAAACTAACACTTACCTCGTGGATTTCGCATATTGAGTTAATCAGTAGAGACTTCCAAATCACTTGTTTGAACATTGTCTGCAGAGAAGAATGTAGTTTAGAAAAGAGGACAATAGGGTTTTGTGAAGGCTTATATAGCCTAGGGTTAAAAGTCTATTTTGCCCCCTACATAATCACAAGATTACATTAATGCCTCATTAAATAAAACTTATTTATTTTCTTATTTTTTGGTATTGCCTTATATAGGATGTTCCGAAATAATCAACTTAACACTTAAAAGGATTTTCTTCATGCTCATGAAGTTCATGTTGGTCTCTTTGAATACAAAGATGTGCAAGGTGCTTTGTTTAAAATGACTTAAACTAAAACTATAGTTGTATCAATTTGCATTTGAAGCTTTATCAAACAGGGTGGTTAGATTATCAAAGAGTTTTCTCTTAAGTTGCTTTGTATTAGGAATTAATGCTACATTCTTCATAAAGTTTAAATTGCACACTCTACTTTTCTAATGCAAGAGCTATTTGGCTTGCTAAGATATATATGAATAAAAGTTTATTGATCAACAAATTCATTCTAAATCATTAACCTACTTTTTTTTTTTTTTAAACTATCTCCCTTACAATTTTCAAACCATACTCTTCCTCTACTACTTCTTTGTTTACTCACTTTTACTTAGAAAAACTCAATACCCAATTGCAAATCATCTACTTATGAAATGATGGCTTGTAGTCTCATAAATGTGATAAAGTACCACTGATTACATAAATGTAAGGTGAGGCTTTTGGTTAGGATGAATAATGAAGAGGATGATCCTAATCTTAGTCTTGACACTACAACTATTATGGAAGGTGATATGATTCTCATAGATGATTTGTGTACTATCGGTTACCATACCTTATTTGGTCCTTAAACATTTATAATATATGAAAATTATTAACATCCTTACCTTTCATTTTAATCCATATGAACTATAAGTTTAGTAAAGTAAAGTAATATAGTTTTAGTTCATCTCTACATTAATACTTTTATTCAATGTTTGTATATTTTGTTATGATTGTTGCTACTCCTATAGCTAAAATTATACAATGAAAGAGAGAGATATTCTAGGTTGTTATGTTGTTACCTTGTTTTGGATTACATAATGCTTTTATATTGGACTTAACTAAATCTACTTTTATACATTGATACTTTTGTTCAATGTTTATACATTTTATGAGAGTATCTTCTCTTTATTAAATATGATGCCTCATTTGAATAGTTTTGACATTTCAATTATAAATATGATGTAGAGGGATACTAATATATATGTAAGCAAGGGATGACCACCACATTCATAAATGCTGTGTGATGAACACACTATAGAATCATCTCAAGAAGAAAATACCAGAATTAATAGAGAAGACACAAGAGTAGAACTTAAACAAAAATCACATGTAGAAATTCATTTTCCAGAAGATGTTACTCAAGAATTACCTAGTGGTTTAGTTGACCAAGAAAGAGCAACATAAGAGTGATAGTCTTACTATACGAGGGCCTTACGAAGGGACTCCTCTCCTAAAAAATCTAGAACATCACACTATTATTAGGGTTATTGATGAGAGATTTGTGGTTTGGATTAATTATTGAAGCTTTACAGTAATATTATTAACCTTGTGATATATATATATATATATATATATGTATGTATATATATATTTTGCTATATAAAATTTTCAATAATGTTGAAGTGCCATAAGCTATTATTGTCACTATTAAAGAAAAATTTGAAAGTTCATTCTCATCTTGAAAGAAACTTAGTACTAAGGTAAGGAAGCGTTATGGAACTTATTTCAAGTAAACTAAATTGACTTTGTTATAGAGTATTTTTCTTAATTTTAAAATGTTAACTAGTAATGAACTCTAGAAAAGATATACTTGAGATCCAACACATGAGTGTAAAATAAAGCAAGTGTGGAATGATATATCATCCAGATGATTTAGTGATTTACTAATCAGGCTAGAAAAGAAGCTTGTAAAAAAGTTGGCACGGAAAGGGTAGCAAATACAAAGGGGCATGGACCTAGTTGGATGTTGCTCGATATATGGGTAAGTTGATTGGTAATTATTGGAGTAGCTCCAAATGGGCAAAGAAATCTAAAGCTACATGTAACAACTAACTTACAATGAAGGAAGGTTTAATTTCAAAACATTTAGGAGGTTTCATTTCATTTTCCTTGCATTGTAAAAGGATAGTATGTTCATAATTCACTCTTTCTATTTGTATGTTATATACAATTTGAGCACTAAATGTATTCTTAAGAACTAGAAGTCGTGATATTTTTCTTTTGAGATAGCTTGATAATATTGTTGTAGGAGAACACTTTAAAATGACTTGTCTTCTAAATTGAACTATTTGAATGTACACAAAGCAAGGGGAATGGTTTGGGTAAATTTATTGACAAGAAGTTAAAGTTTGTTAGTGCAAGTTTATCATATTATTTATTTTACCTTCTTTATTTAATCTTTTAGAGCTTAATATATAATATGTTAAATATACATTTTAGGAAAAACATATAAAGACATTAAAGGTAAAATATGGTGAAGATTCTTCATTACAACCTAGCTTTGATTCAAATGTATGGGTAGAAGCAATTGGAGGTCCTTGTCATGGAAGGTTGTATAGATTTGGAGTTATGGAAAAACCACATAACCTACTTGGGAATAGTAGTAGCTCATCCTCTTGTAGCTCAAATTATGGTGATTCATCATCCATTATTACTTAAGAGCAACTTCAAGAAATGCTACAGAAGATGCAACAAGATATGAAAGAACAAATGGACGAAAAAGAGAACAAGAGTAATCGGAAAAAAAATGCAGTAAAGAGAAGAAGAATTTAAGGCAAAATTTAAAGAGCATATTGAAGCATTGTTGTCTAAACAAGCAACAATTCAAGGGAAGCAATCTTAAAATACTTTAGATTGCATTGCATATGCAAACTATTTTACATTTAGAGTTAATGCAACTAAGACATATTTTTTTTTACTTTTTGTTGGATCTTATGTTGAGTGGTATAAAAGATTGTTTTATGCTTGCTCTTGTAGGAATCTCATGTATGAGCTACTTTTCATTGTCCATTTTTGTTGAAATGGTTACGAGTTAATATTTAGTAAGGTGTTATACACATATAATATATAAAAAAATGTGAAATACTTGAAGAAAAAAAGAATTTATGGTATGTGAGAACTGTCAACTACGATAGCTATGACACAAATTATCCATAAAAATCATTATAATGATATTCACAATAGAGACAGATTAGTGATGGATTTTTTTTTTAAAAGAAAATAAATTAAATGTGAACATAATTAAAATAGAGATAAATTTGTGATGGATTTATATAAATTTAACTTTATTAATCATTAAAATCGAGACATGTGACAAAAATTATTTATAATCACATTAAATTACAATGAATATATAAAAAAAGGACAAATTTGCAACAAAACTAATAAAAAAATAAAAATTAATTTTTACTTATCATCAAAATAGAGATAAATTTGTGATAAAAATTGAGTTGTTTTTCCATGGAACTTTTCTTTTTAAATTCTTTTCATCATAAATTTTGTTGACTAATTTGTGATATAGAATTTCTATCATAAATTTGTGATAGATATGTAATTTGTCTCTAAATAAAATTATTGATGACCTTTCCAATGGAACTTTGCAATGGAAATTCTATATATAAAATTCTTATATAGAAAAATTTCAACTTTAAGAGACAAAAATTTCTATCTCTAAAGCCAAGATATCTTGCAGTGTCTTGGTTTTGATTCCAATTCCCATCATACGTACTTCTGTTATTTAGGTGTTTGAATGGCTTGATTTAGAATATTCTTCAAGCTTCAATGATCTATTTGAATAAGGAAATGAGAACCAAGGAGAAGATTTAACATTAACAAGATATGCTCTATTATTTAAATGAATGTAATGTTGAACATCATGAATGGTAGTGAGGGTAAAGGTGTCTCAAATATGGGAGGGTATCTACTTAAAAACTACTTGTCGCCATTGCTATGAGTAGTGGTCTCCAATGTATTAAATTACATCTCTTAGGTTAATAATTGAAAACAAGTAACCATTGCATTTGTTTGAATCATACATCTTGATTGGCGATGAGAAATTTGAGTCAACATAGGTGAACAATCTCCTTGTAAAGTCACCATTATACCTTGATATAAAAATTACATGGTTAAACTACTATAATTAATAATAATTGACCCTGGACTTTATAGCCATTGTTCTCTTAATACCAAAACTATCCCCTTAAATAGGTAAAACGTAAAATGTTTCCACAAAATTTAGGCCATGAATAGTCAATGGCACATCTACATATTGCCCTCAACACATTAGTTTGCTTCCATTTCCAATTATAAGATTTATACAAGGTTAAGGTTAAATTGTAAGCCCTAAATGTTTTACTAGTGACTATAAAGGAAACTATGAGTATTACCTGAGTCAATTAACATTGAAATAGGGTAGTTATTGATAGTTCCTTGGAATATAAGGAAATTATGAGTATTACTTAAGTCAATTAACCAAGGTAATTCTTGAGCAACATCTTCTAGAAAAGGAATTTCCACATGTGATTTTTGTTTAAGTTCTACTCTTGTGTCTTCTCTATTAGTTCTGGTATTTTCTTCTTCAGATGATTCTATAGTGTGCTCATCACACAGCATTTGTGAACATAGTGGTCATCCCTTGCTTAAACATATATTAGTAGCCCTTCACATCATATCTATAATTGAAATGTCAAAACTATTCAAATGGGGCATCATATTTAATAAAGAGAAGATACTCTCATAAAATGTACAAACATTGAACAAAAGTATCAATGTATAAAAGTAGATTTAGTTAAATCTAATATAAAAGCATTATGTAATCCAAAACAAGGTAGCAACATAATACCTATAATCTCTCTCTCTTCTATTGTATAATTTTAGCCATAGGAGTAGCAACAATCATAACAAAATGTACAAACATTGAATAAAAGTATTAATTTAGAGATGAACTAAAACTATATTACTTTACTAAACTTATAGTTCATATGGATTAGAATGAAAGGTAAGGATGTTAACAATTTTCATATATTATAAATGTTTAAGTAAAATAAAACTAATGCTTAAAGATATTTTACATATCCCCTTCACTTCTTTATAGTCAAATTCACATTCATCATTTTCTTTATCACATATTGAGTAGCTATGTTGAAAATCTTCTTCATCTTCTTCAAATTCTTAATCAACTTGATGTGTTATATGAACTGCATTTGGATCTACTTCTTTTAAGTGTACATTATCAAGCTCTAAAGTTGTAGTTACCAATGTAGGTGCTACCATTTCATTGTCTTGGCAATACTCATTCCTTGTATTTGATGCACTTTCATCTTTCTCTTCATTTAAAGGAATGTCTAATCTGCTTCTTGCTTTAGTTTTACAAATAGCCCACAAATTCGTTAACTCTCTCTTCTTACCTGAATAAGTTGCATAGTACATTTGTTCAGCTTGTTGAGCTAATGATAGGAATAAAAATCCAACAAGACCTATCATTAGGGTAAGAACTGAAGGATTTCAAATCTTGGCGTTGATGGCCCATTTTGAGCAGATTGACCCCGGAATTATTTATATATTAACCGCTTTTCTATTATTGTTGTATTATGTATTCCAACAGGCACACTTATCATATTCTATAGGGCAATGGACAAACTCTCTCAAACTTAGCTTGTGGGTTATCCATGGACCGACCTGAACCGGCGATGAGCTGAGCCGATGGATCCTATAGAAGACCGGCATCTAGAAGACCATTTCTTTTATATATTTCTTCTTTTATGAACTATTTTTGGTTGTATTTGGTTTTGGGACACTTTTATTTCTTTGTAACTTTCATTTAGGGTTAGCCATCTTAAAAGTGGCAAACTTGTAATTTTGAACACTTTTTAACCCTAGAAGTAGCAAGTATAAATACTTGCTTAAGAGAGGGTTTGAGGAAGCTTATTTTTGCAGAACATACACCTCTTTTCACTTGTGAATTAGGGTTCATACCTTGGTTCCAACTCTTATCAATTTCAATTCCAAGACTTGAAATTGTGGCGAGTGCAACATCTTGAAATTGTGAGTTATATCAATTTCATTTTGTTGTGATTTCTTTTCTTCTCTAGTGTGTTGTATCTAGGGTTGATTTGAGATAGTTCTTGGTCAGATTTACATCTTATTGTACACGAATTCTTGTGTTTAATTGAAGTACTTATCATTTGATTTGGGATCATCATTGAAAGTTACACTTGAAAACGTGATTTTCACCATTGGGAAAGGAATCTTACTTTATGGTTTTCTTTGTCAAATTGAGGCTTAATTTGAGTGGATTATATGACATTAGAGTGTTATTAGAAGGCATTTTCTTTGGGGTATTCCGATTATATTATTAGTTGATTGAATTTCATCATTTCAACATTAGGGTTCATTTGAAAAGTGCCATTTTTGGATCCGATTTTGCCTAGACTTGAGATATCTTTTCTTAAGTCTTTTGGATGTGTTTTAAAGTGTGATTAGGCACATCAACTAATATAAATGGTTCATTCATACCAAGTCTAGACTTATGATTGACATCAACAAGTGTATATTGAGTATGTACTTTAGTCCCTCTTCTAATGTCAAACTAATCACACTTAAATAATACAACCCTATTCCTAACTCCACAATAATTTAACTCAATGATGTTAGTCAATAGTTCATAAGAATCACAATCATAATCATTGTAACAACTTCCTCTTACACAAACTCCAATATTCATTATTTTCTTATTTTCTACAAAATCATGTGTTTGAAACTTGTCCCCATTAACATAATACCTGTGAAATCCTAGAGAATTAGGCCATATTTTATGATAAAATTACTTAAGATGACCATTTATGATCTCAATAAAGAAGAATATAGTACTCTAAATTTTTTTTGAACCACTAATGTTAAGACTTTCAAATGATTATGATTCTTGTCCAAACCTTACCACTAGGTTGTAAGAGTTAGTGACTACATAAAGTTAGTTTTCAATCTTTATGTAATAAGAACTTTATTTAGTCAATTTAGGATTCCTATAAATACTTATTCATTTTTTAAAGAGATTTGAATAATTAGCTTGTTTAAGGAGCTTCTCTAGCTAACCTCCCAAGAAAGTCACCTAAAAAACTCAAGTTTCAAAGTTAACTTCTTAGGGGGGTTTACTTATTTAACTTCTTAAAGGGGGTTATATCACTAACTTCTTAAGAGAGCTTATTTGATTAACTTTTCAAGTAAGGCATCAAAGAACTTAGTTGAGAATGATACGAACCACGCCAACCCGTGACGAAACCTAATACCAATACGTTCGGAAATTCGTTACCTAAGACGCCCAAACACCTAAAGTGGAAACCACGACCCGTTGTCTATAAGCGAGACAAGAACCTTGGTATAATGTGAAGACGCCACAATCAGGATGAAAGACCGATTGATAAGTCGGGATGAACGTCACGGAAATTAATCCGATAAGTTCTAGTTAGTTCTTGAAGAACCAAGAGAGGAGCCTCTCAAAGATGTTTATGTTCTAAGATGTATGTTATATGTTCTATTCTAAACCCTAGGAGCTTTATACTAGGGTTACAATTCGTAAAAATACAAGTCCAAAACGACGTCACTTCAATAAGTGCGTAAAATAACAAAACAACACAAAAGGCCGGCATTGGGGAGATACACGGCCGTGTACACGACTGTGTACTTTGGCCGTGTACTTTTCTGTGCAAATTCTGGCAATATACACGACCGTGTACTTTTGGTTGTGTATCTTTCTGTGGATTTGCTTGACTCCATACACGGCCGTGCCTTTGGCCGTGTATATGACCGTGTATGATTCTGTGTAACTTTGAGATTCTTACACGACCGTGCCTTGTAAATACACGCCCTCTTCACCTCGTATCCGGTATAACTTGTACAAGAGTAAGGGTCTTCCCATGATTGTTCCAATCCATTCCAACTTCATGATTGCTCCAATCCTTTTCGGCTTCATGGACATCCTTTATCAACCCGTTAAGTGCTTCCTTGAGTCGTTTCTCTCGACTTCTTGTGATCGGTCCAGGCGGCACTTCAAGAGGATCCACATTCCTTCTTCCGACTTGACTCTCATCATGGATCTCATCATTCCCCTCCTCTTGAAAAGGATTTGTCCTCAAATCATCACCTACATCAAAAGGACTCAGATCAGTAACATTAAATGTGGCACTTACTTGATACTCATTAGGCAAATCTATCTTGTATGCATTATCGTTGATGCGCTCAAGAACTTGAAATGGTCTATCGCCTCTAGGAAGTAGTTTAGATCGACGCTGCACGGGAAACCGCTCTTTGCGCATGTGAACCCAAACCCAATCTCCAGGTTCAAAGACAGCTTGTCGACGACCCTTGTTGGCTTGTTTCACATACTGCTCTGTTCTTCGCTCAATATTTAGCCTTGCCTTCTCATGGATCTGTTTAACAAATTTGGCCTTCTTCTTGCCATCTAAATTAATATACTCAGAAACAGGCAAAGGTGATAAATTCAAAGGAGTTAGTGGATTAAAACCATACACAATCTCAAAAGGAGTAAATTTAGTAGTAGAATGCACTGTACGGTTATAAGCAAATTCAACATGCGGCAAACAATCCTCCCAACTTTTAATATTCTTTTTAATTACAGCCCTCAACAAGGTAGATAAAGTTCGATTTACTACCTCAGTTTGACCATCAGTCTGTGGATGACAAGTAGTAGAAAACAATAACTTAGTTCCTAACTTAGCCCACAAGGTCTTCCAAAAGTAGCTCAAGAACTTAGCATCCCTATTAGATACAATTGTTCTAGGCATACCATGCAATCGCACAACTTCCCTAAAGAATAAATTAGCAATATTACAAGCATAATCTGTTTTGTGACAAGGAATGAAATGTGCTATTTTAGAGAATCTATCAACAACTACAAAAATAGAATCTCAACCATGTCTAGACCTAGGTAAACCTAATACAAAATCCATAGAAATATCTACCCAAGGCTTATGAGGAATGGGAAGTGGGGTGTAAAGCCTTTGAGGTTGGACTCTCGATTTCGCTTGCTTACACGTGACACATCGCTCACAGATCCTCTCAACATCTCGTTTCATGTGAGGCCAATAGAAGTGTTCCTACAATACCCCTAAGGTTTTAGCTACTCCAAAGTGTCCCATTAAACCTCCTCCATGAGACTCCCTCACTAATAATTCTCTTAAAGAACAAATTGGAATGCATAGTTTACTCTCCCTAAACAAGAATCCTTCATGTTTATAAAATTTACCATGCTCACTCTTCTCACAATGCACATACTCCTCACAAAAATCTCAATCAGCAGCATATAATTCCTTAATGTGCTCAAAACCAAGCAGTCTAGAACTAAGAGTAGAGATAAGAGTATACCTTCTAGAAAGTGCATCAGCAACGACATTCTCTTTACCTTGCTTGTAGTGGATGACGTATGGAAATGTTTCGATGAACTCCACCCAACGAGCATGCCTCTTGTTCAGCTTATGTTGCCCCTTCAAGTACTTCAAAGATTCATGATCAGTGTGGATCACGAACTCTTTTGGCCACAGGTAGTGTTGCCACGTCTCTAGGGCTCGAACCAATGCATATAACTCCTTGTCGTAAGTAGGGTAGTTCAAGGTTGCCCCACTTAGCTTTTCGCTAAAGAATGCAATCGGTCTTCGCTCCTGCATAAGCACTGCTCCAATACCTAATCCTGAGGCATCACACTCAATTTCAAACGTTTTAGCAAAGTTAGGTAAAGCAAGTAATGGCGCCTGAGTCAGCTTATTTTTAAGCGTCTGAAAGGCCTTCTCTTGTTGCTCTCCCCATTTAAACCCCACGTTCTTCTTAATTACCTCAGTAAGTGGTGCTGCAATGGTACTGAAATCCTTCACAAATCTCCTGTAAAAGCTCGCTAGTCCATGGAAGCTCCGCACATTACTTACATTGGTTGGACTAGGTCATTCTTGGATCGCACGAACCTTTTCTTCATCAACCTGTATTCCCTGTGCACTAACAACAAAACCAAGAAACACAAGTTTGTCTGTGCAAAAAGTGCACTTCTTGAGGTTAGCATATAATTGTTCCTTTTGAAGCACTTCTAAAACATCCCTCAAGTGAGATATATGATCTTCCAAACTCTTGCTGTAAATGAGGATATCATCAAAATAAACAACCACAAATTTTCCGATAAAAGTCCTCAAAACATGGTTCATAAGTCTCATAAAAGTACTAGGTGCATTAGTTAAACCGAAAGGCATTACTAACCACTCATATAATCCATATTTTGTTTTGAATGCAGTTTTCCATTCATTACCTTCTTTCATTCTAATTTGGTGATATCCACTTTTCAGATCAATTTTGGAAAAGACACTAGACCCATGTAACTCGTCTAACATATCATCTAAGCGAGGAATGGGATGACGATACTTTACCGTAATGTTGTTGATGGCGCGACAGTCAACACACATTCTCCATGTCCCATCCTTCTTAGACACCAAAATCACAGGCATTGCACATGGACTCATGCTTTCTCTCACGTACCCCTTCTCCATTAATTCATCGACCTGCCTTTGGAGTTCCTTTGTCTCCTCCGGATTGCTCCTATAAGCTAGCTTGTTTAGAATCGATGCTCCGGGTACAAGGTCAATCTAGTGCTTAATACCATGAATAGGTCGTAATCCCTTTGGAATCTCCTCAGGGAAGACATCTTCAAAGTCTTGCACAAGAGACACAACCATACTAGGCAAAGAGTTAGATAGTTCGTTAGTAGTCAAACATGTTTCTTTAAAAACCAGCAACAACATAGGTTGCCTCATCACTAACGCTTTCCTTACTACACTCGCTCTTGCCACACAACTCTCCTTTTGCAAGGCTGCCCTCTCCTTTTCACTCACCACCAAAGTTGATCCCCCTTCAACTTGGCCTCTCACACTCTTTCCAGCCTTCCTCTCTTTTTCCTTTTGATCTTGACTTTTATATTCCTTTTCTTTCTCATTGTCTTTTGCTCTCTCACTCTCCCTCTGCTTTTCACTCACCTTATGTTTTGCAAAAGACTATTGTAGCTGCAACTGGTCCTCATACACCTGCTTAGGTGTTAACGGTTTAAGATTAAAGCTTTTCCCCTGGTGAACAAACATATACTTATTAGAAAAGCCATCATGAACAACCTTCCTATCAAATTGCCACGGCCTCCCCAACAACACATGACATGCTTGCATTGGCACTGCATCACATAACACCTCATCCTCATACCTACCAATGCGAAAACCAATCAAGGCTTACTTACTCACCTTAGTCTCACCACTACCATTCAACCACTGCAATTTATATGGACTAGGGTGTCTAACAGTTTTGAGCCCCAGCCTCTCAACAATAAAATTGCTCACTACATTGGTGCAACTTCCTCCATCAATGATCAAGCTGCAAATATGATCTCTTAGATACCATCTAGTATGAAATATATTCTCCCTTTGCACCTCCTCTTCTTCCTTCACCTACACATTCAAAGCTCGCTTCACTACTGCCACTAGCCTTCCCATTGCAGGCTCCTCATCATCACTAGCATCCTCTAATAGAGGCATATCATCTTCTTCACTATCCCCCTCAGTCTCATACTCTCCATCATCATGCAAAATCATCACACGCCTATTTGGACTTTGACTAGCAATATGGCCTCTACCTTGGCATTTTAAACATCTAATGTCACGATTTCTAGAAGTAGAAGAATCAGGGTTACCTTGGTTACCAGGAGTAGAACCCGCTTGCCTCAGCTCCCCTTTTGGTTTGGTGGGTAAAGGCTTTTCTTCTTTCTTACATTGGTTGGTCTTCCAAGTGGATGAACCGTTACCCTGTGGAAACCGTGCATTACTACTACCTTTCCTCTTGTGCTGGTTCTCAACCTTTATAGCCATGTGAACCATATCCTCCAATTCTACATAATGCTACAATTCAACCACATTTTGGATTTCTCTATTCAACACAGCAAGAAACCTAGCCATTGTAGCCTCTCTATCCTCCTCTACATTCGCCCTAATCATAGTGACTTCCATCTCCTTGAAATACTCATCTACACTTCGGCTTCCCTGCCTCAGAGTTTGCAACTTGTTATGTAATTCACGATAGTAATACGCAGGCACAAACCGCTTCTTCATCACTCTTTTCATCTCTTCCCAAGACTCAATAGGTGGCTCGCCATTCCTTCTCCTATTCAACATTAGTTGATCCCACCACACTATAGCATAATCCGAAAACTCAATAGCAACCAGTTTCACTTTCTTTCTCCCACTATAGTTATGACAATCAAACACCATCTCTACTTTCTTCTCCCACTCTAAATACGCCTCGGGATCATTCTTCCCTTGGAAAGGAGGAATCTTCATCTTTATGCTACTCAATTGATCATCCTCTCTATTCCTATCTCCTCTATCTTCCCAATCCCTAGTTCCTCTATTCCGACCACTATAACCTCTATAGCTACCAACAGAAGGCTCATCAAAGTCATCATCCGACATTTCATCTCCACCCCTCGGTACTCTCCTAGAACGACTCTCCCTCTTACACCCTTGGAATACATTTGTGGATTGTTCTAGTCTTTGCTCTACTGTCTCATGAATTTGTTCCATTCCCTCTTGGAACATCCTCTTCATCTCACCCCTCAACGCCTCAATTACTAACCTAGCATCAAACCTTCCCCTCTCACCTTTAGGAGAATGTTGTCTCGACATTGTCCCTGCAGAAAAGATTAGTACTAACACAAATATATATAAAATTAAACCTCACGATACACTCCCTTACGTGTTTCGCTCAAATGATGATATCACACAGTCACTCGTGTATTCTCACAAACAATGATGATATCAACTTGCCAATTCCTCTTCTCAATTCTCTTGGAACTAACCCAAACTACACCAATTCCCTTCCGTAGAATTCAAAGACAAATCTAGGGTTTGTAAATTTTCCTCTATTTTTTTATCCGATTTTTTTTTTGTCTTTGTTGTTTCTTTTGATCACGTTTCTCTTTTCTTTTCCTTCTTTTTTTGTGTCATGATTCTTCCTTTTTTTTTTTGTAACAATCGACTAGTAGATACTACACTATCAAAAGACAATTAATATTACGAAATTGAATGCTAACAATGGATATGAACGATTGGAGTTAGGGTTTTGATGTTACCTTCCTCAAACCGAACTTGTTGTTTTGACAAACCTAAGCTTTGATACCAAACTAATACGAACCACGCCAACCCGTGATGAAACCCAATACCAATACGTTCGGAAATTCGTTACCTAAGACGCCCAAACACCTAAAGTGGAAACCGCGACCCGTTGTCTATAAGCGAGACAAGAACCTTGGTATAATGTGAAGACGCCACAATCGAGATGAAAGACCGATTGATAAGTCGGGATGAACACCACAGAAATTAATCCGATAAGTTCTAGTTAGTTCTTGAAGAACCAAGAGAGGAGTCTCTCAAAGATGTTTAATGTTCTAAGATGTATGTTATATGTTCTATTCTAAACCCTAGGAGCTTTATACTAAGGTTACAATTCGTAAAAATACAAGTCCAAAACGACGTCACTTCAATAAGTGCGTAAAATAACAAAACAACACAAAAGGCCGACGTCGGGGAGATACATGGCCGTATACATGACCGTATACTTTGGCCGTGTACTTTTCTGTGCAAATTCTGGCAATATACACGACCGTGTACTTCTGGTCGTGTATCTTTCTGTGGATTTGCTTGACTCCATACACGGCCGTGCCTTTGGCCGTGTATATGACCGTGTATGATTCTGTGTAACTTTGAGATTCTTACACGGCCGTGCCTTGTAAATACACACCCTCTTCACCCCATATCCGGTATAACTTGTACAAGAGTAAGGGTCTTCCCATGGTTGTTCCAATCCGTTCCAACTTCATGATTGCTCCAATCCTTTTCGGCTTCATGGACATCCTTTATTAACCTATTAAGTGCTTCCTTGAGTCGTTTCGCTCGACTTCTTGTGATCGATCTAGGTGACACTTCAAGAGGATCCACATTCCTTCTTTCGACTCGACTCTCATTATGGATCTCATCAGAGAAGTTAACTAAGTTAATCTCTCGAGGAAGTTATCTTGATGAAATTGATGATAAAGTTTCTCATAACTTTTCCAAGAAAACCACAAAACTAACCTCTCAATAAAACTATTTGTCTTGTAAATACTTTAACTTGCAAGATGAATTAGTCCCTAAATCTAGAAAATCTTATCTTGAGATGACCAAATAAGGTTAGGATACTATAGTTGATTTAGTAAATCGAGAATTGACTTGAGTCAACTTGCTAATAACAAAGCATTTACTTGAGTTAATTTCATATTAGATGAGGGAAGACTTGAGTTGAGTTGATTAAATTGAAATAAATTCTTGAGTTAAATTAAGACTACTTACGTACTAACGTAAGTTGAATTGCACACAAAATTGAGCCATTTGATGATGTGGAGATCATTACTTTAACTAAACTATCTTATAAATAAAGAAAATAAAGTGTGAACAAGTGTAAAAGGAAATATGAGCAAGTGTGAACAAGAAGTGTAAACCAGTATGAATACTTGACAAATTTGGTGTTGAAATCAAAATTTAAGATCACAACTTCCATCCTATAACACTAAACTTTCATAGATAGTATTTTTAAAAACTCTTTTAGATAAGGAAATATACTTAGAATTTAGCTCCAAATGAAATCGAATAAGGTCCAAGAGCTATAGATGACTCGATATATTATGAGTTGACCCATGTCAACTTAGTCAAAATGAAAGTCGACTTGAGTTAATTGACTTATTTAGACTAAGTAACTTATGTCTTCTCCTTGACACCTTCAGGAAAACTTGAGTGGATCTGAGTTGTTAAAGTTTAGACTTAGGTTGACTTAGGGAAGACTTGTTAGATAAGACACTAAGGATTTATATAATACCCTTTTCTAATAGAATTTATATGATACTATAGTTGACTTAGTAAATCAAGAATTGACTTGAGTCAACTTGCTAAAAATAAAGTATTTACTTGAGTTAATTCCATATTAGATGAAGGAAGACTTGAGTTGAGTTGATTAAATTGAAATAAATGCTCAAGTTGAATTAGGACTACTTGAGTATTGACGTAAGTTGACTTGTACACAAAACCAAGCCATTTGATAATGAGGAGATCATTACTCTAACTAAAGTATCTTATGAATAAAGAAAACAAAGTTTGAACAAGTGTAAAAGGAAATATGAGTAAGTGTGAATGAAAATATGAGCAAGTGTGGAAGGAAGTGTGAACAAGAAGTGTAAACAAGTATGGAAACTTGATAGATTTAGCATAGAAATCAAAATTTAAGATCACAACTTTCATCCTATAAGGCTAAACTTTCATAAATAGAAAATAAGGAGATATGCCTAGAATTTAGCTCCAAATGAAATTGAATAAGGTCTAAGAGTTAGAGATGACTCGATATATTATAAGTTGACCTAAGTCAACTTAGTTAAAATGAAACTTGACTTGAGTCAATCGGCTTAATTAGATTAAGTAATCTATGTCTTCTCCTTAACACCATCGAGAAGACTTGAGTGGATTTGAGTTGTTAAAGTTTAGACTTAGGTTGACTTAGGGAAGACTTGTTAGGTAGGACACCAATGATTTATATAATATCTTTTTCTAATAGAATTGATGGATTAGACTCAGTTAAAATTTAGCTGAAAATCATTAACTACATTATCTTTCATTGAACTTCTTACTTGAGGGTTTAGTCTTATTTTCATGTTTTCACCTAGTAACTTAATCTCGATTTTAGTCTAACTCTATTTATAAGACCAATACTTAGCTCTAAGCATTTCATGAATATTGAATCAAAAAACCTAAACTCGATTGATCAAAGTCTTTGCAAAGTTGATTAAAGTCAACTTTTAGTAAATAATTAGAAGACACAAGAAAACATACTTTAACTAGAGTTAACCCCTTCTTCATTTAATTCAATCTTACCCTAATTATAAAGAATAGTAATGTTAAACTTAGAATAGTTAGACATAATGCAAATCAAAAGCAAATTAAACCTTGAAATCATCTAAAATCACTAGTTCTCGAGACATGACCTATAAAACCCTATTTAAACAAGTTTGAAACCACATCCAATTTATGTCTAATTACAACTAATTTTCCTCTTGAATCATTATTTAAGCTTTAATCACAAGAACACACACAAAATACAAGAGAATTACACCAAGATTAGAACCAGTTCCAACTTCATATACTTTTAGTCAAAATTCAATAAGAATCTTTAATAAATCTTTATCATTATTTTATCTTATCTCAAGAAAATTGACCCCTCATCATTCTTATCCTTGACCAGCTAATTTTCCATAAGAATAACATAATCAAATCATGAGAAAATGACACATCTATGACCATGCAAAATTTTCCATAAGAATCTTGGAATATTTCACAACTTTATCTTATCTTATTTTATCTTTTGAAAATAACCCCTCATCATGTCTAATCTATGACCAGTCCACCTAAGCCAACTTTTCCACAAGATGATCATTAGAAATTGACATAACGAACATTGGCTTTCATCCCCTCAAGTTGGCTTGTAAATTAGGTTGTATTTCCTACATGTTTAATTGACTAAGTCTAAGAAAATGATGCTCTATGACTAGATGCTTCTTCCCTTCAAATGGATGTGAACTTCAAGCAAGAAACACCCACATGGCAATTGACTAATCAACTCTAATTATGCCCTATCTTATCCTCAATCCAAAGGAAAACGACATGTCTATTGTTTCAATAACCAAACCGGTTCCTCTTTATCATCCTAGATGTAATTTTCAATTCAAAATTCCCACACATGCCTAATTCTTATATTTCAACATAATCATGCCCTAATCTTATCTAAACCTTGACAAAACCCACGAAAATGACTCAAAGACCAATTGGTTTTCTCCTTGCTAATGGTATCCACATTAAGTCTCACTTTTACATGTCCACATAGTATCTCATCTCATCTCATCTCATCCTATCTTATCTTATCTTATCTAATCCTTATATCTTGACTAAACCTATGAAAATGACATGGATAAGGGCAAGTTATGGCTAGTTTAACCAAGCAAGAAAATCCCATGTGATTTTATCCATTAAGCCATAACTACCTTACTTCATCCTATCTTATCCTAAGCCATGATTACCTAACTTATCCTACTTCATCCTGCTTTATCCTAAGAAATAATTACAACCTTCTAAACCAGCCATCATTCTACTCTCCTAGTTGTAGAAGCTTAGGCACAATCATGAACAAAACAACAAAGACAATTTACTATAAAAGGAGGTAACTTTCCTTTGCTTTCATGTCGGCCACATGCACTCCCATTCCCATTACTTTCCACTTTCAATTTCAAATTTCAATTCCAACTAAGTTCCACAACTTGTCTGGAAGAATTCCACCAAAGTCTTAGCCCTACATGCTACTTAACTCTTAACCAAAATCGACAAACAACTTAAGGACCACTTATCCTAAGTTCAAAGGTAAGAAACTTTAACTTCCTAGAAATTTGGTATGGCTTTTAGTTGATTTCTAGAAGTTTTGTTATTAATCCTAACTATTTATTTTGTTATAGGGTCTTTGTCATAGGTTTCTAAAGAATTCTAACTAAAGCAAGCTAATCTCAATTCCACTTAATCATCTTTGAAACATAATCCTTAAACAATATACTAATACTTCTTATTTTTAAAGTTGTAGGTTTTCATAAACCATCCAATTCTAAGGTTTCTCATCCTTCAAAATCTAAGAGTACTCCACTAACCTTTTCCCTATTTATGTATTAGGATATCTTATTATATTACTTATCTTTAATATTTATAAAAGTTCAAAGAAAGGATGTAAAAGACTTTTTTTGAGCATTTAAAACCTATTCTAAGCTCATGACCATTCATGACATGATCTAGACTATATTTTCCCATTGACTTATCCTTGGACATATGCTTGACCTTTCATGACATAATTTGAGAACATGACTTACCATAATGAGGACTTAAGCTAGACCTAGATGAAGGACCATAAACTTGGACCCAAAACTATAAACCTAGACTAAAAAAATTCAAATATTAAAAGATACCTTAAAAGACTATCTTGAGACTTAGGGTAAGGATTAAGGTATTGGATTGTCATATTTTAGTGATAGTTGTTCTTATGTACATATCTTGTTATGCTCAATCATTAGGTATATCAGATGACTCTCTATTCCTACAAGAAGATTATTACGATCCTTAAGTCATGACTAGGTAAGGGAGTTCAAATGATCTACTATTTGCTTGTTGTTTGCTAATTGTGTGATGTTTTGTTGATTGTTATTGATTGTCTATTAGAATGACTAATTGCCTTGTATGCTATCATCTATGTGATCATCTTATCAATCGATAAATTTAAATTCTTAGACAAAATAACTAGATATACTCATTGCATGTCTATAACCCAACATATATATAGAGAGGAATGTAAAGTGTTTAACCTTTGCCAAATATTTTTGAAACAATTTAAGTTTTTTTGAAATGTTTTCATAAAAATTTTATTTAAAACTCAGTATGTTCTTGGAAGTTGCTATTCATAAAACCTTCGTGTTGTCGATGGTAATTTTATCAAAACTGATTTCGTTGAGGCAAAGTAGTTGGAACATTTCAATTGAGGCCTATGAGGCATTATCGACAAATTGATTATAGGTAGATGCCTTTATGTAAGATTACCTAATTTAGCTAGGGAGGCATTATTGATTAATTGATTGATGGTGGATGGCTTGGCACGAAATTCATCTAGACTGGCTTTTGTGGCATTTTGTTCTTGGCGACAGGTAAGTGTTAAGTTTGTTTAGGAGATGGTGCCCTCAAATAGCCTTCCAAGTAAGGTGAGGTACTCCATGCTGGTAAGTGTGGAGGTTAATCGAAGTATAGATGACACAAATCTATGCCTTTCATGGTTTTGAACTCCTATGAATGTGTTGCTTGCATTCATTTTGTGTATATATAGATTTCATGTTGTGCTAATTAATGTTTGATAACTTGCTTGAATGGTAGTTGTGATGGACAAACTCATCGAGCCGTAGATTTGCTCATCCTACAATAGTTTATTTTACAGGGTATTCTAAAGCCAAAAATGGGTTAGGATCAAAGTGATGAGAGTTCTAGACTTAGAATTGAAGGATAGATGTAGAATTAGAAAATAGTTGATAGCCTAGGATAAGCGAATAAGAATTTTTAAACCTATTTATTTTAGAACTTTATCATTTCCAAAACTTATTAGAACCAATGTTCTTAGATGTTGAGACCACTTGGTTTTACAATTTGGTAGGAGATACCAATTCTTTGCAATTCTAATGAACTGTAATATATCTATTTTCATAATTATTTTCATAATAATCAATTATATGTATTTTCAATTATGGTGAGAAAAGATTATTTAATTAGTGTCAAGTCTAATTTTTGATTTTTTATTTTCATTCCTAATCTGATTTATACTAGACCCTATGCTTATCTAATATAAGTCCTCAACTTGAATTAGGGATTTCATTTTATTTTGGAGTCGCTACCCAATTGAAGTTGAGAAAGATTATTGAATTAGGACTAATTAAGCAGATTAATCCTAATTTAGACAATTAGTCAGCGGGATCTCCTCTTTTCATTTTTATGAAAGAGGAGAGGGAAAACTAGAGTTTCTGGACTTGGGGGCTAAACTATTAAAACCTTAAAGTTACCACCTTTATTCTTATGAAATCTAAACCCTATCCTAATGTCTTTTATTGTTATTTATTTTGTTTTATTTTTTTTTTGCTATTTTTTTGTTATATTTTTGCTTATTGATTAAAAACAACTTATTCTAATATGAAAAATGATTTTTTATTCTTTTTAGAGTTGCTCCAAACGGGTACCTACGTACTTGCTATTCAGGATCAAACAAGTCGTAGTTCACCTTTTTTGTAAAAAAACTTTAGTGGGTTGATTAATTTTAATTATGAAAAACAGTTCAAATTTACGTTTTTTTTATCATTTTTAAGACTTTTGGAAAAAAAAAATCTAAACCTAAGCTTTATTATTTTATTTTTGAATTTTTTTATAGGAAAAACCAATTTTGGATTTATTTAAGGAAAGGATTTTTCTTGAGTGATAAAAATTATTTTTATATCCCTATTATTAATCTACCTTTATTGTTAATCTTACTTTTGATCATTATCAGTTTTTATTTTATTTATTTATTTTATTATTATTTTTTTATTTTATATTATATTATTTTTTATTGTTTATCATTATTTTATTTTATTTTATTTTATTTTTATTTTCTTTTTAAAATATTTTTTACATTCTTATTTTATAATTTTTATAATTTATCATTTTATCTACTCTAAAAAAATAACTATCCTAAATTCTGTCATTTTTCCTAATATTATTTTTTTATTTTTTTATTCTTTTTTAATTTTTGAAATATAAATAAATAAGCAAACAAATAAATAAAATACAATAAATAAATAAAATAATAAAAACGGAAAATTCGACTTACCTAGGTCCAGGTACGGTGTGTGGATCAGGTCGATTCGAATCGGGTTGGTAGGTTAGGTCGCGATGGCTGGAAGTCCTTGTCAACAACGTTTCGGCAACTTTCGAGGGCGTTTGAAGGTGGCTTCTAAGCTTTTAGGGACTGGGGAACTTAACAGTGGTGGTAGATTCTCCAAGAACGCCTCCTGGTGGTGTTTCGAGGTGGTGGTGGTCGGTGGTCGTGGCCCGTGAACTCTGGCGGCTCCAAACTCTCCTATTTCCTCCCCTTTCTCTCTTATTATCAGTCCTTTAGCTTCCCCACATTGTGCTCTATTTATAGGCACCAGAAATTAAGCTGGATAAGCTCGGATTTCCTCCGATTGGGATGAATCGGATTTTTGGTTAAAAACCCATCTTTGATTTGTGTAAATCTTCCAATTTATTGCAATTTGATTTCAATTGGATGATGTTTATCTTATTTCAGTTAAAGATTTAGTGGATTTGTGCAAAAAATCATGTTAAAACGGCCGGATTCGAATTTTTCCACGGCTGGTGACGATCTTAGACGAAGGAAGGAGATGATCATGTGCCCGGTGCGTGCATTCGTGTCGTCCAATCATTAGCTGACGTAGGTCCCAGGAAAAAAAGAAAAATGGGCAAAATGCGAACTTGTTCTTCCGTGTTTCAATCGCTTGACCTTGTACCCCCGCACGCACTCGAGTCCGTGGCTTGGACCAATTGGGCTAACCCACTTACTCGTTTTTTTATTAAAAGCAATTTGCATTTATGCGTTGCAATTTTTTACTATTTTTATATTTTTTTGAAATTCTAAAAATTTGTAAAAATTAATTAACTCCTTTTCTTATCATTTCTATCATTATTTTCCAAAATTGATATATTTTCCTTATTTATTTTATTTTTTGAATATTTTTCCTATTTTTGCTAAATTATAAGAAAAATTATAAAAAATAAAAAAAATTGAAAATTGACCATTATTAATTATTAGGGACAAAAATGGGATATTTACAACTGCCCCTTTTTGTGGTAAAGTTTGCAAAACTTAACTACAAAGACAAGAAAAACGCCATTTTTTGCCTCTAGACTGAATGGATAATGCCTTGGTTTGGCTCGTTATTTGGAATTTGGTCATTAGTAGGAAAATGCTCCATGAGTTAATAATCCTACGAGTGCTTTATAATGATTGGTATTGCTTAGGGAATGGTCTTAAACAACCTATCAATATGAAGTAATGTATCATTTCGAAAAGTGCTCTATGGGCTGACTAATCAACAATAAGAAACATCTCAAGGATTATTTAAGGGTATGTTATTGTGAGTGGAATAGCTGATAATAGGAAGCGTCCTATCGGACTAGTAACCCTAAAGAGAAGATTGTCTCAAGAAGCATTCTTATGAGCTAGCCACCTGTCAATAGAAGCGTTTAGATAGACTAGTGATTGTTTAGGGAGAACTGCCTTCGAAGAGCACTCTTATGAGCTAACTAATTGATATCAGGTATTGTCTTATAGGACTAACAACCTTAAAGGGGATAATTTGGATAAGTGCTCCTATGAGCTGACAAATCGTTAGACTTGCGACCTTGGGGAAGAAATGTCTCAAAAGGTGCCCTTTTGGGCTAACCCTAAGAGAGGATGTTTAGGAAAGTGCCCCTCTGTGGGCTAACTAACCTATAGTGGGAAGCGTCTTCTTAGACTTGCGACCCTAGGGAAGAAATGTCTTGAAAGGTGCCCCTATAGGCTAACCCTGAGAGAGGATGTTTAGGAAAGTGCCCCCCCTGTGGGCCAACTAACCTATAGTGGGAAGCATTTTCTTGGACTTGCAACCCTAAAGAATAGATATCTCGGAAGGTACCCCTATGGGCTAACCTTAAGAGAAGATATTTAGGAAAGTGCCCCATTGTGGGCTGACTAACCGATGGTAGGAAGCGTCTTCTTAGACTTGCAACTCTGAAAAATGGGTGTCTCAAAAGGTGCCCTTATGGGCTAACCCTGAGAGAGGATGTTTAAGAAAGTGCTCCATTGTGGGCTGACTAACCTAACACTTTTGAAAATGCTTCTAGCGAACGGGTCAAATGATTTGATAAGGATGTCTTATAATATGTGAATGAAGGTTATTTACTCTAAGATGCTTACCAATTTATCACGGATAGAAACTAAACAACCGAACCTTCGTGCTAGTTTGCTTCTCCTTTACTTGCTCTTGCTTCCAAAAAGGGCTGATGGCCTTGATGCGCTTCCTTTCTTATGAGCATGGCTCTTGTGATTGTGGTATTATCTTATTAATGCACAAGGTTTAATGCTCAAAAGTAGGTAAAATAACGTCACAAGATTTATTGAGATTCATTATCATTTCAATGTTCATTATTCATTAGTGAAGCGATGTGTAATGTGTTTAGGAATGAGAATTGGTTGGAGTCATCGATCATTCAGAGACATTAACTTTACTTGTAAAAGAAATGAAAACTAGACTCATCGAAACTTGTACTGGGTATTGGCATTCATAAACCTTCGCAAAATTTCAATTTCCTTGCCTCAGGATAGTAAATCTTAACAGCATCTGTATTAATGGGGTCTCTCAATTCTGGACCATCCATTTGAGTTAATATCAAAGCACCTCTTGACAATACCTTCTTTACAACGTATGGGCCCTCATAGTTTGGGGTAAACTTCCTCCTGGAATCTTGAGCATTCGAGAGAACTTTCTTTAGCACTAGATCTCCTTCTTTGAAACATCGATGTCTCATTTTCTTGTTGAATGCTCGAGCCATTCTTTGTTGGTAACATTGGCCGTGACATAACACAATGAGTCTTTTTTCGTCGATCAAATTCAACTGATTGAGCCTCTTTTTTACCCAGTCTGACTTATCTAACTGCATTTCTAATAGAATTCTAAAGGATGGTATTTCAACTTCAATTGGTAGGATTGCCTCAGTACCATATACCAGAGAATGTGGGGTAACTCCAGTAGATGTTCGAATTGAGGTTCTATAAGCCATGAGGGCGAATGGTAGCATCTCGTGCCAATCTTTGTAAGTGATTGTCATCTTTTCGATGATTCTTTTGATATTCTTGTTGGCTGCTTCCACTGCCCCATTCATCTAAGGTTGGTAGGGAGTTGAATTTCTATGGTTTATATGGAACTATTGACACAAAATTGTCATTGACTTATTGTTGAAGTTGGTATCATTGTCGGTGATAATTGACTTAAGAACTCCATATCGAGCTATTATGTCCCTCTTCAGGAATCGAACTATTACCCCCTTTGTGACACTGGCATACGATGAAGCTTCCACCCACTTGGTGAAGTAATCAATGGCTACTAGTATAAATTTGTGGCCGTTGGACGCTGTTGGAGTGATTGGACCAATGATGTCGATTCCCCATATTGAGAAAGGCCATGGTGCAGACAATGAATGAAGTTCTTTAGGCGGGGCATTTATTCGGTTTGCATAAACTTGACACAAGTGACAGTGCTTGACATATTTGATACAATCTGATTCCATGGTTAGCCAGTAGTAGCCCAATCTCATGATTTTTCGGGCTAACATGTAGCCGTTCATGTGAGGTCTACATACTCCTTCATGCACTTCTTTCATCAGTTCACATGCTTCATTTCTATCCACACATCTTAACAAGGTGGTATCAGACGATCTTTTATAAAGCACAAGCCCATTTAATAAGAAATGACTTGCTAACCTTCTGAGTGTTCTTTGGTCATTTTTGCTAGCCATTTCAGGATATTTGCTCTCTTGGAGAAAAGTTTTGATATCATAATACCAGAGCTTACCATCTTGTGCTTTTTCGATTACCAAATAGTAGGCAAGCCGATTTTCGATTTCTATTTTCAACAGTTAGACTTCGACTCCCCCTATTATCTGAATTATAGATGCTAGTGTGGCGAGTGCATCTGCAAACTGATTATGAGTTCTCGGGATGTATGTGAAGGTGATTTCTTCGAATTCATCGATTAGCTTTGTCAAATGCTGATGGTATGGTACCAATTTGGGGTCTTTAGTTTTATATTCCCCTTTTGTCTATAATATGATGAGTGAAGAATCTTCGTACACTTCTAATTCACGGATTTCCATGTGGCAAGCCATTTTGAGGTCGAGTATGCATGCTTCATATTCCGCGATATTATTAGTATATGGAAATGTGAGTCTTGTTGCTGAAGGGAATTGTGTTCCTTCTGGTGATATCAACACTACCCCGATCCCACAACCAAATACATTGGCAGCTCTGTCAAAGAACATATTCCATTTAGGGCTTTGTTCTATCCCACAGTCTTCTATTGGTGCGCCCTTCGTTGTTAATATATTCTCATTGGGGAATTGGGCTTGTGATTCTTGGGGATCTCCTTCAACTGGGTGTTCTACCAATTGGTCGGCTAAAGATTGCCCTTTTATTGAATTTTGATTTATGTATGTGATATTAAATTCTGATAAGAGCGTTTGCCATTTGGAGATTCTCCCTAACAAAACGGGCTTCTCTACTAAGTACTTCAGAGGATCATGTATTGTTAGCAACTCAATGGGATAGTAAAAGGATGTATTGCCTTAATTGATGCATGACCCAAATCAAGGCATAGCAGGTCCTCTCTATTTCAGAATACCTCTGTTCCCTATATGTGAATTTCTTGCTTAGATAATATATGGAACATTCTCTTCCCTCTTCATCTTTCTATCCCAGCACACACCCAATGGATTCAGGGAGTATCGTGAAGTATAAGAATAAGGGTTTCCCTTATTTTGGAACTATCAAGACTAAGGGATTTGTGAGATAGTCTTTGATTGTTCTGAATGCTTCTTCACATTTATCGTCCCATTCTCCTACAACATTCTTTTTTAACGGATGGAATAGTGGACAACATTTGTCTGTGAGCTGTGAGATAAAACAGATTATGTAATTCAACTTTCCTAACAAACCTCTCACCTCTTTGATAGTGCGTGGTGAGGGCAATTCCAGTATGGCCTTTACTTTGTCAGGGTTAATTTTAATGCCTTCTTGGCTTATGACAAACCTTAACAACTTGCCTGTTGTGACCCAAAAAGTGTATTTTTTTGGATTTAACTTGAGCTGAAACTTTCTCAATCGCTTGAACAATTCCTTCATAATAATTGCATGGCTTTCTTATTCCTTAGATTTGACTATCATATCGTCGATGTATATTTCGACTTCTTGATGCATCATGTCATGAAGTATCACGACCATGGCTCTATGATATGTTACCTCGGCGTTTTTAAAACCAAAGGGCATGACTTTGTAACAGAAAGTTCCCCATGTTGTGATAAAGGTCATTTTAGTGTTATTTTCTTCAGCCATTTTTATCTGATTATACCCTGAAAAATCGTCCATAAATGAGAAGAGATGGTTTCCTACGGTGTTGTCTACTAGGACATCGATGTGAGATAGAGGGAAGTTGTCTTTTGGTGTAGCTTAGTTTAAATTTCGGAAGTCTACGCATACACGTACTTTTCCATTCTTTTTTAGAACGGGAACTATATTCGCTACCCATTCTGGATAGTTAGACACCTCAATGAATCCCACTTCTAGTAGTTTTTTGACTTCCTCTTTAATCTTTAGTAAGATGTTAGGCCTAAATCTTCTCAATTTATGTTTTTTAGGTTTGATATCTTCCTTTGTGGGAAGCTTGTGAACTACTACTATTAATTGGTCTAGTCTTAGCATGTCACCGTATGACCAGGTGAATACATCTATATATTCAGTTAACAGCTCGACTATCTCGCGCTTTTTCTCAGCACTCAAACTGGCCTTTGAGTTTTTAAGTTTCTCAATGCTTCGTAGATTTGCTGTTTCCACCAGCTCGTCAATTGAAATCCCACTTTGTTCATGTTTTTGCTAATTTTCTCGTATTATTTCGTGGTCAAGGACATTGCCTCCAATGGTTGACCCAACAGTGTTGGAAATGATATCGGTGTTTTCATTACTTACCTGAGCGAAATGTCCCTGACGTTTGACGGTAGGGAATCTGTGAGTAAAGTGAAACGAGAGCATGTATATATAAGCAAAAAAGGAATGAATTGTAATTTATTGAATCAGAAAAATAGCCATAATAGAAGTTTTTTTTTAATAATTTTTCCCAATCCTTGAGTTGACCTAGTGCTATCAATAGGATAATAGAACCAATTGTTAAGAGGTGGATGCTGCTCAGACGTGCGAGAGGTCGTGCCCTCATTGTTGATGTCAGTTTCGCTTATCCTTGGCTCTTGAATGGTAGTTGCTTGCTTGAATGATTGCTGGAGGGGTGGAAAACACATCTGAGTATCGCTTAGCTTCTCTTTCTTTCTGCCCCTAATACCTCTTGCTTGTGCCTTTTCCTGGGCTATAGGAACATACCCTAGTCCAAACGTCTCTTGTTGTCCCTCCTTGAATGGATGGCCTTCCTTGCTGGTTACCATACTCATTTCATTGAATATTTGGAGACCAAAGTCTTCAGAACCGTCTTCCCCGATATAGGGTATGGCAGTTTCTTTCTAGATGGCATAGTCTTGCTCTCCTAGCACGGTGATGATATGTCTATTTGCTATGAACTTAACCTTCTAATGGAGACTTGAGGGTATGGCTCTAGCGATATGTATCTACGACCTTCCCAATACTAGATTGAAAGACTTTGGAATGTCGAGAACTTGGAAGGAGACGTGGAACATCTGTGGACTAATCTCCACTAACAAGTTGATCTCCCCCACTATTTCTCTCTTGGACCCATCGAAGGCCCTAACCACTATTGAGCTTGGCTTGATGTTGCTTGGATCGACTCCCAGCAGGTCAAGGGTAGCCAAAGGGCATATGTTGAGAGAAGACCCATTGTCAATGAGTACTCTGGAGACGATTGTATCGTTGTATTTCACCATTATGAACAATGGTTTCGTATGTTGTTCTTCGTCTTCCCTTAGCTTTTCGAGAGAGAAAGATATCTAATCTATGGTGAAGATTGAATCTGCCACATGGCTCAATTTCTTTGATGTGATACCCTCTGGTACCTTAATCCGTTTGAGTACTTTGAAGAGTGCTTCCCTACGAGGCTCAGATGTTGTGAGGAGGCCCATAAGTGATATCTGGGCTAGAACCTTGTTGAGTCGTTCCATAATTTTGTATTCACTTGCTTTGACCATTTTAGTGAATACAGAGAGCCCCTCTTCTTCCTCTTTCTCTACCGTAGTATTGGGCTCTTCGGTTGAGATCCTATATTTAGAGTCATAAATTCTCCCAGAACGGGTGATTCCCCCTATGATGGGAGGTCCTTCCTGATTGAGAGCCTGATAGTTAAATGGTACCACCTTATACCTCTCTGAGGGTATTGGGACATTGAATACATATCTCTTCTTTAGAATCTGTACCTCAGTAGATTGTCCCTCATAGCACTTTATGACTATTGGTTTTTGGTCCGATTTAATCACATTTATGGACTTCTCCCTTTCCTTTAGTGGGTTGTCTTCTTTTTCAAACTTGGGTCCCCATCTACTAGGTGGCCCATACTTGGTTGGTGTGAAAGAGTAATTTGCCAGATAATCAAATCTTCCATGTGATTCACTTAGGGTACCGATGGTTAGGTCTTTAGCTAACCATCTCTTCTTGATTTGTGACTTAAGGGTTTTATCAGAGACTTGGCACGAGTGACTTTCTCGCTGCACTGTTGTTCTTTTCTATTTTGGGACTCTTTGGAGTTCGGCTCTTCAGATGTTATCATGTTGATAGTAGGCTTGTGGTTGGGCAATGGATTAATGTTGACATTGGGTGCTGGTGTGTTAACAAAGTCTAATTGCACTATTCTGGCGTCGATCAGATCTTAGATCTTATTTCGGAGCCTCCAACATCTGACTGTGGAATGCCCCTCTTGGCCCATATGGTAATCACATTTGAGGCTTGAATCAAAATTCCTTGGCTTATACCGGTCACTTGGGATCTTGAAGCTGATCAAATTATTCGCTTGCAGCCGAGCAAAGACCTGACTGAGCGGGATCGGTATTAGAGTGAATTGCCTTAAGACCATGGTGGCCTGGGTGTGATTCATCAGCGACTGTTGGATTGGGGCATTCACGGTCTGAAATGTCACGTGGATCCCAACCTTGTCCACTCTGCCGGAGTTAACCGTGCTGACGGTGGACTCCTAGGCTTTGTTACTCCTTAGGGGCCTTTGTGATGATGCGATTCTAAAAGGGTCCATTGTTTGGAGTCTCCCTAAAATGATGGCATTCTCAATTCGGCACCTTGCTGCCACTACTTCTGCAAAGCTAGATGACGTCTAGCCCACTAGATGTGAGAAGTAAGTCTTATCCAGAGTGTTGACAAAGATGAATGTCAACTCCTTTTCAAAAATTAGGGTCATTACCCTAGCAGCCTGAGCTCTTCAACGCTGGGCATATTCCTTAAAAGATTCAGTGTATTTCTTTCAAAGACTTCCTAAGTCCATCACCGAAGGGGCAACCTCGATGTTGAATTTGTATTGATCGTAGAATACCCAAGCAAGTCTTTCCCAAGTATTGACTTGGTTGAAGTCTAAGTGTGCATACCAGACGAGGGTAGGGTTTATGAGGCTGTCTTGAAAAGTCTGGATCATGAGCTAGTCATATTGGGTATACTTGCTCATCTTCCATACATACAACCTTGTATGCATCTTGGGGCATCCAGTGCTATCATATTTTTCAAATTCTGGGGTCTTGAACTTCTCTACGTACACTTCCTCCTCATATACTAGTAGGCTAGTGATTCCTGCCTACTCAAAACCATCAGGCCCCTCTATTGTTTTCATCTTATCAGCCAGCTATTGAAAAATTTTTTCTTTCCATTTGCCTGTCCTCCATCTCCCTCTTTATGTCGTCCAAGGTTAGATTGAGGTTGACTCTCGATTCATACTCGAATGTTGGGTTGAGGTGGGAATTGATCTCTTAATATTCTAGAGGTTGACCCTCTATTGCTTTCCCTTTTCTAGCCCCTGAGTGTTCTTCCTGAGTTGGTTGGATGGTGAGAAGGAGGCCAATACTCTCAGTTAGGAGGTGGACTTGGGCAGTCAATTGCTGGACTGTTTGTTCCAGGGATACGATCCTAGGATCTGAGGCAGTATCAGTGTTGTTGTTGTTGCGGTTGTCGCTGTTGTTGCCACCATTTGCCATTTTGGTCTTTGAGCAAGTGTAGATTGGGCTCCTTGGAGGGTTTGGTTGTTTGGGAGTTATCTTTGATACCTGGTACGAGCATTTTCCTTAGTTTGATGCATGTATGTAAATATGATGCATGTATCACACATATGCTAAAATAAATGGGCTAACAATTGATTAATGATATAATGTTAAAATTTCATTTTTATTAATATTGGAAACTTGGAGTTCGATACTTGAAACATGAAAAAGTAAAAGTACAATGCTAATCTATTTCTTAGTCCTCTTCTTCTCTTGCTGTGTAACCGTCGGTTTTCCACTGATGATAGCTTCCAGCTCTTTAACTCTAGCTTGGGTCTTCTCTAGCTGAGCTTCCAAGGCCTTATTTCTCTGATTAAACTCTTTGAATCTACCCTTCTAGATATCCTTTTTGTAGTTTGCAGCTTCGAAGTATACCTCCATCTAGGCCCTTACTTGTTCTAAATAGGTTCTCAGCTCTAGGTCTACCTTGTTTGGCTTAGGTTGGGTGATATTTGGGACTCGGTATGCCTTTTCTCCTGTTTGATATAGCTGGTAGATCATGAAATCCTTGGTGGCTCAATGTTTTCCCACTTCACCATCCAAGTCTCCAAGGTCTACGTTGGGGCTTTCGATTCGGGCTTCCCATAAGGCTTTAGCCTTTACCAGCTTGGCAAACTTCTCAGCTACCAGCAAACTTGGGTCATGGTATTTGAACGTAATTCCTTTTAGTGATGATCGATAAGCTATGTCTTGGTTGGTACTGAACTGGCGGACCACTGAGTTTGGATGATAACTGTCGAGTCTAATTTCTGAATTCCCATTCCTAATCCGATCTAGACTAGACCCTATGCTCATCTAATGTAGATCTTCGACTTGAATTAGGAATTTCGTTTGATTTTTGGAGTCGCCACCCAACTGTTGTTGGGAAAATTGAATTAAGACTAAAGGAGCAGATTAGTCTTAATTTGGACTACTAGTCGTCGTTATTTCCTCTTCTCGTTTTTGTGAAAAGAGGAAAAGGGAAAACTAGAGTTTCTAAGTCCGGAGGCTAACCTATTAAAACCTTTACGGTTACCACCTAATCTCATAAAATTGTTCATCTTTAGAAATGTGTTTTATTATGTTTTTGTTACTTTTTATTATGTTCTTGAATTATTTCAAGAAAATGATTTTTTATTCATTTTTATGGGTTGACCCGAATGGGTGCTAACGTACCTGCTATTAGGATCAAACAAGCCGTAGTTTCTGAAAACCTTAAGTTGGTTGGTGATTTTATTTAGAAACCTTTTCTTAGTTATTTACCTTTATTGGGATTTTTTAAATAAATTTAGCTAAGCTTTGATTTTATTTGAAATGTTTTAGAAAACATCATTTTTGGATTTATTTGAAGAAAAGGATTTTCTAAGTGCTAAATCATTTTTTTATGATTTTTTATAATTTTGATTTTTTTATGATTTTTTAATGATTTTTTTTGTTATTTTGTGTTTCTGAATTTGTGGATTTTTTGATTTTGGGATTTTTTTGATTTTCGTTTATTTTTGTGATTTTGGAATTTTGGGATTTTTGTGATTTTTGGGAATTTTTGGTTATTTATCCTATTTTGTCATCTAGGATTTTATTTTTATTTTCCTAATTTTTTTTATTATTTCTCTATTTTGATATTTATTTTATCATTATTAATCCTAAAAAAAACCTAATTTTATTTTTCCTATTTAATTGAAAATAAACCTAAAACCAACAAATAAATTAATGGCTTAAAGAAATATAAAATAAAATAACCACAATAATAAATCTAGAAATAAAAAATAAAACAAAAATAAATAAATATAAATAAAAATCTGAAAAACTCGACCTACCTGGGTTCGGGTCGGTCGGTTCGAATCGGGTCGGGTCGGATCGATCGGACACGATGGCGGGGAAGGCTTGTTTACGGCGTTCCGGTGGCCTTTTGCAGCGGGTGAGATGTCGAATCCTAGCTTCTCGAGGTTGCTGAATCCAATGGTGGTGGTGGTTTGCTCCCAGATCGCTTCCTGGTGGTGGTTCAACTTCGGCCGGTGCTTCGCGGTTTTGGGTCTCCTCCGATACTCTCCGATTTGCACTCTTTCCTCACTTTCTCTCAATTGTGATTCGTGTTGTGGCTTCCTCCCTTCGATTCCTATTTATAGACACTTGAAACCGAGCTGGATAAGCTCGGATTTCCTCCGATTGATGCTGATCAGATTTTCGGTTAGAAAAACCAACTCCAATTTGTGTAAATCCTTTGATTTGTTGCGATTTGATTCCAATTAGATCATGTTTATCTTATTTCTGTTGAAGATCTATTGGATTTGTGCAAAAAATCGAATCGAAACGGCTGAAATTCGAATTTTCTCTTCCGCCGGCGATCTTGGACCTGAGGTAGACGACGATTACGCGCCCGGCGCGTGCGTTTCCTCCAGCCAATCGGATGCTGCCACGTGTCTTGGATAAGTGAAAAAAAAAATTGCAAAACGCGGAAACTGCTCCTCCCGCGATTCGAACCCCTGACCTTGCACTCGCATCCCGCCTTAGCCCATGGTCCGGACCAGCTGAGCTAGCCCACTTTCCTGATTTTTCTAATTTTGCAAATTGCATATATGCAATGCGATTTTTCTATTTTTTTTTTTGAAAATTCCAAATTTTGTAAAAATTTTTATTATTTATTATTGCTATTTTTGAAATCATTTTTCAAAATTGATGTGTTTTCCTATTTATTTTTATTTTTTTTTGAATATTTTTATTATTTATGCTAAATTAGGGAAAAATTGGGAAAAATTGAAAATTGATTATTTTTTATTATTATTGATTCCTAGGGCAAAAATGGGGTGTTTACAGCTGTCCCTCTTTGTGGTAAAGTTTGGAAAACTTAACTACAAAGATAAACAAAAGACACCATTTTTGGCCTCTTGAATGGATTTTTGGTAGGAAAATGTTTCAAGAGCTAATAATCTTACGATTTAAGATGGTCCTAACAATTTAGAACGATGTTCCTTCCCAAAAAGTGCTTTATGGGCTGACTAATTGGCAATGGACTTGTCTCCATCATTGTGTAGGAATGTATGAGAAATGATGATAGGAAGCGTCTTATCAGACTTGCAACCTTGGAAAGAAAATTTACTCAGGAAGCGCCCTTATGAGCTGGCTACCTGTCAACAGAAGCGTCTTGTTAGATTAGCAACTGTTTGGAGGAATATTTCCGAAAAGTGCCCCGAGAGTTGACTAATCGGTATGGTTTAGGAAAATTCCCCTCATGGGCTGACTAACCTTGAGTGGAATGCCTCAGGAAGTGCCCCCTATGAGCTAACCTTGAGGTAGATTTTTAGGAAAGTGCCCCCTATGGGCTAACTAACCTTTGATGGGATTGTCTCAAAAAGTGCCCCCTATGGGCTAACCATGAGAACAGATTTTTAGGAAAGTGCCCCCTATGGGCTAACTAACCTGGAATTGAACTTGTCTCAAAAAGTGTCCCCTATGGGCTAACCATGAGAACAAGGTTTTTAGGAAAGTGCCCCCTATGGGCTGACTAACCTGGAATTGAACTTTGCCTAAAAAAGTGCCCCCTATGGGCTGACCATGAGGACAAAGTTTTAGGAAAGTGCCTCCTATGGGCTGACTAACCTGGATTGGACTTGTCTCAAAAAGTGCCCCCTATGGGCTAACCATGAGAACAAGGTTTTTAGGAAAGTGCCCCCTATGGGCTGACTAACCTGGAATTGAACTTTGCCTCAAAAAGTGCCCCCTATGGGCTGACCATGAGGACAAAGTTTTAGGAAAGTGCCCCCTATGGGCTGACTAACCTGGATTGGACTTGTCTCAAAAAGTGCCCCCTATGGGCTGACCATGAGAAAAAAGTTTTTAGGAAAGTGCCCCCTATGGGCTGACTGACCTAGAATCGAACTTGTCTCAAAAGGTGCCCCCTATGGGCTAACCATGAGGACAAGGGTTTTTTTTTAGGAAAGTGCCCCCTATGGGCTGACTAACCTGGAATTGAACTTTGCCTCAAAAAGTGCCCCTTATGGGCTGACCATGAGGACAAAGTTTTAGGAAAGTGCCCCCTATGGGCTGACTAACCTGGATTTGAATTTGCCTCAAAAAGTGCCCCTTATGGGCTGACTAACCTGGATTGGACTTGTCTCAAAAAGTGCCCCCTATGGGCTGACCATGAGAACAAGGTTTTAGGAAAGTGTCCCCTATGGGCTGACTAACCTAGATTTGAATTTGCCTCAAAAAGTGTCCCCTATGGGCTGACCATGAGGACAAAAGTTTTAGGAAAGTGCCCCCTATGGGCTGACCAACCTAGGATTGAATTTGCCTCAAAAAGTGCCCCCTATGGGCTAACAATGAGGACAAAGTTTTTAGGAAAGTGCCCCCTATAAGTTGACTAACCTAATATAAAAAATGATATTTATGAAGGCGTCTTTATAGACCGACCTCGGAAGAGATCTAGGGAAGTGCCCCTTTTTGGGCTGACTACCCTATGATGAAAATGATGGCTCAAAAGGTGCCCCCATGTGGGCTAACCTTGAGAGATCTAGGGAAGTGCCCCCTTTTTGGGCTGACCACCCTATTAAAGGGCATGTTCAGACAAGTGCCCCACTATGGGCTGACTCATCTTATGCTTCTGAATATACTTTCTACAGCCTGAACTAAATGATGTGATGATATGATGATAGTTATTTATTTTAATATGCTTGCCAGTTTACCGTGGATAGCAACCAAACAACCGAACCTTCGGGCTGGTTTGCTTCTGCTTCATTTCTTCTTATCTTAACACAGGGTCGACAATTTTGATGTGCTCCCTTTCTTTATACACAACGCTCTTTTGATGGTAATGTTATCCTAATAACGCGCTCAGTTTTAATGCTCAAAAACAGATAGGATTATATCACAAACCATATTAAGATTCATTATCATTTTAGTGTTTATCTTTCATTGGTGAAATGGTGGGTAATGTGTTTAAGAATATTTGTTATGGTGCGAATTGATTTGGATTATTGACCATTCAGGGATATTAACTTTGCTTGTAAAAAATAAAAACTCGACTCAACGAAATTTGTATTGAACATTGGCTTTCATAAACATTGGCAAAATTTCAATTCCCTTGCCTAAGGATAGTACATCTTTACAGCATCTGTGTTAATGGGGTCTCTCAATTTTGGACCATCCATCTGAGTTAATATCAAAGCACCTCCTGACAGAACCTTTTTCACCACATAGGGGCCTTCATAGTTTGGGGTGAATTTTCCTCTGGAGTCTTGCGCGTTCGGGAGAACCTTCCTTAACACCAGATCCCCCTCTTGAAAGTACCGAGGTCTCATCTTCTTGTTAAATGCTCAGGCCATTCTTTGTTGGTAACACTGGCCATGACATTATGCGGTAAGTCTTCTTTCATCAATCAGATTTAGCTGGTCAAGCCTCTTCTTTACCCAGTCCGATTCAGTTAACTGAGTTTCTGCCAGGATTCTGAATGATGGTATCTCAACTTCAACTGGTAGCATTGCTTCTGTACCATATACCAATGAGTAAGGGCTGGCTCCTGTGGATGTTCTTATTGAAGTCCTGTAAGCCATGAGAGCAAACGGTAACATTTCATGCCAATCTTTGTAAGTTGTTGTCATTTTCTCGATGATCTTCTTGATATTTTTGTTAGCTGCTTCTACTGCCCCATTCATTTGAGGTTGGTAGGGAGTTGAATTTCTGTGGTTTATGTGGAATTGTTGGCATAAACCTGTCATCGATTTGTTGTTGAGATTGGTACCGTTGTCGGTGATGATGGACTCAGGAACTCCATATCGGGCTATTATGTCCCTTTTTAAGAAGCAGACTATTACCCCTTTTGTGACATTGGCGTATGATGAAGCTTCTACCCACTTGGTGAAGTAATCAATCGATACCAGTATAAATCTATGGCCGTTGGATGCTGTTGGAGTGATAGGGCCTATTATGTCGATTCCCCACATGGAGAATGGCCATGGTGCTGATAACAAGTGTAGCTCGTTGGGCGGAGCATTTATCCGGTTTGCGTAGACTTGACACAAATGACAGTGCTTGACATATTTTATGCAATCTGATTCCATGGTTAACCAATAATATCCTAACCTCATGATTTTTCGGGCCAACATGTAGCCATTCATATGAGGTCCACATACTCCTTCATGTATTTCCTTCATCAGTTCGCATGCTTCATCTTTGTCCACACATCTCAACAGGGTGGTATTAGATGATCTCTTGTAAAGTATGGACCCGCTTAATAGGAAATGGCTTGCTAACCTTCTGAGTGTTCTTTGGTCATTCTTGCTAGCCATTTCGGGGTATTTACCTTCTTGGAGAAAGGTCTTTATATCGTGATACCAGGGTTTGTCATCTTGTATCTTTTCCATTGTTAAACAGTAGGTGGGCCGACTTTCGATGTCTATTTTCATCGGTTGAACTTCGGCTCCCCCTGTTATCTGGATCATAGATGCTAGTGTGGCTAGTGCATCTGCGAACTGATTCTGAGTTCTCGGGATGTATGTGAAAGTGATTGCCTTGAATTCCTCAATTAGCTCTGTCAAGTGTTGATGATATGGTACCGGTTTGGGGTCTTTAGTCTTGTATTCCCCTCTTGTCTGTAGTATGATGAGCGACGAATCCCCGTATACCTCTAATTCGCGGATTCCCATTTGGCAGGCCATTTTGAGGCCAAGAATACATGCTTCATATTTTGCGATATTATTGGTATAGGGAAATGTAAGTCTCGTCGCTGCAAGGAATTGAGTGCCATCCGGGGATATCAATACTGCCCCAACCCCACAACCGAACACGTTGGCGGCTCCATCGAAAAACAATTTCCATTTCAGGTTCTGCTCTATCCCAAAGTCTTCTACTGGCATATTTTCCACTGTCAATATATTCTCATCCGGAAATTAGGCCTGTAGTTCTTGGGAATCTGTCTCGACAGGGTGTTCCGCCAACTGGTCAGCTAAGGTTTGCCCTTTCATCGAGTTTTGATTTACGTATGTGATGTCGAACTCGGATAGGAGCATTTGCCACTTAGAGATTCTCCCTATCAAGGCTGGTTTCTCTGCCAAGTATTTCAAGGGATCATGTCTTGTTAGCAGTTCAATATGGTAATAAAGGGTGTATTGCCTTAGTCGATGCATGACCCATATTAAAGCACAACACGTCTTCTCCACCTCTGAGTACCTCTGTTCCCCATCTGTGAACTTCTTGCTCAGATAATATATGGAACGCTCTCTTCCCTCGTCATCTTTCTGCCCCAGCACACATCCCATGGATTCAGGGAGTATAGTGAGGTATAAGAATAAGGGCTTTCCTTGTTTCGGGACTATCAAGACCGGAGGTTTTATAAGGTAGTCTTTGATTGTCCTGAATGCCTCTTCGCATTCGTTGTCCCATTCTATTGCGGCGTTCTTCTTCAACAGACGGTATAGTGGCCAGCATTTATCGGTGAGCTGTGAGATAAATCGAGCTATGTAATTTAATCTTCCCAGTAAGCTTCTTACTTCTTTAACGGAGTGTGGGGAAGGTAACTCTAATATAGATTTCACCTTGTCAGGGTCGATTCTAATGCCCTCCTGGCTTATGACAAACCCTAACAATTTCCCCGTTGTGACCCCAAAAGTGCATTTTTCTGGGTTTAACTTAAGCTGGAACTTTCTCAGTCGTTTGACCAATTTTCTCAGGATACCTATATGGCTTTCTCCTTCTTTGGATTTGGCTATCATGTCATCGACATATACTTCCACCTCACGATGTATCATATTGTGAAGTATAGCGACCATGGCTCTCTGATACGTCGCCCCGGCGTTCTTCAAACCGAAAGGCATGACTTTGTAATAGAAAGTTCCCCATGTTGTGATGAAAGTCGTTTTGGTTTTATCTTCTTCAGCCATTTTTATTTGATTATATCCTGAGAAACCGTCCATGAATGAGAAGAGATGGTTTCCCGCAGTGTTGTCTACTAGAACGTCAATATGAGGTAGGGGGAAGTTATCCTTTGGCGTGGCTTGGTTTAAGTCCCGAAAGTCTACGCATATGCGTACTTTTCCGTTCTTTTTCATGACGGGGACTATATTTGCTACCCATTCTGGGTAGTCGGATACTTCAATGAACCCTACTTCTAGCAGTTTCTTGACTTCTTCTTTGATTTTCAGTAAGATGTCAGGCTTAAATCTTCTCAGTTTTTGTTTTTTAGGTTTGACATCTTCCCTTGTGGGAAGCCTGTGAACTACTATTGACTGGTCTAGCCCTGGCATGTCAGCATACGACCAGGCAAACACATCTGCATATTCCGTTAATAGCTCGGTTATCTCATGTTTTTGCTCGGCACTCAAATTGGTCCCGATTTTGAGGTTCTTAGGGTTTTCCATGCTTCCTAGATTTACTGTCTCCACAGGCTCGTCGATCGAGATTCCGCTTTGTTCATGTTTTAGCCAATTTTCTTGTATTATTTCATGGTCTAAGATATTGCCTTCAACAACTGACCCAGCAGCGTTGGAAACGATATCAGCGTTTTTACTTTCTACCTGCGCGAAATATCCCTGATGTTCGATGGTAGGAGATCTGAGTAAAAAACGAAATCATATATATGTAAGAAGAAAAAAAACAAACTGCAATGGAATTCGATAAATAGTCTCAATAAAATTTGTTTAATAATTTTTCTCTACTTTTGAGCTAACCTAGCGCTACTGATAAGATAACAAAATCAATTGTTCAGAGCCGGATGCTGTTTGGACGTGCGGGGGGTTGATTTCCCTTTGCTGTCGTCCTCTTCGTTTATCCGAGGCTCTTGAATGAGGTTTGCCTTTCGGAAAGATTTTCGGAGAGGTAGGATGCACATCTGGGTGTCAATCAGCTTCCCCTTTATTCTGCCTTTGACATCTCTTGTTTGCGCTTCTTCTGCGGCCGTAGGAATGTACTCAATGCTAGTGTTGTTGCTGCTATTTGCCATTTTGGTCTTGAACGTGTGCAAATTGGGCTTCTGGGAGGGTTCGGTTGCTTGGGAGCTATTTTGATACCTGGTGCGCATTTTTTTTTTTTTTAGTATGATGTATGCAAATGCTATGCATGTGTCACACGGATGCTAAAAATAAAAGGGTCGACAATTGTTTGACGATGTAATATTGAAACTTTACTTTTATTAATATTAAAAATTCTAGAGTTCACAATGAAATATTACAAATAAAGATCTACTTCCTAGTTCTTTTAGTCTTCTATTGTGGAGGCTCAGACTTCCCACTGATGACGGCTTCCAATTCCTTGACTTTGGCTTGGCATTTCTCCAATTGTGCTTCTAAGGCCTTGTTCCTTTGGTCGGATTCTTTGAAACGTCCCTTCCAGATGTCTTTCTTATGATCTGCAGCTTCAAAGTATACCTCCATTCGGGCCTTGACCTGCTCCAGGTATACTTCTGTCTCTGGATTGATCTTGTCTGGTTTTGGTTGGGTGACCTTTGGGACCCGATACGCTCTTTCCCCTGTCTGGTATAGCTGGTGGATTACAAACTCTCTGGTGGCTCGGTGTTTTCCCACTTCGCCATCTAACTCCCCGAGGTCTACATTCGGGCTTTCAATTCTGGCTTCCTAAAGTGTTTTGACCTCTGACAGCTTCACGAACTTCTCAGCTACTAACAGGTTCGGATCTTGATAATCAAAGGTAACTGCTTGTACCGAGGGCCGATAAACTATGTCTTGGATAGTGCCGAACTGGCGGACCACTGAGTTTGGGTGATATCCGATACATCCGCTGATTCCGATTAAAGGCACTGCTTGGAAGTTTCTGCAGGTCAGGATGATTTTGTTACAGCAACTCCACTTGGCTGTCCATAGAATATCTTCGGCATTGAAGCTCCTAAGCAGCTCTACCCAACTGTGGCTGGTAAGGTCATCGGGTAACTTTACCTTTTCTACACATGAATCCACCAGATCCACCTGCTGGGCTAGGGTTTTCCTGACCATGTTCAACCCGAAACACTTGAGGTGGCTTACAAACCATATTAGTAGAAGGTTGAGGTTGGAGCGAAGGATCCCATGGCCTTTTTTCTTGAGGAAGTTTAAATTCCGGATCTGTTCAGCCAGTAGAGTCGGGATGTAGGATCTTCCCTTCAGGAGTTGGGTCACCAGCTCTGCAACCCTGTAGTGAATATAGAAGGTCCCGGTGGGGAACAGTATGGTGGCGAAGGCTGTCAAGATGAAAGCGTTCACCCTTCTCTGTTTGTAAGTCTTGGGGTCCCTACACAGGATGTCCTTTCTATCCCCATTGTCCTCTCGGGCGATAAACCAGGCTTCTAAATCATTCATTCGTATGCAATATCCATTACAGTCTGCTAGGGCTTTGTTGACTGCTGTTTTACGGATGCCCAATAATCTGCTGAAGGTACCGGCTGGCCCGGCCTCAAGGTTTGGCATATAGATTTGATCAATCAGTGCTGGAGCCTGTAGCAACTGGGTATATTCTTCCAGGGTAGGGGTGATCTCATGCGGCCCGATAAAGAAAGCAGCGGGCTCGATTTCCCATAATTGAAGCATGGCCCAGACTAAAGGCAAATTCACCTCTATCTTTGTCAGTGAGAGTATGGGGCCGATCTTTTGCTGGATGAAGGCCTGCTCCTTCGGGTTGTACAAAGTAAACCAATGGTCCAGTACCAACCTCGGGTCCAAAGGTTTGTACACCCGTATTTCTCTGCAGAGGAGACGGTCGACTGCACTGCTAGGCATCTATTACAATAAGAAATAGCCTAGTTACAAACAGAACTACGAAAACATTACAGGGAAATGGTCCTGAACTCTAAGGACAAAATAACAAACCATTACATTGTCATTCAATTGTCAACCCCTTATGATGTTATGTATGCAAGTAGGTTGGTTCTAATTGGTTCCTGAGCTCTATGGCCTCCCGCATTCTTGAAGAAATGGATCTCAGGCCATATCAAAGCATAGGGTGGGGTAGCCTAATCGGTCCCGAACGGTGAATCAACTCACTTCGCCCGAAACCTACACAATGGCTCCCCGTCTTAGGTTTCTAGGACGGTCCGGGTTCGACCGTATCTACTCACACAGATATGCATGCAAACCCCCACAGTAAAGAAAAACTGAAAATCTAAATAAACCCTGAAAGGTTAGCAACAGAGTAAAAAGAATGAAACACATTTCTTAAAGATAACAATTTGAAGAGATTCAGGTGGCTAGCCTACTGGCATGGGTCCCCAGTGGAGTCGCCATCCTGTCGAGTCTAATTTCTGAATTCCCATTCCTAATCCGATCTAGACTAGACCCTATGCTCATCTAATGTAAATCCTCGACTTGAATTAGGAATTTCGTTTGATTTTTGGAGTCGCCACCCAACTGTTGTTGGGAAAATTGAATTAAGACTAAAGGAGCGGCTTAGTCTTAATTTGGACTACTAGTCGTCGTTATTTCCTCTTCTCGTTTTTGTGAAAAGAGGAAAAGGGAAAACCAGAGTTTCTAAGTCCGGAGGCTAACCTATTAAAACCTTTACGGTTACCACCTAATCTCCTAAAATTGTTCATCTTTAGAAATGTGTTTTATTGTGTTTATGTTACTTTTTATTATGTTCTTGAATTATTTCAAGAAAATGATTTTTTATTCATTTTTATGGGTTGACCCGAATGGGTGCCTACGTACCTGCTACTCAGGATCAAACAAGCCGTAGTTCGCTTTTCTGAAAACCTTAAGTTGGTTTGGTGAATTTTAATTTATGAAACCTCTTTTAGTTTATGTTCTTACCATTTTTGGGATTTTTTTCTAAAAAAAACTTCTAAGCCTAAGCTTTGATTTTATTTTGAAAATGATTTTAGGAAAAACATCAATTTTGGATTTATTTGAAGAAAAGGATTTTTCTAAGTGCTAAAACTCATTTTTTTATGATTCTTTTATAATTTTTGAATTTTTTAATGATTTTTATGATTTTTTTTGTTATTTTTGTGATTTCTGATAATTTTGTGGATTTTTGGAAATTTTTGTTGATTTTCGTGATTTTTGGGAATTTTTGTGATTTTTGGTTTATTATCTATCCTATTTTGACATCTAAAATTTTATTATTATTTTCCTAATATTTTTTTTTATTTTTCTATATTTTATTATTTATTTTACATTATTAAATCCTAAAAAAAAACCTAATTTCTACATTTTCCTATTTATTGAAAATAAAACCTAAACCAACAAATAAATAAATGGCTAAAGAAATAACGAAATAATAAATAACAAATAATAAATTCGGAATAAATAAACAAAATAAATAAATAAAAATAAAAATCTGAAAAACTCGACCTACCTGGGTTCGGGTCGGTCGGTTCGAATCGGGTCGGGTCGGATCGATCGGACACGATGGCGGGGAAGGCTCGTTTACGGCGTTCCGGTGGCCTTTTGCAGCGGGTGAGATGTCGAATCCTAGCTTCTCGAGGTTGCTGAATCCAATGGTGGTGGTGGTTTGCTCCCAGATCGCTTCCTGGTGGTGGTTCAACTTCGACCGGTGCTTTGCGGTTTTGGGTCTCCTCCGATACTCTCCGATTTGCACTCTTTCCTCACTTTCTCTCAATTGTGATTCGTGTTGTGGCTTCCTCCCTTCGATTCCTATTTATAGACGCTTGAAACCGAGCTGGATAAGCTCGGATTTCCTCCGATTGATGCTAATCAGATTTTCGGTTAGAAAAACCAACTCCGATTTGTGTAAATCCTTTGATTTGTTGCGATTTGATTCCAATTAGATAATGTTTATCTTATTTCTATTGAAGATCTGTTGGATTTGTGCAAAAAATCGAATCGAAACTGTCGAAATTCGAATTTTCTCTTCCGCCGGCGATCTCGGACCTGAGGTAGACGACGATCACGCGCCCGGTGCGTGCGTTTCCTCCAGCCAATCGGATGCTGCCACGTATCCTGGATAAGTGAAAAAAAAATTGCAAAACGCGAAAACTGCTCCTCTCGCGATTCGAACCCCTGACCTCGCACCCGCACCGCGCTTTAGCCCATGGTCCGGACCAGCTGAGCTAGCCCACTTTCCTGATTTTTCTAATTTCGCAAATTGCATATATGCAATGCGATTTTTCTATTTTTTTGTATTTTTTTGAAAATTCCAAATTTTGTAAAAATTGTTTATTATTTATTATTGCTATTTCTGAAATAATTTTTCAAAATTGATGTGTTTGCTTATTTATTTTTATTTTTTTGAATATTTTTATTATTTATGCTAAATTAGGAAAAAATTGAAAATTGATTATTTTTTATTATTATCGATTCCTAGGGCAAAAATGGGGTGTTTACAATAACCTATGCATTTGCCGATATTAGAGGAATGACTTGAAGGTTTCTGCTGGTTAGGATGACTCTGTTGCATTAACTCCATCTAACTATCCATAGGATGTCGTCGGCATCGAAACTCTTGAGCACTTTCACGCAACTGCGGTTAGTAAGGTCGTTGGGTAGCTTTATCTTTTCTATGCAGGAGTCCATAAGGTCCACTTGTTGGGCTAATGATTTCTGGAACAGGTTTAACACAAAACATTTGAGGTGGCTCACAAACTATATTAGGATAAGGTTGATGTTTGAGCGGAGGATCCCGTGGCCCTTCCTCTTGACAAAGTTCAAGTTCTGGATCTGTTTAGCTAGTAGAGCCGGGATATAAGATTTTCCTTCCAAAAATTGGGCCACCAGCTCTACGACTTGGTAGTGGATGTAAAAGATCCCGGTGGGGAAGAGTATGGTGGCGAAGGCTGTCAGGATGAAAGCATTCACCCTTCTTTGTTTATAGCTCTTGGGGTCCTCGCATAACATGTCTTTCCTATTTCCATCATCTTCCTAGGCTATGAACCAGGCTTTTAACTTGTTCATCCGTATGCAATACCTGTTGCAGTTTGCTAAGGCCTTGTTGATCGCTGTCTTGTGGATACCCAAAAGTCTACTGAAGATACCGACTGGCCCAGCCTCAAGATCTGGCACATACAACTCACTGGTTAGTGATGGGGCCTGCAAAAGTTGGGTATATTCTTCTAGAGTGGGAGTGATCTCATGTGGCCCAATGAAGAAAGCTGCAGGCTCTATTTGCCATAGATGGGGGATAACCTGTATTAGAGGTAAGTTCACTTTCATCTTCATTAGTGAAAGGATGGGCCTTATCTTTTATTGGATGAAGGCTTGCTCTTCAGGGTTGTATAGGGCAAACCAATGGTCCAGCACCAACTTTAGATCTAGAGGTTTGCAAACTTGGATCTCTTTGCGGAGAAGGTGGTCGACTGTAGAATTAGCCATCTATTACAATAGAAATCTCCAATTACAAAAAGTTTTTAGAAAGTATAAGTGATGTTATTATAGGTAAATGTATCTGAACTCCAGGAACGAAACAAAAGCATTATATCATTAATCAATTGCTAGCCCATGACTTCATGTATGTATATAGATGGCCTCCCGCATTTTCGAAGAAATGGATCTTAGGCCATATCGAAGCTTTGGGTAGGGTGGTATAATTAATCTCGAACGGTGATCATATTACTTCGCCCGAAAACTTATACAATGACCCCTCGTCTTAGGGTCTTAAGACGGCTTGGGTTTGACCGTATCTATTCACACGATTATATGTATGCATACTCAACAGTAAAAATAAATAACTGAACCCTAAATTTTGTTAAATCCCTGAAATGTCAGCATCAGTAGTATAACAATCAAGAGATATTTTGGAAAGGGTGATTTCAGAAGATTCAGGTGGCTAGCCTACTAGAGATAGTCCCCAGTGGTTTGCCATCCTGTCGAGTCTAATTTTTGATTTTTCATTTTCATTCCTAATCCGATTTATACTAGACCCTATGCTCATCTAATATAAGTCCTCGACTTGAACTAAGAATTTCGTCTTATTTTGGAGTCGCCACCGAACTGAAGTTAGAAAAGATTATTAAATTAGGACTAATTGAGTAGATTAATCCTAATTTAGACAACTAGTTAACGAGATCTCCTCTTTTCATTTTCATGAAAGAGGAGAGGGAAAACCGGAGTTTCTTGACTTGGGGGCTAACCTATTAAAACCTTAAAGTTACCACCTTATTATTCTGAAATCTAAACCCTATCCTAATGTCTTTTATTTTTATTTATTTTGTTTTATTTTATTTATTTTATTTTTTGTTATATTTTTGCTTATTGATTAAAAAAAAACTTATTCTAATATGGAAAATGATTTTTTATTCTTTTTAAAGTTGCCCCAAACGGGTGCCTACGTACCTGCTATTCAAGATTAAACAAACCGTAGTTCACCTTTTTTTGTAAAAAAACTTTAACAGGTTGATTAATTTTAATTATGAAAAACACTTCAAATTTACGTTTTTTTATCATTTTTAAGACTTTTGGAAAAAAATCTAAACCTAAGCTTTATTATTTTATTTTTGAAAAAAATTTTAGGAAAAACTAATTTTGGATTTATTTTAGGAAATGTTTTTTCTTAAGTGATAAAAATTATTTTTATATCCCTATTATTAATCTACCTTTATTGTTAATCTTACTTTTGATCATTATCAGTTTTTATTTTATTTATTTATTTTTATTTTATTATTTTTATATTATATTATATTATTTTTATTTTTTATTATTTATCATTTTTTATTTTATTTTATTTTATTATTTTTTATATATTTTATTATTTTATCTACTCTAAAAAATAAACTAACCTAAATTCTATCATTTTTCCTAATATTATTATTTTTTATTTTTTTATTCTTGAAATATAAATAAATAAAAAAAATACAATAAATAAATAAAATAATAAAAACAGAAAATCTGACTTACCTGGGTCTAGGTATGGTGCGCGGATCGAGTCGAACTGGGTCGGGTTGGATCAGGTCGGCGAGTTGGGTCGTAGTGGCTGGAAGTCATCGTCGGCAGCGTTCCGGAGACTTTCAAGGGCATTTGAAGATGGCTTTCGAGCTTTTAGGGAGTGGGGAACTTAACTATGGTGGTGGATTTCTCCAAGAATGCCTCCTGGTGGTGTTTTGAGGTGGTGGTGGTCGGCGGTCGTGGCCCGTGAACTTCGGCAGCTCCAAACTCTCCTATTTCCTCTCATTTTTCTCTTCTTATTGGTCCTTTAGCTTCCCCACATTGTGCTCTATTTATAGGCACCAAAAATCGAGCTGGATAAGCTCGGATTTCCTTCGATTGGGATGAATCAGATTTTCGATTAAAAACCTATCTTCGATTTGTGTAAATCTTCCAATTTGTTGCGAATTGATTCCAATTAGATGATGTTTATCTTATTTTAGTTAAAGATTTAGTGGATTTGTGAAAAAAATCACGTTAAAATGGCCGGATTTGAATTTTTCTACGGTCGGCGACAATCTTAGATGAAAGAAGGAGATGATTACGTGCCCAACGCGTGCATTTGCGTCATCCAATCATCAGCTGACGTGGGTCTCAGGAAAAAAGAAAAACGGGCAAAACGCAAACCTGCTCCCCGCATGTTTCAATTGCCTGACCTTACACCCCCGCATGCACTCGAGTTCATGGCTCAAACTAGTTGGGCTAGCCCACTTACTCGTTTTTTTTATTAAACGCAATTTGCATATATGCGTTGCAATTTTTTATTATTTTTATATTATTTTGAAATTCTAAAAATTTGTAAAAATTATTTAACTCCTTTTCCTATTATTTCTATCATTATTTTCCAAAATTGATATATTTTTCTTATTTTTGCTAAATTATAAGAAAAATTATAAAAAAAAATAATAAAAATTGACCATTATTAATTATTAGAGGCAAAAATGGGGTGTTTACAATTAGAAATTTGCAACCTTTGACTTACAACGCAATTTTCATATTGTTGATGCATACATAATATGATAACTTTCAAGTAATTCTACTAGGTCCCCTATAGGGCCGTTACAATACCCTTTATAATAAGTGACCATATGTGATGGGCTTGTACTAGGTCACTAATATGAGAATCAACATTAGTAGGATTCTTAGCAACCTACACAAAAGTAATGATACTTTATTATCACTTATAAATCAATTCAATATCTTTAGAAACTGAAAAGTCCTAATTAGTCACCATGTTAGAAGCACTTATGAAATGCTTTAACTAGCTTGTAATTTTTTTTGTTCTTGGAGCTTCTCTATTTCTTTGTCACTTAAATTGGGTCTTTCCATCCTTAGTGTGTCATCAAATTTTCTACGATTGAAAAAACATATTAGCATGTACACTTACTGAAAATGTATATAAAACTTAAAAAAAAAATCCACTTACTCTATTAGTAGCACAAGTTCTTCACAATTTATCAAAGTATAAATGTTGCAATTTATATTCATTTCGATCCATCAACTTATAGTTGCCATTAGAGCCATAAGCTCTTCTTGAATTCCTAAATATCGATAAGCTTCCCCTAGTCTCAACATCACTACCATCATCATTTCATGGAGCTTCATTTAATCTTGTTCGCACATTTGGCTCAAAATAAAGGGAGCAAAATGTGAAGATTTCCTTAATAATATAGGCTTCACATGTTGAATTTTCCACATAAGCTCAATTTTGTACTTTCTTTTCTAGATGATGTAAAACCTATACCTGAGAGAATTATCATTTAATAGCTCATCAATGTAAAATCCATATGCCTAAAATAACATAAGTTTATCTTCTACATGATATAGAAGTACCTCTTAAAAGGATACATCAAGGGATATTGCATAGGTCCACCCACCTTAGCTTCATAAGCTAGGTGCATAGGTAGATGCCCCATGGAATTGAAGAATCCTAGAGGAAAAATCTTCTCTTGTTTGCATAAAGTTTCTACTATATTTTTCTCAACCATCCTCATATGTTTTATCTTAAGTGTTGATGAAAAAATTTCTCTAAAGAAAAGGCTAAGCTATATAATTGCTTCCCACATCACACGAGCTAATAATTTAGAAAAGGCAATTGGCATTAACCTTTGCATAAACACATGACAATCATGGCTTTTTAGCCCATAAAACTTACATTCTTCTAAATTCACACATTGGCTGATGTTTGAAGAATACCCATCCAAGAATCTCAATTGGTTAACCTAATGGCACACCCATTTTTTTTTTTTTTTTGTTCTTTTGTCAGTGTATAAGAAGCTTTAGGTTTTAAAACTTTTCAATTTTCTTCTATTAACTCTAGGTCTAGACGCTTGCAATATAACTTCAAATCTATATTAGCCTTTGCATTGTCTTTTGTTTTCCCTTTAATATTCATCATTGTATTAAATAGATTCTCAAAGACATTTCTTTCAATATGCATGACATCCAAGTTATGATGCATGAGATTTGAATACTCCCAAAATATACTTTTCTTCACCTATTTGTGTTTCTCACTAAGTCCAATAATTTTCTACTTATTATGTTGAATTTCAAAAGTGATTTTAGAAATCTTAGATACTTGCCTCAACATTTCTTCTACAAGGAGTCAAGGAGGTAGTAAATCTTTTTCAATTTAACTATTTAAAAATTTATTCTTTTGCTTTATATATGGGTGACTAAGGGGCAAAAACTGCTGATGATAATAAAAAGATGATGTTTTCCTACCATGCTTCAATGTAAAAGATTTAGCATGCTCCATGCAATAAGGACACGTTAACTTCACATGAGTACTCTATCCAAACAACATTACATAAACAGAAAAGTCACTAATTGTCTAAAGCAAAGCAACTCTCATTTGATTTTTTTTTTTATGGGCATCATAAGTTGCAATCTCATTGGTACATAATAGTTTCAACTCATCAACTAATGGTCTTAAGGACACATCAATATGTTTCCTTAGAATTTTAGGCTTGAGGCTTACCACAACTAAGAACATATGAGATTACTTCATGCATAACCATGGAGGTAAATTATTCATCGTAACAATTACTAGCTAACATAAGTAAGGAGTTGTTGACTAATTGAAAGGATTAAATCCATTTATGCATAAACAAATATGCACATTCCTTGATTCAACTACAAATAAAGGGTGCACTTGATCAAAGTACTTCCATGGCCCACTATCATTGGGGTGGGAAACAAAACCTTTCAAGTTACGATCGTCTATAGGTCATGTCATATATTCTATAGTCTTTCTAGACATATAGAGTTATTGGGGTCTTGGAGCTAGCAATAAGTAGCATAACACCTGATAAGGAATATTCTTTTGCTTACTCTAGCAGACCCTTTCGATTTAAAACGTAGATGCCCACAAATTTGAAAAATAAGTTTATTTTTCATGCTTTTTGTATAACATGTACATGTTGATACACGAGTCAGTCTTTTCATATCTTAATCCAAGTTTTGTCACTAACTTGCAAATATAGTAGCTATCTACTAATTTCTCATCCTTCGTTAACATAGTTTTAACCATTGATAGAAGGCAATCAAAAAATGCCTCACTCATATTACACTTGAACTTAAGATTTAGAAGTTGTGACACTGCAAAAAGTTTTGTTTGCTTTTTACAACCCTCCCATAATAGTTCACCGGCATCCTTTAACATAGCACAAAACTCCATGGCCTTGGGATTTGGTGTATCCTCTTCAACCTTAGCCCCATGACAATTAAAATTTAGACCCTTGGCATCTAACACCATTTTTTTTGTTTAGCTTGACACCATCATTCATACTTCTTAAAGATTCTCTTACATTCACTTCTCCAACATTTTTTGCAGAAGGTTCCCCATGTGCATACTACCTTGTATATAGCTTATCAAAACTTTTTAAATAAAGGTGAAATTTCTCTTCTTGATTGAAGAGCCTCATATTGTTGTACTTAGAAAATGGGCATCTAATGTTGTTTTGAGAAATGATTCAGGTTTGGGAAAAGGTAAAGTTAAGAAATGATTCAACTCTATTAACGAAATCTCTAGTTAGGTGGCTATTACTATTACATCGGTGATGCATCTAACTATAATTAGACAGCATATTTCTTGCACTATATTAGACAAAATTATAATAATAATATGAACAAACATAATTTCAACATAACATGAAAGTTGAAATTAAAAAATGGCCAATGCTTGATGTTAGGAAATGAGAGAGATATAGCAAGCATAGTAAACAGTTCATTTGTTAAAATACTGTACACATGCACATTGATTTAGATGATTGGATTATAAGTAAGTGAATTGTTTATAAGTAATTAGATAGAAACTTTCATAATATGTGACAACCATGGAAGCAAACCATTGATATCTCATTTCTTCTATAATGAAAAAGAAAAAGAGAAAATAATACACATACATCAACATTCATTTCTTTAGTGGAATGGTAGAGAATGGTTCATTTCTTTTAGATTTATGATTAATATGCTTTGAAAGTGTTACTCTAATGTGTAGGAAACAACATAATTTTGTATTTATTGTAATATATATGTATATATATAAGCTTTAGTTAATTTAATGAAATGTACATATAAATTATAGCTTTAGTTAATTTAATGAAATATAAAATTAAATCCACTCATTGGCATTAATTATTCTATCCATAACTCATAAAGTAGAGGGGCCTCATACATTCAATGATCCTTTGTTAACAAATTAATGTTCCTAAATAGATAAAATTAAAATATCTTAGCCATCACAACACACATTTTAGTAAAAGAAAAGTAGAGCATGACATCTAGAACCATTGCCTTATATGTGTGCTTTATCCTTTTTGTTTCGTACTTTTTTTTTTCTATTTTTCAAAAATCAAACATAATAAAGTAAATCATACAAATTCCATTCAATCCATAACTATCCATTGCTTAAAAACTTGGACTTTCCTCCTAGAAGGTTTGATTCATGCAAATATGCATCAATCCATCATATTTAATACATTAAAAAACCATTGAACATATGTAAAAATTGTATACTTTTCAAGTACAATACATTAAACAACAAATGCAAGTAAAAAGAAACATATATATATCAAATCAAATTGACATGGATCAAAAGAAAAAACTCACCTTAGAGAGAGGAGATTGTTGAGTAGCTAGTGAGGAGGAGCTCTACGGTTTCATGAAAATAGTAAAAAAAATAAGAGAAATAATAAGAAGGGGAAAGGTAGATTGTTTTGTAGTAAAGAGGAGCTCTAGGGTTTCAAGAAAAAGTGAAGAGTTGACTAAAGTTTCAAGAAAACAAGTTAAAAGTAAAGCTAATATTAGAAAATTAAGTGTAAAAAAGTAAAAACATAATAAAATTATAAATGAAAAGATAAAAGTTAACAATAGATTTGTATAAATATAATAAAAATGAATAGGGGTATAGTTTTAGTTATTGTTTATAATTATTAAGGGAAGATAAATAAAAGAAAAAATATTGAATAATATTAAAAACAATTAGAGATAGATTTTATGTTTCCTTGAAAGTTATGAATATACTTTACTTTTTAACTTATAGAGATAAACCTGTAACAGAGTTCCAAATAAACCTATAATGTTAAAAAATTCATGTTCCTATTCTAAAATTAAAGATGGATTTACAAAAAAAAATAAAAAATCCATTGTAAATCTATAGAGAATCTGTTGCAAAATCTATTTCTAAAACATATATTAATTGCAAAAGCTCCTCCGTTTTATATCTTTGCCAATTTGTCACAAATCTATCGTTCATCAATTCATTTAGAGATAGTATTTTTCCATTGTAGAACTTTTGTCTTTAAAAACTAATGTCGATAGAGTTTTTTGGAAATGGACTTCAAAGGTCTAATTCAGCTTGTTTAGGCCTTTATTCGAGCTCTTTATGCTTAAATCGACCTTAATAGACTACTACAACACTAGAAGAGTTAAGTTCAACTAGCATGCTTTGATCTCAAGCTTAGATCGACCATGTGCATCCTAGAACTAGATAAGGACAAAATGCTTTAAACGTATAAGGAAAGGAGCCAGTCAAAGATACACCTTCCACAATATTTGAAAAGAATCTTGGATGTGAATGCACTCGCCAAATCAAGATCAGTCATAACCTTTATAAGCAGGAGTTGAGACTATTAGGTAGAGGATCTTGGCTTTCTTAACTCTCATACACTCTTCACATATTTTATCATCCTACAATCCTTGTGCTAACTTTGGCATTAGAGTGGTTATGCTGGAGCAACCTTTGGCACCCCCCATAGCCTATTTCTCTTTTTGCTATAGGTGATTCAAACACCTAGAAATTCTCAGCACAACACCATGATGCCTTAGCTGTGGACCAAGTTGTCTAAGCTATGGTGCCGTAGTAACAAAACCCAAACACCAACGTCTAGCAAATTGATGACCAATGTTTTCTTAATTTGGAAAAATTGTGCAAAATAATGGTTGCATAGAACGAAGCGATATACGATGACAACACTAGGCTTTAGGCTCAAATGGTAGAACTTGAGTAACTAAACAACATGTTGAAGCTAGAGAATGTGTTAACCCATTCTCTAAAGCCTGGTTACAGCAACCCTTCACCACCACCACCAATAGTAAATGCCCTATAACCAAATCAACAAGCTTAGTCTATAGAGCTCTGCAACCGAACTCTTGCTAAACTAATCTTACCAGTAACATCGTTAAGGTGAGCTCATTCTCCTCCCATGCTACCTGTTGCATCATGTAGCCACAATAGTGTTACAGCTTGGATCAATTAACTTGAGCCCTTCAATGATTACACCTTAGTTAATCAATAGGTCAATGACATGGACATCAACTAAATCAATAACTATATCAAATGCCTCTCTGACCTAAAGGGGAGTAAAAAGGCAAACCCTTCTACTAAGTTCTCTACTAACAAGACTTCTTTTACATAGGCGATATAGAAGGAAGTCTTACCACCAAACATTCACCTGCTATAGTCGGACACCTATGACGGAATTGCTGATCCAAATGAACATCTATGCCATTTCTAAATGATGATGAATCTGTACGATCTTAGTGATGTGGTCACTTACAAGGCCTTTTTAAGTACCTTACGTAAGGTTACTTGGACTTGGTACAACAACCCCCCTACTAACTCCATATCCTCTTTTGATGATTTTGCTCATTAGTTCCAGTAATGTTTTTTAGCGAGCAAACTCCCAATGAAGGATTTATTCCTAAACTTGATCAAACAAGGTTATGATGAGTCGATTCAAGATTATCTTGCTCACTTTAATGCGCAAAGTTGGAAAGTCCTAAAGTTGATAAGGGAGTTTCCTTAAACATGGTAATTCGAGGTGTTAAGCTTGTTGGTGACTTCTTTTAATCCCCAGTAAAGAATAAACCAATAGACTTTGAAGAATTCAAGGAGGAAGTTAGGAAGTACAACTAATAGGAAGATTTCCTTCTAGTGTAAGGGAAATTCAACTAAAGTAGGTTGGATAAGAAAAAAGAAAATAAAAGGTCTATCAAAGATTGTCTTGGCCCTAAGAATGATCAGGGGTCATCTTCGGATAATGACGCCAAGGACTGGAAGTGCGCTACCTTGAGCTTTACCACTTATACCAAATTAAACTAGCCATTAAGTGATATATTTATGGAAGTTCACAATAAAAGCATTCTATCCAAGCTAAAAAAACTATAGGGTAATTTGAGCAGGAAAAACTTTAACAAATATTATGACTTCCACAAAGATTGAGGTCATAATATTGATGAATGTTACCAGCTTAAAAATGCCCTTAAAGACTTTGTTCAACGTGGGTATCTTTAAGAGTACATTATTAAACTAAACAATTTCATAGAATGACCTACTTAGAGGTAGCGGGATAAGTAAGATTGCAATGAGCTAAATAACGATAACACTTGCCTAAACAAAGCCCCTAATGGTTTGATTAACACAATCATTAGAAGACCTTAGAGTAGAGGTCGATTGAGCTCCTCGAGCCTAGTTAATGCCCCTAGTAGTTGATAGGTTATAAGTATATATGTAAAAAGTGGATAATTGAAACTTCTATCTCTTTCTTAGGTAAAGACATGGAGGGAGTGCAAACCTCTATGATGATGCCTTAGTGATCAACACTAGGATCATCAAGCTCGAAATGAAGAAGATCTTAATTGACATAGTTAGCTTAGTTGATATCATTTTCAAGCATGCTTACAACTAAATGCAACCTAAGCTGAAAAATAAAATGAAACCCTACAACCATGATTTGTACTGGTTTAATAATTAACTAGTCAAGTTTGCAAGCATTGTCACCCTTCCCATGGAACTTAAGGATGGCGACGTTGTTGCCTAACAGCATATTAACTAAGCCAAAATACCTTAATGTTGCACCTAAAGGGGAAGCTTTCAACCCTTGAGGAGTTGGTGTGTGCTGAGGAGATCATGATTTAGCATGCACACTATACTTGAAGGCTTTAAAATAGGAAGAGGTATCGAGTATGGAGACTAGACTTGAGGAGAAGCTAAGATCTAAGGGAAGTCTGGCTAAAGAGATTGAGGAGATTTAGCTTAGTAGTAGCGCTGAGTAGACCGCACAAATAAGGATGTTAATGTTCACAAATCTCAAACAACAACTCTTTAACTTTCTCATGTCCAACTGTGATGTCTTTGCTTAGCCACCATTAGACATGTTGTGCTCCTAGAAATAATGATGCATAATAGAAGAGAAGACACTTTTCTCTAGAATGACAAGTAGCTATCAAAGAAGAGGTTTAGAAACTATTGATGGCGAGATTCATCTAAGAGGAATGTTACTTGACTTAGTTAGCTAATTGCGTGTTAGTTGAGAAGTCCAATGGAAAATGGCACGTATATAGATTACACTAATATCAATAAAGCTTGCCTAAAGGACTAATTTCCTCTCCCTATGATCGACTAACTCATCTATTCTACCTTTGGACATGCTCTTTTAAGGACACTTCTCGGGCTACAACCAAATTAAGATAGAGCTAGAGGATGAAGTACATACGTCCTTTGTCACCACCTAAGGAACGTATTGTTATAAAGTAATGCCCTTTAAACTAAAATTGATAAGGCCACATATCAAAGGTAGGTGACAAAAATGTTTAAAGAATAGATTGGGTAGAACATCGAAGTTTATGTTGATGATATGATTGTCAAAAACAAACAACTTGAAGACCATCTCTAGGACTTTCAGGAAATATTTGACATTCTAAGGTAGTTTAATATGAAGCTTAACCCCTAAAAGTGTGTCTTTAGGGTGGCCTTAGGTAAATTCTTAGGATATATGGTCACTCAGCATAGCATAGAGGTAAACCTAAAAAATATTTGAGCTATCCTTAAAATGCAGCCCCCCCAGGTTAAAAAAAGAAAAAGAAGAAGAGGTGTAGTGGCTCATGGGACGCATAGCTGTATTGAATAGGTTTCTATCTAATAGTGGAGATAAGTGCTTTGAGTTCTTGAAAGTGTTGAAGAACCCGGCTAGCTTTTAATGGATTGACTAATGTTAGGTTGCCTTCCATAGAATGAAGCAATTCTTAACAACTCCACTAGCACTTTCCAAACCAGTCCTAAGGAAAGATTTATATATGTACCTTTCACTTAGTAATTGGGCTCTCTCCTCAATGTTAGTTTAAGTTGAAGGGAGAGAACACAACTAGTCTACTACATCAATCACTTCTTCCAAGGGCTAAAAAATGAAATACATTATGGTGGAACAATTTGCCCTTATGATAATTATTTCAACTAAGGCATAGTGAAGCTTGAGATATATTTAGAATCTTGGCTTGTTATTCAATAGGTTAAGGGAGATTAAATAATTAAGGATGAGGGTATGACTAAGTACCTCCAAGTTGTATGTAGCATCATTGTGTTGAAAAATAACAAAATTCCCCAAGCTAAAAACTCTGAGGTAAGGAAGCTCATGTATAAAGTAGCAAATTACACCATCATTAATGACTCCCTCTATAAACAAGGCCTAGGCTGTTGTTGATGACCGTAATCACACAAATTTAAAAATCCCTTTTCTATGACTCTCTATTACGATCAAATAGGCAAGTGCACCTATCGATTGTAATAGTATAGAATTGTGTTCGGGTATCATATCCTCAGGGATCAGCAAGCACCAATAATAACTCTAAACCGACTATCTAACTGCACAAATTCGAGAGATTCAGATTAAATTAAAAACACTTAACAAAACCTATAGCAATTAAAAATAACACAATAACTTGATTACTAAATCTGATAATTAAGAACATACCCTATCCTTACTACTCCTCTAATTGTCATGTAACTTCACCCTTTCAATAAATTAGTTAACGAGCAATGGTTATCTCTGAACCGCGGAGTATCTAACACTAAGCCAATATTCTTTCCAGATTTATTAGCTCCTAACCCTAATTGCATTAATAAAGATCCCTCTTTTATCAAAATAGATTAGAATTGCATTAACACTCTTGAACCCTCCATCAGGTCGAATTATCTAATTTAACTTAATACGGAAAATTCATGTTCTCTATCCCTAGATTACATACGAATTCCTTTATTCATGCATGATCTATTCAAACAAGAGATTTTCCAATCAACTTCTAATAAATCAATGCAAACTCAATGCTGGCCATACATCAAATTAGCAATACTAAATGAACAACATGAATAAATCCAGAGAATTCCACTAGTCATTAACCATGCAATCAATCTAATGTTACATGACAATTAAGGTTCATAAGGTTCGGGTATGAAATAATTTAGCCACTCATGGTTTTCAAGTTACAAATCAATGAAGATGAAAAACCCGTGTGCATAATCTCTTCGGAAGAGAAGGATGAATCCGTTGATGTTGCTTTTCCCTTAGGTAAGCTTTCCCTGTCTCCTCCTCTTCTTTCTTTTCTTGTTTTTTCTATTTACTTCAGGTGTCTCTCTGCCTCCTTTCGGTTTGGAACTCCCCTCATTTGGAAAATGAAGAGATATATATATGGAAACCGAAAAATCTCCAGAAACGGCCAAACTTTTCCATATATACGGTCTCGACCCATGGTTATACACGGCCATGCCTTTCAATAGTGTCTGAAATAATAAAAATCCCATGGCTAATAACATACGGCTGTGTACTTAAACCGTGTAAGCTTCTGTTGGTTTTTCAAGCCAAACACACAGCCGTGCTCTGGAAATACACGCCCGTGTACTTCCCCTGTTTCTTCCAAAAAGCATTTTCCTTCGTGTATTCTTCTCTGATCTCAATTCAAGTCGATATCTCCTCTCAAAATAGTGGTCCTCATCCCTGAAACTGAAATATTTCTCTTTTAAGTATCAAAATTCTTCAAGATAACATCAACTTATTACACAAACAACTAGAATTCATCTAAAATACAACTGTTAATTAGCATTGTCACAATAACAGTTTACACAGTTACATCCTTAAAGTCGGCATACCAACCTTATAATAAAAAGATGGAAATTAACAACAAAACATTAGCTAGGAGGTAAAGGATCTTTTGGAGGATCCAAGCTAGGAGAAGGAGGAGGAGGAGGAGGAGTATCTTTAACTTGACCTTGACCTTGACCTTGACCTTACTCCTGATCTTGACCATGATCTTACCTCAGGTCTTATACTTGGGGTATATTCTTAGGCACATCCTCTTTGTTATAGTTAGCTTAAGGTGCCCTATGAGCATCATGGATACCCTCATTAGCTTCCTCCTCGACAATTTCCTTGGACTCATTTGGGTCGTTGCAAAAAGACAAACAACTAAGCTTATATTTATGATGTACCTTTAGGATCTCTAACTTGGTCATTTTGACCCCCTTTTGTCCACTTTCACTCTTAGATATTAGCCCATTCATCACTAGCTATAATCTTATCAAACACTTCCTTCTCAATGGCAAATAAGCTAACTTCAGTGGCAACCCGGGCCTCCAATCCTAATAGTCATGCTTTATCGTGTTTAACTTCGAGATGAAGCTATCAGACTTCCTCTCAAAGACCTTGTTCAATCTCAGCATGATTAGCCTCTTGATCATGGAGTTACTTTTGTGCCTCATCAAGTTGAGCAATGATTTTTTGTTTTCTTTAGTAAGGCCTCAATTACACCTCCCCATTTTGCTAACTCTCACAATGAGTTCAATGTTGGTTTTGGCTTTAAACTCCAGTCAAGCCCTCAAAGTGCAAAGTTGGCTTCAGTCTTCATCCTAAGGTTGTTGACCTTAGCTATCCGATTATGGGACTTCGCTTGGACCCTTTTTGTTTTCTGCCTTAGCCTCCTTTACTTTTTGCTATAGCACATAGATTTCATTAGGCAAGTTGTGGTATCTACTATATATCCTTTAACATTTTGAGATAAAAAGTTTATGTTTAAATTCCAATTCCCCTAATTGCTCAAGCTCTACCCCTAAAATGTTGAAGGATTTCATTAAGTAGGAGGTAAATTGCAATAAAAAATAAAAGAAGTTTGCTTTAATGTAAAACTATAGACAAAGTATAGCATATAATAATAAGCTACATATGCCATGAAGTTTCGAGCAAATCAGCTTCTCAAAACCATTCTTAGACATCTCGGGTAAGTTATCCTCAAGTGTCATGGCATCCTATAGAAGTATGCATCCCTTTAAAATTTCTATGTTGTGCTTCTCATCACTAAGCCCAGTGTTTGAGCTAAAAACTTCCTATTGAGGTCGAAAAACCTAACCCCCTCTTTCTGGAGATGGGAGCCTTGGAGTTGAAGAAGCCTCATCTTCTGCTCTTTTCATGATCAATAAGGTAGCCTTAGTACATCAGTGATGGGTGAACTACTCTATTGTAACTCCTTAAATTTTTATTAGACAAAACTTTATTGAGAAGGCCTTAGATAGGAATATATGTTTAGGATATAGCTCTAAATAAACCCAAGTAAGGTCCAGGAGCTAGAGATGACTTGATTTATTATAAGTTGACTTAAGTCAACTTAGCTAGATTAAAAGTTGACTTGGGTCAACTAGCTTAACCCGACTTAGTAATTGAAGTCTTCCATTCGACATCCCCGAGAAGACTTGAGTAGATTTAAGGTATTAAAGCTTAGACCCAATATAATTTAGGACAGATTTGAAAGATTTAATGTTATAGATTCGTATGATACCCTTTCTTGATAGAATTGATGGATTTGACTCACTAAAAGTTCAATTGAAAATCACTAACTGCATTGATTTCCACTAAACTCCTTACTTGAAGGTTCAGTCTCATTTTCAAAAGTTCACCTAGTAGCCTAAACTTAAATTTAGTCAAATTTTATCTATAGAACTAGTATACAATCTTAAGTATTCTTTGAGTATTAGATCTAAAAATTCAAACATGGTTAATTAAAGTTTACTCTAATTTGACTTAAGTCAACTTTAGATAAGCAATTAGACGACTCGAGAAAACTTGCTTTGACTTGAGTCAATTACTTTTTAATTTCATTCAATCCTATCTTGGTCATAAGGATTAATATTATAAAACTCAGATTAGCAAGATAAAGTTCAAATTAACAACAGATTAAACCATGAATGTACTCAAAATAAGAAGTTTCTAAACTTCAACCTAGAAATTCCTAATCAATTAAGCTTGAAAACACCCTCTTAATCTTAATATGTTTTAACTTTCATTCTTAATTACTTAATAACACAAAAAATACAAGGAAAATATACTTAAAACCCAACCGGTTCCCCCCTACTAATAGGCATTAATTTCAAGTCTAAATTCCACATGGAATCTTTGAAAATTTCAAACCTTATCTTATCTTATCAAATCCTATCCTATCTTCATCAAATCTAATCTCATCTTATCCTATCTAAATCATATCATGTCCTAAGAAAATGACTTAGATAGGGACATGTAGTGGCCAATTCAAAGAAGGAAGGAATAAGCATGTGATTTTATCCATTTGCAATGATTTACCTTATCTTATCTTATCCCCATCACATCTTATCCTATTCTGCCCTAATCTTATCATTTTTGCCTAGGAAAATAGCTTTAAAATGATAGAAAATAAACAGCAAAAACCGGTCTAAACTACCCTAACATTCATGTGCACAATCTCTCATTTTCACCCATTAGATCTCTATTTACTTCACCTTATCTTATCTTATCCTGGCTTATCCTAATTTACCTTAAATTATCTTATCTTATCTAAAATAGGAAAAGACTTGAAAATAACATAGAAAATTTTGAAATACATGGCTTGCCAAAGCACATGAAAAATAGCCATGTGATTTTATCTAATTCTCAAATAATTACCCTATATTATCCTATCTTACTCTAACTCTTCATTCCTTAGCTTATCCTACATTATCCTATGCTATTATTAACCTTAGAAGTCAACCAATTATTGCCTCTTTAAGTGTGGAAAAATAGGGCTCTAATGATGAACAAACCAATAGAACATAATCACTATAAAAAGGGTAAAAACAATAGTTAACCTAAGTAAATTTCCACTCCATTTCTTTTCCTTTTTCTCACGCCAACTATGCCTCTTTTTGCCCGACTTTCTCATCTAAATTTGCACTTAATTAAGATAAATTCATACCCTTATTTAGCTCTACACTTATCCCTAATGTTAACAAAAAGTTCTAGGACCACTTTTCCAAGAATCAAGATAAGATACTTCTAAGAAGTTTGTGTAACTTTTAGTAAATTTCTAAAGAAATTAACTAACCTTGTCTATTTCCTCTATTATAGGATCATTACTATAATTTTTTTTAGTAAATCTCAACTAAGAAAGGTAATATCGAACTACTAAAGTTATCTTTGTAGTTTAGCCTTTAGAAAATATACTAATAATGTGTATTTTCAAAGTTGCAAGTTTCGTCGATTACTCCACCTTAAGGAATTCTATTTTTCATAAGACTATTCCACTACTCTTTCCTTTAGAATGTCTATTGAGATATTTTGATATATTCTAAGATATAGAATCTGAACCTTCAATAATACAAAAGTTAAAAAAAAAATGATGTTAAGGACACTTTCCTGAACCTTCAAGACTTATGATTATTCATGACTATTTTGACCTATTGGACTTTGGTGGACTTATCCTTAAACATATATTTTCCCTTATATGACATGATTTGAGAATAAGACTTTCTCTAATGAGGACTTAAACGTGGACCTTGACAATGGACCAAACCCTGAACAAAAGAACTTAACACTAAAACATCCTAAAAGACTTTAATAAGACTTGGGTTAAAAACGAGATATTAGAATAATATATTCTAGTAGTAGTTATTCTTATATGTATTTCTTTTATGTTTAATCATTTAGGTTTTTCAAAAGATTATCAGTCTCTACCCAACAATGATTATGACCTTTGAAAAATGGTTAGGTGAGTACCAATAATTGCTACTTGATTTGTGTTTGTAATATTAGTTGCACTTAAAGTTGGAAACTAATGAACCCATGTGTGTGCTTGATTTAGTTAATTTGATTGCTTGACGGGAAATAGAGTAAAGGAGGCAAAACTGCTTATATTTATGATTCTTTCTTTGATTGATTGAGTGTCTACAAGTTGGCTGGTCACTCATCAAATTATGTTAAGTACAATACAACCTTGACTTAAAATGGACCATATATGGTATCTCTTACATATTCCTATTATACTTCATCATAGTCACTCAGGTAATGTAAGGATGTCCTGAGGGAGTCTCATAGTCTAACAATGCAAAAATGATTTAAAGATCATTGTGTATTAGTAAGAATGCATGTTCATTATTATATTATGGGCACATACATTTGGAGGTGTAGGGGTAGGGAAAACATTATTTTCTTTAGTTTATCTTGAGTCCTAGTATGGAAGATCCTTCTTTTGGTATAACTTTTGATATATAGAGCATGGCTATGATATTTGTGCAGCTAAGGATATGTGTAAGTGTTTCAAAATTGGTTGCCTAAACTCCGATGAAATTTCAAAAGATCCTTAACCCAAGGTTAAAGGAGGGGTAAAATGGTTATAAGTATCCTTAAACTTTATGTTGTTTTGGATTGACTACATGAGATGATTGGCATATGTTTATTCACAAATTTATGCATTAAAGTGACAACTTGTTTGTTTTTGCATAAAAGGTGGTTTTAAGCTAGGATCTCACTAAGTTAGATTTAGCTTATACCCCAACAGTTTTCCATTTTTGCAAGCATCGTATTAGTTTTACCCTAGTAGAACCCAACTAATGGTGAGAATCTTCAAGATAATTATAGGCAGGTGAGTGAGGATAAAGACTAATAAGATAGATGTTTAAAATTTTGAATAGACTCTTTCAATTATGGATGAATGTAATATGTAGTCCTTAGACTTATCTTTATACTTATCTATGTTTGTAAGACTTTATATATCACCATATTTATAAAGCAATATTTATTTTCAATTATCTTATAATTATTGAATTGTTATCTTTTTGGAGGTTTCTAGTGTAATGACACCTTATATACCATGTTAAAGTTTATGTGTACTAAAATACAACTAATCATGGACTTCACTATAGTACATGGTAGATTGTTACGACTAGGATACCCTTTGGGGCATGACATCTATGGTATTGAACTCCACATCAAGCTGTATGACTTTATTCCGAGTAGTTGTTGGCCTATCTCCAAATGCTTCAACATGAGGCCTTTTCCTAGGAGGGTCATTGCTCCCTTCTTTGGTCTTCCCTTTTAGCTTCTACCTTGTGGAGGGGAAGTTAGTAGCATGAGAAGGGGTAGCTTGCCTCTCTTCATCCTTAATGGATGGTTAAAGGAACCTCACTAAGCTTTAGTAAGGGGGTGGTGTGGGGTTGGAGGTAGGCTTCCATGTTTTAGTTAGGGCAATAGGTGTTTCCTTTACCTTCATTGCAACTAAGGTTGCCCTTTACTTAGCTAACATCTTAGTGGAGCTACTTTCTTGGAGTTGCATGTTTATAAAAGTAAGAGAAAGTAAGAAATTGAAATAAAAACAATTGCATGAATACCGTATCAGATAGAGAGCTCACTTGGAAACCCATTCTCCTAGAAGGGCCACATGAACAGCTTCTTTAAGGCAATGTGCTTCAATATGGCTAACATTAAGAGCATACTTTCGTTATCCTCCTAAGCGATGCTCTTAGAGAGTCTATCATCATAAAGGTACTCATTAACCTCCTTCAACACATTCTATGGACTATCTAACTTTTTTCATAATTCGACTATGATCTAGTCTATTGTGGCCTTATTGTTAGGACCTAGCACTCAAATTGCCAAGGTCCAAATTGGCTCAATTTAGTTCATCTAAAAGTCTAAGTCGGACTTGCATACCACCACTAAGAACATGCTTTTCCACCTGTGTACAAATGAATTTAACTTGATCAACAACTTCCTCCTCTAATGGTTAGTTAGGTATTATTAACTATTGTTTAATTTTTTAGCCTATAGAAGAAGCATAAGAGCTACAAGGTGTCTCACAATACGAAATGCTTACATAATGCTTTAAAAGCAATCAGTAGTGTATAGGCATTAGAGAAGAGCTGAGTTAGTGAAACCCTATGGTAGTTAAAGAATTCTTTTTGAAATTTTTAGAATGGTGTCTTAAGCTCAAATTCCACGTGTTTCAAATAAAAGTAGAATTGATGATTAACTGTTAGAATAACTCAGTCGTCAGCTTAGGGCTTATTGATTCTCTACCTCGAGGTTATGAGAGGAAGTATTTCCTTACTTCCATTAGATCCTTGTATTTAAGGGTGCTTTGGATCCCATTCAATGTATTTCCTTTTCTAACTAATGTTATAGTGCTCACACTAGTCTGGCCTCTTCATCGTCATCAATATACACATCTTTTGGAGTTTAAGCGATGGTTACAACGATGCCAATGTCTCTCTCTAAATTGCTGTTGGACTCTTTAGCTGTGCTAAAGGTACGCTACAAAACCTCTTTTGCTACCACTACCGGGGGGGGTAGGGTGCCTCTCCCTTCTTAAGCAGATTGGGTATAAGAAGAAGTGGTCATATTTACTTAAAGATAGTTGGAATTGAATCTAGAAAGAGAAAATTGAAAGATTTTAAAAAAGGGAAAGTGAAAGATTTTTAGTATTGGAGCAATTCTTGCAAAGGAAGAGTAAGATAAAAGTGTTGAAATGATGCGAGCAACACACACACACACACACATAAATATAAGTAAGGATACAAAACGATAGTTATAGAAAGGACATAATGACATGCCCTTTGACCTCTGATCTAGACAACCAACATTTTGAATATATGGTGTGGATTTAATAGGCATGTTTTTCCGACTTAGACCTCCTTCAATAGTACTTTAACAATTGTACATAGCATTAAATGTGCTTATATTTATGTGCTAGAAAATAAATTGAATTAAAGCTTGCTTGAGAAGCCACTGACTCCTCACACTCTATGCCACCCAAAGAGATTAGAACTCTCTACATGGTTAGTTCTTAAAGCTTGTACTTACTATAGCTTGAATTGGTATGAATAAACAAACTAACACTTGATGCATCATCCACCTAGCATCATCCTCAACTTAACAACTCGAATCCCTGTAGAGGAACATACATTCTCGAGTAGTCACAATATTTGGAAAGAATCTCAGACATGAATGTACTTGCCAAATTAAGACTAGTCACAACCACTATTATAGGGGTTGAGACCACTAGGTAGAAGATCTTGACTCTCTCAACTCTCATACACTCTTCACACATTTTATCATCCTACAACCCTTATGTTAACTTATACATTGAAATGGTAACACTAGAGTAACATTCAGCACCCCTCATAACCTATTTCTCTTATTTTGCAAGTGATTTAAATACTTAGAAATTCTTAATACAACAACTAGTTTTCTTGTAGCAAGACCATGGTAGTCCTATGACTTGATCACAAATTAGGAAATTAAATAACTTAGTTTAGAGGTTACTTGAAAATTCTTTATTACTAGACGACAAGTGTTCGAGGAAAATTTCATGGTTTATCATATGAATATAGAAAGAAGCTTGTTAGTGTCAAAACTTGCCTTAACTACCAAAGCTCGTGCTTCTGTTCTACTAAGAATTCTACTTCATGAGTGAGTTTGTTAGAAGTTTTTTATGAATATTCAAGGTTTACCCTTTGAATTGAACTTTATCAAATCTCAACATTTTGATTTTATGATAGAGATATGTTTCCTAAAATATGCAAGATATAAATCTGGCTACATATCTTTGGATTTCGTTGTTGTTCCATAATTTTATGTACTTTTCCACATTTGTTCCTTTAGTTTTACATGCTCTTTAGTTTAGTGTCAATCTATATTTAGACTAGGATATTTTTTTAAATTTTCTCGTGTAACTGATAAGATCACATTATACTTATATTTTCTTTTGGACTTATATTAAATTTATTTCAATATTATAAGAAAATATAAAGAAATGATACTTAATGGTGTTTATTGTGAAAATACAGGTTTTGAGGACCCAAAAGTAAATTACAATTTAATTGGAGGAGTTTTTCACAAAATTGAAGAAGCGAGCGGAGGATTGCAATAAAGGCCGCCGGCCTTGGGCCGGCCTACATTCAAGGCCGCCGGCTTTGAGCCGGCCAATATTAAACCGCCCTTAAAAAGCATTAAAGCCGCCGGCCTTAAAGCCGGCCTACATTCAAGGCCGCCGGCCTTGAGCCGGCCTTCAATACTCCCCGGATATCCATTGCGAAAATCTCTCCAAAATCGTATCTTATTTAATTTGCTGACTCAAATCCTCATCAGATCAACCTTATCCCCCTCCTCTTTGGATCTATAAATAGGTCCCTTGTGTGAACCTTGGGAGCATCCCCTTTTGTTTAGAATCCCCTTTTGTTTTAGAATTCTTTTGTTTTGATTCTTTGTTTAGCATCATTTGTCTTTCTTTGAAATTATTAGAATTCCCTTAGAAAATTTAGGATTTTATATTTTCTTTAATTCCTTTACATTTCATGTTATTCCAATTTTTAGTTTGAAGAAAGAAAGTTATTTTGCTGAAGTTTGCTTTGAATTGAAGCATTCGAGAAATCATTTTGGAAGATTGAAGTTCTTGAAGATTATAGCTATTGTTTCATTTACTTTATTTTCTTTTATGCCATTTATTAGTTTATTCTTGTTGTTCAATATGAATTCCATTACATCTATTTATTTCAAATTTTTTTATATTCATACTATAATGTTCTAAATCATCCTTGTGGGAAACATGATGAAGCCATAATTCAAACTAAAATGATCATTGTATTCATGTTATAGGAAATGTAGATATGCGGAATTTTCATATAAGAAGTCCTGCTATGAATTGTATTTTGTAATTGAAATCAATGCATAGAAATGTAAATGACTCGAAAGAGAAATTTAGGTTTTATCAGGAATTCCTAAGTAAGATTTAATAATTCATGTGGAAGCAGCGTTATTGAAATTTATTAGAAATTGACCTAAGTGTTTCATGCAATATTTTTATTAAATTTTTCACTAAGGGATTAGGAGAAATTATTTTAAAGATATTAGGCAATCATATAATTGGGAAATTTATGATTGTGAATTAGAATCCTCATTTGATTTGAATTAACGGGAGCTATTAAATTAAATTGAGGTAACATTGCTTTAAAACTTGATAAAGGATTAAGGTTTTGTTAATTTCTTGTGAAAATCCATATAGCTATGAGTTATTATAACATGAAGACAATATGATTAGTGGAATTAGGGTGGATTCTATTTCGCACCATCAATTCATCATTTTTCAAACACAATTCTCTTTTTGAGCATTTAGTATAATTCATTCAATTCTCATCAAACATCATTGCCTAAATAATAGTAGAAATTGATATAGGTTTATTACTTAATCAATCTTCGTGGTTCGACACTCTTCTCTCACTATATTACTTGATCCGATCCGGTACACTTGCCGGTATTTATTCACGCTCATTTTATATCTCTTTTTGCGTGGATCAAGTTTTTGGCGCCGTTGCCGGGGATTGATTAATATTAGACCATCTTCAGATTCTATTGTTAATTTAAGCACAATTATTTTGTTATTTATTTATTTATTTTTCTTATCATTATGTGATCATTTCCAGTTCTCTTTGAAGGTTTTTATTGCGCAAGAGTAGAAGTGCTAAAATTCTACCAATTACTCTTGAGATAGAATGCACCTTGCGACAACTTAGAAGAGAGCAAAGAAGAAGGAAAGAAGTTGACATGACAGAAGACAACCGTACTTTCAAAGTAAACGGTTATCTTCTCAAACATTACTATGAAGGGGAAAATGTAGATAGAGATGCCACAATTGTGGATTTAGGAGATGTGAGAACTATGTAGAAGTATAATGATTGCACACATCATGAGCTTACAAATCCCATGCTTTATTTATGTCCTTAAATTGAAATCCTGAAATTGACTTAGATTGGTGCCCTACTCGCCAACTATTGTGACTAGTTTACATAGTTAAAATTTAATAGTAAAATCTCTAGAGAACGGGGTTTACCCTATGTTTAGCCTTTGAACTTGAGATTGAGTCCTTAAGTTGAAAAAAACAAGAAAGTTTACTTCAAGGAAAAATTGGTTGGGATAAATCTCTCTTGAAATTTCTTTGAGAATACCTTAACACCTAGTGAAAGAGGTAAATGAAATATTTTACTTAGTGATCCCTTAAAAAAAAAAAAAGAGCCTTTACTCCAATAACTCAGGAAAGTGAGAGTATCCAATCTTAAATGTTAGTGTGAGAAAGAGTTCGTAGGGGTCCCTTTAAAACCTGGTCACTTAGGCGATGAGCCTAGGATGTGCCGACTCAATGAACTCACAATAACGAGAAGGGCGGAAAGGCAAAAATTTAGTACCTTAATGAAAACCAGGTTGACATGGGCGAGCTTTGGTCCCTCAGAAGAGTGAAGTCTCACTCCGTTGTCAATTAAGGAAAAAAAAAAGAAGGGAGAAATTCTAGGAAAAAAATGGATACCATATGCTTTCACTCCTTGTTATCTTGTTTAGAGAAGTAAAATTTAGGGAGATGATACTTGCTAATAACCAATGAAGTTTAAATGAATGTTTTTCCTTATGGACTAAGTATTGTTTTCTATTGTTAAACACTGGGATTGAAAATCTGTTGTATTTAGATTAACTACTAAATTTCAACTAGACATACTAGTTACAAACTTCAGTATGGTCAGAACAATGGGCACCAGAAGTTCAATGATGGATTTCTCTTGTTTAAATCAATTATTTTGCTTGAGGACAAGCAAAAGTTCAAGTGTGGGGATGTTGATAAGATCACATTATACTTATATTTTCTTTTGGACTTATATTAAATTTATTTCAATATTATAAGAAAATATAAAGAAATGATACTTAATGGTGTTTATTGTGAAAATACAGGTTTTGAGGACCTAAAAGTAAATTACAATTTAATTGGAGGAGTTTTTCACAAAATTGAAGAAGCAAGCGGAGGATTGCAATAAAGGCCGCCGGCCTTGGGCCGGCCTACATTCAAGGCGCCGGCTTTGAGCCGGCCTATATTAAATCGGCCTTAAAAAGCATTAAAGCCGCCGGCCTTAAAGCCGGCCTACATTCAAGGCCGCCGGCCTTGAGCCGGCCTTGAACCGGCCTTCAATACTCCCTGGATATCCTGCGAAAATCTCTCCAAAATCGTATCTTATTTAATTTGCTGACTCAAATCCTCATCAGATCAACCTTATCCCCCTCCTCTTTGGATCTATAAATAGGCCCCTTGTGTGAACCTTGGGAGCATCAACTTTTGTTTAGAATCCCCTTTTGTTTAGAATCCCTTTTTTTTTTAGAATTCTTTTGTTTTGATTCTTTGTTTAGCATCATTTGTCTTTCTTTGAAATTATTAGAATTCCCTTAGAAACTTTAAGATTTTATATTTTCTTTAATTCCTTTACATTTCATGTTATTCCAATTTTTAGTTTGAAGAAAGAAAGTTATTTTGCTGAAGTTTGCTTTGAATTGAAGAATTCGAGAAATCATTTTGGAAGATTGAAGTTCTTGAAGATTATAGCTATTGTTTCATTTACGTTATTTTCTTTTATGCCATTTATTAGTTTATTCTTGTTGTTCAATATGAATTCCATTACATCTATTTATTTCAAATTTTTTTTATATTCATACTATAATGTTCTAAATCATCCTTGTGGGAAACATGATGAAGCCATAATTTAAACTAAAATGATCATTGTATTCATGTTATAGGAAATGTAGATATGCGGAATTTTCATATAAGAAGTCCTGCTATGAATTGTATTTTGTAATTGAAATCAATGCATAGAAATGTAAATGACTCGAAAGAGAAATTTAGGTTTTATCAGGAATTCCTAAGTAAGATTTAATAATTCATGTGGAAACAGCGTTATTGAATTTTATTAGAAATTGACCTAAGTGTTTCATGCAATATTTTTATTAAATTTTTCACTAAGGGATTAGGAGAAATTATTTTAAAGATATTAGGCAATCATATAATTGGGAAATTTATGATTGTGAATTAGAATCCTCATTTGATTTGAATTAGCGGGAGCTATTAAATTAAATTGAGGTAACATTGCTTTAAAACTTGATAAAGGATTAAGGTTTTGTTAATTTCTTGTGAAAATCCATATAGTTATGAGTTATTATAACATGAAGACAATATGATTAGTGGAATTAGGGTGGATTCTATTTCGCACCATCAATTCATCATTTTTCAAACACAATTCTCTTTTTGAGCATTTAGTATAATTCATTCAATTCTCATCAAACATCATTGCCTAAATAATAGTAGAAATTGATATAGGTTTATTACTTAATCAATCTTCGTGGTTCGACACTCTTCTCTCACTATATTACTTGATCCGATCCGGTACACTTGCCGGTATTTATTCACGCTCATTTTATATCTCTTTTTGCGTGGATCAGTAACCCTATGAGAAGACAATTGATCATCTAATGAAATTTCTCTTGATTGATTTAGTCTCTTTCAAACTCTCTATTCTTATTAGTCACTATGACTATGGTAAGCAAAACCATTTAGTCTATTTGTGAGTCGTATCAAATAGACTAAGTGTAGTTCAAGCTTTCTTAGTAAGTCATATCTAAGGAGATGTAGTCTATATCCTTTATTTTTGTCGTTATCTTATATTATTCACGAAACACTATTATTCATTTGTTTGTTTGAATGTAGTGGTTATTTCCCTAGACATGTTTTTAAATCGCTTTGTTAGTTGATCAAGCCTAGTGACCTTCCTCTTAGGCACATTAACCTATCTAAATTGATAGGGTATGATTATACCATTATCTACAAAGTAGGGGACGGATAAGAAAGCATTTGATTCTCTTTCCAAGCAACTTAATGGTGAAGGAAAACATTTTAGGTTTTCTACACCTCACTTTAGTTTTGTAGAAACATTAAAAATAAGAGTATACTACCTTATTTGAATTTTAGAAGCTCAAAACAGACTTAAATAAGGCAAGATTTTGGAAGTAGCCTTTGGTATGGAAAAATGATCAAATGTATTATCACAATTGACTCTTTTTGGTGCCTCAATCAACTCTAATACTATCCTTATATATATATATATATATATATATATATCAAAGTACCATTTTTCCCCATGTTTAAGTCATTTTGGCTTCTTAAAGACTTATAAAAGGTTATCATTGGCATTTTTTTAAGAAGGGATGTGTTCACAGGTAGAGAGATTTGTTAAAGAATGTATTATATGCCAACAAGTTAAGTATGATACTTGGTCTCCCGTTGGACTTTTAGCACCACTTCATACTCCTGAATGGATATTAGAAGATATTAGTATGGATTTCATCACTTATCTCCTTGAATCTCAAGGGTTTATAGTGATTTTGGTGGTTATGAACTATTTATCTAAATATTGCCATCTTAAAGCCTTAAATACTCACTATATTGCTACTAAGGTTGCTTCTCATTTTCTTCATATGGTAGTGAAAGCATGGTTTTCCATGTATAATATTTTTAAATCAGGACTCAATTTTCATGAGAAAAATCTAAAAAGAACTGTTTTATTTGAGTGGCATACAGTTATCAATGAGTAGTGCATGCCATTTGTATAGGTAATGGTTAAAAAGAGGCTTTATATAAGACTATATAATGGTACGCTAAGAGTTTTTTGTTGAAATATCCCTCTTTTAGGGTGAAAGTTTTACCATAGGTAGAGTTGGCCTACAACATTTCTTACCATGAGGGTACTAAGATAACACCATTTCAAATTGTCCAAGGTTTTAAATTATCTATGGTAGACGATCTTTGATTATTCCATCCTATGTAAGGGGTACTTTTAAATTAGAAGGATTGGTTACTGATTTAGTTTCTTGTGATGAAACAATGTATGTATTACATAATAGTTTAGCTTATGCTCAAGTTATGATGAAGTAATTTGCTAACAAACATTGTATTGATGTTGTTTTTAAACCAGATGATATGGTTTTTGTTTAACTTTAGCCTTTCAAATAGGTATCTCTTAGTTAACACAATACTCACAAACTTTCTAAATGCTATTATCGACCTTTTCTTGTGGTTAGAAGAGTGGGTCTTTGTGCATACGAAGTGGCTTTATCTCCTTACTTAAAGACTCATAAAGTGTTCTATACTTTAGTTTTGAAGAAAACCTATGGTTTCACTATTTCTTCTTTGGAATTACCTTCAAGCTCTATTCAAAGTCATCCTTTACTTATTCCTTTAAGTATTATTAACAAATGACTTATTTCTAAAGGATGACATATTGTTTAAGAGTTGCTTTTACAATGGTATGGTTTAGCTTAGGAAGACTGCGAGACATTTCAAGGTGCTTACTCAAATTACAACCTTCAAGAAAGATTCTTTTTGAAGAATTGGAAGAAAATGTTATGGCTAGGGTGTTTAGGATTAGAAACATGCTTAAATGGCATGATGACTTTATCATGAGTAGAGTAGAAACATATGTTACTTCACATAAATGTCGTAGCATAAATAGTCTTGTGTACAAAATAGTAGCATAGTGAGTAGCTTTTAACAATACATGTAGAGGTAGTGCTCCTTTCTTCGTTCAAGGTTAAAGTTGTGAACTTGGATGTATTCTCATATATGCTCTAAGTACCTACTATATAGGTGCCTTTTGTTACTCTTCCCTGAATGCTCCCACAAAATTAAGAAATTATTACACTTGGTTTGCATGTTGTTGTTCCTCCTAAGTGTACGTGTGTAAACATTGTGTCTACACTTGTCACAATGATCACAAATCCTATTTGTAGCTTTTATGAAATAACTTTTATTGGACTTATACTTATTGTTACCACTATAACCAATTCCACCTTTATCCAATCCTGATCTTTATTGACCTAAGAGCAATTCTAAATTCTTTAAGCCTTTATTGAACTTGCTTATACTTTATTTAAAGTCCTCTAACTGGATTTCAAAACCAAGTTTCTTGTTTTACTTAAAGTCCTCCAACTAGATTTCAAAACCAAGTTTCTCATTTCGAGTTTCTCTAGCTTTTCAAAAAGTGCACTATCATTTTGCAAATTATTGTAATCATTTTCCTTGTTTAACTTATTAAGTTCCTTTTTTAAAATCATTAAGCTCATTACCCATTTGTTTCATCATATTTTTCAAACAATTTTTTTTCTTATGTGTTTTGCATAATTCATCATATATGTCCATAAGCCATCATAAGACAAGGTAGAGGAAGTTGAGCATACTTCATCATTAAGTGTCATGAAGCATACTTTCTCATTCAAGTCATTAGAGTCATCATCACTTTATGTTGCCACCAATACCTCCTTGCTTGATAGCTTATCGACCTTTTTGAGCATTTGACAATATTATTGGATATGACTTAACTTTTAACATTTGTAGCATTTAAGGACTTCCTTCTTCTTCTTTCTTAGCTTAGAGTTGTTCCTAACTTCTTTCTTTTTCAAATTTTTATTGAATTTCATAATATTTTTTTTAATTTATTGCAACCATTGCTAGCTCCTTCTCATCATCACTTTCTTTATATCTTGAGCTTAAGTTGGAGGTTTTGAGGGTTGTTGTTTTCTTCTTAGAATCTTCTTATTGTTTTTGTTTTCTTTTTCTTTTTATTTATAATTTCACATGTCTTCAAAGCTTCAAAAAGTTGCTCCCTCTTTATTGTTGAGAGATCATGCACTTCTTTAATGTTAGTTCTTTTAGCCTCTCAAACTTTTAGCAATGATTTAAGAAGGTTATAGTTAATCACAAGATAAGGGAACTTCTTGCTAAGCATAATTAAAGGATTAATGATATTAGTGAACCTATTATGCATTTCATCAATTGTTTTATCAAGTACTACTTTAAAATTCTCAAATGTTCCACAAAGGAGACTTATTTTTGTGTCCTTTACATGTGTAGTTCCTTCATAAATGCATTCAAGCTCATTCCAAATTTCTTTAGAACTTTTACATATACATGTATAATTGAAATCATTCTCATTAAAGACACATTGCAAGATATTCATAGCATACTCATTCAAATCAAGAGATTTCTATTCATTTTTAATGTAATCTTTCTCTTCTTTATTAGCTATGACTATATACCTTTTTCAACAATATTCCACAATTTTCTATTATGGGCTTTAAAAAACATTTTGATTTTACACTTCAAAAGGGATAATTAGTTTGGGTTAATAGAGGCAATTTATTACTAGCTTGACCTTCTAAGAATCTTAGCTAATTTGTTGCCATGATCTTTATTATAAAATGCAATTAAGTACACAATAAAATTTAGAGACCGCCTATAGTATCAATCAAAGAAATAGACTAGGAAACCAAAACAGGAAGAGAAGGGGAGGGGATGACTAATGTTTATCACAATTATTGAAAATTATCAATTTTAATCAAATTTAACAACTAAGTAAATGTACAAATGAATAAAATAGTAAATAAATTGCTATAACTTAAAAGAGAAAGGGATAGAATATTTATACTTAGATTTAAAGTGGAGCTTGGACTACACCATACTCTCCATGATTATGTAATACCTATAATCGAGGACTTTACACCAATTTATTAATAACCAATAAAGAGGCTCTCAAAAACAAATACATAATTGTTTTATTCATTAAATATAAGTGTATTTTTATAATGGTTAAAAATGATAACTCACTTAACACTAAGTAAACTTTCACCCAAAGGATTACAATATCATAAGCAAAATAATAAAGGGAATAATGAGCAACATAACAAGTAATATGATTGCAAAGTAAGCTCTTTTTCCTTGCTTCATTTCTACCTAAGGTCATCTATTTATAAGCTTTGCTTGAAATATATCCATGGGGTAAAAGTACTCTTAAAAATTTACAAGTCATAGAACGGTATCAATTATAAAGTGCCAAAGTTTTTTAGATAGTTGTGGAAATTTGGTTAAATGGGTGCTTAAAATTAAACAATGGTTTGAATGGCATAGGTTGCTAATCAAATGGGTGCCTAAGCTTAAAGTCCATACAAGCTTCACTTGAATAGTGTTTAGGGTTTTGAGTGTGTAATGCGCTGAGTCAAAAGTAGTTAATAAATTAGCCCCTTTTTAATCACTTGACTTAAAAGTTTCTAACTAGTACTGACTTATTATTTACTATTCGGCCTCATAAAACCAATACTAATTCTCTCCCACAATCTATGTAAGACTATATTTCACATGAGATATCACAATTTCAACCCCCCCTCCCCCTTTTAAACACGCGATGTTCTCATCATGAGACCATAAAATTAGGTCCAGTTCTTCACCTTTTTCGATCGTCCATGTAAAACCCACGAAATTTGTAAAATATAACATTGGAAAAATACTACGAGAATTAATTATAAATCATGAAAACTTAAAGTAAAGAATATATATTCCTTGAAACTTAAATTACGAACTATATTAGGTTAAATAAGAAAAAAATTATAGGAAATTACAAATTCAAAATTTCAAATAAAAATTTTGAATGGATAATTATAATTTGAATAGTCAAATTTCTTAAATGTAAAATTTCATAATGAAACACTTGAATTTTAAGTTTGTAATTATTAGTTTATTAATAGTTAAGGAAAAAAAAAAGTAAGTTGGTGAGATGCATAGTGACTATATAAAGTGCATCGTGCATTAGGAACACGGAGAACACGCCAAAAGTTGAAAGAAAAACTGAGAGAAAAAGAGAGAATGTGAGGAGAGGAGAGAGGAAGAAGAAGAAGAAAATTTTAGAAAAAAATTTGCAGTTTTCGTATATGACCTCCAAATCACAAATTGAGACTATCAATGCGATCCTTGAGGTAAGAGCAACACAACAAAACCAACTTTGCATGAAACGAGATTATTTTTCAAAGTTTAGATGTTAAGGCTTTATGTGTAGAAATCTTTACATTTAGCCTAGAACTAACAGTACCAATTAGAAATATGATAAATACGGAATTCTTGAGCACGAATAGTATTTGATGATATATTTTTCCTTATGTTTTAGGCAAGGAAAAAGCATTTAATGGGATACTTGAGGATTATTTTGATTAGAAGTGAGAAACAATGAGACCAAGGTCAGTAAGATTCTATGATGTGTAGTATTGCATGTTTATTTGTTGAGTATGCGTTATATTAAGTTGTGTTGCCTTATGATTACGTATGTATACATTATGTTCAAGTGGAGGGTGTGTATATATTCATATTACGAAGTAGTAGATATGTATAAGTGGATGTACTTATATGTGCGTAAATATACGTACTCCGGGTGTAGAAGTACGTATGGTATATGTGTGTATGCATTCGTACATACGTGTGTATATGTATGTACACACATGAGATACAAATATGTATAAAAGTGTGCAGGAGTAAGCATCTATTTATAGTTCTTTGTAAACAGGGTTAGCATGGGTATCAGCATAGCCATACTCAAGGCTGTGCTGACTTCAAAACACGTTATTATCAATGCCCAGTTCAAGATTGGCTCTAGCATGGCTGTGCTCGGGGTAAGGCTAAAATGTTTCTTGCTTCTGACTATTTTTCTTACTCAACACTAGCTTCAGCACAAGTTGTGCTGAACTAAAATTTCAACTTCCTTCATTCGACCAAATTTCATCTCGTCTTTTGCTCATATCATCCTTAAACCTTTCTTTTGTCTCCATTGAAACCTAAATAAATAAATTTTTGCAGTGGATGTGAAATTGCACAATTGAAGAAGGGTTCAGGAGTGCGAGATGTGATGAGTCAATTTTGAAATTTGGAATGATATTTTGATGCTTATTTGTAGAATGGCTAATGGAATTGTTTTATTTTCCTTATGTAGATTAGTTGTTATCGTATATTGATTGATCACCCTAAATTGAATGATTGAAGGTTAAGATTTAATTAAAATGAGACATGCATTACACGAGACATTGCATAAATTTGAAGGCTATCACTGTCACGGGGCATTCGGAAGTAATTGTGATATTACTAAGCTATCCTGAGTGAACTACTGGATTAGGAGATTGTTTGTGCCTTACCAGTTCCTAATTTAGAGTGTCTTTGAGGGTGTTGCTCCGACTGATGCAAATGCACAGAAGCGTCTAATGTTAAAATGAATATATTATAATTATCAAAGTGATGAGGAATTAAACCAGGTTGTGAGACTTAGGCACTGATGGTGACTTTGGAATCCCTGACCTAAGGTCAAGGGGGGCGTAAACCCTAGACTTCACGTTGGTTACTGGAAGACCACGTGAACTGTTGCATTCATATGATTACTCATGCATAGCATATGGTTGATAACTTGTTTAAAATTGCCCGTGTGATAACAACACTGAGAGATTACCCTCCCACAGATTTTGTCTTACAGGTCGCGACTACCTAAACTTTCTTATGGGTCGTCGAACTAAGGTAAGCCTCTATTATAAAGCTAGAAGATCTTGGATACTGTGGATGAAAGTGAGTACTAGTACATGAATTATATTAATAGATTTGAATTACGGAAATGTAGAAGCCATGGTGGGCTCAAATAGAACTTTTATGTATGTATGTGAAATGGGGCCCACTGATAGTTATGTAAATAGATAATCATCTAATATTTCTATTAGATATGTATATGTTATGCGAATTAGAGTAAATGAATGTAAGAGGCATCGAATGTTATGATGTGATTAAACAGGTATAGTACTTGGATGGAGACGCTTTGCGGTCACCTAATCGGGGTTGGACAATCATGGCGGGTTGTCACGTTAAGTGCCTAGGGAAGGGTGTAATAGTCCATGAATCAAACACCTACTAATAGGAGGTCAACATTTATACTATTTGTAGCCTAAACCAAAAGTAGCTAATATTCAAGTCAATAAATACTAATAGGCCTTTTTTTAATCACTTGACCTAAAAGTGTTTAACTAGTGTTGACATGTTATTTACTACTTAGTCTTATAAACCAATACCAATTTTGTCTCACAATCTATGTCAAACTACATTTCACATGGTGAATCACAGGATTTCCATTTAAATGGCACCCTTACCCATTTAAGTGGCACATTAAAAATCTTCAACACTAAGAAAAAATCTACAATATCCCCTTGATCAAATTCAAACAAAATCAAGGGCACAATTCAAGAATATCTTTAACAAGTAATTCAACTAAATTAGTGATTGAGCTAATTTAAGTTCTTTATAAAAAATAATTGTTTAAAGTTATTTAATCCTTAGTTTTGTCTCATGAAAATTAATTAAGAGCTTTCAATTCATTGGAGATCATTTGAAGTAAAACTTATTATGGTTTATTTTGATGATATTCTAGTCTATAAACTTTAGCACTTAGGAAAATAAGACACTTAAGCAAAGGGGGGTTTATGTGAATTTGAAGAAATGTGCCTTTTTTAACAACTAAAGTAATCTTTCTAGGCTTTATTGTGTTAGTGGAGAGGCCAACAGAAGAACCTCTAAAAGTTAAGCAAATTTTTTGTGGTCCAAATCTAAGAGCATTCATGATGTTGAGAGTTTTCATGGACTTATCACCTTTTAGAGGAGATTCACTAGAGGTTTTAGCATCATTATGGTCTTAATCACAAACTACATAAAGAAAGGGAATTTTCACTAGACCAAAAGTGCATCTACATACATTGAAAACTAAAGCACTTGTACTTAAGTTACCTAATTTTGCTAGAAGTGTTTGAGGTTCCTTATGATGCATTTAGCATAGGCATTGTTATCAAAATCGTGAGTTAACTCGTACGATTCAACGATTTTACGAGTTATATATATATTTCTAGTTAACTCGCACACAAAATCGGAGAGAAGCTAAATCGTAATAGAATTGCGATTTTGAACAGTAAAATTGTTCAAAATCGCAATTCTATCCATTTCAACTGATTCCACAAATATTTCACAACTAACTTAGTTTCAGCCATCCAGATCCGGTCTAAGTCCACGGTCCACTAATTAACTGCCTTGCCCAATTAATAAAAGGCCTAGCCCAGCCCAACCAGTGACTCCTTACTTTTATAGGCTTCTCTAGCAGCACCTCCTTTGCATTTGCTGCTATACATTGAAGTTCTTTAGTGGAAAGAGGAGAAGAGAGACAGTGAAAATAGGAGAGGCAAGCCGAGATCCATAGTTCCACACTGAGTTGAGCTGATAGAAATTCGAAATAGCGAGCGTCGAGCAGCAAGGATGAGCAGCAAGCCAATGATCCTTCTCTTTCTTGTTATGTTTGTGTATTGATCGAAATTCGAAACAGTGAGTGCCGAGTAGCGATCCTTTTTGCAGCAAGCCACTGAGCTAAGATCCTTCTTCATAGATGTGAGTTTTGTGTCAGGTATGACTTGTATGACTAGCAATACTTCTACTGTAGTGTATCATGTAAATATTTATGCTTGTGAATGGGTATTTCGTATTTATGCTTGTGAATGGGCAATACTTCTATAGAATTTAATAACCAGCAATACGCTTGTGAATGGGTATTTATGCTTTAGAAGTACAGTGATTAGCTTTGTAATTATAGCGGTGATTGATAGAGCCACTTTATACTCCATCTTTATAGTATAAATTGTGTTAAATTATTATTGATTTTATAGAAATCATAAGGAAATGGTACTTAATTCTATTATGGTGATAAATCAGGTTAAATGGAGTCAAGGATGCTAATTCAAGTAAATTAGAGAAGTCATCTATAACTTGGTTTAAAGACAAGGATTTACACCGCCGGAGGGAAGTATATGGGCGTGTAATTGAAGTATATGGCCGTGTACTTGGTTTTGAATCAACAGGAAGATACACGGTTGAAGTACACGGCCGTGTATCGGAAGCACGGTTTGAGGCACGGCCATGGCACAAACCGTGTTACACACTAGACAAGAAGGCGGAAATGAGGACTTTCAACAGAGAGAGACACGGCTTAGGGCATGGCCGTGGGAGAAACCGTGCTTGAAGTCGTGATGGAAGCTAGACGTGCCAAGGAGAAGACTTGTTGATTATGCATAGAGGATGACACGGCCTAGGATCTAGCCGTGGTGTAAACCGTGCTACACACTGGACACGGAAGATGATACGTGAATTATGCATAGAGGAAGGCATGGCTTGACCCACGGCCGTGTGGTAGGGCGTGCCAGGCAGACGAAGATTCACTTCTCGAAATTTACTTGGAAAAGGAAAGATATTTTCATATCTTGCTAGCAAAAGATCACATGCCATCCCTCTAACAATATAAATAGAACCAACCCTAGAGGGTGAGGACAACTTTTGAATCTTTGGATCTTGAAGAACCTTGGATCATCTTGGAGGCAGAGCAGGCAAACGGGTTCATCATGTCTTTACTTTTTATTTTCGTTTTATTGATGAACATGAGTAGCTAAGCTACTTTTCTAGCCAAAGGGTCATAGATGTTTAATTCTCCACGAATTGTGAGGTCTAATTGACTTGTATTTATTCTATTCTTTGCTTTCGGGTATTCATATATCTTCTGATCGTTTTGTCATTATTATCTTTGTTGATTGGTATGAATAGAGCTCTTCTACTCAATTAGCAAGTTAATATATTGTCAACTAGCACGTCAAATCCGTAATTGTTTGATTGTTCTAGTCCTAGTGACGCAATAACATGTTTGGTTATAAAAGAGATGATCGAATTCATGTTATGGAGGTGTGTGATCATGTTTAAATAGGTTATCTTATAATCTACTGGCATGAATTGGTGGTCTCTCTAGATTTTAATGCTATTTGGTAGATTAAATCCTAAGCGCTTGTCTAGGATTGTCTAATCGATAAGAGAAATAATCAAAGAGCTTCTCTTGATTATCGAGGAAGTACGGAGAGATAGGTTGTTAGAGCTTGTTAATAATCATAACCAGTTTATCTAGAAATAAGAATAGAAAACATTTGCATCAATGATCAATTCCTAGAATTAAACTATCTTGATTTCTTTGGCTAGGCTTTTATCAATATTCAATTTTCTTATCTTGTTTTAACTTTATTCGATTCACAAACCAAACCCCCATTTTCCTTTTCCTTTTTATTCTCCTTGGATAGAAATAAATTTAACCAATCTCTGTGGATTCGACCATACTCACCGCTATATGCAAATCATATAATTGTCTAGGAGTAGGTTTTATTTTTGTTGGATTCGACACCCATCAGTGATATTCATTTGATAATGTTTTTGTGATGTTCTTTTGATCATATTTAGGAAGGATATGCTTTTTTGCTTGTGGGGCTTTGTGTTAAAGGTCCTGAAATATGTTCGAATTCAAAAGCCCCTCAACTGGGAAATTGGTCAGTGGAAATCAATTGAAATCATGGAAATGAATGTACTTGTGATTGTGATTGGTATATGATTTTACGTTGTTTATCCATTGAAGATTTGAATGCCGTAGACGTCTAGTATTTATCTAAAACACTTAAAATTCTCCTTTAAAGATACATATTGCTCCCTTACTGCTACAAAGGGTCCTCATCCTCAACCTATCACTAAGGAAAAGGGGATTAATGAGATGAGCAAAAGGAAAAGGGGCAACAATGGGTGGACAAATTGGATCTAGCCAAGAAAATGCAATCACATAGCTTCCATTTTCCATGAAATTTTAATAGCTAGTAAAGGAGTTAGGAGAGAAATCAAATTCTAAATAGTTGAAGGTTGTGGTTTCACAATCATAAATAATTGGAAGCTATGGTTAGGCATTCTTTTTAAGGGTCCAACTATGCAACTCGTGCAGGTGCAACCTGACTCCCATAATTGCCCAAAAAGTAAATTTACCTCCCCAAACTGCCATTGAAGGCATTAATGAAAATTCTGTGGAGGAAAATTCACTTTTTACAGTGCCTTATAAGCTAGAACATAAGCTTTACAAGATAAGGAAAAGTGTCAAATTTTAGATTCTTTACATCCTTACCAAGCTCTCATTAATGATATAGGAAAACTTATTAAATATGATTCTATGGACTCCACTAAAAGGGCTTGGAAGTTGGAACAAACTTTGAACCAACAACAACCACCATAGGCCTGCATACAATGCTCTACTTAATGGGCATTGTTATAATTTGGAAATGGGATTATATTACTTATAATATACTCATTTTTCTAGCTTTATGGAATGTAAAACTTGTTGCCCCTTATGTTTTGCTTTCCTTTTCTTGATGGTGATTTAAAGAGAAGCTTTATAGTTATTTTTTTTGCTATCTCTTCTAGTTCTAATTAGTAATTACTTGTTACATGAGCATGAGCATGAGCAATTTACTTTATACATGTAATTTGTAAATATGTAATAGTACTTTACAGTTTCTACTTTCTACCATCTCTTTAGTCCTTTTTTCTTTTTTTTTTTTCTTATAGGATTTTAAGTATTGATTAAGTTAAAATGTCATCTTCCAAATCATCTAGAGAGAGTTCTAAAAGGAAGAATTCACTTGGAAGTAGATCTAATGTAGGTTGGGAGCATGGAATTGATGTAGACAACAATGGGACAAAAGTTAAATGTAAGTATTGTAATAAAGTTGTTAGTGGAAGCATTTACAGATTCAAGAATCACTTGGAGTGTACGCGTAAAGATGTAGAGCCATGCACTAGTGTCCCGAATGATGTAAAAAATGAAATGTTAACAATGTTACTAAAAGCGGCAAAATTATCAGAAATGAAGACAAAGAAAATTCATGGCATTGAAGATTCTGATAATGCTGATAATGAGGTGGAGCAAACAAGGATAAACAAAAAAGAAAGGAATTGCATAGACTTCTTTCTGAAACAAAAAAAAAATGGTCAAAGTGGAACACGGGCAACCCAAGGTACAATTAACCAATTCATAAAGAAAGATTTGAGAGAAGAATGTAACCAACAAATTGCTTGTTTTTTCTATACTAGTGCAATTCCATTTAATTGTGTCAAAAATCCAGAGTTTGTCAAGATGCTTCAAGTGGTTGGTCGATATGGATGTAGGCTTAAACCTCCTTCTTATCATGAGCTAAGGGTGACTTGTTTGAAGAAAGAAGTAGCTCGAACAATGGAATTACTTAATGACTACAAAGCTGAATGGAAAAAAATAGGTTGCTCTATAATGTCTGATGCATGGACTGATAGAAAGAAGCGTTCCATATGCAATTTCTTGGTTAATAGCCCTAAAGGAATGGTCTTCTTATCATCTATAGATGCTTCTGATGTATCCAAGACAACCAACAAAGTTTTGGCAATGTTAGATGATATTGTGGAGAAGGTTGGAGGGGAAAATATTGTACAAGTTATTATAGATAATGTTACAAATTATAAAGCAGCAGGAGAAAAATTGATGGAGAAGAGAAAATGCTTATATTGGACACCTTATGCTGCACATTGCATTGATTTGATCTTAGAAGACTTTGAGAAGAATTTGAAGATCCATCAGGGGACAATTGCAAAAGGAAGGCGAATTACTACATATATTTATTCCAGGACTATACTTATCTTAATTTTGAGAAGATACACTAAAGGGAGGGACTTGATTAGACCTGGTGCAACTCATTTTTCCACTTCGTATTTGACATTAGGTTGCCTTAATGAGTTGAAAAGTGCATTGATGATGATGTTCACTTCTAGTTATTGGAAATCATGTAAGTATTCGACCACAAGTGATGGAAAGCGGATTCAACAAGTGGTTTTGGATAGTAGGTTTTGGAAGAATGTTATTGTTTGCCTTAAAGCTGCATTTCCCTTGATTAAAGTGCTTAGATTAGTGGATTCTGATGATCAACCAGTTATGGGTTTCATTTATCCAGAAATGGATCGTGCCAAGCAAAAAATTAAAGCAAACTTCAACAATGTGAAGAAAAGGTAATATTGCAACTTGTTAGTTGTATATATATATATATTTTTCTTTAGTACTAATTTTAAATTTTCATTTCTAAATTGAAATCATATTTATTTAATGTAATTATGAACCTATCTTCAAGATTATTGACAAGAGATGGGAGCTTCAACTTCATAGACCATTACATGCTGCAGCTTATTATTTGAATCCCCATTATCATTATAGTGAAGATTTTAAAGTTGATGCTGATGTTAAGATTGGATTATATGTTTGCATAGAGCGTATGGTTTTTAATCCAATAGAAAGTTGTAAGATTGATATGCAGCTTGAAAGATTTAAGGATGCTAATGGACTATTTGGCATTGAAGCTGCAAGGTTAGCAAGAAACAAAAAAAGCTCCAGCTAAATGGTGGGATTCATATGGAGATGAATGCTCAGAACTACAAAATTTTGTTATTCGTGTTTTAAGTTTGACTTGTAGTTCTTCAGGTTGTGAGCGGAATTGGAGTGCATTTGAAATGGTACAATACAAATAGTTCTTTTATTCAATTTTATATATTATTACTTATTAAGATTATGAATCTTATAAAGTTATGTATAACCATTTTCATTTTCAAGTTTACACCAAAAAGAGGAATAGGCTGCATCAACAAAAGATGAATGATTTAGTCTTTGTAATGCATAACTTGAAATTAAGAAATAGGAAAGAAAGATGCATTGCTGACACTGGTACTTCTACTTTCACTATTGAAGATCTCTCATCTAATGATGAATGGATAGTTGAAGAAGAAAATGTGTTTGACTCATCAAATGAGAATGAAGGTCAAGGTGTGTTACATATCTTTCCAAGTGTAAGTGATGAAGATAAAGATGATGCGGAGGGGGATGGAATTGGTGCTTATGTCAATTTGGAGAGTCTTGTAAGTAAGTTCCTAATCCCAAATGATTTGGACCTTCATGATATTTATAATGTTGAAGCTGAAATGCAAATAGGAACTTCAAAAGATTTGGAATTAGAGGATATGGAAATCATTGGTAGCAGTACACCTCATGATGATGTTGACATTGATGAAGAAGAAGATGATGAAGATGCAAATAATGATGATGATATGGATGAGAGAGATGGTGGAAATTGTGATGATTTATTTTAGTTCTTGATTTGTAATATGATTTATGATTTCATTACTTTTATTGAGACTTTTGGTTGATTATTTATATTATGCAACTTATGCTTGATTATCTATATTATGACTTTTATTGTGATTTATGACTCAATTTTATGCTGAAATTTTTAATTTATATTATCCATTATATTTTTTAATGATTACTGTAAGTAAATTTTTAACATTTAAAGGTTATTTTATAAAGGTTGTAAAAACTTACGTTTCTACATTCCATTTCTACGGACCCCCTAGCGATTCTGCGTAAAATCGCGATTTTGACAACCATGAGCATAGGGATAGGTAGAGTTCTTAGTCAAAAGGGACACCTTATCACTTTCTTTAATTAAAAAACAAAATAAATAAAATAAAAAGAATGAAGTAAAAGGTACTTAACTTATGCTAAAGAACCTTATGCCGATGTTGCAATCTCTAAGGCACTAGAGGCATTATTTGTTAATGAATTTATGTCATACTGTCATCATCAAATCTTTAAGTATCTCAATTTGCAAAAGAAGCTTTGGCTAGACATGCAAAGTGTATTCAATTTTTGCAGGAGTACGCATTTATTCTAAAACACAAAGTTAAGGTTGAGAATAAGCCTATTAGTGCTTTAAGTCGCATGAACTCTTTGGTAAGTACCTTAACTAATTGAGTTTTTGGATTTGAATAGATAAATGATTAATAAGCAACTCATTTTAAGCTTGTGTAAATCTATAGTTTTCTTTTTTTTTTTTTATGGTTAAATACACTTTGTGTTGACTATGTCCTTAAGGATGGTTTCTAGTTAACGGGTGATGGTTGTGCACTTTGAAAACTTCTCTAAAGAATCTCTTAATCTTAGAAATGCATGTAGGAGGTGTAATGGTCACTTTAGTAGAAATAAAATCATAGCCATGGTTGAGGACATGTTTTATTAGCATAGTATTAATACGAGTGTGGCTAGAGTTGTGAGGTAGTATATTACTTGTCAATTTTTCTAAACATAGGAAACAAAACATAATCCTTTAGATACATTTACTTGTTCTACATTTACCTAGTAGGGTATTGGTTTAGACGTTGTTTTAAGATTGCTTATGACACTTAGAAAACATTACTTGTCTATGTAACTTTAGATTGCTTTACAAAAATGGCACATTTTATTCCTTATAGTAAGATCATAGATGACTCTTACAAATTAGTCTTTAATGAGATTGTTAAGTTGTATAGGATACCTAAAACCATAGTAAGGATGTCAAATTTGTTAGTTATTTTGAAAGATATTGTGGAAAATCTTATGTAACAATTTGTAATTTTCCTTTACATTTCACCTCCAAATTGACGATCAAACTAAAGTTGTTAATAACAGTTTAGATGGCTTATTAAGGTATTTAACTAGTGACCATGTATCCACTTGGGAATGTATCCCTCCAATCACAAGTTTTAATGAGAATCAGAAATAAAAGCAAGATTATTGTGGGTATTATGATCAAGATCATAATTAGAAGTAAAAGTGTAGTTAGCCTATAATGAGATAAAAAATGAGGGACTAAGTAAATTTTGTTTAGAGATTGTGATATGCCTAGATTGATGGCTTTCCTAATAACATCTATGAATAATGCATAGCAATCTTGAATAATAAGGAAAGGGTGTATTTTAATGATTTTAAGATATGGAAATTGAAAACAATAAATGTATATAAATGAATATTGGAATTAATTCAATATTTGAATTGGATGAGTTGTAGTTCCTCAATCGATATTATGCATGATTTTTGGAATACAATAGTAGTTAACACTTTTATCTTGATATGGCTCACGAGACAAAAGAGTTAAGTAATCACCAAAATCAATTATAAGAGAATTGATTGATAAGATTTAATAAAATAATTTAGCGCCAATATTAGCTAAAGATTACACTTTCAAAGGGTTATTGATTTAATATTGAAAGGATAAAAGTTAATGGTCTATGGTACATGGAAAAATAAGAGGCTTAAATATGTCTAAAACCCTAAGGGTAAAAGCATAAATAAAAGAAGTTTGCAAAAGACAAGAAAATAAAAGAAATAAGCATCTTGAGTGGTCAGCGTGTCCTCAATACTGTCGTGTTGTCTTTATTGTCAACATGCCCTCAACACGGTTGTGTTGCTTAGTTGTATAACTCTTTAACTTACATCCTCACTCAATACACCCTTGAGACAGTCATGTCACCTAATTATGTAATGCTTTGCCTTATGTTTTCATTCGACATGATCATGTCCTTAATCATGTAACTCTCTACCTTATGTTTGCATTCAATATAGTCATGTTGCCTGATCTTACATCTCTTTGCTTTGTGTTTCCATTCAACAAGATCATGTTTCCACTCATGTATCTCTCTCTATGGTCCTTTTACTTGCTTTTTTCTCCAACATTTAACACTTTGGGTTCCTTGTGGGCTTGAGCTATGATGGAATGAACCTTGATTCCCATTAGATTGTTAGAAGATTCTTCATTATGAGATGAAGAAATGTTCAATGATTATCTTATGCTTTATCATGTGAACTTTGAAAAGAGTTTGTTGATATTAACTTCTAAAGAATACATTTGTAAACTTGTAGCTTCCGACTTGGTCTTGAATTTTATATCAAGAACATGCCAAAAGTTTTATTTTAAAAGCAATGTAGATCAAAGCTTTTGATTTACTAAAAACCAAGTGCTTGATGGAAGATTCTATTTAAAAATCAAAGATATTGGAAGATTCAACTAAAGATATGAATCTTGATATTTTAAAAAATATATCTTTTGATAGTTATTTTATTTCCATATTACATTTATTTTATTTCCTTATCTTATTTCTTTCTTTGCATCAATCTTTATCTAAATTTAGAATAGGGTTTGCTTATAGATATTATCATGTAACCTTACAAGAAGACAATTAGTTGACCATTAATAAAATTCTTCTTTAATTGATTTTGTCTCTTTCAAAACCCTTATTCTTATCAATCTTCTTTGACTATGGCAAGTAAAACTATTTAGTCTATTTGTGGGTCATATCAAATAGATTAAGCATAGTTTGATATTTCTTCATAAGTTATATCCATGAGGGAGTAATTCATGTCTTCAATATTATTATAAAAATCCATAAAAAAAAAATATTCATTATTCGTGTGATGTCCAGTAGCTATTTCCCTAGATTAGTTGGTGGAATTATTTGAGTGCTTAATTGTCCTAGTGATATTCCTCCTAAGCACATCATCTTGTAGGTATCAAAGCAAAGGTTTCGATAATGGGAGTATGTGTTGTTCGATTCCTTAATAAATGATATGTCAGTTGGTAATTTTGGAAGGGGAGTTAATGATAATAACAATGGTGCTGGTGATGAATATAGACCCATTAATGTTCCAAAACATGTTAATTAAGGCAGTAGATGAAAAATCTCATTGTTGTGGTAAAGAACATAACCATTAAGATACAATAGTGGATGTAAGGGAATGGTAGAGCAAATTTACCTCAGGATGTAGGCCAAGAGGTGGAGATAGGCATTATAGAGATTATGTGGATCCTCAAGATTATAGTGAGTGTGTGGATAGAGAAGTGTGGATGACCTTAATGCTAGTTGAGGGGTTAAAGAGGTTTAACTAAGTGGACTAGACACTACAAAGCTGAAGATTCTTCCTTTCGTTGGAGGATGAAAGGCAGACGATTGTCTATATTGAGAGAGTATAAGGTGGAGAAATTGTTCAAATGCTATGATTATGATGATGCCACAAAATTTTGATTGATTGTGCTGGAGTTTACAAGATATGTGGTTATGGTGAAAGAATGAGGTGGCTACCTAGTGGAAAATAGAAGAAGGCAATATTGTTATGTGGGGAGACATGAAATATCTCTTGCACAAGCGCTTTGTTCTTGATTACTATCTCTAAGAGATGTACATGAAACTAACATTGCAACAAAGAGGTGTAGATGTTGATGATTATATGGAGGAGTTTGAGATGCTAATGATAAAAAGTGACACATCAAAACCTAGAGAGCGAATAATTATGCAATTCATGTTTGGGCTTAAGTATGAGATTGCCACCATAGTGGAATTGGAAAAGCTTAAGGCTTTAGAAGAGGCAATATAGTTGGCTGTTAAGGTAGAATGTCAAAGGTACAATAATTTTTACTAGATAGCTAGCACCATTTAAGTCTATTATATCAAAATTGAAGAAGTTAGAACAAGGAGTTGTAATAAGGGTTAATGACTAATCAGTATCATAAGGGATCTAAAAGGTAAGGTTATTGTTATTTGTGAACAAAGGGGAGTAAAGGCATAAGGTTCTAGGAAGAAGATGAGCTAGATTGAGCATTTTAATTGTTTGGGCTTTTAGCACATTGCCTCATAGTGTCCAAACAAAAAAAAAAAAACCATAATAATTAGAGGAGATGCACAAGAGCTTGATGTTTATAGTGAAGAGGAGGAGGTAAGAGAAAATCTTGATTTGGAAACTGCTTTAGAAGTTTCTTATGCTGATGACAATGCAAATATGTATGCAAAAGAAAGATAGTACTTTAACATTATTCTTAGAAGGTTGTTAAGTGTTAATATGCCTTCTATGGGGAATGGCTAGAAGGAAAAAATTTTCCCTATTGATTGTAAAATGAAGGGTCAGTTATGTGCCTTGATCATCAATAGGAGCAATTGTACTAGTGTGGTGGCTTCTTCTTTTGTGGATGGCTTAAAGCTTCCTACTATTAGCCATCCTAAACCTTACAAGTTACATTGTTTGAATGGACAGGGAACATAGCATGACTTGGTAAACTCAAATTCCTTTTGCTATTAAGGACCCTTATTAGGATGAAGTGTTGTGTAATATGACACCCACGAGTGCTTCCTACATTCTATTGGGAAGGCCTTGGTTATTTGATTGAAGTATTATCCATGATGGTTAGCAAAATACATATGTAGTTTAGAAGGATGGTTAAAAGGTAGCTTCACGTCTTATGACTTCAAAGCAGGTACAAGAAGTTCAATTACAGCTAGCTAAAAAGTAAAAGAAGTCATTGTTTATGGATAAGGGAGAGTTAGCTAACATAGTTAATGCTAGAGAGCCATTGTTTACGTTATAAGTCAGGCATAGTCTAAGAGTGGTTAGTTGGGATCATGTTCTAGAGGTTAAGGGGTTGATAGTGTAATTTTCTAATGTTTTCCCTAAAGAGTTACTTAAGGGATCACTAACTATGTGTAGCATTGAGCATATCAATGACCCGATGCTTAAAGCTTCATTACTTAATCATCCTGCTAATAGGATGAGTATAGAGGAAGCTAAGGAGTCGTAAAGGCAAATAAATGAGCTGATTGATAAAGGATATGGTAGAGAAAGCATGAGCCCATGTGTAGTATCAACACTACTGGGTTTGAAGAAAGATGGTTTTTAGTGAATGTGCATGGATAGCAGAGGTATAAATAAGATCACTATTAAGTATAGATATCCTACTTTATGTTTGGATAATATGTTGGATGAGATGCATGGTGCTGGAGTATTTTTGAAGATAGACCTGAAGTGTAGTTATCATTAGATATAAATGAGAGTAGGAGATGAGTGAAAGACAACCTTCAAGATAAAGCATGGTATTTATGAATGCATGGCCATGCCATTTGGTTTGATGAATGCATTAAGTACATTTATAAGGCTAATAAATTATGTGCTAAAGAATTTCATTAGTAAGTTTGTTGTGGTTTATTTTATTGATATCTTGGTGTACAACAAGGATTTAGATAGTCATTAAAAGCATTTGTATTTGGTACTCTTGGTATTGAGGAATGAGAAGATATATGGTCATCTTATGAAATGTATGTTTTATTAGTTAGAGGTGGTATTTTTGGATTTTGTTGTCTCTAGAAAAGGAGTTAAGGTTGATCTTAAGAAAATTAGAGCCATTGTTGAGTGGCCAGATCTACAATCCACAGCAAGAGTTTAGAGTTTCCATGGCTTAGCATCTTTTTACAAGAGATTTGTGAAGAATTTTAGCTATCTTTTAACTTCTTTAACTAAGGCTACAAAGAAGAATGTGGAGTTTTAGTGGATTGAGAAAGCATAGAAAAGTTTTGAAGGGATTGAGGAGAGACTTACTAATGTACCTGTGTTATTCTTTATATTTTTCAAAAGACTTTTGAACTTGAATGTGATAGTGTTGGCATTGGACATATTTTGATACAAGAAAGACAACTGACTACATACTCTACTAATAAACTTAATGATGCAACCTTGAATTATTCAATGTATGATAAAGAGTTGTATTCCTTAATTCAAGCATTGATAGTATGACAACATTATATGTTGCCGAAGGAATCCATTATTTACATCAGTCATGAATCACTAAAGTATTTAAAGGGACAATAAAAGATGCCTAGAAGGGAGGTGAAGTGGATTAAATTTCTTAAAAGCTTTACTTATGCGATTAAGTAAAGCAAAGGAAGGCTAATGTAGTTGTTGATGTGTTGTCACAAAGGTAAACCTTAATCACTACTTTACAAACTAAGTTGCTTGGATTTAGTCTAATGAAGGAGTAGTATGCTACTGATGATTATTTTGCTCTATTGTGGCGAAATGTACTTTAAGAGTTGCAGTTAAAAGGCTATTATTTGAGTGGTGGTTATCTTTTTAAGAAAAGGAAGTTATGCATACCTTCTAGTTCTATTAGATAGTTTCCTGTGAAGGAAGCTCATTCTAGAGGATTATTTGGGCATTTTAGAGAAAAGATAACATATGAACTATTGAAGGAGCATTTCTTTTGGCTAGGAATGTTGAAAGATGTGCACAAGGTGAGAGAGGACTGTAGTAGAAGGGAAGCATATAGAAAACAAAAGCCATTACCTATACCATTAAAACCTTAAATTGATGTTAGTATAGACTTTGTTCTAAGACAATTAAGGTTAAGAATTTGTTTATGGTGGTTGTTAATAGATTTAGTAAGGTGGCACACTTTATTTCTTGCCATAAGATAGATGACACATTGTTTATTACTAATTTCTTTATATGGGAAATTGTTAGATTTCATGACATTCCATATAGTATTGTTTTTTATAGGGATGTTAATTTTATATTATCTTTTAGAAGATACTATGGAATAAGCTAGGAACTAAAATTATGTTTATCATAACTAGTTACCAACAAACTAATGGCCAAATAGAGATTATTAGTTGTACTTTAGGTACTTTGCTCAGAGTTATTGTGGGAAAAAATCTTACTAATCGGGATTAACAATTGTTGAGTTTACCTATAATAGATCTACACATAGTTTTATAGGGAAATCTCCATTTAAAATATATATGGCTATAATCCTAATATGCCTTTAGACCTATTATGTAATGTCAATAGCAAAGGATGAAAGTCTTAGTGGCGCGACCATGGTAAAGAAGATTCAAAAACTTCATTAGAAGGTTTTTGACAAATTTTAGTAGATAGTTGCTAAGCAGCAACAATATAGTAATAAAGGCAAGAAGAGTAAGAGTTTTTAGGAACATAACTTAGTATGGGTTCACTTGAGGAAGGAAAGATTCTTAGGGGAAATTTGAGAAGCTTGCTTTTAGACTAGATGCATTGTTTATAATTGTGAAGAAGATCAATGATAATGTATATCAAATAAAGCTATTGAGAGAATAAAGAAATTTTGCTGTGTTTAATGTGTTAGATTTATCTCCTCATGTTCTTAATGATGATGAAGAGTAAGGGCAACAAGAAACTCTAGAGATTTAAGGGTAAATCTTCATAAAATCGAGGGAGATGATGTAAGATAATCAGAAGCAAAATTAAAAGTAGGTATAGTGATGTGCCTCAAAGGATCTAATTACAAGTACACAAAGCTAATTGAAGAATCAACTAAACAAAGTTCACAAAATGGCATGATTCCAATTGCCACGTGAACCCTAATTGCATGAATCAATTTTCTTTGCTACCAAATTGTGATGTGCTCAATTGGAATTCCAATACCAATCAAAGAAACAAACACAATTGATTCCAATTTCCAACTAAATGATGTAAACCCTATATTGAAAAATGGACCTTAATTGCATAAAACAAGAACAAAATAAGAATAACAAATTCCTTACCAGATATTACACACTAGTTGGAATTAGGATCAACTTGTAATTTATTGATATTACTCACAACAAATCCAAGTCCGCTCACCATAATCCAAACTTGAATTGATAAGAGTATTTTGCGAAGAGTTAAACCCTTACACGAAAAGGC